>OZ038420.1:11876771-12476771 GCA_964036255.1 Caenorhabditis virilis | reverse complement strand
CCACGAACACAGCCGTGCACATGAGGCGATCCTAATTTTCAATGTCGTATAACTTTTTTTCCCACCGTATTTTTTTAAATTTTTTTTACATACAAAGGTTTTTTAATGCGTAGAATCCGAAAAATGATAGCTCAATACACAGAAATTCCATCTTTTTATTTTTTCGAAAAAGTATCTTCCTTTTCTCTATTTTTGATATATAAATCACTAATTTTTATTTATTTTTTTACGATATTATTAAAATTCACGTTTTTATCTTCAATTTGAGCTACATATTGTTAAAATTGATGAAGCCGTTCAAAAGTTACAAACCATCAAACTGGTGACCTCGAAAAAACGTGGATTTAAAGGCACATGGCTATCTCAGGTATACGGTAGTTGTGGGTTGTAATATTTTCACATTTTATTATACACACACATACCTACGCATATACATTAAGTTCTTTCCAAAAAACGTAGGACACGAAAATAGGATTCCTAGTGAGTGAATTTGACAGTGTGCTCGAGCCATCCTGTTGGAAGACCCAGTGTTGATTCCCGTAGTGGGATGGGTCCAAGGCAACAGATGCTTCTCCAGAATTTCATTGACATTGTAATTTCTGCCGTTTTTTACTTTTTTTTACTCTTTCTGATTCTCTCGCTGACAAGTTTGACATTCGGTGGAGTCAACAGTGACTGGATTTCCTCTTCCGACACGGTCTTTGAGTTCCCCAATCTTTCGAAAACGACGGGTTGCTTTGTATACGGCCCATCTTGAAATTCCGAACCGTTTGGCGATTTCTATCGCATTAAAACCGCTGTTGTGAAGGCCCATTGAGCGCGATGAATACTCGGCGGTGCCATTTCACTGAAAATAATCCGATGATTCTGAAACTTGCTAGGATGAAAAATGATGAAATAATAATAAAAAAATTCAAAAAACAGTAACATCAAAACCGCGCCCGCACGCTACCACCATGGCGCCAAACTTTGGAGCCGGTAAATAAAAGCCACCCTGTACACACCGATTCCTCTCCCCATTCAACATTTGTTCCTTCGTTGATTCTGGCAACTTTCTCAAAA
Organism: Caenorhabditis virilis; assembly: GCA_964036255.1. NCBI lineage: Eukaryota > Metazoa > Nematoda > Chromadorea > Rhabditida > Rhabditidae > Caenorhabditis > Caenorhabditis virilis. The sequence continues at coordinate 12,475,709 of OZ038420.1, read as the reverse complement.
CTCGATAGATTAGATTGTGGGGGCGAGATTGTGTAGTCGATCTCGGTATCCTAGTTTTCCAATGTCTTCTATCTTCAATTTCAAAAGAATAAGTATTTAAAGACAGCTGTTCACATACTTTTTCTGAAGAAATTTTTACGATGATTAAGAAAATATTTTGAATTTATAACTATTTCTGCCAAATTCATGTTCTCATATTCAAAACACGATTATTATAAACCATTTCCGTTCCGAAAATTATAATTTTCACTAAAAAAATAGAAAAATAATTAATTTCTGAAAAATCGACATTTTTGAATTTTTTTGCTTCGCGCCGTTTGTTGACCGCGTTGCACGGACACCGACCGCGCCGCACGGACACGCGGCAATTCAATATTTTATTTTTCCAACTTTGGCCGGCTGCTGTAAATCGGTTTTTTATCAAAAAATTTTTTTAATAGTCGTATCAGATTGCTGAAAGTAAGTAGTATTTTTTGGTATATCGTATGGGGTAAAATTAACTGAACAGCTGTCTTTAAAGATCTTAAAACGAATGTTTTATTATTTTCTGTGAGAAACACTTGGTTTTCTGGAAATTCATAAAGATCGTGACTGCCTGGAATTCTGGTGAACTTACCAGATGTTTCATAAACAAGGGTCACATTCTTCATCTCGTTTTGTGAGAGTGTAATATTGTATGAGCTTCGGAGAGAATCGTTGATTTCTGAAATATTGTATATACATATTTCTGCCGTTTTTTAGAAACAAACTGTTATCACAACCAACTTCCACTATATCAACGGTTGTATACCGCACAACTTCCTCGAATTCTCATGGTAATATTTTTCAATGATTGGTTTCCTGTCCTCTCTTTTATTCTACCGACAAGAGCATCCTTGTATAGTATTAATCGCCGTGCTAAATTCTTAAACAATTTTATATTCCCAAAAAAAATAGTATGCGATCTACATACCAGTTATTACCATCACCTTCTTTCTAACTTTCTTAAATATAATTGACCTCTATTTCACAAATTTTTGGTCTGAAAATGTGGTTCCTTTCAAACCAATGGATCATCATGTTTTACACTTCAAAAGTTGGATTTTTGGATTATGACATCATTAATATACTTTTCCATAAATGATTGATACTGCTTCTGAAAGATCCAGCTTTCAATATCTAAAACTTTAAAAAACTAACATTTAATTCAGCTGTCCTATTTGCTGCTGTATTTCCACGAACAGCTGAGATTTTTCCACCTTTCGAATTTTTGATGAAGTTGCTCTTTTCGAATAAAGTTTTAATGAGGTAAACAACAGACATAAGTTATAGTGAAAATAAATAAGAATAAAGGGAAAGAAAGCATTTTTGTAAGTTATAATGAATGAATAAATATTGCTATGAGGTTTAACAAATGAACTTGACCTCTACGTGACATTAACATGAACAGAAACCTAAATTAGATAAAGAATAATATTGCGCCATTTTCAGCTGTCGCATTTGCTGCTATATTTCCACGAACAGCTGAGATTTTTCCACCTTTCGAATTTTTGATGAAGTTGCTTTTGTCGAATGAGGTTTTTGGGAAACAATAGAAATAAGTTATTGCGAAAATAAATAAGAATAAAGGGAAAGAACGCTTTTTTTAAGTGATAATGAATGAATAAATATTGTTACGAGGATTAATAAATGAATTCGACCTCTAAGAGGCATTTACAGAGAAAGAAACATAGGTTAGATGAAAAATAATACTGAATTTATAGGCGGAAGAAAATCGGTACATAAGAGCACAACGGCTACTCCGGTGCGCCGCGGTGGATGCTCTCAAACGAGACGTCTTCAGTGATGAGAAGCTGTTTACTTTGGAAGGCTAACAAAATTCTCAAAATGACCGTCAACTGTTGCCAAAGGGAATTATCAAATTTTCGACATCCGTTACAAACAAATAATTACTTTTTTCTGCCAGTGTGATGATTTGGACTGTAGTCACCTGGCAATTCAGATATGGTTTTCGTCGATAAAGGAGTCAAAATTGATGAAGAATACCTTGATTCCTTGGACTAATTATCACTTTTCCGGAGGACATTGGACGTTAAAACAGGAATGGGCACCCGCTCATGGTGTCAAAGTTACAACGACGCTCCTCAAGAATGAAATTCCTGAAGTACGAACCTCAGAATCGAGAGAAGCCGTGTGACATCGATTCAGACCTTGAAAACGGAATTGGTCCATGTCTGGGACACAAATACTACCGACTCCCCGCTGCCATCATCGCAAGTATCCTGAATTTCTTGAAGGCTTGCAGAAAAGAAAGCGGAAGCGCTTTCGAATAGCTTTTGTAATATGTTGTTGTCAGACTTTTTTCCTTTTTGAATAAAAAATTTCATCTCAATACATATGTTCGTTCGAGTTTTATGATGCGTTGAGTGTGCTCCCATAATTAATTGTCACCCTGTAATGCGTAATTTTTAAATCTTCTTTTTGAACCAAGTTATATCCTCTCACAAGGCACATAATATTGTGCATCCCACAATAAATTAGAATGTTCTCAATTTTTGCACAGTTCAAAGGAAGTGTTTAAAGACAGTATCAGTTAATTTCGCCCTGCCTGATTGGCGTGGCCTGTATATATTATAAGCAATTTTCAGGTGTTCAAAAAATCTTTGTAAAAAAACATTATTTTAATCACCGACGAAAATCACCAATTCAAAACGTTATCATCTTGCCACTTGATTTATGCTCTTTTGCCGTTTACATCAGCGTATTTCGAACTTTTACGGTCTACTGCTCGGTTGAAACCGCCAAGGTACAAGCTAAAAGTTTAAGGATTTCATATCGGGTCCATTTTTAGTCAGAATGCAACGTGCAACGTACGGTGTTACGAAAATGTAACAAAATATACTGTTGTTGAACCTTTTTTTAGTCAATATTCAGTAGATGTGAGCTTTCAGAGTTTGTTCTTTTGGTTCCATGAACTTGTTTGTCATTATTTGGATTGAAAAATCTCCTTTAATTCGATAAAGCTAAATCGCAATAACTCTGTTTTTCAGGCAGAACTCCCTAGGGATGTCATTCTTGTCTATTAATATCCTGAAAATAGTCATCAAAACACTGATATCATCTTGAACATCATTAATGCGGAAGTGAAGGTAGCAATGAAAATTTTGTAAAAAAAAGACCAATAATTCAATAATAGACACATTTTTATTGAAACATCATTAGATGATTCAAAGGAAGTTTTCAAAGACATTATCAGTACATTTGATCCTGCCTGATTGGCGTGGCCTCCATATTATAAGCAATTATTAGGTCTTCTAGCTATTTTTTGTAAAAAATATTATTGTAATCACCGGAGGCGATCACGAATTCAAAACATTGTACGGATCATCTTACCACTTGACTTATGTTGCTCTTTTGCCGTTTACGTTAGCGAATTTCGAACTTTTACGGTCTATAACTCGGTTGAAACCCCCAAGGTAGGCTAAAAGTTTAAGGATTTCATATTGGGTCCATTTTTAATCAGAGTGCAAACGTACGGTGTTTCGAAAATAGCTTTAACAAAGTTGTTGAACCTTTTTTGAATCAATATTCAGTAGATGTGAGTTTTAAAGAGATAAGCTCAGAGTTTGTTCTTTTGGTTCCAAGAACTTATTTGTCATTTTTTGGATTGGAAAATCTCCTTTAATTCGATAAAGCAAAATCGCAATAACTCTGTTTTTCAGGCAGAACTCCCTAGGGATGTCATTCTTGTCTATTAATATCCTGAAAATAGTCATCAAAACACTGATATCATCTTGAACATCATTAATACGGAAGTGAAGGTAGCAAAAATTTTTATGATTTCATTAGCAAAAAATCGGCACAATGCAAATTTGGAGGAGGGGGGGGTGATAACCCTGATGCTCTAATGTTTTTTTTTAATTTCCAATTTCAAAAATAAACCCCCACATTTAGAAGGATTCTTTATCAATTTTAGAAAAAAAACTGATTTGAAATGAGTATAAATTCTATTTCATCCCAATTACATTTATAAGTTTCATAAAGTCCTCCTTTGATGGATAACTTGGCTCCAACTTGAAAATTGTGAGTATCATATGAATCATTGACATATAGACACATTCCTGATCCAATTGATTGAGAAAATTATTTTTAGAAAAAACTTGTACAAAAATAAATTTCAAATTAAAGGCGTCTAAATGAGCAACTTGATATCACCATATCACTAGGTCAATATATCACTAGGTCAGTTGTACACCAAACATTTATTTTCTCGACACCCATTCTTTTGAATGCTTTCTTGTGAATGCTTTTGACTATTCAAACTTTTTTTTGAAAATGGCATTATTTGGAAAAAGTATCAATTAAATAATTTGTATCCTAACACCAACAGAAACTATCACATTCGAGTGATGTGACGTCATTTGTTGCGTAGTAAGGGAATTTAGGGATCTTAAATCGGAAACTTATTTATTTAACTAGTATTTCACAAGTTTGATCCATGTTATGAACGTTCAAACTGGTACAGTTCTTTGGAAATCCATAATACGGTTCAAATCCCCTTTTTTTTCAAAATATAAGTTTTAAATTTTTACGGAGCTTACAAACTCAATTTGTCTGAAAATATAAATAATATCCATTCCAAATCTGTTTTCAAAATGTTCTAAAACCATTTAGAAGCCGAGAAAATGAGCTTCAAAACAATGGTCTAGAAAAGTTAGGAAAACTTGTCCGCGGGCGTCATTCCATGAAGAATGAAGAAAATTCCAAGAGTTTAATTGAAAACTAACTAATTTAAAGAATTCTCAATATACAGAAGTGGCCATACATAAATATTGTCACAAATGGTTTTTTTTGTAAAACTTTTTTCAAAGTTAACCGATCGATCTGAAACTTTCAAATATATTGTAAAACGGTAAAATACATTGTTAAAACAACTACATTCCCGACAAATTAAAAGGACCGGTAAAAAAAATAAAATGTTCTTAAAAACATCGAACACCGAGAAAAATGTATTCCTACTGCTGAAAGCTCGGCTAGTCCTGCTTATGCTTATGTATCCCTCATAATACGACGCAAAAGGTGCTGAGAAAAAGGAAAAAGCTAAGAAAAACGTCGTCAAATCCTCCCTTAATAAATGTACAAACATATGAAGAAATTTCAGAATTTTCGAACTCCACAACTTTGTTGAAATCCTCCGATTACCTGAAATAATTCAAGGATTTCATATCAGTCCCATTCTGAACCAGTATTCGAAAGTTTTCACACATTCAGATTTATTTTGGGAAACATCCTTCCTTCTTTTTTTTCGGCCGCAAAAATCGATATAATTTGTCATAATCCCTCCAAATAATTTCGTGTCTCTCAAATTGTTTGTCTAAATCTTCGTTTTCAATACATTTTTCCTCCAAAATTCTTATTTACTAAAAATCTACCCGAGCTCTTTTCGAATGTTCTCCGCCCCTTTTGTCCCTTTTCGCTTGGTTTCTCTTCAAATCCATCAGATGAACATTTAATATTTTTTTAGATTTATGTGTGTTGAACTTTGTCGGCCCTAATGGAAGACGGGATCCAGAGTGTCAGAATGAGGAGGTGTAGCTAAAGGGGGAGGAGTTTGAGCCCATGTTCCAGACCGTATAAATAGTCCAAATTTGAGGTGAAAATCATTTTTTATTTCATCTAGCTCTACTTTTCCTTTATTTTTATTTTTAATTTAAAAAAAACTTGCAAAAATTCACTTTCCAGCCAAAATGATTGCACCATTGGTTTATGGTTTCTGCTTACTCTCTATATCCGCTTCTGCACCAGCGTACCATGAATTTTTCTCCAAATCGGTAAACGTTCCGTACCCATTGACGAACGACACAATCGAGGAGCGACTGGAAATGGAGGCAAAGGCGGAGGAGAAGCTAGTGACCGTTGAGCAAAAACGGGAAATTGAAGTCGAGAACGAATTTATCCAAGAAATGTTCTTGACCCGTCCTTTTCCAATTTTATTGAAATCTAAGGTTAGTTTTTTATATTTTGTGTCTTTTTGATTACCTTTTATTTTTTCAGGTCATCAAAAATGGGAAAGTGCCTAGAAATGGAGAAGGTCACCGAATCATCGACATCTTGGAGAATCATATCGTGATCCATCCATGTATGGAAGGAGGTGAGTATTTTTTTCTATGAAAATTTCAAAAATACTTCTTTCAGAAGAGCCGAGTGATCGAGAAATCGACGAAATCGTCCACAAAATGGAGAAAGTGGTGTACAAGAGGTATAGATTCATATGTGGAAAGGCAGAAGAGGTCAACTGCCCTTCTTGGGTAAATGAAAACTCCATGAGCGATTTAAAAGAATTCGCCGACCTTTTTATCATGAGAGATGACAATAAAGCAGCCATTGTCAAAGAAGTGAGAAGCACCCAAGACTGCATCTTGCACAGGGACGACAGTCCAAGCTATTTCGTAAGTTTTTGAAATAAACTTAGATTAAACTTTAAAAAACCTTTTTTTTACAGACTCGCACCGATCGTCTCTATCAGCTTGGACTCACCTGGGATGCCTACTTGGCGTTGGATGTGAGTTTTATTCCTTTTCAAATCTCGAAAATAATATTTGACCTTTTTCAGATGAAAACTAGAGAAAGCATTTTCAAAATCAGCGAGGATATGTACCGGGAGACAAAAAAAGCGCAAAGAATCTTGACAATGGCTAGAAGAGAAGAATTCGCTTAATGAGAAGATGTATGTAACCGTTTTTCTTTGTTGTTTTATGATCTACCTTTACTTTTTAATTCAATTTTGTTGAAAGCTGTGTTTCAATGGTTTTTTTAATGAGTCCAATAAATGTTTCAAATATTATTTTTCATTTTACTGAAAGAAAAAAATAAAGCACAGAAAAAAAATAAAACGCATGGGACTAAAAATGCTGCAAAAAAATTGCAAGCAAATGCAAAAAATTCAATGCAGAAACTTGCAAAAAATTGCAAGAAATGCCAAGAAATTGCAATTTTTTCAGCCGATTTACGGGAAATCTACGGTAATCGTTGCGAGACCATCGAAGAAAAACTGATCTTGACCGTATTTTCCTCATTCACACCGGTGAAATGTGTCCGGGTTTCACAGCGAGGAGTATGAACATTTGATGGTCTCGCAATGAATACCGTAGATTTCCCGTAAATCGGCCGTAAAAATTTCAATTCCTGTCATTTCTTTCCATTTTCTTGCAGAACATAATTTCTATGAAAAATATGAACAAAAAGTAATACTTTTTGTGTGCTAAAAAACTTCATTGATCATGGTTAAACAAATCTGTTTTAAGTTTAGATTCTTCACGTCATAATGCTCCCCGCGGATTAATCACTACGAAGGAAAAAGTTAGGAAAACCCTAATTTTCTAAATAAAAGATGAACAGCAAAAGTACTCATGGAAACGATTCTGAAAAACTCTGAAATTTCATTTACATCTTAAAAATCTTAAAGGTTAAGAATATACCTGTATAATCCCAAAAATTATTTCTTTGGAAATAACATCGGAAAAATCTGAAAATGTTAAATTCGAAGTTTTTATTTCTTTAAAATTTTGATAATCCAAATAAACTCAATGAACCCCTGTTTCCATAAAGAAAAAAATAAGATTATACGATTAATAAGATTAAGATTAACAAAAATGAAATGATAAAATGTATTACACAAAAAAGAATTGATTAAAAATAAAAATAGGCTTTGTGCATCACTTCGAGCTCCTTAATCTTCTTCTTTTCAATCAATTTCCATCCCGCTAGTTGTCGAAATTGGATTTTCATTAGTTACAATTTGACTTTTGCTGATAAAAGATGTATCCAGCGTTCTGGATATTTTCATTGGTAATGAAGACTCGTTGTCAATATCCGTCCAGCTTCAAACATGAATCCAATCTGCGGCTCAACGAATTCGATTGATTGTTTACTTTTCGAGCTTCCTTTTCATAAACTCATAGTAAATAAATATGGTTCTTCTACACATGTAAACAATTTTTTTTTCAATTTTCGTTGAAATATTCCTCACAGAAAAAAAAACGTAAAATAACCCCTCATTGCAAAAAGTGATAAAAATTTCGTACGGTTTGAGTATCAGTGTGTTCCCGTGAGTGTATCTTTTCTGCCTACGTCTCTTTGTTTCATTTTCAATTACACCTCACGTTCCCGGTTTTTAGTCATCGTTCAAAACTAAGAACGTTTTTAACGACAGAGAAAGTTTCGGAGGCACAGCACATAGCATTAAAAAATGATTACATGATTCATTATATTATTTTCTTACATTAACATATTTTCACTTTTTTAAAAATATCATTTTTCGAAATCTGCATATTTTACAGTTTTCACTCAAATTCGGCTAGAATTGGGAATCTAAAATTCCTATTCTTGCGATTGGATCAATAAATGCATGAGAATATTAAATTGGAATGAAAATAGACCAATGATATGGTAAGATTAAACCCAATATTTCAATAAAAATCTAGTAAGCTTATTTGTTATTTTTAAATCTGATTACTTTCAAATAAATATTCAATCATTGAATTACAATTAGTGGAGCATACTCCGTTTTATCGAAATATGGCATCTTGCGTTTCAGAAATTTTGATGGAATGGAATTGGACGAAGGGAAATGGTCATATGCTTCAGCTTCTTTGACAAGCTATTCACGGTGAGAATAATGATTTTTAAGTGACATCAATTAGAAAAAATCTTAACATCTATTTCGTAAAGTGGATTCGATTGCTACATGTTTACTTGGATAACTATTGCTTTGAGAGTGGAATTATTTCGGATTATATTTGGTTATTGTGTGGTTTCAGCTAATCTCCATACCGCTTCAAGAGATCAATGAAGCCATGGACACTCCGATTCGTTTTCTACAGCTATAATCTTAACAGGAACATTGAGTGACATCTTGCAGAAGAAGGTAGTTATGAAGTTTTCAAGTTTTTTAAAGATGAAATGAAAAAATACGTTTTTTTGAATAATTTAATAAGTGAAGATAAATGCCAAAAATTGAATTTTTTCTCAACTATTCAACAATGTTTTTTTGCTGGAAAGAATGATACGAACAACAAAACCAATGAAAACGGCTGATGTTCCAAAAGAAAAAGCACCTAAACCTACGAAGTTCTGCCAACTGAAAGTAAAAAGGAGACACATGAAATGACACAAATCCAAAGGCAGTTCTAAAAAAGAAGGAAGCAGTGAAAGAACAATCGAATGGAATCAAGATCAAGATTTCGGACGTCACCAAGCAGATACTGCAACAGATGGAAGAAGATCAGAAGTTAGAAAATCCAAAATAGAAATTCTGGAACAAAAAACGACATCATAAATGGTAAATTGGAAGTCATTCAGAAGATGTTAGAATGATTTTTCTACCTAGGCTGCAAAAAGTCAATTGAAGTAAGAAAGTGTTCATTTTCTATTGAGCAAAATTATACTGTAATTCTCGCGGAAATCTTGAAGAAAACATGATTCTTTCTCATTTTAGAATTAACGAATTTTCTAGTATTCGATAACCCGGAATTTATGATTTTTATTAGAAATTCGGAGTTCAGCTTATAAGTTTGAGGCGCTTTAACAACTTGGAATTTTAAAAAATCATATTTCTATTTTTCAACAATTCTACTTTCAGGGAGACTCCGGAGGGCCGCTGATGTGCGTTCAGAACGGGAATAAAAATTAAGGAAAAACGCAATTCTAGATTTCTGTCGTCGCGTCATCGGAGGGCAAAAGAGTTTTCTGTGCATTAAGTAATTTATTTTGAGTTATCCAACAAAGAATTTAAATTTCTCAGGCATTTTTGCATTGAATTTCGCTTCCTGTTTTCAAGTTGAAAAAGCCAATTAAATGTTAAACTAAATGTTTCAGCCTTGCATCAATGAATAGTACTCTGTCCGAGTTGGCGGGCACGCATCACTGTCTGGAACAGAGCATAAAGTTGCCTCAATCCAAATTCACCCTTTATTCAATTGGTTGATTTGGCTTTCATTTGATGTTGCTATTATTGTAAGGAAACACACACACAATTCTTTGGAAATCCATTATACGGTTCAAATCCCCCTTTTTTTCAAAATACATAAGTTTTAAACGATTTTACGGAGCTTACAATCTCAATTTGTCTGAAAATATAAATAATATCCATTCCAAATCTATTTTCAAAATGTTCTAAAACCATTTAGAAGCCGAGAAAATGAGCTTCAAAACAATGGCCTAGAAAAGTTAGGAAAACTAGTCCGCGGGCGTCATTCCATGAAGAATGAAGAAAATTCCAAGAGTTTAATTTAAAACTAACTAATTTAAAGAATTCTCAATATACAGAAGTGGACATACATAAAGATTGCCACAAATGGTTTTTTTTGTATAACTTTTTTCAAAGTTAACCGATCGATCTGAAACTTTCAGATATATTGTAAAACGGTAAAATACATTGTTTAATCAACTATATCCCCGACAAATTAAAAGTTCCGGTGAAAAAACAAAAATGTTATAAAAACATCGAAACCCGGGAAATATGTATTCTTACTTCTGAAAGCTTGGGTAGTCCTGCTTATGCTTATGTATCCCTCATAATACGACGCAGAAGGTGCTGTCCGTCAAATCCTCCTTTAACAAATGTACAAACATATGAAGAAATTTCAGAATTTTCGAGGTCCATAACTTTTTTGAAACCCTCCGATTAATTGAAATAATTCAAGGATTACATATCCGGCCCATTCTGAACCAGCATTCGAAAGTTTTCACACATTCAGATTTATTTTGGGAAACATCCATCCTACTTTTTGTTCGGCCAGCAAAAATCGAAATACTTTGTCATCATCCCCCCAAATAATTTCGTGTCTCTGAAATTTTTTGTCTAAATCTTCGTTTTCAATACATTTTTCCTCAAAAATTAGTATTCACTAAAAAACTACCCAAGCTTTTTTCGAATGTTCTCCGCCCCTTTTGTCCTTTTTCGTTTGAAATCTCTTCAAATCCATCAGTTGAACAATTAATATTTTTTTTAGATTAATGTGTGTTGAACTTTGTCGGTCCTAATGGAAGACGGGATTCAGAGTGTCAGAATGAGGAGGTGTTCCTAAAGGGGGCGGGGTTTGAGCCCATGTTCCAGACCGTATAAATAGTCCAAATCTGAGATGAAAATCATTTTTTATTTCATCTAGCTTTTCTTTTCCTTTATTTTTAGTTTTAATTTTAAAAAAAACTTGCAAAATATCGCTTTCCAGCCAAAATGATTGCACCATTGGTTTATGGTTTCTGCTTACTCTCTATTTCCGCTTCTGCACCAGCGTACCATGAGTTCTTCAGCAAATTGGTAAACTTTCCGTACCCATTGACAAACGACACAATCGAGGAGCGACTGGAAATGGAGGCAAAGGCGGAGGAAAAGCCAGTGACCGTTGAGCAAAAACGGGAAATTGATGTCCAGAATAAGTTCGTCCAAGAAATGTTCATGACCCGTCCGTTTCCAATAACTTTGAAGTCCAAGGTTAGTTTTTTATATTTTGTGTCTTTTTGATTGCCTTTAATTTTTCAGGTCATCAAAAATGGGAAAGTTCCTAGAAATGGAGAAGGTCACCGTGAATTGAAATACTGTTGGAAACAGCCGTATAAAAGGAAGGGCCATGGGATATTTCGGTCAGTTATGATGAATTCTACTCTGATAATCCTCGTCTACATCTTCTCCGTGGTAAACGACGATCCGAAGAAACCCAAATTGGAGAGAAAAGATTCCGTAGACATGACGAACAAAGCATATATCAGTCGGATTGTCAAATTGAGGAAGTCGATTGCCGATGTAGCCACCCTTATGCCATGCATAGGCCCACCATTCCTGGAAGGTTGGACACGTAAGATCAAAAAAACTAATAAGGAAAAAACTAATATTTGGTCGTCATGTCTACGGAATCTTTTCTCTCCAATTTGGGTTTCTTCGGATCGTCGTTTACCACGGAGAAGATGTAGACGAGGATTATCAGAGTAGAATTCATCATAACTTACCGAAATATCCCATGGCCCTTCCTTTTATACGGTTGTTTCCAACAGTATTTCAATTCACGTATGTAAGGCCAAAGAAGTAACGTCAAAAAAACTAATAAAAAAACAAAAAAAATGTTTTCATAATTTTATCCACCACTTGATGGCAAAAAAAGTGTTAAAACTGAAAAAAATAATTTTCTGTTTTATTGTCAAAAACCCTTTCTAGGGATTAGAATAATAAGGCGCTGGTGTCAAAACAGCGAAAAAGGCTGTTTCAGAAGCATAAATGACGGCTGGAAATAATTCACAAAATTTTCCAAAAAAGTTTAGCATGAGAGGGAATCGAACCCGTAGCCTACCGCACACCATCTCCCCACACTACCACTGAACCACCAACCGTTGATTTTCTGTGGTACTAGATTCGATAGACTATCTCCCAGAGTGTGAGTTCACGCGGAGAGCCTTAACCATAGGAAACGTTTGGGGGCTCATAACTCGGCTCACAGAAACATTTAGCAGAGTTTTATGACGGATTCTGATTCTCCATATTCCATTCTATGTACCCTCAAATTTGTAGAAGGCTCTTAAGCGGCAACTTCGAATAACTCCCTTGTTAGAGAAAGAACTACATTAAACGACCAAACTGAAGAGCAGGGTCGCACGGCATGTTTTTCACTACGCGCGGGATATACGAGTTAATTTTTTCCCGCCGCTGCGATCAATCACGTCAACACAATTTTTGACTGACGCACTTGTGGAGAACGTTTTAATTTCCAGTTTTCCAGGTTACCCGAGGGTAATTCTTGAAATAAATGTTTTGAATGGTGTCTCACTCCTATCTCGTGCACATTTAAAAGTAAAAGCAGGTATTTCCAATGGTTTAAAGCATAGATTGAACAAAAAAATATATTTCTTTGAAGAGCACGCATCACATAACGCGTGTTCCCAGCTAATTTTTGTGTGAAAACAATCTCAATGGTCTTTTCTTAAAATTGTATTCGGCACTTTTCCGATTTTTTGACTTTTAGGAAAGTTATTTACAAAAAAGTCTCAAAATCGAGTTTTTTCAGTACTAAATTTCATTCAAAGATCACGAGAACACCAATAAATTTAGGACGACAAAATTTTTTTGTGAGGTGCAAAATCAGCAAGGCTAAAGTTTGTATTCGGCAGAATTTTGAAAAATGCCCTCACTAGGGATGATATTTTAACATAACGGCGTGAGACACCATTCAAAACATTTATTTCAAGAATTACCCTAGGGTAACCTGGAAAACTGGAAATTAAAACGTTCTCCACAAGTGCGTCAGTCAAAAATTGTGTTGACGTGATTGATCGCAGCGGCGGGAAAAAATTAACTCGTATATCCCGCGCGTAGTGAAAAACATGCCGTGCGACCCTGCTCTTCAGTTTGGTCGTTTAATGTAGTTCTTTCTCTAAGAGTGCTTTCAACTCTTCTTCGTTTGTGTCAATTTAATTTAAAGCTCAATTCGTCAAAACAATAATCTGGGTTTTCTAATTTCGTCAATTCTTTCTCTCTTGCTTTATGAAAGTAGGGTATTTGAACCCATTGCTACAATTCATTATTCACGCATGTAACTAAAATTGGGAAAAAAAGTGCGCCAGACATGAAATTGCAAAAAAAAACCGTGCGCGCATTGCGAGTTCTGCCCTCCCCCTTATTTCGCTGAGACATTTGCAGAACAGGTTGGAGACGCCATGCACTATGGTGATGCCCGTTTTTTTTTTCCGTTTGCGTCTCTCTTTTCACAGTAATCTCTGATGTGTGTCCAATGTGTGTCCTATCCTATTTAATACCAGAGAAGGAAGTTGCGAGTCATATTGGGTTTTTGTCTAGATTTTTTTGATTTCTCGTTGTAAATTGCTGGTTTTGACTTTTTTTTTGTAATAATTATAGATTTTTCTGCTATTTTTCTAACATTCCGCATTTTCGTTTAAAGAATTTTCTGATATTTCGAATATCCTAGAAACATAAATCTTCCTCTTCTTCAAAAAAAAGGTGGGAGGGGGGGGGGGGCTCCGGAGGATTGATAAAAATTGAACGAGAAACACTAAAAAGGCGCGAAAACGGAAAATAAAAATAAAAAAAAGAATGGGTTTAAAATGTCTTCAAACAAAACATATCTTAATCGATATAAACACTTTGCAGAACTGCTTTCAATAGTTCTGCGGAAGGGTTCGAGCATGCTTTTTTTGAACTCAAAAACTGCAAATTTTTCAAAATTCGAACTTTGAAGATTTCCTTTCGAATGATACTAATATTTTTTCAATCAAAATTAGTATTTTTTTTCCACGCGACTTTTTTTTGAAACTATTTTTTCCTCGTCTTTGACTTAAAATCTGAAAAACCAGCGGTGTATGGATTTATCAAGTTCTGGGACACGGAGACTGCAAAATTGACGTTTCTGGATTATAATGATTATCTTGGAAGGCGTGTGAAAATCGTTAAACAAAATCATTATTATTTAGGAGACAGGTAATTATTATTGGCCTCGTTTGATTGGGAAAATCCTAAGCTGTCATTTGAATATAAGAAAAAATCATGAAGTGATTTTGCGAAAAATTGAGAAATGGGAGTTTTTTCTCCGCTGTATTACTTTTCTTAGAAATGGCGCAAACTATATTTTTCAGACCCCGATGGACACTAAAGGAAATTCGGGCGGTTGGATTCCTGGTATTGAAGATGCGAAAATAATCGAAAAGTTTGAGTGGGCGGAGGATAAGTTGTTGACTTCGAGGGTTTTGTGGAAAAGGCCTCAACAAGAACATCCTATTTATGTTTCAGATGAGGTGATTTTTTGAAATGACTTTTTTTTAGAAAGAAATATTTTTATTATTAGTTTAGAAACCGGATAGAAAACTACATTTTACATGTAGAAATGGCCTAAGCCCAGATTTTCTAATAAATATGTATCCGAGTAAACCAAATTTAAAGGGATTCTTTACAGTTTTTGGGTTTCCATTCCAATTTCATCTTATTCACGATATTTGAAAACCAATACAAGAAAAATATTTTTGCGAAATTTCCTTTTCTAGTACTCAAACACACCCATTTCGAAAATAAGGCGTCGAATGGCCTAACAATTGCAAACACTCTCACATTCGGATGCTCTCTCGCTCGCTGCCGAGCGGTTAGGTCATTCGCCGCCTTACCCTGTAAATGTGCTTTTTTTGTGTACTAGGAAAGGAAATTTCGGTAAAATAATCTGCTTCTATAGGTTTTCAAATTCTGTGAAGAAGATGAAAATGGAATTGAAACCCAAATTCAGTAAACAGTCCCTTTAATTGGAATATCCTAAAAACCACAATTATTGTACTGTAGAAACAACCAGATTCCAAACGCGCTCTAGTGTCAAACCTCGATTTTTTGACGTGTTCCGGAGCACGTACAAAAAAATAATTGTTTATAATTGGTCCATTAGATACCAAAAATGCATTTATGACTAAAAAATAATATTTTCAATACGTACGGGCACGGAAAAGGCCATACAAGCTTGCGAAAACAGTGGTGCGCGTTTGGAAACGAATTGAATGGACAGTAAATGACCGATAAGCACAGACTTAAAGGAGGGCTTTATGATAATGGTGATAATTATAAGTGTTCCTTAAATAAAAGTAGATTTCATTCTCATTCCAAATCTGTTTTTAAAATTTTCTAAAATCACCGAGAAGCCGAGAAAATGAGCTTCAAAACAATGGCCTAGGTGGTTTTAGAAAACGTTAAAAACAGATTTGAAATGAGAATGAAGTCTATATTCATTTAAGGTGAGTTTATTATGTCCGTAAAACCCTCCTTTAACAGATAAAACCCTACAACTTTCTTTTTTTTCTTGATATTTAGATATATTTTTCAACAATAAGTTGAAATTTCACTGTTCTCAAACAGTTATAATTTTTGAAATTTGTATTTAGTTTTTCAAGTCTTTAGTGACTTTCTTTGATATCAAATTATTTGAAGATTGAATTATTTTTTTCAGAATTCAAGATTTTCTATTCCGCGGTGGATATGTGACATCGGCAACAAGAAAATGGTTGACGTCCACAGAGATGTAAGACGGTTTGTAGTGGAGAAATTCTCGAGAACTTCATCAACAGTTTACTCAAAAATCGATGGCGATGATTTTGAATCTGGTCCTGAAAACAGCCCGATGATACCCGAGGTGATTATTGTCGCATTTTAAAGGCAGCATGTCAGTTAATACGATCTTCAAAACGCAATGATCAAGAATATCTGAATTGACCAAAATATTACGTGTTCAATTTAAGTTTTCAAGCAAACATTTTCAAGTTCAACAGTACCCAAAACCCAAAAACGCGTACTTTCAAATGAACTATTAGGTTGTACGGAAAGTAATCCAAATTTTTTCGATTTTTTTCAAACAAAAATTTATTAATTGAAAACAATTATCAATGAGTGATATATTGACCACGTTGTTGGATAACATCGTGCCAACGCAGCGGAAGTTGTTCCATTCCCTTTGCGTAGAATTCCGGGGGCTGGCAAGCGAAAAAGTCATCAATTTACGATTCCAGGTGCTCTCGGTCGTCGAACTTCAAATCTTTGAGAGAGTTTTGAAGTGGGCGGAACAAATGATAATCTGTTGGGGCAAGGTCCGGACTATACGGTGGATGTGACAGAACTTGGATATTCAGTGCCTGCATTCTGTCCTTGGTCGCTAAAGCGACATCTGGTCTTGCATTGTCATGAAGTAAGAAAATCCGTGAGGCTCCTGTGCGAAAGAGGTGGTGTTGACCTACATTTTTTGTATTTGGAGAGAGTATAGGTCCGCATTGACATTGGCTCGATCTGGAAGAAGTTCACAGAAGATAACGCTTTTCTTGTCCCACCAAATCGAAAGCATCACTTTTTTTCCTTTGACGTCTGTTTTTGGAGTTTCTCCAGCTGCTACCCATTGAAGCTTTCTACTGTGATTGAACAAACTCCGTGTTCCGTTTTTGAATCCACTCCGTGTTCCGTTTTGAGCACAGACAAGGTGCGACTGTTTTCTCTGGTCATCAGTCGCAACGTGAGGAACAAGTTGGCCAAGCTTTGGCTCTTTCTACTTGCTCGGAGGTGGCGGTGAACTGTTGTCTTGTGCAGCCCAAGTGCCGAAGATACTTCACGAACACTTGATCTGGGCTCTTCCTCCAGCTCCTTCTGGAAACGCTCATTGTTTTCAAGCTGATGGCGGCCGGATAATGATTTGTTGGAGAGATCGTCGTCACCTTCTTTGAAGCGATGGAACCAGAAGTTCACCATGTCGTATTTGAGGGTGTTCGTGCCGTTCGCATCGCACAAATTTCGATGAGCAACAGCGGCTGAATGCCCCGACAGGAACTAGTAAAGGAAACAGCCCCTGAGGGTATGTTTATCTTTCAAGAGAAATTCCGCCATAATAAGGATTACCTGAAGTACGGAAACACGTATTCATTGTGGAAAACTTAATGCATAAAATAAAAACGAAAAAAAACTGCTCGAGAAATGAAAGAGGTGAAACAGAAAAAAATTAGGATTACTGTCCGTACAACCTAATAGGTTTCATAAACGAAAATTAAAAAAAACACCTTACAATGTTTCTGGATAAAATTTTCCAAAAACGCGCATTTCACGGAACAACTAGGTTGACAAATTTTCAAAAAATATTGATTGATTTAGCTCAACTGTTATGCTTGATTCTATGTCTTAGAAAAGCAGTTTATTGGTTCGAAAGAATATTATAAGATATCAAATATATAGTAGATAGGAATAAAAGAAAAGGGGGGCGAGTAAGTGAGCGCGCTAAGCGCAACTAAAGATGACTACGCCAAGGCGGCAACCTTGCGTTATGGGCGGAGCATGTTCCGGGTAGAACCGAACCATGACATCCTACCTCCCGCAAAGCAACCGTCCTCGGTTGAAAAAAACATAAATATAATGAAAGCAAGGTTTTACATTAGAGAAATTTAAAAAAATTAAAAAGAAATTACAAGAAAAAATATTTTTAAAAAAATCAACATAATACAACATACCAAAACAAGGGGATAAATAAATATTCGAAGGGGGGTATTTCGAAGAAATGAGCAGGGTGTGCGTGTCGAGGCGGCGACGATCTTTTGTAGTTTTTGAACATGTAGTATTGTTGTTCATATGTCGCCATGGCGTGGATATGAGCCGGTGCCACGCTGTTGCCTCGGTTTTCTTGTCCCTGGTGTTCGAAATGGATGAATCTAAACAGAAAAACAATTTTGAGGAAAAGCGGGAGAACCCGCTGATTTTTAAAACTCAGCTGTATCAATCGAAAACGAGACGATTCGAGCATTGTTTTAACTGTTGCGGATTCTGTCCATTGCGAAATTTCGAACAATTACACCATCCCTTTTCCATAAGAATCTCAATGCTGAAGTCGCGTCGATCCTAAGATGGCGATGGCGGTTTGGTTTTCCTGTGAGGCATGTGAAGATCGTTGGGCTGATGTAGGTGGCGGTGTCCGAATCGGCGATCCTCGCATCGTAGTTGTTGATTTAATTGTTGCACTTGCAGCTGAAGTTGTTGATTGGCGTTTAGAACTCGGGATTACTGCTGATGGTGGGTTCAGAAATTTCAAATCCTTGATGTCGAAGAAATTAGCTTCGTATTTTTCCAATGTTGGAGATTCATCCTGATGACTTAGAATTCCAAATTCTTCTTCCAGCAATTATGTCATCCCTTTTTCTTAAGAATCTCAATTTCAGTTGATCCAATCAACGGCGTGTTTGCTTCCACATCCGCTTCCAAATTTGTTGATAGGGATATTCTTAGAGCAATGTCGATCAGCTTTGCTCCGTTGATCTCCCTTGATGTAGCTGCTACTCTACATGTATTTTTTCAACAGCTGCGCGGCGTCAGAGCGAAGTTCCAGTTGATCGGATGTGGTGGGGCCAGAAATCGAGATGCCAAATTTGTGCAACAAATTTATGGTTTCAAAATCTGCAATCCAGTTGTATTGCAGAAAAGAAAAATCCAAAACATCAAGACAAGAAGAAGAGATTATAAAAATGCAGAAAACGTTGGGAAATGGTGATCGAATGGAGGTGCCATTATACTCGCAATCCCTTGGTGGCTATTGTTGTTCCTCCTCCTTTTCCCTCATTTTGTATCTCGTATCATCATCGCATTTTGGTGCATTGTTTATTATTGCCAGCCATCTGTACACCCAAATGTTGATTGATGGCACATCTTTGATGATAATAACCTTCTATTTGTTTGTTTGCATATTCTCCAATTTTATTGTGCCAAGGCAAATTTGCAAATTCTCTCTTCCTGATGGTGTCTCTCCTTCCTGATGGTGTTGTGGTGTGCCTGGTTCAATGTTTGTTTTCCCCAAGGCAGTGTCCTTTATCTATCTTCTCATTTCTTATCTCTGATGAGAAATGTCCCGTGGTGTCGATTGATGTCCACTGTTGCTGGTCTCCGAATTGAATGCATAAATAATAAACATATCCTCGATTGAAATTGTGTTCTTCCAGATGATCCTAGGCGTCCCCAGGGGTCCTTCAGTTGACAATCGATGCGCTGGATTTGTTTGGGCCCAAAATATCAAAATTTGGAAGACGGGAAAGAGCCCAACAATTCCTGACCCGAAGGCAGGCTCAGTCCGTTCATGCATGACTTAGCTATCAAACAAAAAATCCTCAATCTGCATTTTGAAGTTGATTTCCTGTGGAGATGCAGTTGAATTGGTTGGCCAGTGCCGCGAAGCGCACAATGTCGCGAGCGGTTTGATGCCGCCAGGCGCGGATGGCGATGAAGTGGATCCACAAAAAGCAAATTCCGACCGGTTTGTCAGGTTGAATTGACTCCACAGCAAATAAGCGAAATTTACCGGTATCTTCACCAAACCAATAATCGGTAGACACAGCGACCTGTATTAAGTAGACATTTCAGCAGTCGGGTTGATCTTCTTAAATATTCCATTCTGACGGTGTAGCGGTTTCCGTTTTTCAGCACTTCGAAACTTGGATCCGGCAACATTTTTCCAAGCGAAGTGGAACCTCCATGTTATGCTTGATTCTATGTCTTAGAAAAGCAGTTTATTGGTTCGAAAGAATATTATAAGATATCAAATATATAGTAGATAGGAATAAAAGAAAAGGGGGGCGAGTAAGTGAGCGCGCTAAGCGCAACTAAAGATGACTACGCCAAGGCGGCAACCTTGCGTTATGGGCGGAGCATGTTCCGGGTAGAACCGAACCATGACACAACTTAGGCAGTTCAATTAAGAATACTCTCATTATTAAAAGCTCAAAATTTTATGCAGCTAAATTGAGCTTGTGAAAAACTCTTCAAAGTTCTGATAGGGTTGAAAAACAGACTGCGTTTAAAGAAGCACTTTACGGAGCTAACAATAGCATCTGGGATGAAAACAGAGGTCATTCCCATTACAAGTCAGTTTTTAAAATGTTCAAAAACCACCTAGATGCCGAGAAAACGAGCTTCAAAACAATGGCCATTAAAAACCGACAAAAACTAATCCGCAGGCAAAAAAAAATCAAGAAATGAAGTCTATTTTAATTTATCATATTATTTTTTTGCCAGATACGATAAATTTATCATATCTCCCTAGATCGCACTTATTTTTATAGGAGATGTCAATTCTCATCAAATTCAAGTCAAAATCTGAAAGAGTAAACGGAATTTCGTTGCATTCAAGATGGCCATGGATTCTAACGGCGCTCGACAATGGTACAATTCAACTTTGGGATTATGAAAAGGGCCGACTTTTGAAAGAATTTAAAGGGCACGAAGGAGCAGTAAGAGGAATTTGTTTCAACAAAAATGAGCCGATTTTTGTATCGGGTGCTGATGACGCTAAAGTTAAGGTAAGTAACTTTTATTCCTTATTTTTGTTTTTGCATTTAAAGGAAGGTATTTCGGAGATAATAAATGTAATTTAAATGAAAATAGACTTCATTGTCATTCCAAATCTGTGTTTAAAATGTTCAAAAACCACCTAGAAGCCGAGAAAGGAGCTTCAAAACAATAGCCTAGAAAATATGTTCCACCTTACTTTTCCCCTCATTTTTGACATTTTTTCATGTTTAGTTAATAAATAGTTATGCCGAATGCTTTTTAAAATGTTTTTTCGTCTTAATTTATGTTTTTTCTTTCTTTTTTTTTTGGATTTTTCATGCCTGCGGACTAGTTTTCGCCGGTGTCCTCTTTTTCTAGGCCATTCTTTGAGGCGCGTTTTCTCGGCTTCTAGGTGGGTTTAGTAAATTTTAAAAACTGATTTGGAATGAGAATGAAGTCTATTTTCATCCAGAATTCATTACCTCCATAAAGCCCTCCTTTAACAAAACGGTATAATGTTTGTTTAGGTTTGGAGTTATGAGACAAAAGAGTGTATTTTTACACTTTGTGGGCATCGTGGTTGTATCAGAACCACTTTTTTCCACGATAAATATCCTTGGATCATTTCTGCATCTGATGATACAACCGCGAGACTTTGGAACTTTAGAACAAGAAGATGTTTTTTCAAATTTTATCACAGAACGTCTGTCACGTGCGCTCAATTCTATCCATCCGGTCCGAAACCTCTTCAAAACAGTCTTAGTTCTTCTGGAGATTTTGTTGCGATCGCATCGTTAAACGAATTTATTCGAGTTTGGGATTTGACGGATTTAGGTAATTAAAATTTCAAGAAATTATTGCAAAATTCAATTTTACAGTTACCGCACAGAAACGCAGAGTCGGGACAGTTAAGAATGTGAAAGAACTCGATTTTACCTCTTCTCGTCACGGTATCTGCACCTACGGTATTTTCTTTTTCACTCAAGAAATGCTGTAAAAACCATCAAAATTGCATGATTTTGAGCCGAGAGACAATAGTTTCAAAATTTGGTTAATTTCTCGTCGTCACCGCGAGAGACCCACTATTTAAAGTCTCGCAGTGAACACGAGAACTTTTCTCAATTTTCAAAGTCATGTAACTTTTTTCAGTCTTCATCGATTTCTCTGATTTTAATCGTATTTTGAAGGGATTTTCATAAATTTTCAGAAACACCAAAAAATTTGCTCTAAGATTTTGGATAAGTCTACCATATTTCGAAAATACCTTTTTTTTTTGAAAATTCCATTCATTTTCAGAAAAAATTATATTTCTTTCCAAAAAAAATCTCTGCTCAGCATTTAAAAAACCGAAATTTGACGTTTTTCCCTCTCCTTCTTGTATTTTCTAGCCTTTTTCAAAGATAAATTAGCTTAAAATTTATATTTTCCGATTCATCAAGATTATCTCTACAAAATGAAATCAAGAGAAGACGAGAAATTTGGTAAATTTTCAAGACAACATAATTTTGTCAATTTTTATGATTTTTATCGCATTCTGAAGCGAATTTCTTGAATTTTCTTGAAAATTGAAGAATTTGGCTTCAAAAATTTAGGAAAATTAATCAATCTTGAGCAAAGTTACGAGCTTTTGATTTTTCAACTTTGGACGGCTGCTATGACGCGTGTTTTTATCGGTGTGATTTCGCATAAATCGCATTGTACTAATGAGAGAACGATCTATTTTTTGAAACTAAGATCAGGTAGGGTCAAATTAACTGACCCAATATCTTTAATAAGGAATCACGGAGAGTTAAGAAAACTTTAAAAAAAGTCAAAAATTACAGGATTCCAGTGGGTAGCATTTCACCCTCGCCTAAATCATATCATTTCCGGGTCTAACAACAGAAGAATTGATCGTTCAGAATTTGACCGGAAAAAAGTACGGGCAATCGATTCGTTCAGAGCACATAAATGTATGGTCACGTCAGTATTGTATCATCCAACCGAACAATTAATCGTTTCGTGTTCCACAGATAAATGCCTTCGTATATCGGACAATTACACTTCAAAATTTCGTTTAATTTATAGGTGAACCCATGTTAAATTATCTAGATAATGAAAAAATTCAGAAACGAAAATGACCGATTCTGGGCTCTTGGTGCTCATCCGCGACGGGGCATTTTAGCTGCCGGTCATGATAATGGAATGATAGTGTTCAAAACAAGAAGAGAACGACCTGTTTATTGTTCGAGCGGTGATAGTGTCTATTATGTCAATGATGGCAGTCTTTTAGAATATAACGTGGAAGAGTTCGTTTTACATTATTTTATGTTAATTGTAACGTACTTTAAAGTTATTACTTTTTGTAGGGATTGTCCTGAAAAAAGAGAATTAAAAAAAATTGAATACAGTAGTTTTGATAAGAGCGAAACTGACATGACCCGAGAAACACTAAGAAATCGGAGAAAACGAAAAATGGAAATATTCTCATTCAGACCACGCCCACTTTTTAATGGAGGGCTCTACGGATATAATAAATGTACCTTAAATGAAGACTTTATTCTCATTCCAAATATGTCTTTAAAATTTTCTAAATCCACCTAGAAGCCGAGAAAACGCGCCTCAAAAGAATGGCCTAGAAAAAGTGTTCACCGGCGAAAACTAGTCCGCCGACATGAAAAATCCAAAAAAAAACCTTTAAAAAAAGGACTAATATAAGCATTCTGCATAGCTATTTATTAATGAAACACGAAAAAAGCTCATGGTAAAAATGTCGGCCAGATGGAACACATTTTCTAGACCATCGTTTTGAAGCTCATTTTCTCGGCTTCTAGGTGGTCTTAGAACATTTTAAAAACAGATTTGGAATGAGAATGAAATCTAGTTTCATTAAAGGTACATTTGTTATCTCTGTAAAGTTAAAGGAGGCTTTAAGGTATTCCACAATTACTATTGCTTCTTACAGAAGAAAACTAATAACACTATGCAAGTTGCGGTCTCCTTTAACATTTCCCCAGCAATATTATTGTTTGTCAGTTAATTCGGATAGAAATGCGTTTCTCTTAACGACAAGGTCCCACAATCGTGAAATTTGTAAACTTGAGTTGTGCAAATTACAACATCATGGGAATCCTGAAGTGATTATTGATTATGGAACCGCTGCTGTCTGGATCACGAATAATCGATTTGTTGTACTAGAGAATTCCCGTGTATGCGAATGTTTTCCTTGTTCCTCTTCAATATTAAATTTTCAGATTTCCATCCGTAATTTGACAAATAAAGTGCTGTATAACTTTGGGAATATCACCGTTGATGATATTTTCTATTCTGGAAGGGGAACGATCCTACTGAAAAAAGGAAGTGAACTGCAGTTATTTAATATGTTGCAACAAATAGTGGAAGCTTCAAATATGATTAAAGAAAGAGTTCGATACGTCATATGGAGCAACTCAATGAAAAACGCAGCTCTTTTGTCGAAGGATACCATAATTTTGGTAAACAGAAAACTGAAAATCTTATGCGTCCAGAAAGAGAGGGCAAAATCTGGAGCATGGGACGGTGATTCAGTATTTGTTTACAATACGAAAACCCACGTGAAATATCTCATCACATCAGGAGATTCCGGAATTATCAAATCATCGGACACGCTTTTTTATATTTCAAAACTCAAAGGAGACTCAAATTTTCCACGTATGTTTTATATGTATGGAGAACCTTTATCAAATAAGGTGGTTGATTCGAGGAGTGTTTCGTTGAATGCATCAGAATACAAAGCTAAATTGGAATTGATCAATGGAAATGCTCCAAGAGCAATAGAAATAATAAGCAAATCTAAATGTGTTGGACAATCACTTATTGATTTTTTTGGAAAATGCGGATATAATCGAATCCCTTTAGAATTGGTTACTAATCACAAAACCCGATTCCATATGGCACTTGAAAATGTTGACCTTCTTATTGCCTCGAGAGCCGCTTTTCGAATAAATGAAGTTGGATTTTGGAAAATTCTTGGAGAGACCGCTCTTCTACGAGGGGATTATCAATGTGCGCAACTCTGTTATCACGTTATTGGCGATTACGAAAAACTATTATTCCTTTGTTTCGTCGGCGGAAACGTCGAAAACATTGTGCTCGGTGCTGCTCGGATGACGGTACATGCTCAATTTCAAGCAACTCTTTTAATAGGAGATATGAAGGAAAGAATCAATATTCTACGAAATTGTGAACAATTAGGATTGGCTTATTTAGCAGCAGCTACTCATGGATATGTCGATGAAGCGAGAGAATTGAAGGACGAGTTGGAATCAAGAGGAGCACCAATTCCAGCAATTGATCCCGATGCGAGATTGTTGATTCCGCCGCCCCCAATTTTACGAATGGATAGAAAGTGGCCAATGTTGAAGTTAGAACCAGAAGTAGAAATTAACGTCAAGAAAGAGGACGAAGAAGAACAATGTCAAATGATGGAACGAAGAACAAAAAATATAATAAAAAAACGAAAAATCTAATTTAAAAAAACAGAATATAAAATGTTTGTATTGATTCTTGATTGTGAGATCTTACTATTTTTAAAACATTTTTTTTTAAAAAGACAGCTGTTCACTTAATTTTACCCCATATGCACGATATACGAAAAAAATAAAACTTCGAAACATCCTTATATAATAACAGCGTGCCAATGTGGGGTCCCATTCGATTCCTTGTGTTAATCTAATTATTTTTGTATTTGACAACTTTTCTTGATCTTATTTCGTTAAAAAGTTTTAGCCAAAAATGTTCAGAAAACAGTTTTTTTTTCACTCTGGCAGAAAAAAATACCACTTTTTGAGACGATTTCCTGAGGTTTTAATTGATTATAATACTAGAGAAAAAATGCTACGTTTTAACACGCATTATCTGAGATTCTCGAAAAACCGATGTCACAATAAAAAAAAATTTGCTTCCGATTTGAATAATAATCCATATATAAGTTGCATATGGGCCAAGGATCAATTCTGAAAATTTTTGGCAGGCTCCGCCCACTTTTGCAAGTGCGGCAGAGTGGAAATTTTGAAATGCTAACTTTTTTCTCCGTGGACAGAAATGAAAAATTCAAAAAGAATATGAAAGAATATTTGATACTGATCATTTTTTCTTGAGACATCAAAGTCCTAACTCATAGGCTTCATGGTGAAATTTTCGATTTTTTCATGAAAAAATGCCTTTTTTCGACTTTTGACCATGACACAATAACTATGTGAAGTCTAGTTTTGGCATTTTTGAAATCTGCGTTACAAAATACGTATTATGGGTGATGTGTCGGGACTGGTCGTTATATGCAAAATGTTTTAGGCCCCCAAACATGAACCCAACTCAACCCACACGGAAAACAGATATTGTCATATCGAGAGTAATCTTTGTAATTTCAGCAGTAGCAGCATAAATAATGTTAGATAATCGTTTATATTTATAAAATTGATAGTAAATTGTTTCCTCGATGCTGAATTTATCAAAAAAAAATCGAAAAAACAGTGATTTTTGATAATTTTTGACTATTTGGCAAATATCGTTAGTATTCTGTAAAATATCGTCTTTAAACTTGATGAAACTTCGAAAATAACTCAATTCACTATAGAAATTGAATGTATGATGTAAGATAAATGTGTTATTTATCATTAAAAACTTGCCAAACCGATTGCGATACACGTCAACTTGGCTGTAACACAATAATCACCTTCAAAAATATTGGCGCCTTTAAAAAATAAGTGTTTTCACACTTAGATATTTTTTATGGTGCCTGAGTTTTGTAATTGATTTTTTATTTTTGTTTTTACAAAAAAACGTTGTTTTTTGTTATTTTTACTTTATTACAACTTTTTCATTTTTTTTTCATTTCTCTCTGGCTACTCCGTTAGTACATAGTCTATTAGTTGTTTTTGTTTTTTTCAGCTTAAGACAATTCTTTGTCAAGAGACGTCTAGTATAACTTTTAAATAACTTTTTTAGTGTTTTCATTTTTTTTTTGAGTAGGTTTCTTGTTTCAGAGCTGCTGACTATGAATATCGAACAGTTTTTTCTTATATACTTTTGTCTTGCTTCTTCTGCGCCTATTCATAAGGTGAGTAAATTGAATAATAATGATGAATACTTTTAATCATTTTATAATATAGGCCAAATCAGAAGACAATGGTCAACCGTCAGCTAAAAAAATGTGTGTTCCCAGTGATTGCTACTTCACTATAATGAGATCAACAGCGTTTGAAACTAAAATACGCCCCGAAAGGTCAAAAGTTTCCACTGACTGCTCAGATGACTTAATTCGGTATTTCAAAAATTATTTAACATTTGCATAACCTTGTTTTCAGGATGGGCACGTTTTTGAATGTAAAAGCAGACGGAAATACGAATGCTGAAAATCAACTATCTCTTATTCTATGTCGCGGTATTGGTGAATGTGATGTTGATTTTACCGATCCACAAGTAGTAAAAAAGTGGAAAGATGTGTTCATATGTGGACAACATGCCGATGAATTGGTTCGTCAATGGGATGGTGTGATTATGAAAACAAAACATATTGATTTGATAAACAGAAAGACTGAAGTCTGTTCAATGCCAGAAGGAGTTGGAGAGAAACATAATAAAAAAGTTCATACCAATCTCAAAACGTTAACAATCCAAGAATCTAATGCAATTTTGAAACAACAAGGATATTTAGTTCATCCAGGAATACGTAAGTTTTTTTGCGAGCCACATAAAACATGTGTTTCAGCGGTTTGCCGGTCACATAAAGAATTTTCCGCAAAAATGATAGAATATCACAGCAGAACTCCGTCTCAAAGAACCAATATCAAACCTCACTATGTCACGGAAGATGGTTTTAATGATGAAAATGTAGAAGAATGCGAAAGAGATCCTGATTTTTATCCAGAAAAATTCCCAAAAACTCGAACTTTTGTTGCATTTATGGAATTTGCGAAAAGAGTGGGCGTCGATCGAACATGTTCGAGGGTGCCCTTTTCTGAATTGGCTCAAAGAACTCAGCAGAAGAAAACTTGTGCAGCAAAAAAACTGTTCGATGTTATTATTGAAAATATGGCCCCCAATGACGCGGAAGAACTGAAAACAATGACACTGGCAAAGATAGAAGGAAAAAATGAGTGGACGAGTGGAAATACAAAACCTCTACATGAAATTTTAACGGAAGTTGCCAATCAATATTATGCATCTGAAGATAAGTTAAACAAGCTATATGCACTTTCAACGGTGGCCAATAGCATATCATTATCCGAGCTCCACAAGTATATTCCAGACCTAAGGTAAGTCAGAAAAAATATATATCACTATGGATACAATTTTCAGTCAATATTATTATTATGAAGCGATCCGTTTTTCACGTCAAGATCGGAAGATAATTATTCCTGATAGAAAGTTGGAAAGGTTTTCTAAAGAAAAAGTACTGAGATTTGTTGAGTTTCTTGCAAGGTTCGATAGTTTGCTATTGTATTCATAAATTTCAACGTTATTAAGTCCAATTGTTTTGATCGGTCTTCCATGGGGCACAATTAAAGGAAAACTTTCTGATGGAACAAAAATTGAAATACCGAATACCATCCGACAGCAAAGTCACACTGAGATAATTCGAATGTATGAAAAATACATGAAGGTAAACTTTCTCCCAACTTCGATGCGATTGAACCAAATTATATTAGGAAAACAAAGAAGAAAATAACCTTCTTAGCGTATCTTCGATGTATCGTATTTTGGAAACATGCTCGGCTTCAAAACGCGAAGCTTCTTCTTGCGTAGACTATTTTGTTGCTGATGGTAAAGAAGTATGTTGAGAAACAGATGTAACATTCACAAATTTGACATTTTATTTCCAGGCTTTCGAAAAGTTGGCACTTATTGTAGATAATTGGTCTTTGGAAAATTTGATTGATTCCCAAACTAAGAAGACATTGGGAAAAAAATTGCTCGAATCCCAGCAGTATCTCAACACCGATTTTAGACTGCATGTGAAAAACTTCTCTCGAGTAGCTGATCATTGTTCAACGTTTGCACTCAGCAATCCAAAACTTAACGAACAAGCAACTGATTGTTCTGATTCGAAGCACAAACATAAACATGATCTGAAATGCGATCGATGTGAGCTCGTTAAAAATACACTAAATGAGATTGAACAAATTGCACACCAGTTGGTGGAAGATTCTAAAAACAATGAAAACTCACCGACATCATCTGGGAGCAGCCAAGGAACTGTAGAAAGACGCGAAGAAGAGGTTGTGCTAATTCGTAAGCACATAGAAAAGATAATGGAAATGAAGAAACATCTACTACGTGCAACTTATACGGACGAAGAAAGGTCGAAAATCATCCACAAGCTGCATAATAATGAAGCCTTTTTGTGCTTAGACTTTGCACAAAAATATTTGCCGCACATGTATCGCGAACCGCAGAGAGATTATTTTGGTAAAAAAGGTATTAGTTGGCATATTACACACGTCACAGCTCGAGTAAAAGGACAGTTAGTTCAACACAGTTTCGTTCATATTTATTCACAAGATGTACCTCAGGTACGTTGGCATGGATGGATTCCTCCAAAAAAAAAACTTTTCAGGATAGTAACGTCGTCACGCTTACACTAAAACATGTTGCCAAAGAGCTAAAGAAAGTTGGAATCAATAATTTACATTTGCGTTCTGACAACGCTGGTAAAATTAATTTACACATAGGAAATATTGTTTTTTTTTCAGCTGCCTACCACTGCGCCCTTACGATCTCAGCAGTAAATGAAATACAAAAAACGGAAAAAATAAAAATTTCATCGTACACCTTCAGTGAAGCTCAAAATGGGAAATCCAGTAGCGATAGAGAAGCCAGTCGCGTGAAGACGAAATCTGAAATATATGTTGACAAAGGGCGGGATATAACAACTTCTGATCAATTTTACCAAGCGTTGCAAGACGGAAAAATGTTAAGCGGAATTTCTCTTCACGATGGTACAATCGAAATTAAGAACATTGGATCTCCAAAATGGCCAGGGATTACATCGATCAATCACTTTTCATTTGAAACGAATGGCGTTATAGGAAGAAGTTATGGAGGAATTGGAAAAGGAATTTTTGTACCTTATTCTGATTTGACGGCAACAACGGGAGAGTATAGTTTTGAGAGCGCAGGTTTCATTGCTGATGGCATTATTTCAATTGACGACGAACAGCAAAAAGTTGCAGATAAACAACAAACTAACTTTTGGTACTTCACGAATTGTAATAAAAAAACGACATCATCCTGCCCAGTGGAGCACGATAAATTGACTCCGATTATAAATGAAGCGCATACAAGAAACAGCGACGCAAAGAAGCTCTTCTCGTGTCCCGCACCTGGATGCTCGTCGGCGTTTCTGAGATACTCTAATTTGGAAAAACACGTACTTCGCAACAAGCACAGAAAAACTCCCGAAAAAGTTACAATGCGAGATCTTGCACTCCAATCTTTTATTGGCAAGATAGAAGAGGTAGATGGCGCAAGAGTGTGCCCCATTGTTCAGAACGCAATAGAAGAACTAAAAGAAACCGATGGGAATCCAGGCATGGCTCAAGGATGGGCACTTCGCGAGAAACAACAGAAGAAGGCTTTTACTTCTGATGTTATCAAGTATTTGACCGAGTTGTTCGATGACGGTATTGCGAAGAAAATGAAACACAACCCAAGAACAGTATCAAAAATGATGGAAGTGGCAAAAAATGCTGATGGAACACTCAGATTCAAAGTGGAAGAACGAAAGGATTACCGACAAATTGCTGCATTTTTTTCACGTCTAAGTAGCAAAAGGAAAACAACGGGTTCCAAAAGCAGACAAGCTAGAGCAACATCTGGTGAACAAGAAGAAAGTTCCGATACAGACGAATCACATGAAGACGCAGCATGGATCGAATTTATGAAAGAAGGAGAGTTTTTGGACGAATTTGACGAAATATACAAGAAAATAATCCAAAATGTGAATTCTATTTTTACAGATTATCATCCGTGATTTCTCAACGAAACGGAATAATTGTTTAAAAAACTGTTGTTTTTCTTTTCATAAATAAAATTATAATTGAACTCGTTTTTTAAAAATAACAATTGAACCATCAAAAACAATATTTTTGAATTTGATTATTGTGTTACAGCCAAGTTGACGTGTATCGCAATCGGTTTGGCAAGTTTTTAATGATAAATAACACATTTATCTTACATCATACATTCAATTTCTATAGTGAATTGAGTTGTTTTCGAAGTTTCATCAAGTTTAAAGACGATATTTTACAGAATACTAACGATATTTGCCAAATAGTCAAAAATTATCAAAAATCACTGTTTTTTCGATTTTTTCTGATAAATTCAGCATCGAGGAAACAATTTACTATCAATTTTATAAATATAAACGATTATCTAACATTATTTATGCTGCTACTGCTGAAATTACAAAGATTACTCTCGATATGACAATATCTGTTTTCCGTGTGGGTTGAGTTGGGTTCATGTTTGGGGGCCTAAAACATTTTGCATATAACGACCAGTCCCGACACATCACCCATAATACGTATTTTGTAACGCAGATTTCAAAAATGCCAAAACTAGACTTCACATAGTTATTGTGTCATGGTCAAAAGTCGAAAAAAGGCATTTTTTCATGAAAAAATCGAAAATTTCACCATGAAGCCTATGAGTTAGGACTTTGATGTCTCAAGAAAAAATGATCAGTATCAAATATTCTTTCATATTCTTTTTGAATTTTTCATTTCTATCCACGGAGAAAAAAGTTAGCATTTCAAAATTTCCACTCTGCCGCACTTGCAAAAGTGGGCGGAGCCTGCCAAAAATTTTCAGAATAGATCCTTGGCCCATATGCAACTTATATATGGATTATTATTCAAATCGGAAGCAAATTTTTTTTTATTGTGACATCGCCTTTGCTAGTTGTTCGAGCCTCTCAGATAATGCGTGTTAATATTAAATATAAAAAAATAAATGTGACTTAAGCATGTTTTACGCCACTCCAAACATCACAATTTTTTCAAAAAATCACCATATCACGCTACTTCTCCACATTTTTTTAAATTATCAGAATTATTCGAGAAATCGATTTATACCACATTTGACTACCATAGTTCTAATTTTAAACTGTCGATATTACAATCTACGGAAATGAACCTGCAACGCTACAGTAACTTAATATTTTTGTGATTCGAATCAGTGTTCCGATCCGGATCGGATTTCGGATCGGGTCAATCCGGATGACAATCCGGATAACTTGAAACTTCGTTTGTGCGTGATGGAGAGGTCAAAAATTAATTTCGTGCCACAAAACCTGTGAAGTGTATCGGCGTCCGGGGGGGGAACTCTCCGTTTTGTCGGACAACTTGTAAATTTTTCGAAAAAAATGTTTTTTCGTTTTTTTAATGTTTTTTTCGTTTTTTGCTCAAAAATGTTTCTGTTGTTACAAAGAAAAACAATTATGATGATTACGATATAAAATAGGAAAAAAACGAAAAAAATTCCTACAAAATTGTTTGAAAAATTGACCAAAAAAATCATCAAAAATTTCAAAAAAACTTTTTTTTCGATTTTCTTTCAAACATGGCGCGAAATGGAAGAAAAAGATAAAAACCGTTTAAGTTCAAATTTGAGAAAAATTCTAAATTTCGAGGTATTTATAGCTCATTTTAATGTGCATTTTTGGCCAAAAAGTGCCATTTTTTGACATATTTGGCCATTTTTTCAAACTGTGATCCCCCTTTTTGAAGTTTCTTATATCATTCGATAGGAGAAATTATTTTCTACCAAAATTCGTAAAATTGACATACCCACAACGGGAGTTTTTCACTTGAAAATTATGAAAAACTAAATCCAATTTTCTATCTTCAGCATTTTCATACTCAAAAAAATTTTTAGTCATCAAATCTATCACTGCGCCTTTTCTTTGAAAAAAAATTTGAGTGTGTGAAGCTTTAGCAAAGTTGATGTTTCTGGGTCCGACATGAGCCTCTTGTGGCTCTTTAATGATCCGTGTCAACCCAACAGTACAAAGAACATTTACAACTTATTTAATTTAATGTGAGGAATCTCAAACTGTCAAAACTAGACTTGACACGAATACTTCTTAATTCTTAAAAATGCAAGAAACTGAACTTAATCTCTCAAAATTTGAAAAGTGAATATTTTGTGAAAAAATCGAATTGAGTGAAGTTTTTTCGATCAGTTTTCTTTGATAATATTGATAAACACATCAAAAGCTTCAATTTTCCGTTGATTTTGTGAAATTTGGTCATGTTTGAGCAAAGTTGATTTTTCGGAAGGCCCCACTTGGGCTACTTTGACGGCCTATAACTCGCCGGGCCCTACATATATTGCACACGAAACTTTCGGGGCTTTAAAAAATACACTGATAAAAATTGCGAAAAAATAATCCTGGACTCATCGGCTATCAACACACGAAGTAGCATTAATGAGATATTTTTAATGAGTCAAAATAGTCTTTACTATTTTTCGACCCTCTCATCGGAACCGGTTCTTATTTAAACCGGGTAGAACCGGTCCGTGGAACCGGTTCTAGAACCGGGTATTGGAACCGGGTCGGAACACTGATGGTGATGTTTTGAAAAAATGGTGATGTTTGGAGTGGCGTAAAACATGCTTAACGCACATTTATTCTTTTATTTTTAATATTAATATGTAGCATCTGAAACAATCAAAAATACAAAAAATCGTACTTGCAACTTTGCTTATTTTGTGCACTTGGCATTTGGCGGATGCAGTTCCAATGTGTAAAGGAAAGGAAATTGTTAAGAATGGTGAGTATGAATTTTAAATTGTTTTAATTTCTAGCTATTGTCAAGATAATAATTTCTGGCCGCTCGTTTTGCGGAGTGTCGTTGGGAATTTCCTCGCAGCGCGATCGCAACGCGCAAGACCAACTGAGAAATTTGAATTTGAACGCGTTGCGGTCGCGTCGCGAGGAAATTCCCAAAGACACTCCGCAAATCGAGCGGACAGAAATTATTATCTTGACAATAACTTTTGCAGATATTAAGAAACACGTCGACATCGAGCAAGGTGCCGGCATTGTTGCAAATAAAACTGGTGAAGTTCTTAAAGAACAGTTGGATAAAACGGATCTTCCGAAGGAAAATGTTAAATACAAAATGGTTGATGTTGGTGGAACTGCAAAATATGGTACAGAAGAGATCTGAAGTCATACAAAAAGCTGAACTACAAAATTAATTCACATATCACGTGTCGATTGGAACTTGGATCACTGTCTGGATCAACTTTTCGAAACTTTGAAAGAAGTCAACAATCGATTTGAGAATGACACGGCGTTTGAAGTTAGAAGAACTCAAGATGGTTAGCAATATTCTGAAATTGATCCTGTAATTTGTGATTTTTTTACACCATCTTTTTACGAAAAATATCTTTGATGCATTTTCTTAATTTTTGTATCTAGAATCTGTTCTTTCATAATATAATAAACCGTGTCAAAAACAGAAACAATATGTACAAATAAAAAAGAAAAAAATAGCAAAATATGGTACAGAAGAGATCTGAAGTCATACAAAAAGCTGAACTACAAAATTAATCCACATATCTCAAATTCTCAATTTCGCTGAACTTCCACTCCAACGTTCGCCTATCGAATTTCCCAAACGCACATACGGCCTCAACATCAGTTTTCTGAAACAAGAACATCTACATTTAAAATTATATTCACCAGACAACGTTACCCCCTTCTTCAAAAAAATCCCTCAATCGCTGTCAATGGTACTTTAACATTTTTCCCAATTATGTTGTTGTCAACTGTCACAAAATCCCCGACAATTTCAATTTCATTTACTAGGAAAGTACACTCTAGTGTATACGACGGTGAATTAAAGGTATAGTGGAAATTAAAGGAACATAAGACCTTAATAAATTGTGAAAAGGAAAATTCTCAATGCGGCGGTTTTCCCTACTAACACACGTGTGACGTTATCACAGTCAAAACGCGCTGTTGCAGGAAAATCATATTTTGACAGCAGATAACTTTGGAACCAGTGTTCCGAACCGGATCTATCCGATCCGGATTTTTCGGTTTCGGGTCGCTCAACCCGATCCGGATCGATCCGGATCGGGTCAATCCGGATTCGGGTCAATCCGGGTCAATCCGGATTCGGGTCAATCCGGATCGATCCGGATCGGGTCAATCCGGATTCGGGTCAATCCGGATTCGGGTCAATCCGGATCGGGTTAAATTCGGATCTATAAATTGCAAATGATAATTTTCAGAATACAAATGTTACTATTTTGCTAGAATTAAAAAATTTCGGCCTATTTTAAAAACCATCTTAAGCAACGGAATAATTGTTCTATAAACTTGAAACTTCGTTTGTGCGTGATGGAGAGGTCAAAGATTATTTTCGTACCACAAAACGTGTGAAGTGTCCCGGCGTTCGGGGGGAACTCCCCGTTTTGTCGAACAACTTGTTGTAGATAGAAACACAAATGCTGAAGATAGAAAATTGGATTTAGTTTTTCATAATTTTCAAGTGAAAAACTCCCGTTGTGGGTATGTCAATTTTACGAATTTTGGTAGAAAATAATTTCTCCTATCGAATGATATAAGAAACTTCAAAAAGGGGGATCACAGTTTGAAAAAATGGCCAAACATGCCAAAAAATGGCACTTTTTGGCCAAAAATGCACATTAAAATGAGCTATAAATACCTCGAAATTTAGAATTTTTCTCAAATTTGAACTTAAACGGTTTTTATCTTTTTCTTCCATTTCGCGCCATGTTTGAAAGAAAATCGAAAAAAAAGTTTTTTTGAAATTTTTGATGATTTTTTTGGTCAATTTTTCAAACAATTTTGTAGGAATTTTTTTCGTTTTTTTCCTATTTTATATCGTAATCATCATAATTGTTTTTCTTTGTAACAACAGAAACATTTTTGAGCAAAAAACGAAAAAAAACATTAAAAAAACGAAAAAACATTTTTTTCGAAAAATTTACAAGTTGTCCGACAAAACGGAGAGTTCCCCCCGGACGCCGATACACTTCACAGGTTTTGTGGCACGAAATTAATTAAAACAACTACCACACTTATTTAACGTGACTCAGATCTTGTCTCTTAAAACACCCAAAAAGAACTTCATGTGCACCCCTTCTGTTTTTTTTTCAAAAATTGACAGTCATGATTATGGTCATGATATTAGTAAGTTGCGTATTCTGAACAAAAACGTTACAAAAAATATACACGACATTTATAGATCCGATCCGGATTTTACCCGATCCGGATTGACCCGGATTGTGACCCGATCCGGATTGACCCGGATTGTGACCCGATCCGGATTGACCCGATCCGGATCGATCCGGATTGTCATCCGGATTGACCCGATCCGAAACCGTTACTTCAGCGTCGTGTACACTAGAGTGTACTTCCCTAGTTAGGATTTTCCCAATCAATCGAGGCCAAAAATAACTACCTTGATTATTTCAAATGCAAAAGTTTTGTGTTCACAAATGCATTGATCAATCATTCCAATACTGTTTGGAACCCCTCAACTGATTTTTATGTTTTATAGCTCATTAGAAGGAGAAAATGTTTTTCTTTCCGAATATAATAGTATACAAGGTTAAAAATAAACAGAACATTAACTAATAGTCAAAATTACTCAACGTGTAATCAGTTAAGGGGTTCCAAAGTTATCTGCTGTCAAAATATGATGTTCCTGCAACAGTGCGTTTTGACTGTGATGACGTCACACGTGTGTTAGGGAAAACCGCTGCATTGAGAATTTTCCTTCTCACAGTTTATCAAGGTCTTATGTTCCTTTAATTTCCACTATACCTTTAATTCGCCGTCGTATACACTAGGGTGTACTTCCCTAGTTATATCGCCGACGAAGAAACGTAGCTGAAAGTTAGTAGTATTTTCATCGGGTTTTCGAAAATGAGTATTTAGTACAACTTACAAGCATCTACTCAATTATTATTCCTTCTACTTCCAATTGGCATGTTGTAAATTCAACATATTATAGTGTTAGATTGTCCACATTCTGGAATTGCGAGATTTTTTGGGCTTTCTGAAAAAGTAAAGGGTTTGAAGCCTGAGAAAATAAATGTTCATTTTTAGCTTCATTGTATTCCGCTAAAAATACAATTTATTTCGGTCTTGGGAGGCGAGATCTTTATTGTACCAACAATATTCCGTAGTACATGAGAAACTTCGAAAAATTAACACAAGGGTTGACTGGCTGGGAAAGCAGTCAACCAACTGCGGCGTCAGGGAGACATAAATCAAACTTAAAAAAACTGACCTCCTGAAGTTGGTAGCCCAACTCTAACTCCAACTCACCTAAGCCTTCATACGTCAAAAAACCTCTGGGTCTTTGCTAATCGACTCCGAAAAAACTGAACTGTCAAGATGGCAACATATATCCTCGAGACTCAATCCCGGAACAAAAACTGGTAACAAACGGCTTCACCTCAACATCAACTTGCTGATTCACCTACATATCACATCTCGTCGGTTAATATAACGCTCAACCCATACGAAAAGCTTCATGAAGCTCATGCACAAGGAAAAACGAGAAATCATTTGCTCCAGATGCAATCCGATTCACTTCCACAAAGACAGGAGCTTCGTCTCGTACGCAAGGCCTTTTCCTCGAACCAACACTCGGCCACAAAACTGCAAAAACCGCTGATCCATTCCCTTCAAACCAGTGTTCCGATCCGGATCGGATTTCGGATCGGGTCAATCCGGGTGACAATCCGGATCGATCCGGATCGGGTCAATCCGGGTCGGGTCACAATCCGGGTCAATCCGGATCGGGTCAATCCGGATCGGGTCACAATCCGGGTCAATCCGGATCGGGTAAAATCCGGATCGGATCTATAAATGTCGTGTATATTTTTTGTAACGTTTTTGTTCAGAATACGCAACTGACTAATATCATGACCATAATCATGACTGTCTATTTTTGAAAAAAAATTTTGTCGGACAACTTGTAAATTTTTCGAAAAAAATGTTTTTTTCGTTTTTTTAATGTTTTTTTTTTAGTTTTTTGCTCAAAAATGTTTCTTTTGTTTAAAAAAAAAGAAAAAATTTTGGCAAAAAGACGAAAAAGTCATCAAAAATTTTCGATATTCTGTCAAACATGGCGCGAAAAGGAAGAAAAAGATAAAAACTACCGTTTAAGTTTAAATTTGAGAAAAAATTCTAAATTTTGAGGTATTTATGGCTCATTTTAATGTGCATTTTTGGCCAAAAAGTGTCATTTTTACGCACGTTTGGCCATTTTTTCCAACGATGATCCCCCTTTTTGAAGTTTCTTATATCATTCGATAGGAGAAATTATTTTCTACCAAATTCGTATTCGTAAAGTTATACCCACAACGGGAGTTTTTCATTTGAAAATTATGAAAAACTAAATCCAATTTTCTATGTTCAACATTTTTAATTCTAGCAAAATAGTAAAGTTTGTATTCTGAAAATTAACATTTGCAATTTATAGATCCGAATTTAACCCGATCCGGATTGACCCGAATCCGGATTGACCCGAATCCGGATTGACCCGATCCGGATCGATCCGGATTGACCCGAATCCGGATTGACCCGGATTGACCCGAATCCGGATTGACCCGATCCGGATCGATCCGGATCGGGTTGAGCGACCCGAAACCGAAAAATCCGGATCGGATAGATCCGGTTCGGAACACTGCTTCAAACTGGCTCTCAAATAAACCGAAATCAGAAAAGCACTATTGGACGGGCTCTGCAAAAATATACGAGCATATACAACATAAAGCTATGAACTTATCCTTAACATTTCTTAAAGTGAAATGTAAAAACCAAGACGATGCGCCCTAGCTTTCCTTTGTCTCCTTCTTGACCAAAAACCGTACGCTTCCCTACCAGGCTTGGTCGGATTCGGAAAACGGAAATTCCGATTTTCCGATTTTTCCGACTTTTTTCGGAAAATTTTTCTGTCGGAAAATTTTCCGATTTTCAAAACATTTATTTCAAGAATTACCCTAGGGTAACCCAGAAAACTGGAAATATCAGAGAAAATGCAATTTATTTGCATTTTTGAACTAGTTTTCTTCAAGACCCAAACGATTTAATCTGTGTCCCTTTAAACAATTTCATGGAAAATGCTTGTTTTTGTGTCTATCATTGTGGAAATTCTACCAAAAATCAGTATTGAGTCCCAATGGCCCTTAGAGGTCCAAAATATCTGATTTAGACCCAAAAAGACTGTCTGGGTGGAAAAAAAAAGACATGCCGAGAAATGTAGTGAAATTTCAATTTATCTGCATTTCTCGGCATTTCTCTGCATTGAATTTCTCGACATTTTTTGTATTTTTTTTTCAAATTGAATAGGTCCATCAAACTTTCTCCACAAGTGCGTCAGTAAAAAGTTGTGATGTTTACTATTCCGTAAATTACCACAAAAAATGAGACAATACTCAAAAATTTTAACTGATGCTGGTGAAGTCGCCAAAAGGATTCAAATACAAATGCATATAAATATCACTTTCGATCTAAACATAGAACGGAATGTTTTTCTTCAGCAGAATATCCGAGTGATGGGCTTCGAGCCTTAAGAAGTTAATTTGTAATTTTTGTATTTTGTCGGCCTTTCTCTACTTTGTTTCGCCATCAATTTTAAATTTTCTGTTTTCAAGAGACAGTTTTACTGTACTACTAAATCATTTTTATATTTAAAAACGCGATCAATAAATGTGCATTACAAACAACAATTTTCATGATATTCACGAATTTTCCGGAATTTTCCGAATTTTTCCGAATTTTCCGAAAAAAATATTCGGAAAAAAAATCGGAAAACTGATTTTCCGAAAAAAAAATCGGAAAAAAGATTTTCCGAAAAAAAATTTCATTTCCGATTTTCCGAAAAGTTTTTTCCGACCAAGCCTGTTCCCTACTATAGCGGGACATCGGTTAAAGTTAACCGGTTAATTAACCGGTTAACTCGGTTAACCGGTTAACCGGTTAAATCGGTTAATTAACCGGCTAATTTTCAAAATCCTGAAAAATAAGGTAGGTTTCAAATCAACATGAAATTTAGCGAAATAAAGTCAACATTTACCGTCAATGTAGGTAGAAGTGAAAGATACTTAAAACGCATAAAGATGCTCCAAAACGAACATGAAAAATTGGAAATTTATGTTTCATATTTTATGTTTTTCTTCACGAATTCTGAATGAAAACTTGTTATCTTTTACACATTAAGAGACGATGTCCGAGTCGCGTTGAATCATCGTGCCCTAGGCCGAATAATTGTGCTATCAACTTGAAACTTCGTGTGTGAGTGTGTTAGGGGTCAAAGATTATTTTCGTACCACAAAACCTGTGAAGTGTCCCGGCGTTCGGGGGGAGCTCCCCGTTTTGTCTTACAAATTTGACTAGCTATAACTTTGCTTATTTCCCGAACTATGAGCAGATATGTATATTATTAGAAAGCTCTCATTAAGTTCTACAACTTTATTGTTGACAAGAAAGCGCAAAAAATTTTTTTTGAGGATGAAAATGTTGAAGATAGAAAATTAGATTTAGTTTTTCATAATTTTCAAATGAAAAACCCCCAATCCGGTATGAAAATTTTACGAATTCCTGTAGAAAATGATTTTTCCTATCGAATGATATATAGAAGATCAAAAACTGAGGGGACCATTGTTTCAAAAAATAGCCAAATATGTCAAAAAATGACACTTTTTGGCCAAAAATGCACATTCAAATGATCTGTAAATACCTTAAAATTGAGCTTTTTGTTTCAAATTTGAACTTAAATGGTCGTTTTTATCAATTTCTTCCATTTCGAGCCATTTTTTTCAAAAAATCGAAAAAAATTTTTTTGAAATTTTCTATGACTTTTTTTTGGCCAATTTTTCGAAAAATTTTGTAAAATTTTTTTTTGCGTTTTTGTCAATTTTATATCGTAAAGATCATAATTGGTCCTATTTTGTAACAATAGAAACGTTTTTGAGCATGAGCATGGCTCGAAATGGAAGAAAATGATAAAAACGACCATTTAAGTTCAAATTTGAAACAAAAAGCTCAATTTTAAGGTATTTACAGATCATTTGAATGTGCATTTTTGGCCAAAAAGTGTCATTTTTTGACATATTTGGCTATTTTTTGAAACAATGGTCCCCTCAGTTTTTGATCTTCTATATATCATTCGATAGGAAAAATCATTTTCTACAGGAATTCGTAAAATTTTCATACCGGATTGGGGGGTTTTTCATTTGAAAATTATGAAAAACTAAATCTAATTTTCTATCTACAACATTTTCATACTCAAAAAAATTTTTTTGCGCTTTCTTGTCAACAATAAAGTTGTAGAACTTAATGAGAGCTTTCTAATAATATACATATCTGCTCATACTTCGGGAAATAAGAAAAGTTATAGCCGGTTAAAGTTGTAAGACAAAACGGGGAGCTCCCCCCGAACGCCGGGACACTTCACCGGTTTTGTGGTACGAAAATAATCTTTGACCCCTACCGCACTCACATACGAAGTTTCAAGTTGATAGCACAATTATTCGGCCTAGGGCACGATGATTCAACGCAACTCGGGCATCGTCTCTTAAAAAGATTGGGACACTCAAGGACCGTGTCGGAAGAGGAAAACCATTCACTGTTACAACTCCACCGAATGTCGAACTTGTCAGGAAGAGCATCAGGAGGAATCTGCATAGATCGATCAGAAAAA
This sequence comes from Caenorhabditis virilis, assembly GCA_964036255.1. NCBI lineage: Eukaryota > Metazoa > Nematoda > Chromadorea > Rhabditida > Rhabditidae > Caenorhabditis > Caenorhabditis virilis. The sequence continues at coordinate 12,434,198 of OZ038420.1, read as the reverse complement.
TGGCTGAAGAGTTCGGAATTTCTCGTTTCTCCATGACAAAAATTGTCAAAAAGGAGCTAATCTCACCCCATATTGTGTAACAAAAACTGCTATCTTATCAGAGAGTAACAATGAAAAACGCCTGCGAAAAGCAAAACAGCTCCTCGCTGGCACGCGACGAGATGAACTTTTAGTGACGGTCTTTTCAGACGAGAAGTTTTTCACATTGGATGCAGAATTCAACTCCCAGAATCATCAAGTACTTGCAAAGGATGTCCAAGAAGCTTTTGACAACGGAAAAACTATTTTTCGGGTGGCACAACCAGCGAATGTGATGATTTTTGGCGCCATCTGCTAAAATGGCAAGTGTCCGTTGGTTTTCGTCGATAAAGGAGTAAAAATCGACAGAAATTACTAATCAATGAAATTCTGGATAAGCATCTGATGCCTTGAACCCATCCCACTTCGGGAATCAACACCGGGTCTTCCAACAGGATGGCTCTCCAGCACATACTGCCAAATTCACTCAGCAGTGGTGCGAGTACCATTTTCTTGCGTTCATCAAGAAGGAAGATTGGCCGGCGTCGTCGCCGGATTTGAATCCGCTGGACAATTCCATCTGGGGATTTTTGCAGAATAAGGTCTGTGGAAGACCCCACTCGAATTTTGAGACTTTGAAGAAAGAATTTATCGAGAAATGGGACAAACTATCTCTCCAATACCAACGTGCCACCGTTGATGCCTATCCTAGACGTCTTCAAACGGTCATCGTCTCCAATGGAGGCCGAATCGAATAATTGTTGTTGATAACTATTTGTTTATATTCTAAGAAATTATTTGTTGAATATGAGCTCATTTAGTTTTCTATTTTCAGAGATATTACAGCTAAAAGTGGAGCCGGTAAATAAAAGCCACCCTGTAAAAGAAAATAAAAAAAATATTTTTCAAAAAATAAAATTAGGCTGCCGAGAAAAAAGAGACGGCCTAGAAAATCAAGAAGCGTTTCTTCGGCCATTAGGGCGAAGAGAGGGGGGTATGAGTTTTTTTTCGGAACTTTTTTTTTCGCCATTTTTGAGTTTTTCTTTGGAATTTTCATTTATTTATCAACAATCATACTTTCATCATTTTTAAACAATTTATTTCGTCCCCTCAGCCCCCCTTTAGATTGATGAATAAAGATGAAGATAAAAAATCATGTTTACGCTTTAACGTTTTTGAAAAGAGAAGGCTCGTCACATTTTGATGTAGTTTCTTTTATTAGGTTGTTCGGATATAAACGAGACTTTCGAAACTTTACCGAATTTCGAACAGGAATTTGGACTCTTGTTACCGGGAAGTATCCTTCCTGTAGCCTGTCTCTTTTACTTTCTTTTTTTACTATTTTTGATTTCTGTAAAATTTTTTTCATTTCAGGTTATAATGGATTTGAAACACATTGTGCGGCTTGTTATATGGCTTGTTATATGATTTTAAACGAGGCATTACGGCAGCCGATTCGCACCGCTCACTTTGCGAAGCATTTGGTGAAGATGTGATTTCCCGAAGTCAATGCTACAAATGGTTTCAACGCTTTGAAAAGGGAGATGAGAGCTTAGAAGACGAAGAACACCGACGTCGTCCTCAAGTGGTAGACGACGAATTACTGAAGAAGGCGATCGAGTCTGATCCGGCACAGACTACAAGAAAACTTGCCATAGAGTTCGGATGTTCTAACTCGACAATTGACGAGCATATACATACAATAGGGAAGAAAAATCGGTGCGGCAAATGGGTTCCTCATAAGCTGAGTGATGACAATAAAGCTGTCCGCGTGACAATCGCTGGAATACTCATTCGAATGGCCAAAAACTCCGGATTTTTTTTTAGTGCTCGAATCCGGCAAAACCGTTAATGCCGAAGTATACGCCCAACAATTAACACATGTCAACATGGCTCTTCGTCGTCAAGGCATTGAGGGGCAGTCTATCAAATTCCTTCATGATAATGCTCGACCACACGTTGCGAAGATTGTTCAGCAAAAAATGGAAGAGTTGGGCTGGGAAGTTTTGCCGCATCCGCCGTATAGTCAGGACTTGGCTCCTTCGGACTACCATCTATTTCGATCGATGCAACACGGATTGCCGGAGAAAAAGTTCAACAATATCGACGAAGTCCGAGTTTGGGTCGCATCATACTTCGACTCGCAGCCAACCAAATTCTTTGAGGACGGGATCCACAACCTGCATGATCGATGGCGAAGTGTTGTTGATAGTTGTGGAGAATATTGTTTGGAATAAAGACTTGTTATAAAAAATTTTGTGATGTTTGAAAGTTTGAGTCGAAAGTCTCGTTTATATCCGAACAACCTAATACCTCTCTTGATCTCTCTCTTTTTAGCATGTATCGATTTTGGCTTCTCTTCGTTAGTTAGCAAATTCCAAGGTGCCTCAACTATTCTTTTCCTCAATTCAACATCCAAACACCTTGATATTTCAACAATTTGCCATTTCTTGTTCCCTTCTTCGTTTTCAAAGTATTGGACTTTTGCCTGAAATCAAAATATTTAAAATCTTATTTAAAAAAATGAAAACGGCTAAGTTACCCAAAATATTATATTCGTTGGATCCCAGATTTTCTTAAATTTTTTTCAGTTGAGAAAAAAACATAAAATGAGATTTATTTATTTTTTCTTACCCTCAAATCAAGGAGACCAAGCCGTTACATTCATTTCATCGGTGTCGATGCATTTATTATACTTTTGCCTGAATTTGGGTTCCTCCACTTGTAACAAGGAACCGCTTCTAAGGCATGAGACTGAAAACAACCTTTAAACATCATACTATAAAATAAAGCGCTAAGGCCGTGGGTGTGTTCGCATTCTAGAATATTCCAGAAAATTCTAGAAGGTTCAAAAAAAATTCCAGAAGCTTCAAACGTGAATGAAGCGTGAATTTGGCATGAATTAGGCATGAAATAGGCGTGAATTGGGCATGAATTAGGCGTGAATTAGGCATGCATTAGGCGTGAATTAGGCATGAATTAGGCGTGAATTAGGCATAAATTAGGTATGAATTAGGCGTGAATTAGGCATAAATTAGGCATGAATTAGGCATGAATTAGGCGTGAATTAGGCATGCATTAGGCATGAATTAGGCATGCATTAGGCATGAATTAGGCGTGAATTTGGCGATTAAAATTCTCGAAGCTTCCAGAACATTCCAGAAAATTCTAGAAGCTTCTAAAAAATTCCAGAACGTCCTAGAAAATTTTAGAAGGTTCCAGAAAATTCCAAAAGCTTCCAGAAAATTCCAGAACTTTCCAGAAAATTCCAGCAGCTTCCAGAACATTCCATAAAATTCTAGAAAATTCTAGAAGCTTTCAGAAAATTCCAGAAAATTCTAGAAGCTTCTAAGAAATTCCAGAAAATTCCAGAACGTCCTAGAAAATTTTAGAAGGTTCCAGAAAATTCCAAAAGCTTCCAGAAAATTCCAGAATGTTCCAGAACATTCCAGAAAATTCCAGAAAATTCTAGAAGAAGCTTCCAGAACATTCCAGAAAATTCCAGAAAATTTCAAAATGTTCTAGAAAATTCCAAAATGTTCTAGAAAATTCCAAAAGATTCCAGAAAATTCGATGATGGACTCAGTTTGCACAAATTGCGGCGCCCTTTTTTTGCAGGTCAGAAACTTTTTAATTAGAAAAAATAGTAATTTTCTATTAATATTACAGAGGAATCGGGATCTAGAAATGGATCATTCAGCATTTGTTGCAATTTCGGCAATGTGGTGCTGGCTGATAAATTTGAAGATTATCCACAAATGCTTCGTTTACTTTTAACAAGCATAGATTCAAAAAACTTTCGAGAAAATATCAGAAAATTTAATAGTGCAGTTGCTATGGCTTCAATGGGAGCACAACTTGATATTCCACGCGGTCATGGACCTTATTGCTTCAGAATTCACGGGCAAGTTTACCATCTGGCACTACACAATGAACCCGGTCAACGCCCACAGTATGGACAAATTTATATTCTTGACACGAAGCAGGCAGCAGACGAAAGGCTAGGTGTTCCCGCAAATGTTCATTGCAACCGACAAACAATGGAAAGGCTTAGTCAACTTTTAACTGATATCAATCCATATGCAAAAGCGTACCGAATGATGTCTGAAATTGAATCAGAAGTCGAGGCAACTGCTATTTCCGAAGGAAAACCAACACCATCAATCAAAATGATCTTTGACGTAAACAGCGCTAAAGATAAAAGACGATATAATTACCCAACAGCAAATGAAGTTGCAGTTGTCTATGTTGGAGAAGATAATGAAGTTCCAACAACAAGAAGCTTGGCTGTACATCCACGGAATGGCAAACTCACCAACATTAAAGACATTGATCCGGTTTGCGATCCACTCACATATCCTATTTACTTTCCTCGTGGTCAGGCTGACTTGCAAAAAAAGCCATCGGATCGTAAAAGAAGTCGAATCACACAAAAGGAATACTATTGTTATCTTTTACAAGTGAGAAAATCCTTCAATCCTCTCTTTTACGGTGGTCCTCTCTTTCAGCAATATATCGTAGATTCGTGGGTGAAAATTGAAGCTAATCGTTTAAATTATCATCGAACACATCAGAGTGATCTTCGAGCTGATCAATACAAAGCTTTACAAGACTATGTTCTTGGTGATGATGATCATTCATCGGGTCCTCCTGGTAAACGAATTATCCTCCCATCTTCTTATGCAGGTAGTCCAAGGGCAATGGTTCAAAATTTCCAAGACGCCATGGCTATTGTAAGTAAATACGGAAAACCAGATTTTTTCATCACATTCACTTGCAATGCAAAATGGAAAGAAATTGAAGAGAATCTTAATATTGGACAAACGGCTTCTGACCGCCCGGATTTGGTACGTTTTTAAGCGTATATTTTTTTTTTAATGAATATATCATTTCAAGGTAGCTCGAGTGTTTAAAATGAAAGTTGATGCACTATTCGATCTGTTGCTGAAAAAGCATAATTTTGGAAAGGTTAAAGCATATGTATCAGTTTATGAATGGCAGAAAAGAGGGCTTCCTCACATTCATATGATCTTAATTATGGAAGATCAATACAAACCGCGCTGCGCGGCCGATGTTGATAAATTTGTGTGTGCCGAAATTCCAGACAAAAATGAAAATCCAAAACTTTTCGCCATTGTATCCAAAATGATGATTCACAGGTAAACATAGAAATTGATGATAATATTAAAGACAGTATCCCACTTCATAATTGAGATGAAATTTGAAAATCAAAAAATAAAAAACATCCTAAATCTTTAATATTATTTCCAAGTATTATCAGAAAAAACATCTTTGACAAAATCCAATCTAAATATAGTTAGTTTTTGTTTTCAAGAAGAAGCAAAAGCTAAAAGAGCGCCCAATTTTCTTTTTCCGCTCTTTTCACGAATGATTCTAAATAAAGATTTTTAGACCCTGCGGTGATTTGAATCCGGAAGCACCATGTATGCATGATGGTTTTGCTCCAAGCACTTTCCAAAAGTTTATTGCGACGCAACCAACACATCAACTGACGGAAATCCAGAATACAGAAGACGAAACGATGGTCGAACAGTACCGTATACCGGTGTATTCCTAGACAATCGTTGGGTTGTTCCATATAACCCTGAACTGACATGTATTTTCGAAGCTCATATTAACGTTGAGATTTGCGCTATGATTCAAGTAGTCAAATACCTTTTCAAGTATATGACAAAAGGTCCCGATAGAGCTGAACTTCATCTTTCAAGAACGTCGACTGGAAAAGATGGACAAATAATTGATGAAATTTCAGCACATCTCGATACAAGATACGTTTGTGCGCCAGAAGGAATGCATCATATTCTAGGTTTTGAGACAAAAAACTTTTCTGATACGGTTTATAGGCTAGCTGTTCACTTGCCAGATGAACAAACTATTCGTTTCCATTGTGGACATGAAACAGAGGCAGTAACGAGGGCAGAAGAACGAAATACCACACTTACAGCATGGTTCCAAATCAACAAAAAAAGTAGGGAAACTGTAGAAAAAACGTCATCCCAGCTGGATTAATTGATTCAAGAGCTATTCGCTATATTGATATGCCTTCTCATTTTACTTATAACAAGGAATCAACAGAATGGAACATTAGGAAACGTTATCATCGTGTAATTGGGAGGATGTATACAGTATCTCCACAAGAACCTGAAAGATATGCTCTTCGTTTAATGTTATTATTTGTTACGGGTGCAGAATCATTTGAACATCTTAAAACTGTCGACGATGAAGATGGTAAAAAAGTAATCTACCCAACATTTTTCGAAGCTGCTAAAGCGCGTGGTTTATTGAATGATGATACATATTTTTTGCAAACTTTGAAAGAAGCTGCTCAGTTTCATATGCCACAAGAATTAAGATCAGTTTTTGTTGCAATCTGTGCTTTCAACGAAATTAATAACCTACAACAATTATGGGAGATTTCCATAACAGATATGGGTGAAGATTTTAGATATAATGGAGCGAGTGAACAGGAGGCTGAAGCATTAGTTTACTATGAGTAAGTAAGAATTCATAATTCATATAATTTTTTTAATGTAATTATTTTAGGCTTAGCAAGCAAGACTTATTGAGTGCAATCCCAGAACCTACAATCCATCCACAATCGTTTCCTTTTCTTTCAATTGATCCTGAAATTTGTAAAAAAACGCGGGAAAGAAATGTATTCGACTCTCAATGAAAAACAAAAGGAAGCATGTGATGCAATTTTAAGCGCTATAGATAATACATCAGCACCTCGATTATTTTTTGTTGATGGACCAGGAGGGAGTGGAAAGACTTATTTGTATCAAACGCTTTTCAATTTGGTAAAAGGTCGAAAACTTAAAGTTGTCAGTACAGCGTGGACTGGAATCGCTGCAAATCTTCTTCCTGAAGGACGAACCTCTGCATCGCTTTTCAAACTCAACATCAATGAGGGATGCAAAACATCCGTTATGAAAAGACAAGAAAAGGCAGCTCGCGATCTGAGCTCAATTGATCTCCTTATCTGGGACGAATGTTCAATGATCCCAAAAAATGCTCTTAGCGCAGTGGACGAGTTATTCCGTGATTTAACTCAAATTGATAAACCATTTGGTGGAAAAATTGTTGTATTAGGTGGAGACTTTAGACAGGTAAAAATAATCTAAAACAATATAGTTTAATTTCCTTTTTCAATCAAGATCCTACCCGTAGTGAAACGAGGTTCTCGTGAAGATACGATTGATATGTGTATCAAAAGAAGTTCTCTTTGGAACAATTTTTCTTCCATTTCTTTGACAAAAAACATGAGGGTGAATACTGGAGATTCGGGGTGGATTGACTACCTCTTATCTGTTGGAAATGGCGAAGCTAATGACATCAGTGAAAGAGTTTTGCTACCACCAGACATTGTTTGCAAAGAAAATATAGTTGAAGAAGTTTTCGGAAATACAATTGAATTAGACTCAATCGAATCTTGCTCCGAAGAATGTCGATGTTGATTTTCTCAACAGCAAAGTGTGTAAGAAAATAATATTCCTAAACTATATGTTTTGTTGTAGGTATTAAGCACAATGGACGGAAATGAAAGAACATACTTTCCACTGACGACGTTATTTGTGAAGACCCACAAGATCAAATGAACTATCCCGCTGAGTTTTTTCATACTATTAGAACAGCTCAACTCCCACCACACAAACTTATTCTTAAAAAAGAATGTGTAGTTATGCTGCTCCGAAACCTCGATGTAACTGGAGGACTTTGCAACGGAACTAGGTTAGTAGTAAAACAGTTTGGTCGTCATTGCCTTGGATGCGTGTTTGCGTGTGGTGACAGAAAAGGTCGATATGTTATTATACCTCGAATCGATAATTATACTACCGAAGTATTTCCATTTCGTTTGCGCCGAAGACAATTTCCAATTCGCCTCGCTTTTGCTTTGTCAATCAATAAATCACAGGGAAATTCACCAATTAATATTGTTTATAGAGAAATTCTCTGAATTATTAAATCCTTCGATACTTTAACTCTTTTATTCTCAAGTTGGAAAACGAGAAATTTCTTAATTTGAACTTATAAAGCTTGAAAATAAAACGTGGAACGTGCAGCATGTTAGTACTTTCGCACTATAAAACAGACAGAAAGTTTTTAAATTCAAGCGCGAGATTTTCAAAAAATTTAGAACTCAGAGCTCGCAAAGCGAGCTCACCAGCCGTTTACCGCCGCGTAGCGGGGGGGGGGGGGGGGTAATATATTAAAAATAATCCCCAATTTTCAGATTTTCTGCAATCGTCAACATCGGAACTATCAAAAATCTGAAAAGATTTATTTCCCGTCCAACAGAGATGCAGAGAATGTGGGATATTTTCAAAGTTGTGCAAAACTAAAAATGTTCTTATTTCTTTATAAAATTTTTTCAAGACGAGAAAAAACAAGAAAAATGCGAAATTTCAATTTTTTGGGACATAAGTTCGTAAAATTAGGTGCAACGCACGCAATTTTTCAGTGGGGTGTTTGCGTATAGTTTGGCGAGGCAATTATTAAAGTTTGAATTTTGAGGTCCTCGTCATGTTTTCTTCGTTTCTCGCCGAAATTTGCTGAAATTTGATGATTTTCTGTTGTTGCTTTGCTGTGCATAATTTTCCTCTGCATTTCGGCTCCCCTATTTATTGATTTTATCTTCATAATTCATCTGACGTTCACATTGTTTTTCAATCTTAAGATGTATTACCTATGTTGATAATTTGTGAAAATCTAATGGACTTATCCAGGAAGTGAACCGACGCATAATTTAATGCATAACCCACTTTCACACTGTCTAGTGGCCTGCCAGACAAAGCCTCTGGTTCTTTATACGGCTCATCTGCAATTGGTTACGCAAACAGTTCCAAAGGTTTTTTATTCGCAATGTTCATCTATTAAAATGTATTTTTAGCATGAAAAAGAGGTTGGAGTCATTAGAAGGTTGTCACAAATTAAGCATAATAAACCAATCACATGTCTGAGCCGGGTGAAGAACAAGAATTTGGACGAATTTGCAACGGGTGGAGCTGATGCAAATATCGTACTGTGGAGACTGAATGTGGAGACGGAAGATATCGATTTTGTCATGACTTTGGGTAAGAAATAACTTTTGAACAAAATTAATCTAAAAATACATTTCAAAGTATTAAAAATTTTCAAAAAAATTAAACACTTTGAGGCTTGAAATTCAGCCAAATATGATTAAAAAATTTCTGAATATTATAAAAAATCAATGCTTTTGAGTTTAAAATCTGAATTTTTGAAGAAAAATTAGAATTTCAGGTTTTCAATGAGCGTAAGAAATTGTTTAATAAAAATAAACTCATTTATAGATTGAAGCCGTAATTATCTAAAAATCAGCAATATTCTGAGCTTCTGAATTTTCGTTCATTTTTCTGTGCTGTTTTTTGTAATTTGCAAGATTAAAAAAATCAATTTTTCACGAAATTCAAAAAATTTTCAAATTTTTAAAAAATCATGAAAAGATTTAGAGAGTTCTTCTTCAAATATATGTTTTAAAAAAACAGTGCCGAAAAAAAAATAAACGCTCGCATTTTTGGCTGATTTTTAGATAATTACAGATTCATTCGATGAAATGAGTTTATTTTCTTTTTTTTGCGATTTGAAAAGCCCCTCTTTAAAAAGAATATTTCTAAAATTTTGATTTAAAATCGTAACTTTTGACAAACTCCCTATTTTTCCAGGAGGATGCTCGGGACGTATAGGTTCCATTTGTGGCTTAAAAACCAGGTCGCAGACAACGCTGATCGCAGCATCATGGAAATCTGAAACATCATCCGGTCTTCGCTGTTTTCGGATTACTCCGGAATCCGCATCAATCTACAACTTCGATCTCCAAGAGAACAACGCATTTGCTCTTTGCCTGGATGCGGTGGAAGTGCACAATAAGATTCTGTTAGCAGCAGGTACTTCTAGACGTAATGTGGAAGTTTACGGAGAAGCTCAAGATAGAAAATCGTTTGAAAAGTTGATTTTCCTATCCGGACATGCGAATTGGATTCATGACATTGCTTTTAATGGTAATTTTTAACAATTTTTGGGGAAATTAAAAAAAAAATGCATTTCAGATAGCCCGTATAATTTAATGTTGGTTGCTGCTGGACCAGATGCATATTTGAAGTTATGGTGTCTTTATAATAAAACAGTGCACAATGATTTCGCAATTGGAGACATTGCAAAGAACGTCTCATCGTGTACAGTAACGGAAGGACATCATTCGTGGATTACTTCTGCAAATTGGAGTTACGATGGAACGATGATTTTGACGGGGAGTAGTGATAAAAGCTGTATAGTTTGGAGGTGAATTTGGAAAAAGAAATATTAAAAAGTAAAATTTGTGACAATCGGTTCATTTATGGGCGGGGAATGACCATATTTGTTGAATTTTTTGAAAAAAAAATTCCGAGAAATTGAAATATCTCAGAATTATTTGAATTTGCAGTTTTCATGGTGATTCGCTTAAAGACCCAGCCGATTAAATGTGTCGCAATTTTTTGCATGGTAACATTTGTTTTAAAGGGATCATTTACTGTTTTTGGGTTTCTATTCCATTTTCATCTTCTTCGCGATATTTGAAAACCTATGCAATAAAAATATTTTCGCGAAATTTCCTTTTGTTGGAAACGAAAAAAACACGTTTACAGGGCGAATGGCCTAACAACTGCAAACACTCTTGCATTCGCATGCTCTCTCGCGCGCGGCCGAGCGGTTAGGCCATTCGCCGCTTTACCCTGTAAATGTGCTTTTTTCGTGTACTAGAAAAGGAAATTTCGATAAATTGTTTTTCTTCTATAGGTTTTCAAATACTGTGAAGAAGATGAAAATGGAATAGAAATCCCAAAACAGTAAAACAGTAAAGAGTCCCTTTAAGCCCAAGTGGACCCAGGAGGCCCGAAATATGCCAAAAAAAAGTTGAAAAAATGAGAAAATTTAGAAAATATTATTTTTTCGGCCCCATACGGCATTTATATCCTGAAATCTGACTTTATGTGCGTCTAACTCTAAAGTAAGATTTCATTGGAATAATTTAAAGCCAACTTTTCAGAATTTTAAATTTCTAAAATTTTGAGAAAAAACATCAGATTTCTTGGATTTGCAGTAAAATTTTGAGAAGTTGAAAATTGATCCGATTTTTCTGAAAAATTCAGGAAATGTGATGATTTTTTGAAGGAAATTTTTAGAAATTTAATTTTTGTAAATTTAGATTGAAATTGGTCCATATATTTCGATTTTTTCGGCCTACTTATGCTTCTCATGGGGCCAAAAACTTTTTTTTTGTTCGGCCTGTTTTTTTTTTGGATAATTTGGGACTCCTTCGTCCATTTCGGCTTATTCCTGATCATTTTCAAAAAAAAATCTGAAAATATGATACATTTCCAAAATTTTAAGCATTAAATCTTCAAAATTCGCGAATTTGTAATTTTCTGAAAAAAATCAAGTTTTCTGAAAACAAATTATCATTTTTCCAGAGAAATCGAGGGCGTCTGGAGGGGGGTCGAACGAATTGAGATTTCTGATAGACATAATGGATGCATTAAGTCTCAATTCGTTGAACACAATTTCATAATGACTAGTTCGTATTTTGGAAAGCAAGGGTGGAAAGTCGAAAACGAAGCGAAACAATTTTTGACAACGGTCGCAATGACTGGAGAACATGTTGGAGAAGTATGGGTACTGGAATTGAGGAAGGGATGTAGGGCAGCAGATTGCACAATGTCGACTGTGCACGATGCGAATAGTGACGAGGTGAGATTTTTGAACTTAAACTCAAGTTAATGTTAATTTCGATGTCGTTTTCATCTTGTTCGCCATATTTAAAGATTTTTATAGCGGTTCGCTTCTTGTAAATTAAAAAAAAATGAATATCGACGCAGAAATGACAACAAATAATTATTCAAACTTGACCTAGTTTCTTGGCCTATTTTTTCATATAGGTTCGTAGAATTTTGACAAAAAAAATTTTAAAAATGAAGAAATGAAAATCCGCAATCATTAGGTTTCAAAAAGCTAACAATGTTTCGGTGTTCCCTAGGTCTATCAGATAAAGGTTTGTGTTAACAGACCATTTCCCGGCGCTTTCAAATATATAATAGGATTCTTTGAAATGATGCAATACTTGTGAATATGAAGTATATAACAATGATATTTCGTTGCGTGAACTTTATGCCACGAAGTAACCTGATGCAAAGTATCGAATGGAAAAAATGAAGAACATTCCAACTCCCGGCTTCCAACCGGACGAAATGCCTTCTGTCGAGTATTATTTCTACCCTAATATAGTCTTGTACATTGAACCTGTTTTCTGTTTGTTACATACATAACAATACTCAAACAATTTTTCCAGAGCACAACAACCGGAAATGGTTCGAGATATATAATCCCACAATGTGTTTGGGACTTTGCCAACAAGGCACTTACCGACGTACAGAGAAGATCAAGACGGTATCTCGGTGAGAAGCTTTCAGGAACGCCGTCTTCCTATTCATTAATTGATGACAATGTTTCGCAGGATTGTGAACAAGGTTTGATGATGTCCGAGGTGATTATTACTTTAACTATTTAACTCGATACCCGATTTTAAAGTGATTACGAACCAATTTTCAATTTCGTTTACATTTTCATCTTTGTTCGCCATATCTTTCTTCTTACTAAGCGAATAGTTCTGTGTGTGTGTATTTTAAAACCTATGGAAGAAACATATTTTTTCGGCATTTCCTTTTGAAACCCGTTTCCTGGATTTTTGAGGGTCTTGCTAGCGAAAGAGCACACAAATCAAACAAATTATGCTCAAAGAGTTTTAATTGTTTTGAATAGCTCCTTTTTGTTTGACACGATTTGAAAATTGGGATATATTGTTTTTTTATATAAGAGAAAGGTAGAGAGATAAATCAATAAGATGGACGGAATGTGATGATCTATAAATATCGTTTAGTTAGGGCTACATTATCAAATCACCTCGAGTTTCTTGGCTCTCACTTGTCGTATTTTTTGGAGTGAAAAGTATCCAGGCCATGCGTCCAATAACAAAACACTGGATTTTTCACATTCTGGTAGGAACTCCCTAGTCATCCATATCGTGATCAGTTGTTTTGATAGCATTCCGCTTTTACTACTAACTACTCTCAGATCTTCAAATGGCGCTACTTGTTGGTCAAACGTTCGAGGGCGTTTTGGTTCCCTTAGACAGATAAAAAGCCGTTTGGCCAAGGTTCCGTCTGCTCGGATGACGATGTTTAATGTTACGCTGTGCTTCGTTGCATCAACACGTTGAACCATTGTTTTCTGTCCTTTAAACGTCAAAGTTCTGTTTCCCGACAACTCTTCTTTCAACGGCATCTGATCCACATTGTATAACTGAAACAACTTTTAGATATATACAACGCTTCTGCAAGCTCACTTCTTTCGGATTATACTTATCAGCAATGTACGTAATTTTTGTTTTTCGAAAATCTTCAATAGCATCAGCAAGGCGTTTTGGGTTGTTAATTACTTTTTTGGCAACAATCTTATCAACATGCCGACTTACAATTTTATTCTCTTTTTTGAACTTATTCTGCCATGATGACGATGCCTGTTTCAATTATTGATTTTACATTACTTAATAATGGCACGTTTTTTGCTACCGCTTGAACAGATATTTTAATACTTGTAAATAGAGCGCGTTTGCATCCGTGGACTAACAATTGCAAAAACTCTTCCATTAAATTGCTCGCGCCTTGTGTTTTTTTACTTCAGAGGTCTTTATAGGCATTTTTCAAGATAATGATGGATTTTTTTTTTCAAAATTTCAATCAAAAAAGTTGACTTTTATGTGAATTCAGCATCTAATAAAAGTTAAAGCTTATGTTTTCAGTGGAAATAAATTTTCTTACAGAAATGACTATTTTAAAAACAAAACTGATAGTGAGTAATTATTTTTTCGAATAACCGCCAATCCTGCCGAATGCGTCAACATCACGCCGAATATAGCGTAAGCCAACATTACGCTATTGCCTCATTCCAAATAAGAAAATCCGCAATGAGAAGTCCGTATCAAACTTGGTAGCAAAAACATGCCGTGTTTAGTTATAATCATCATAATTTAAAATACCTTGAAGTTGTTATTATTAAGCCTGAACGCGTGTGTGCGAGCCATGTCTTGCAAAGATCTACCATTCATTGATAGTTTCTGCTCATCGTTGTAAGTAAAGCTGTCTAGCGTACATTTGTTGATTTTTTGTTGTACGGAAACATTATTTTCTCGATTTTCCCCAACTAGTTGTTTAAACCTGGAATGGTTTTTTTTGGAACACTTTCAACTGTTTTAAATTTTTTTAAATACTTCCTAATAAGCTTATATCCAGCGTTACGATTTTCTGGCAAATAATGTTTTTTGGCCAACGTTGAGTAACACCAAGTTTTATTAGCATGGTCTTCTATAATTTTTTTCATCTGTGGAAGTGTACGAATGATGTGACAACGCTTAGTAGGCGGTTCATCATCATACTCTAAAAATTATGAAATATTTTATGGATTGAGAAAACCAAAACTGCCTTCATCAGAGCTTCGATGATCGTCTTCATATGTAACTTCATCATCATCATCAGAAATCGCACGACTGTCATTTTGATCTAAAACACCTAAAATGTATACGTTTGAGCATTAAAACAAATAAGGATCATTACGCGTAATCCTAGATATACGCTTTTTTGATTCTCGACTCGACATTGACACAGATGCTTCTGTTAATTGTTTTTGGATTGACTTCCAAAAGGATCCCTGAAAAAAAGAAAATCTTGAAATTTTCTGCTCTTATATCGGGTTCACTTCTCTCTCGGGAACTGAAACCACCTCCGTTGGCTTTGTTCCCGAGAGAGAAGTGAACCCGATATAAGAGCAGAAAATTTCAAGATTTTCTTTTTTTCAGGGATCCTTTTGGAAGTCAATCCAAAAACAATTAACAGAAGCATCTGTGTCAATGTCGAGTCGAGAATCAAAAAAGCGTATATCTAGGATTACGCGTAATGATCCTTATTTGTTTTAATGCTCAAACGTATACATTTTAGGTGTTTTAGATCAA
Organism: Caenorhabditis virilis; assembly: GCA_964036255.1. NCBI lineage: Eukaryota > Metazoa > Nematoda > Chromadorea > Rhabditida > Rhabditidae > Caenorhabditis > Caenorhabditis virilis. The sequence goes on along the minus strand of OZ038420.1, from coordinate 12,419,101 downwards.
AATGACAGTCGTGCGATTTCTGATGATGATGATGAAGTTACATATGAAGACGATCATCGAAGCTCTGATGAAGGCAGTTTTGGTTTTCTCAATCCATAAAATATTTCATAATTTTTAGAGTATGATGATGAACCGCCTACTAAGCGTTGTCACATCATTCGTACACTTCCACAGATGAAAAAAATTATAGAAGACCATGCTAATAAAACTTGGTGTTACTCAACGTTGGCCAAAAAACATTATTTGCCAGAAAATCGTAACGCTGGATATAAGCTTATTAGGAAGTATTTAAAAAAATTTAAAACAGTTGAAAGTGTTCCAAAAAAAACCATTCCAGGTTTAAACAACTAGTTGGGGAAAATCGAGAAAATAATGTTTCCGTACAACAAAAAATCAACAAATGTACGCTAGACAGCTTTACTTACAACGATGAGCAGAAACTATCAATGAATGGTAGATCTTTGCAAGACATGGCTCGCACACACGCGTTCAGGCTTAATAATAACAACTTCAAGGTATTTTAAATTATGATGATTATAACTAAACACGGCATGTTTTTGCTACCAAGTTTGATACGGACTTCTCATTGCGGATTTTCTTATTTGGAATGAGGCAATAGCGTAATGTTGGCTTACGCTATATTCGGCGTGATGTTGACGCATTCGGCAGGATTGGCGGTTATTCGAAAAAATAATTACTCACTATCAGTTTTGTTTTTAAAATAGTCATTTCTGTAAGAAAATTTATTTCCACTGAAAACATAAGCTTTAACTTTTATTAGATGCTGAATTCACATAAAAGTCAACTTTTTTGATTGAAATTTTGAAAAAAAAAATCCATCATTATCTTGAAAAATGCCTATAAAGACCTCTGAAGTAAAAAAACACAAGGCGCGAGCAATTTAATGGAAGAGTTTTTGCAATTGTTAGTCCACGGATGCAAACGCGCTCTATTTACAAGTATTAAAATATCTGTTCAAGCGGTAGCAAAAAACGTGCCATTATTAAGTAATGTAAAATCAATAATTGAAACAGGCATCGTCATCATGGCAGAATAAGTTCAAAAAAGAGAATAAAATTGTAAGTCGGCATGTTGATAAGATTGTTGCCAAAAAAGTAATTAACAACCCAAAACGCCTTGCTGATGCTATTGAAGATTTTCGAAAAACAAAAATTACGTACATTGCTGATAAGTATAATCCGAAAGAAGTGAGCTTGCAGAAGCGTTGTATATATCTAAAAGTTGTTTCAGTTATACAATGTGGATCAGATGCCGTTGAAAGAAGAGTTGTCGGGAAACAGAACTTTGACGTTTAAAGGACAGAAAACAATGGTTCAACGTGTTGATGCAACGAAGCACAGCGTAACATTAAACATCGTCATCCGAGCAGACGGAACCTTGGCCAAACGGCTTTTTATCTGTCTAAGGGAACCAAAACGCCCTCGAACGTTTGACCAACAAGTAGCGCCATTTGAAGATCTGAGAGTAGTTAGTAGTAAAAGCGGAATGCTATCAAAACAACTGATCACGATATGGATGACTAGGGAGTTCCTACCAGAATGTGAAAAATCCAGTGTTTTGTTATTGGACGCATGGCCTGGATACTTTTCACTCCAAAAAATACGACAAGTGAGAGCCAAGAAACTCGAGGTGATTTGATAATGTAGCCCTAACTAAACGATATTTATAGATCATCACATTCCCTAAGAACACTACTCCAATTCTTCAGCCACTCGATCTCGTGTTTAATAGAAGTTTTAAGCATTTTATCAGAACTTGTTGTGACATCATCCGACAGAAACATGCTGAATTCCCAATTTCGAAAAGGGAAAATTTAATATCAATTCTCAATTTGTTGTATAACCAGATCAAGGCCGATCGATATCGAGAGTTTATCAAAGAAGGATTTTTCAAAGCTGGTATTCTCCGAAATCATCCAGAAGATTACGAAACCCCTGCAACGTATTGCTTCAAAGATCGAAATTTGTCCATGACTCCGTGTCAAATTAACGCCTGTGGACATCGATCATTTATCAAATGCTCGCATTGCACCTACACCATCAAAATGTAACAGAAGTACAGAGAAACAATGGGGCGGATGGGGCTGAGCGCTAAGAACGGGAGACGAAAAACACTGGGAAAAAGCTGAAAATTGGGATAAAGTGGAAAAAAGGACAAATGGACCTATAGAGGGGTGCCAAAAGAGGTGGCATGGAAACCAATATGGGCAACAAAAAGGCAATTAAAACGACCCGTTAAAGAGACTCCGGTCTCTGATGTAGGCGATGAAACCAAGTAGAAGTTAGAAGAAGAGTAGAGGCAGGAGCGGCAATCTGTGGACAACGGCGTGAAGCTCTGAACCGACTGGTGGGATTGTGCAGCGGCTTCCGATGGCAGCTTATGGAAAACGAGTGTCTGAAAATTTGGTCATAAATGGATTTTTTGAAATAACTGTCTGGGCCTCTACAGGGTGGGTGGGTGGGGTTTTGTGGCTATATAAAAACCTCGAATGGACGAGAAAACGCCGAAAAATGCCCCTTAAACCACTTGGGGTACTGTAGCACCAAGTGGGCTGTGTGCGCTTTCCACACAAGACCATCGTTCCCCTCTCGTTATACAAATAAATGTATCTTTTCATTTTTACTAGAAAATGCTTAATAAAAAATATTACAAGTCAGAAACTATCATACTATCCATGGCGGTGTTTCAATGCATGCTCGAAGCAGATGGTGTAGGTGCAATGCGAGCATTTGATAAATGATCGATGTCCACAGGCGTTAATTTGACACGGAGTCATGGACAAATTTCGATCTTTGAAGCAATACGTTGCAGGGGTTTCGTAATCTTCTGGATGATTTCGGAGAATACCAGCTTTGAAAAATCCTTCTTTGATAAACTCTCGATATCGATCGGCCTTGATCTGGTTATACAACAAATTGAGAATTGATATTAAATTTTCCCTTTTCGAAATTGGGAATTCAGCATGTTTCTGTCGGATGATGTCACAACAAGTTCTGATAAAATGCTTAAAACTTCTATTAAACACGAGATCGAGTGGCTGAAGAATTGGAGTAGTGTTCTTAGGGAATGTGATGATCTATAAATATCGTTTAGTTAGGGCTACATTATCAAATCACCTCGAGTTTCTTGGCTCTCACTTGTCGTATTTTTTGGAGTGAAAAGTATCCAGGCCATGCGTCCAATAACAAAACACTGGATTTTTCACATTCTGGTAGGAACTCCCTAGTCATCCATATCGTGATCAGTTGTTTTGATAGCATTCCGCTTTTACTACTAACTACTCTCAGATCTTCAAATGGCGCTACTTGTTGGTCAAACGTTCGAGGGCGTTTTGGTTCCCTTAGACAGATAAAAAGCCGTTTGGCCAAGGTTCCGTCTGCTCGGATGACGATGTTTAATGTTACGCTGTGCTTCGTTGCATCAACACGTTGAACCATTGTTTTCTGTCCTTTAAACGTCAAAGTTCTGTTTCCCGACAACTCTTCTTTCAACGGCATCTGATCCACATTGTATAACTGAAACAACTTTTAGATATATACAACGCTTCTGCAAGCTCACTTCTTTCGGATTATACTTATCAGCAATGTACGTAATTTTTGTTTTTCGAAAATCTTCAATAGCATCAGCAAGGCGTTTTGGGTTGTTAATTACTTTTTTGGCAACAATCTTATCAACATGCCGACTTACAATTTTATTCTCTTTTTTGAACTTATTCTGCCATGATGACGATGCCTGTTTCAATTATTGATTTTACATTACTTAATAATGGCACGTTTTTTGCTACCGCTTGAACAGATATTTTAATACTTGTAAATAGAGCGCGTTTGCATCCGTGGACTAACAATTGCAAAAACTCTTCCATTAAATTGCTCGCGCCTTGTGTTTTTTTACTTCAGAGGTCTTTATAGGCATTTTTCAAGATAATGATGGATTTTTTTTTTCAAAATTTCAATCAAAAAAGTTGACTTTTATGTGAATTCAGCATCTAATAAAAGTTAAAGCTTATGTTTTCAGTGGAAATAAATTTTCTTACAGAAATGACTATTTTAAAAACAAAACTGATAGTGAGTAATTATTTTTTCGAATAACCGCCAATCCTGCCGAATGCGTCAACATCACGCCGAATATAGCGTAAGCCAACATTACGCTATTGCCTCATTCCAAATAAGAAAATCCGCAATGAGAAGTCCGTATCAAACTTGGTAGCAAAAACATGCCGTGTTTAGTTATAATCATCATAATTTAAAATACCTTGAAGTTGTTATTATTAAGCCTGAACGCGTGTGTGCGAGCCATGTCTTGCAAAGATCTACCATTCATTGATAGTTTCTGCTCATCGTTGTAAGTAAAGCTGTCTAGCGTACATTTGTTGATTTTTTGTTGTACGGAAACATTATTTTCTCGATTTTCCCCAACTAGTTGTTTAAACCTGGAATGGTTTTTTTTGGAACACTTTCAACTGTTTTAAATTTTTTTAAATACTTCCTAATAAGCTTATATCCAGCGTTACGATTTTCTGGCAAATAATGTTTTTTGGCCAACGTTGAGTAACACCAAGTTTTATTAGCATGGTCTTCTATAATTTTTTTCATCTGTGGAAGTGTACGAATGATGTGACAACGCTTAGTAGGCGGTTCATCATCATACTCTAAAAATTATGAAATATTTTATGGATTGAGAAAACCAAAACTGCCTTCATCAGAGCTTCGATGATCGTCTTCATATGTAACTTCATCATCATCATCAGAAATCGCACGACTGTCATTTTGATCTAAAACACCTAAAATGTATACGTTTGAGCATTAAAACAAATAAGGATCATTACGCGTAATCCTAGATATACGCTTTTTTGATTCTCGACTCGACATTGACACAGATGCTTCTGTTAATTGTTTTTGGATTGACTTCCAAAAGGATCCCTGAAAAAAAGAAAATCTTGAAATTTTCTGCTCTTATATCGGGTTCACTTCTCTCTCGGGAACTGAAACCACCTCCGTTGGCTTATCTTTGGGAATTTTAGAAAATCTATGTTTGTATCGTCTTCCCTGTTTGTAGATGTTTCCTTTCTGAATTAATTTCATAAAATTACTGGTGAAGAAATTTACTCACTGTGACAAACTGTACAATCTCTGTAGTTTTTCCATATTTTTTTTATCCATCTATAAAATAACAAGTTAATTAATCCTTAAAACCAAACGATCATCACTATTGGGAAAAAATCATAAAAACTATGAAAAAAAAAATAAAATAAAATAAGCAATTTAAAGAGGCGTTACTGTAGCCTTCAAGTGAATTCCAAGTGGGACGCGACATAATTGTTTTGCTATGTGCCTTTAATCAATGCTATAGGGAAGACTTCATCTGAAAATGTGAAAAAAAAAGAAATAAGAGCTTTTTACTGATTTTTTTTTTGAAAAATACTTTCAATTTCAAAAAAAATAATATTTTCTTACATTTAAAGCTGTTCCCATCACAACATTACATATAATGAGCGAAAAGTACGAAAAAAATTGGTTTTTGCTATTTTTTTCTCTAAACTCAACGGCAAGCGCACACAACTTTACTTCCATAATACGTAAGTGAACCCGTAGAATTCGAAAATCATAATTTCAAAAAAATTCTATGTTTCAAAAAAAATATATAAGTCATTTTTCTGCACATCACAAAAACATGTTGAGATTTTTTGATTATTGTTTTACATTTTTTAGTTTTTTTATTTTGTTTACTATTATATTCTGAAAGAAAAACATTTTCTCCTTCCAGTGAGCTATAAAACATAAAAAACGGTTCAGGGGTTTCAAAGTTACCTGCTGTCAAAAAATGACCGTTGTTGCGACTGTGCGTTTTGACAGTGATGACGTCACGCATGGGTTAGTTGGGAAAACGGCTGCATTGAGAATTTTCCCTCTCATAGTTTATTTAGGTATTATGGTCCTTTCATTTCCACTAAACCGTTACTTCAGCGTCGTGTACACTAGAGTGTACTTCCCTAGTAAGCTGTCCTTTGAATATAAGAAAAAATCATGAAGTGATTTTGCGAAAATAGAGAAATGGGGGTTTTTCTCCGCTATATTACTTTTCTTAAAATGGTCAAATTATATCTTTCAGTGCCCCTCGAACATGAATGCTAAAAGAAGTTCGGCCAGATCGATTTCTTTCATCGAAGATTCAAAGATAATCAACAATTTCGAGACCGAGATTATGAATGATATGAAGTTCGAATATAAATATTTGTCTCAAGAGGTGAGTTGATTGGAAATTTCCTTTTTCAGTTCTCGAAAGGAAAAGTAAACCGTTTCGTGGATTTTTGAGGGTCTTGCTGGCGAAAGAGCGCACAAGAGAGAGAGAGAGAGAGAGAGAGAGATGCAGACAGAAAGTCAAATTTTCTTCCAATTTTAATTTAAAAATTTTTAGGACTAAATTTGAATTTTACTCGTAAATTTTGTAAATGGACCGATTCTGAAAAAAAACTAATGATACGGTTCCAGTAAAAAAAATAACAATTTTCCAGAAAAATGAAGTCAACAAGGATGACAAAATTTGCGGAGAACTTGAAGCGTGAGTTTTTATTTGAAAATAAGGATTTTTAAGATGTTCGTGTTTAACAAGATTTTCATGTGATAACGACTTTTGTGTTACTTTTTGCAAAAAACAACATTATATGTTGTTTTTTTTATTTAATTGAAAAAAATTATGGAAACAGAACTCAGCTTTTTTTTACATACCAGCAGTTTACGGCGGTAAATTGCTGGTTTGTAAGAATCCATGGATTGTTTTTCATACCTTCAAAACCAATATTTTTCAGAAAATCGAATAAAGAAGTCATCGAAGAGGTCCAAAAATTACGCGTACGAGTTTTAATCCTTACGTACTCTTAATATTATTTTAATTGCAGAAAGAATTGAAAGAGAGAGATATCACACAAAGGACTACCACAATCGGAACTATTTGGCAATTTCTACTTAACTTCGCAAATAGAATGTCATGTGGTGGTAAGATCTTCAAAGTTTAAATCGGATCAAATGTATCAATTTCAGATTTCTTTGTAATTGCTGCCATTGCCGGAATAGGAATATTATATTTCTGGTATAGATATCCAGAAGATAGATCGATCTTCAAATATTTCGAAACATTGTACGACTTATTTTGTACCACCTATTTCATTCTTTTTCCATGTGTTTCACTGGTTCTATATATCTTAGGATTAATTTTCACGTGAATTATTTTTACATTTTCGCCAATTATTACATTTTCGCCAATTCACCAATTTTAATACGAGTTTTAAACGTTTTTTTATACACCGGTAAAAATATTGTTGCCTTTTTTCGAAATATTGAAAATGTTGGTTTTTTGACTTTTTTTTCGAAAAATACTTTTAAAGGAGGGCTTTACGGAGATTATGAATGCGTTTGGGAAGAAAATAGGCTTCAGACTCATTCCAAATCTGTTTTTAAAATGTTATAAAACCACTTAGAAGCCGAGAAAACACGCCACAAAACAATGGCCTAGAAAAAAGGGCCACCTGGCCGAACTTTTTCCTATGAGCTTTTTTCGTGTTTCGTTAATAAATAGTTATGCAGAATGCTTCTAGTAGTCCTTTTTAATGTTTTTTCATCTTAATTTATGTTTTGTTTTCATTTTTTTGGACTTTTCATGCCTGCGGACTAGTTTTCGCCGGTGGCCCTTTTTTCTAGGCCATTGTTTTGAGGCGTGTTTTCTCGGCTTCTAGGTGGTTTTAGAAAATTTTAAATACAGATTTGGAATGAGTCTGAAGTCTATTTTCATCCCAGGCGCATTCATAATCTCCGTAAAACCCTCCTTTAATCCCAAAAAAAAAGACAGTTTTAGCTTCATTACATTCCGCTAAAAATACTATTTATTTTTCGGTTTTGGGAAGCGAGGTCTTTATTGTGCCAACAATATTCCGTAGTACATGAGAAACTTCGAGCGAGGTCTTTATTGTGCCAACAATATTCCGTAGTACATGAGAAACGTAAGTGCGTACAGGGAGTGGAAGAGAAAGCTCTTCCACTTTGTTGAGGAACAAAAATAGGATGTAGGTCGGGGAAAAACATGGGTTAATGAAAATAGGGGAGGGCAAAATATCCAAAAATATAGGGGTAAGACACGGAGTCTGAGTAGGATGCGGGGTCGGGAAAAACACAGTGGAAATACCGGGAAGCGACGGCAAGCCGTAAATATGTACAAGTAAACTCTATTGCGAAGAAGGAACTTCCACTTTGTTGAGGAACAAAACTAGGTTGGAAGGCAAAGGTCCTGTCAAAAAAAGGGACAGCCACGTATCATGAAGTATAGGAGTATGCAAGAAAACTGAGAAATACTAGGATGCTTGGTCGAGAAAAAACAGGAAAACAGATTATTTTAAATGGTAAATAATGAGGGCGACAGATTTGAAAAGTAGTGAGAGCGTGAAAAGTAGGAACTAAACAACAAAACAACAATATATGCACGGTATAAAAAAGCTTGAAGTTCTGCAGCACCTGGCTTGACGGATGACCAAACGGCGGCTTGATGCGTCGCTGAAGCAGCGTTGACTCCGAACTCACGCCATCCTACTGGAAGAGTGCCATGGAATACGGAGAGCCCAAAATGATGATCTGGAAAGCTGAAAAGTATGAATTAGACGCTACAAGAGTGAGAAGTCCGAACGAGATGTCGTTTTTGAGTTTCACTCATCGCTGTGACTCTGAAGGGTGGGCGGGTGGGGGTGTTGGCAACAAAAGACTCGAATGACTTCTTCATTCGAAAATTTTCTTAGGACGCTTGAAAATTTCCTCACCACCGCCTACGGTGGTTCGCTGCGAGACCCGCGAACCGCTCGCCCTCGCCTCCCTTTAACCTAAGAAAATAAATGTTCCATTTTAGCTTCATTACATTCCGCTAAAAATACTATTTATTTTTCGGTTTTGGGAAGCGAGGTCTTTATTGTGCCAACAATATTCCGTAGTACATGAGAAACTTCGAAAAATAACACAAGGGTTGACTGGCTGGGAAAGCAGTCAACCAACTCACTAGGAATCCTATTTTCGCGTCAGACGTTTTTTGGAAAGTACATAATGTATATTTGTAGGTATGTGTGTGGATAATAAAATGTGAAAATATTACAACTCACAACTACCGTATACCTGAGATAGCCATGCGCCTTTAAATCCACGTTTTTTCGAGGTCATCCGTTTGGCGGTTTGTAACTTTTGAATGGCTTTATCAATTTAAACAATCTGTAGCTGAAATTGAAGATAAAAACGTGAATTTTAATAATATTGTAAAAAATAAATAAAAATTAGTGTTTTATATTTCAAAAATAGAGAAAAGGAAGATACTTTTTCGAAAAAATAAAAAGATGGAATTTCTGTGTATTGAGCTATCATTTTTCGGATTCTACGCATTAAAAAACCTTTGTATGTAAAAAAGGTCAAAAAAAATACGGTGGGAAAAAAAGTTATACGACATTGAAAATTAGGATCGCCTCATGCGCACGGCTGTGTTCGTGGTGGAGGTGTGCTGCACCAAATGCAAATCTTTTATTTCGTGTAACTTTTGAACGGATTGACCAAATTAAACAATTTATAGCTTTTCTGAAAGAACATTTCTTATAGATGAGTCGTCATGTTAAAAAATTAGATAAGTTACTTTTTTTCAATTGCGAATATGCAAATAACCTATTCAAATGTGTTAAAAATTGAATCTTCCAAAGATTTTTTTGTTTTCCAGTTGAAAAAAAGTAAATTTTCTAATTTTCTAAACATGTCGACTCATCTTTAAGAAATTTCCTTTCAGAAAAGCTATAAATTGTTTAATTTGGTCAATCCGTTCAAAAGTTACACGAAATAAAAGTTTTGCAGTTGGTGCAGCACACCTCCACCACGAACACAGCCGTGCGCATGAGGCGATCCTAATTTTCAATGTCGTATAACTTTTTTTCCCACCGTATTTTTTTTGACCTTTTTTACATACAAAGGTTTTTTAATGCGTAGAATCCGAAAAATGATAGCTCAATACACAGAAATTCCATCTTTTTATTTTTTCGAAAAAGTATCTTCCTTTTCTCTATTTTTGATATATAAAACACTAATTTTTATTTATTTTTTTACAATATTATTAAAATTCACGTTTTTATCTTCAATTTGAGCTACAGATTGTTTAAATTGATAAAGCCATTCAAAAGTTACAAACCGCCAAACGGATGACCTCGAAAAAACGTGGATTTAAAGGCGCATGGCTATCTCAGGTATACGGTAGTTGTGAGTTGTAATATTTTCACATTTTATTATCCACACACATACCTACAAATATACATTATGTACTTTCCAAAAAACGTCTGACGCGAAAATAGGATTCCTAGTCAGGGAGACGGAGCTCAACTACTTCCAAACTGACTACTTATAACCTCGAGACTCAATCCCGGAACAAACAACTTATAACCTCGAGACTCAATCCCGGAACAAAAACTGGTAACTGGAATCCTCGACGACTGGATCAACGCTTGAACAGTCCTCGGAAAACCCGAACCTTCGATTCTGGAAAATACGACCCTCCAAATAAACACGTGTACTTCATTTTCCTAACTGGAAGTAGGATCCTCCACGTTGCAACTTCGAACATAAAACTGGAACTAGGATCCTCGACACAACTGGTACTAGAGTCCTCGACTATTGGATCATCACTTCAAAAAACGCACCTTCGAGTGTGGCAAATACGATCCTTCAAAAAGCGGGAACTTCATTTTCTTAAATGGAAGTATGATCCTCCAAGTAGGAACTTCGAACATCAACACTGAAAACTAGGATCCTCGACCCGACTGGATCATCTCTTCGCCTAACACTTGATCATCAATCCTCGGAAAAAACCCGAACCTTCGATTCTGGCCAATGCGATCCTGCAAAAAACGGGCACTTCATGTTCCTAAATGGGAGTAGGATCGTCCAAGTTGTAACTTCGAACATCAAAACTGGAACTAGAATCTTCGACACTTCTGGTACTAGCGACCTCAACGACTGGCACATCACTTCGCCTATCACTTGAAAACTCAATCCTCAAAAAAACCCCAAACGTTCGATTCTGGCCAATACGATCCTCCAAGAAGCGGGCACTTCATTTTCCTAATTGTAGGTAAGATCCTGCAAACTTGGAACTTCAAACGTCAAAAATGGAAACTAGGATCCTCGACAACTGGACCATCCCTTGAACTGTACTTCAACCATCGAACAACTTCCATCGTCGAAAATGCAACTTGGAAACTCAAAACTGGACCTTCAAACTTCAATCCATCCTCAAAATGTTGTTTCAATAGTCATAACTGCAAAATACGATCCTTCTCAACACTCAAGAGCTGGTACTTCAATCCTCCAGAAACGGGAAAAAAAAAAAAAAAAAAAAAAAAAAACGTTGATCCTCCAGCACAGGAGCTTCCATCCTCACAAACTCGAACTCACTTCCGGAATACTGGAAACTTCGATTCCCACAACTGGTCATTTGAAACTTCGAAAACTGGTACTTCAAACTTCACGAACACTGAAAATGTCGATCCTCGAAAGCTGGAGCTTCGTTCATCACAACTGGAAACTACCATCCGCCAAACTGGAAAAATCGAACCTCCGGACATGTGGCGTTGCCACACTGGCATTACAATCCTCTCACAAACCGGAAAAAACCGTCACTCCACAAACTTGACCCTCAATCTCTAATACTGTATCTTTATTCCTCCAAACGTGGAACCTCAATTCTCCCAAATTTTGGAACTTTCAACCTCAAAAACTGGAAATAATAAATACTTGCATACCACTTCTCGAAGCACTTGAGCTTCACTACTCGAAACTGGATCTCGACTTCAATGGAACTTGATTCCTCCGTAACAACGCTTCCCAAACACGTGCACTTCAAAACCTCGAAAACCGGAGGCTCAAAATCTAATCCTGTGAAACATCAACCCTCCAACTGGGCTTTTCATCATCCCAAAAAACTGGGAAAAAAACCTCCGAAACCTCAAAAACGGAAAACTCGAGCATCAAGAGCCGGATCTTCAACAAATGAGACTTCAATCAAGAAGCTTGCACATCAATCCTCGAAAAACTGGATCTTTAACCGTCGAACACTTGCACGGCAAACCTCCAAGACGGGAAAAACGTCTTCCTCTAAGCACAGGGGCTTTACTGTTCTCAAACTTTGGCTACCATTTTCCAGACGCGAACTATGCCTCAAAGATTCTCCTGAACTAATGGTCCACCATAATACGGGATACCAACATACAATAAACTTCGAGAAGTTCGAACTCGAAGACACGAGGATTCTGCACCGCATCCACAAACGTCTTCACCTCCACATCAACTTGCTGATTAACCTACATATCACATCTCGTCGGTTAATATAACGCTCAACCCCTATGAAAAGCTTCATGAAGCTCATGCAAAAGGAAAAACGAGAAATCCTTTGCTTCAGATGGAATCCGATTCACTTCCACAAAGACAGAAGCTTCATCTCATATGCAAGGCCTTTTCCTCGAACCAACACTCGAGAACTCCGGTCACAAAACTGCAAAAACCGCGGATCCATTCCCTTCAAACCTTTCTGCGGAGTTAAATTTGGCTCTCAAATGAACCGAAATCAGAAAAGAACTATTGGACAGGCTCTGCAAAAATATATGACCATTAATACAACAGAAAACTATGAACTTATCCTTAACATTTCTTAACGTGAAATGTAAAAACCACGACGATGCGCCCTAGCTTTCCTTTGTCTCCTTCTTGACCAAAAACCGTACACTTCCCTGCACAGGCACTTGTGAGAGCTTCGGTGTAGCTACAGCATAGATACCCCCGTCGAGTAATCCGTATTCCAAAAACACCAAACGCGTTGTCCAAAAACACCAACCGGGTTTTCCAAAAACACCAAACGCGTTGTCCAGAAAACACCAAACGCGTCCTCCGCCGAAAATTCTATATCCTTGACAAACAAAATAACTCGTGGAATCTCTTTTGTCTCGAAACCTGCAGTGGTTACCTTAAGAAGATTCCAATAAAATTCTAAAACAATCAACAAAAACTTATCTTGAACTTTTCGACCCTCTTCTGTATACAAAAACCGTCTTCTTTCTTGAAAACCCCTCCTACATCGTTGATAATCCATAACGAAGCAGTCCGAATAACAGAAAACGACGAAAAATACGCAAAACAGCCATAAAAAACCATCCAACTATTTGTGTTGGCAACAAAAGACTCGAATGACTTCTTCATTCGAAAATTTTCTTAGGACGCTTGAAAATTTCCTCACCACCGCCTACGGTGGTTCGCTGCGAGACCCGCGAACCGCTCGCCCTCGCCTCCCTTTAACCTAAGAAAATAAATGTTCCATTTTCTTACGTTTGAAGCTGTTTCCATCACAAGACTACATATAATGAGCGAAAAGTACGAAAAAAATTAGGTTTTTGCTATTTTTTCTCTAAACTCAACGGTAAGAGTTAGAAAATGGGATCTGAATTACTTGGCATTCAGGTACAACAAGATGATAACGACGTGGTCACCTGTATCAACAAGTATAAAAGGAATGTATTTGTATTATTTCATGTCTTAATAAAGAGTTCCCAATTTTGTTCTTGTTCAACTACAACCAAATCAAGTGGCGATCATACGACTCAAGCAATGGAAGCTTCAATTGTTGCAAACGGTCAAACAAATCAGGCGTTGCCGGCTGGGCCCTGCACCCCGACAAACAATTTGTGAAAATCGTTTGTCGCGACAAACACGTTCATGCATACGGCCTCTTGTTCATCATGGAAAATTTGGTCTCAACGCTTCACGAACTACCTGGATTTAAGGGGGGTCGCATCGGAAAAGGAAAAAGTTCTTCTCCTCCTCCAAGAAATTGGTGAGGTGAATTACGAAATCCTTTTCCGGCTCTCCACAGGTAAGACACTAGAAACTTTATCACTGGCAGAACTTTTGGATGCGTGCCAAAAGACTTTTGCCCCTACCAAACTCGTGTGGCCCGAGCGGTTCCGACTTCGGACCGTTAAAAAGCTTCCTCAGCAATCATTGGATGACTATATGAAGGTTCTTCAATCGATCGCTGAGGGTTGTGGCTGTCCCACCGAGTCTGAGAAGGACAAAACGATAACGTTGATGTTTATGCTTTGTCTGTGCTTTGCTAAAAGAAGTCTCACAACAACTGATGACTGATAATGAGCTTACAGCTCAAAAGGCGTTGCAATTGGCTAGAACTCAGATTTCAGTACTTTGAGTATCAAGAGGTGCCCATGAATGGGATCTTGTTCAGATCAGAAATGCGCAAAATTTGATGGAACAGTGCCAGAAGTAGATGAAGCCAATGAATTCCCCGGAATTACGAGATGTAGTGAGAGCTGCGGAGGTTGGGGTTGTGATTGTTTTTTGAGCAGCTCCGGATGTTTTTATTCTTTCGTATATGTATATGGTCGTAGGCAAATAGAAGAAAATCTGAGATGTAGCTCTTGGGTGTAAGGTGCTAATGAAGAACTGTGAAAAAGCGAACAGTATATGCATTTTTGGTTTTTCGAACCAGTTTCTTTGTTTTTTGGTATTCTGATGCTTTTCCAGGCAAATTGATGTTAATTATATCGATGTTACTATTTTTTGAAATACAGAAAACCCTGCTGAAAATGTTGAAATTTCTGAAATTTTTTAGATTTTCGAAATTTTTCAAAATATTTCGGAAACTAGAGCCTTTACATTCTTATTCTCAAAAAATCAGCCGATTTTATCAATTTTGAACAGTGAGCAAAGCAATTAGAAAAACACGCGATGCCTCGATGTTAATTATATCGATCGAAATTGGCGTCGGAATGTGGACACACACGTGATTCAATGAGCGCACACACGCGAAGTATTTTTTTCTAATTGCTTTTTTCACTGTTCAAAATTGATGAAATCGACTGATTTTTTGAGAATAAGAATGAAAAGGCTCTAGCTTCGGAAATATTTTGAAACATTTTGAAAATCTAAAAATTTTCATAAATTTCAACATTTTCAGCTAAGGTTTCTGTATTTCAAAAAGTAGTAATATCGATATATTTAACATCAAATTGACTTAATAGTCATCAGAATATTAATATGTAAAAGATAACGAGTTTTCATTCAGAATTCGTGAAGAAAAACATAAAATATGAAATATAAATTTCCAATTTTTCATGTTCGTTTTGGAGCATCTTTATGCGTTTTAAGTGTCTTTCACTTCTACCTACATTGACGGTAAATGTTGACTTTATTTCGCTAAATTTCATGTTGATTTGAAACCTACCTTATTTTTCAGGATTTTGAAAATTAACCGGTTAATTAACCGGTTAACCGATTTAACCGGTTAACCGGTTAACCGAGTTAACCGGTTAATTAACCGGTTAACTTTAACCGATGTCCCGCTATATGTACTATGCACGGAGTTATGACAGAAATACTGAAGGTGTATTTCATTTTTACCGCTGTGTTGTCATAGAAAAGTCAATTAAAGTGTGCTGAACAGGACTATAATATTACAAATGTAAAAAGTTTTTTTAATCTCTTAAACATAGCCCGTTGATTAAATTTGCTCTCATTATTATTTTTTGTTGATCTCTATACATTAACTGTAACCGGGTGATCGTTAGCACGGTGTGTAAATTTGAACCGAAATCATTCGCCTCTAATGAAATCTGTGCATACACCGAATTGAGTTAGTGTTTGCGGACATTTGTCATCATTTTGAAAATCACACACAAAAATTCAAATATTTGAATTGCCACCAAGGAAAACACAACCGTGAAAAAAATTGCGCTGTACCACGCCCATTTTTGTGCATTAATTTTCCAATTGTCGGGCGAAATTGTTTCCTCTTCCTTCGGTTTTTTTACAAACAGTGGCTAGTCCTCTTTTGAATTTTTAGAGTAATAATCAAAAAATCATGCACGAGTACCAGTTTTTTTAGTTGCCAAAGAAAAAATGGAGGCAATTGATCGAGTCTGCATATACAGTTTTAACATTTCCTTACATTTGATGATCTAAAAGGCGCGTTCCATACTACTTCACACGGTTTGTAAAAGAAACCAAGGAAAGAGGAAAAATTTTCGCCCGACAATTCAGGATTTTTGCACAAAAATGGGCGTGGCAAGGAAAACGCAACTGTGTTTACAGTAAATAGCGTGCAGTTTGAAGAGGTTTTCTCTGATCAGCGCTTGCGGACAATGCGCAACCAGCCTGTTCACGCGCGAATGACACAGGTTCATTTTTACAAACCGTGCTTCACGGTTTGTAAAAAAAAACAAATGAAAGATGATGCATTTTACGCGCAATTTTATAGTAAATAGCGTTCATTGTGAAGAGAGACTTTTCTCTGTTCTGTGCTTGCGGACAATGCATAACCAGCCTGTTCACACGCAAATGACACAGGTTCATTTTTACAAGCCGTGTACTTAAATGTGCATTCGAATGACGCTCTGTGTAGTCTACAATTTTTTTTTGGAATCTGCTATTTAATGGTTCATCATCTTAATTGTAAAAAAGTACAACTGTTGCTTTTTTTCACAACATTTTTTTTTGATATATCCTTGGAGTTTGGTAAATCTTGATTTTTTTTTGACATGCGTGGACAAAAAAAAACTAAAACATTTTATAAACATGTAATTGTATTCTACGTTTTTTTTTACTTCTGGGTTCTAAGATTCTGTTGTTTTTATTATTTTAAAAATACAAAATCTTCAAATTCAGCGAATTTTATGACGTCTGCTAAACGCACTGTTGCAAGAACATCATATTTTGACAGCAAGTAAATTTGGAACGCCCTCAACCGATTTTTATGTTTTATAGCTCATTAGAAGGAGAAAATGTTTAATATCCTGAAAATAGTCATCAAAACGCTGATATCATCTTGAACGTCATTCATAGGGAATTGAACGTAGCAATCAAAATTTCGCGAAATAAGAACTAATACTCAATTATAGAAAAAAACTTTTACTGAAACATAATTTGATAATTCGATTAACAAAAAACCGGCACAATGCAAATTTGGAGGGGGATGAGAACCCTGATGCTCTAATGTTTTTTTTTGAAAATTTCCAATTTCAAAAATAAACCCCCACATTTAAAAAAAATTCTTTATCAATTTTAGATAAAAAACTGATTTGAAATGAGTATAAATTCTATTTCATCCCAATTACATTTATAAGTTTCATAAAGTCCTCCTTTAAAGGCAGCTTGTCAGTTAACACGATCCAAATTCAAGGCAAAAAATCAAAATTCGAAAGGGAGCGCAGGTGGTCCAAAGAACATTACCAATATGTAGCCACATTCAAATAATTGTGTTTCGCGCCAATCCCGACCGCGTTGCACGGACACAGACCGCGTCGCACGGACACGCGCGCATTCAAATTTAGATTTTTTCAACTTTGGTCCGGTGCTATGAAGCGTGTATTTATCGCTGTGATTTCTCATAAATTGCATTGTACTAATGAGAAAACGCTTTAATTTTTGAAACTAAGAACAGGTAGGGTCAAATTAACTGAACAGCTGTCTTTAATGGATAACTTGGCTCCAACTTGAAAATTGTGAGTATCATATGAATCATTTACATATAGACACATTCCTGATCCAATCGATTGAGAAAATTATTTTTAGAAAAAACTTGTACAAAAATAAATTTCAAATTAAAGGCGTCTAAATGAGCAACTTGATATCACCATATCACTAGGTCAATATATCACTAGGTCAATTGTGCACCAAACGTTTCTTTTCTCGACACCCATTCTTTTGAATGCTTTCTTGTAAATGCTTTTGACTATTCAAACTTTTTTTTGAAAATGGCATTGTTTGGAAAAAGTATCAATTAAACAATTTGTATCCTAACACCAACAGAAACTATCACATTCGAGTGATGTGACGTCATTTGTTGCGTAGTAAGGGAATTTAGGGATCTTAAATCGGAAACTTATTTATTTAACTAGTATTTCACAAGTTTGATCCATGTTATGAACGTTCAAACTGGTACAGTTCTTCGGAAATCTATAATTCGGTACAAATCTCCCTTTTTTTTTCAAAATATAAGTTTTAAATTTTTACGGAGCTTACAAACTCAATTTACCTGAAAATATAAATAATATCCATTCCAAATCTGTTTTCAAAATGTTCTAAAACCATTTAGAAGCCGAGAAAATGAGCTTCAAAACAATGGTCTAGAAAAGTTAGGAAAACTAGTCCGCGGGCGTCATTCCATGAAGAATGAAGAAAATTCCAAGAGTTTAATTGAAAACTAACTAATTTAAAGAATTCTCAATATACAGAAGTGGCCATACATAAATATTGTCACAAATGGTTTTTTTTGTAAAACTTTTTTCAAAGTTAACCGATCGATCTGAAACTTTCAAATATATTGTAAAACGGTAAAATACATTGTTAAAACAACTACATTCCCGACAAATTAAAAGGACCGGTAAAAAAAATAAAATGTTCTTAAAAACATCGAACACCGAGAAAAATGTATTCCTACTGCTGAAAGCTCGGCTAGTCCTGCTTATGCTTATGTATCCCTCATAATACGACGCAAAAGGTGCTGAGAAAAAGGAAAAAGCTAAGAAAAACGTCGTCAAATCCTCCCTTAATAAATGTACAAACATATGAAGAAATTTCAGAATTTTCGAACTCCACAACTTTGTTGAAATCCTCCGATTACCTGAAATAATTCAAGGATTTCATATCAGTCCCATTCTGAACCAGTATTCGAAAGTTTTCACACATTCAGATTTATTTTGGGAAACATCCTTCCTTCTTTTTTTTCGGCCGCAAAAATCGATATAATTTGTCATAATCCCTCCAAATAATTTCGTGTCTCTCAAATTGTTTGTCTAAATCTTCGTTTTCAATACATTTTTCCTCCAAAATTCTTATTTACTAAAAATCTACCCGAGCTCTTTTCGAATGTTCTCCGCCCCTTTTGTCCCTTTTCGCTTGGTTTCTCTTCAAATCCATCAGATGAACATTTAATATTTTTTTAGATTTATGTGTGTTGAACTTTGTCGGCCCTAATGGAAGACGGGATCCAGAGTGTCAGAATGAGGAGGTGTAGCTAAAGGGGGAGGAGTTTGAGCCCATGTTCCAGACCGTATAAATAGTCCAAATTTGAGGTGAAAATCATTTTTTATTTCATCTAGCTCTACTTTTCCTTTATTTTTATTTTTAATTTAAAAAAAACTTGCAAAAATTCACTTTCCAGCCAAAATGATTGCACCATTGGTTTATGGTTTCTGCTTACTCTCTATATCCGCTTCTGCACCAGCGTACCATGAATTTTTCTCCAAATCGGTAAACGTTCCGTACCCATTGACGAACGACACAATCGAGGAGCGACTGGAAATGGAGGCAAAGGCGGAGGAGAAGCTAGTGACCGTTGAGCAAAAACGGGAAATTGAAGTCGAGAACGAATTTATCCAAGAAATGTTCTTGACCCGTCCTTTTCCAATTTTATTGAAATCTAAGGTTAGTTTTTTATATTTTGTGTCTTTTTGATTACCTTTTATTTTTTCAGGTCATCAAAAATGGGAAAGTGCCTAGAAATGGAGAAGGTCACCGAATCATCGACATCTTGGAGAATCATATCGTGATCCATCCATGTATGGAAGGAGGTGAGTATTTTTTTCTATGAAAATTTCAAAAATACTTCTTTCAGAAGAGCCGAGTGATCGAGAAATCGACGAAATCGTCCACAAAATGGAGAAAGTGGTGTACAAGAGGTATAGATTCATATGTGGAAAGGCAGAAGAGGTCAACTGCCCTTCTTGGGTAAATGAAAACTCCATGAGCGATTTAAAAGAATTCGCCGACCTTTTTATCATGAGAGATGACAATAAAGCAGCCATTGTCAAAGAAGTGAGAAGCACCCAAGACTGCATCTTGCACAGGGACGACAGTCCAAGCTATTTCGTAAGTTTTTGAAATAAACTTAGATTAAACTTTAAAAAACCTTTTTTTTACAGACTCGCACCGATCGTCTCTATCAGCTTGGACTCACCTGGGATGCCTACTTGGCGTTGGATGTGAGTTTTATTCCTTTTCAAATCTCGAAAATAATATTTGACCTTTTTCAGATGAAAACTAGAGAAAGCATTTTCAAAATCAGCGAGGATATGTACCGGGAGACAAAAAAAGCGCAAAGAATCTTGACAATGGCTAGAAGAGAAGAATTCGCTTAATGAGAAGATGTATGTAACCGTTTTTCTTTGTTGTTTTATGATCTACCTTTACTTTTTAATTCAATTTTGTTGAAAGCTGTGTTTCAATGGTTTTTTTAATGAGTCCAATAAATGTTTCAAATATTATTTTTCATTTTACTGAAAGAAAAAAATAAAGCACAGAAAAAAAATAAAACGCATGGGACTAAAAATGCTGCAAAAAAATTGCAAGCAAATGCAAAAAATTCAATGCAGAAACTTGCAAAAAATTGCAAGAAATGCCAAGAAATTGCAATTTTTTCAGCCGATTTACGGGAAATCTACGGTAATCGTTGCGAGACCATCGAAGAAAAACTGATCTTGACCGTATTTTCCTCATTCACACCGGTGAAATGTGTCCGGGTTTCACAGCGAGGAGTATGAACATTTGATGGTCTCGCAATGAATACCGTAGATTTCCCGTAAATCGGCCGTAAAAATTTCAATTCCTGTCATTTCTTTCCATTTTCTTGCAGAACATAATTTCTATGAAAAATATGAACAAAAAGTAATACTTTTTGTGTGCTAAAAAACTTCATTGATCATGGTTAAACAAATCTGTTTTAAGTTTAGATTCTTCACGTCATAATGCTCCCCGCGGATTAATCACTACGAAGGAAAAAGTTAGGAAAACCCTAATTTTCTAAATAAAAGATGAACAGCAAAAGTACTCATGGAAACGATTCTGAAAAACTCTGAAATTTCATTTACATCTTAAAAATCTTAAAGGTTAAGAATATACCTGTATAATCCCAAAAATTATTTCTTTGGAAATAACATCGGAAAAATCTGAAAATGTTAAATTCGAAGTTTTTATTTCTTTAAAATTTTGATAATCCAAATAAACTCAATGAACCCCTGTTTCCATAAAGAAAAAAATAAGATTATACGATTAATAAGATTAAGATTAACAAAAATGAAATGATAAAATGTATTACACAAAAAATAATTGATTAAAAATAAAAATAGGCTTTGTGCATCACTTCGAGCTCCTTAATCTTCTTCTTTTCAATCAATTTCCATCCCGCTAGTTGTCGAAATTGGATTTTCATTAGTTACAATTTGACTTTTGCTGATAAAAGATGTATCCAGCGTTCTGGATATTTTCATTGGTAATGAAGACTCGTTGTCAATATCCGTCCAGCTTCAAACATGAATCCAATCTGCGGCTCAACGAATTCGATTGATTGTTTACTTTTCGAGCTTCCTTTTCATAAACTCATAGTAAATAAATATGGTTCTTCTACACATGTAAACAATTTTTTTTTCAATTTTCGTTGAAATATTCCTCACAGAAAAAAAAACGTAAAATAACCCCTCATTGCAAAAAGTGATAAAAATTTCGTACGGTTTGAGTATCAGTGTGTTCCCGTGAGTGTATCTTTTCTGCCTACGTCTCTTTGTTTCATTTTCAATTACACCTCACGTTCCCGGTTTTTAGTCATCGTTCAAAACTAAGAACGTTTTTAACGACAGAGAAAGTTTCGGAGGCACAGCACATAGCATTAAAAAATGATTACATGATTCATTATATTATTTTCTTACATTAACATATTTTCACTTTTTTAAAAATATCATTTTTCGAAATCTGCATATTTTACAGTTTTCACTCAAATTCGGCTA
The DNA here is from genome assembly GCA_964036255.1 of Caenorhabditis virilis. NCBI lineage: Eukaryota > Metazoa > Nematoda > Chromadorea > Rhabditida > Rhabditidae > Caenorhabditis > Caenorhabditis virilis. Next base: position 12,397,239 of record OZ038420.1, on the reverse strand, counting down.
GAATTGGGAATCTAAAATTCCTATTCTTGCGATTGGATCAATAAATGCATGAGAATATTAAATTGGAATGAAAATAGACCAATGATATGGTAAGATTAAACCCAATATTTCAATAAAAATCTAGTAAGCTTATTTGTTATTTTTAAATCTGATTACTTTCAAATAAATATTCAATCATTGAATTACAATTAGTGGAGCATACTCCGTTTTATCGAAATATGGCATCTTGCGTTTCAGAAATTTTGATGGAATGGAATTGGACGAAGGGAAATGGTCATATGCTTCAGCTTCTTTGACAAGCTATTCACGGTGAGAATAATGATTTTTAAGTGACATCAATTAGAAAAAATCTTAACATCTATTTCGTAAAGTGGATTCGATTGCTACATGTTTACTTGGATAACTATTGCTTTGAGAGTGGAATTATTTCGGATTATATTTGGTTATTGTGTGGTTTCAGCTAATCTCCATACCGCTTCAAGAGATCAATGAAGCCATGGACACTCCGATTCGTTTTCTACAGCTATAATCTTAACAGGAACATTGAGTGACATCTTGCAGAAGAAGGTAGTTATGAAGTTTTCAAGTTTTTTAAAGATGAAATGAAAAAATACGTTTTTTTGAATAATTTAATAAGTGAAGATAAATGCCAAAAATTGAATTTTTTCTCAACTATTCAACAATGTTTTTTTGCTGGAAAGAATGATACGAACAACAAAACCAATGAAAACGGCTGATGTTCCAAAAGAAAAAGCACCTAAACCTACGAAGTTCTGCCAACTGAAAGTAAAAAGGAGACACATGAAATGACACAAATCCAAAGGCAGTTCTAAAAAAGAAGGAAGCAGTGAAAGAACAATCGAATGGAATCAAGATCAAGATTTCGGACGTCACCAAGCAGATACTGCAACAGATGGAAGAAGATCAGAAGTTAGAAAATCCAAAATAGAAATTCTGGAACAAAAAACGACATCATAAATGGTAAATTGGAAGTCATTCAGAAGATGTTAGAATGATTTTTCTACCTAGGCTGCAAAAAGTCAATTGAAGTAAGAAAGTGTTCATTTTCTATTGAGCAAAATTATACTGTAATTCTCGCGGAAATCTTGAAGAAAACATGATTCTTTCTCATTTTAGAATTAACGAATTTTCTAGTATTCGATAACCCGGAATTTATGATTTTTATTAGAAATTCGGAGTTCAGCTTATAAGTTTGAGGCGCTTTAACAACTTGGAATTTTAAAAAATCATATTTCTTTTTTTTAACAATTCTACTTTCAGGGCGATTCCGGACGGCCGCTGATGTGCGTTCAGAACGGGAATAAAAATAAAGGAGACACGCAATTCGAGATTTCTGGTCGTCGCGTCATCTGAAGGCAAAAGAGTTTTCTGTGCATTAAGTAATTTATTTTGAGTTAGACGTACCTATCCTGTCAAACAAAAAATTTAAATTTCTCAGGCATTTTTGCATTGAATTTCGCTTACTGTTTTCAAGTTGAAAAAGCCAATTAAATGTTAAACTAAATGTTTCAGCCGTGCATCAATGAATAGTACTCTGTCCGAGTTGGCGGGCACGCATCACTTTCTGGAACAGAGCATAAAGTTGCCTCAATCAAAATTCATCCTTTATTCAATTGGTTGATTTGGCTTTCATTTGATGTTGCTATTATTGTAAGGAAACACACACATAATTCTTTGGGAGTCCATAATACGGTTCAAATCCCCCTTTTTTTCAAAATACATAAGTTTAAAACGATTTTACGGAGCTTACAAACTCAATTTGTATGAGAATAAAAAAATACCCATTCCAAATCTGTTTTCAAAATGTTCAAAAAACCATGTAGAGGACGAAAAATGAGATTCAAAACAATGTCATAGAAAAAGTTACGAAACTAGTCCGCGGGCGTTATTCCGTGAAGAATGCTTAAAATTTCCAGGAGTATAATTGAAAACGAACTAACTGAAGAATTCGCAATATACAGTAGTGGCCATAAAGAATGTCACAAATAATTTTTTTAGTATAACTTTTTTCAAAGTTAACCGATCGATCTGAAACTTTCAGATATATTGTAAAACGGTAAAATACATTGTTTAATCAACTATATCCCCGACAAATTAAAAGGACCGGTGAAAAAACAAAAATGTTATAAAAACATCGAAACCCGGGAAGTATGTATTCTTACTTCTGAAAACTTGGGTAGTCCTGCTTATGCTTATGTATCCCTCATAATACGACGCAGAAGGTGCTAAGAAAAACGCCATCAAATCCTCCTTTAACAATTGTACAAACATATTAAGAAATTTCAGAATTTTCGAGGTCCATAACTTTTTTGAAACCCTCCGATTACCTGAAATAATTCAAGGATTTCATATCCGGTCCATTCTGAACCAGCATTCGAAAGTTTTCACACATTCAGATTTATTTTGGGAAACATCCTTCCTACTTTTTGTTCGGTCAGCAAAAATCGAAATAATTTGTCATAATGCCGCAAAATAATTTCGTGTCTCTGAAATTTTTTGTCTAAATCTTCGTTTTCAATACATTTTTCCTCAAAAATTAGTATTCACTAAAAAACTACCCAAGCTTTTTTCGAATGTTCTCCGCCCCTTTTGTCCTTTTTCGTTTGAAATCTCTTCAAATCCATCAGTTGAACAATTAATATTTTTTTTTAGATTAATGTGTGTTGAACTTTGTCGGCACTAATGGAAGACGGGATTCAGAGTGTCAGAATGAGGAGGTGTTCCTAAAGGGGGAGGAGTTTGAGCCCATGTCTCAGACCGTATAAATAGTCCAAATCTGAGATGAAAATCATTTTTTATTTCATCTAGCTCTACTTTTCCTTTATTTTTATTTTTTATTTTAAAAAACTTGCAAAATTTCGCTTTCCAGCCAAAATGATTGCACCATTGGTTTATGGTTTCTGCTTACTCTCTATTTCCGCTTCTGCACCAGCGTACCATGTGTTCTTCAGCAAATTGGTAAACGTTCCGTACCCATTGACAAACGACACAATCGAGGAGCGACTGGAAATGGAGGCAAAGGCGGAGGAAAAGCCAGTGACCGTTGAGCAAAAACGGGAAACTGGTGTCCAGAGTAAGTTCGTCCAAGAAATGTTCATGACCCGTCCGTTTCCAATAACTTTGAAGTCCAAGGTTAGTTTTTTATATTTTGTGTCTTTTTGATTGCCTTTTATTTTTTCAGGTCATCAAAAATGGGAAAGTGCCAAGAAATGGAGAAGGTCACCGAATCATCGACATCTTGGAGAACCATCTCGTGATGCACCCATGTATGGAAGGAGGTGAGTACTTGTTTCTATGAAAATTTCAAAGACACTTCTTTCAGAAGAACCGAGTGATCGAGAAATCGACGAAATCGTCCACAAAATGGAGAAAGTGGTTTACAAGAGGTATAGATTCTTATGTGGAAAGGCAGAAGAGGTCAACTGCCCATCTTGGATCAATGAAAACTCCATGAGCGATTTAAAAGAATTCGCCGACCTTTTTATCATGAGAGATGACAATAAAGCAGCCGTTGTCAAAGAAGTGAGAAGCACCCAAGACTGCATCTTACACAGAAACGACAGTCCAAGCTATTTCGTAAGTTTTTGAAATAAACTTAGATTAAACTTTTAAAAACCTGTTTTTACAGACTCGCACCGATCGTCTCTATCAGCTTGGACTCACCTGGGATGCCTACTTGGCGTTGGATGTGAGTTTTATTCATTTTCAAATCTGGTAAATAACATTTGACCTTTTTCAGATGAAAACCAGAGAAAGCATCTTCGAAATCAGCGAGGATATGTACCGGGAGTCAAAAAAAGCGCAAAGAATCTTGACAATGGCTAGAAGAGAAGAATTCATTTAATGAGAAGATGTATGTAACCGCGTTTTCTTTGTTGTTTTATGATCTACCTTTACTTTTTAATTCAATTTTGTACTGTGTTTCAATGGTTTTTTTAATGAGTCCAATAAATGTTTCAAATATTATTTTTCATTTTACTGAAAGAAAAAAAATAAAGCACAGAAAAAAATAAAACGCATGGGACTAAATATGCTGCAAAAAATTGCAAAAAAATGCAAAAAATTGCAAGCAAATGCAAAAAATCCAATGCAGAAACTTGCAAAAAATTGCAAGAAATGACAAGAAATTGCAATTTTTTCAGCCCATTTACGGGAAATCTACGGTAATCGTTGCGAGACCATCAAAGAAAAACTGATCTTGACCGTATTTTCCTCATTTATGGACGCACACCGGTGAAACGTTTCCGGGTTTCACAGCGAAGAGTAAGAATCGGCGGAGAAAATTGAAATTTCTTGTCATTTCTTGCAATTTTTTGCAGGTTTCTGCATTGAATTTTTTTCATTTGCTTGCAATTTTTGCAGAATTTTCAATTTCCGGATAGGTCCATTATTATTTTTATTTCTTTCAGTAAAATAAAAAATAATATTTGAAACATTTATTGGACTCATTAAAAAACCATTGAAACACAGCTTTCAACAAATTTTTTTGATTATCCAAATAAACTCAACGAGCTCAAGAAAAAAATAAGATTAACAAAAATAATATGATAAAATATATTACATAAAAAAATTGATTAAAAATATAAAAAGGCTTTGTGCATCTCTTCGAACTCCTTAATTTTCTTATTTTCAATCAATTTCCATTCCGCTAGTTCGCAACTGCATTTTCCATTTAATGGTCTAAACGAATACCGTAGATTTCCGGTAAATCGGCTGCAAAAAATGCAATTCCTCTCATTTCTTGCATTTTTTGCAGCATTTTAGTTTCTGGATAGGACCCTAAACAAGGCGAAAATAATTGTCTGGATACGGATTTTTTGACAGTATTACCTTCAATTTGAAAGTCTTCTTCAAATTCCGAAACTATTGGGGATTTAAATCTTTTTTCTTAATAGTTTTTGCATAAAAAGGTAACGAAAATGTTTCTTCATTCTTCTTATTGCTTTCTTTTAAGACTACAATAAGCCAGACTTTCTTAGAATCGTTGAATCTTCTAAAATCTTTTACTTCCTTGTCCCAAGATTTTTATCATTCTTTTTGCAGAACATAATTTCTATGAAAAACATGAACAAAACGTAATACTTTTTGTGTGCTGATAATGATAATTCTTAAACAAATCCGTTTAAATTTAGATTCTTCACGTAATACTGCTCCCCGCGGATTAATCACTACGAAGAAAAAAGGTAGGAAAACTCTAATTTTCTAAAAAAAAAAAGATGAATAGAAAAAGTAGTCATAGAAACGATTGTAAACTCTGAAATTTCACGTACATCTTTTAAAAAAATTGAAAATCTTAAACTCAATGAGCCCCTGTTTCCATAAAGAGCAAATATTATTATTATATAAGATTAATAAAAATAAAATGATAAAATATATTACATAAAAAAAGAATTGATTAAAAATATAAAAAGGCCTTGTGCATCTCTTAGAAACCCTTAATCTTCTTCTTTTCAGTCAATTTCCATTCCGCTAGTTGTCGCAACTGGATTTTCATTTGTTGCATTTGGCATTTGTTGATAAAAGAGCATATCCAGCGTTCTGGATATTTTCGATGAGAATGAAGACGCGTTGTCGCCATCCGTCCAGCTTCAAACAGGCATCCAATCTGCGACTCGGAGAATTCACTTGATTGGTTTCTTTTCGAGCTTCCTTTTCATACTCATCGTAAATCAATCTGGTTCTTCTACATAAGAAATATTAATAAAAATTTATTATCAAAGAATTTCAAAATTAAAATGGGAATGTTGAGGCAATTCGACCGATTCTATGAAATTCAAATGGCTTCTGTTCATGCACATTGCTTACCTTCATTTTTTATTAAAGTTTCGATCATAAATCTAATCACAGAAATTGGAATTATAGATTCCCAATTCCATCCAAGTTTGAGCAAGAATCTGTAAGAACATGGTAGTGATTAGTTAAAAAAAGATAATTTGAGAGAGAGATAAAAAGAATCAATAAATCGGTTCCTATTAAAAATATGAACAAAAAGTAATATGTATACATTCAGAAAAACTTCAAAAAATTGAATTTAAAATAATTTTTTTAAATTTTCGTTGAAATAAACTCCACAAAAAAACGTAATATAACCCCTCATTGCAAAAAGTGAGAGAAATTTGAATTTGAGCGCGTTGCGGTCGCGTTTCGAGGAAATTCCCAACGACACTCCGCAAAACGAGCGGCCAGAACTGTTTATCATCAGTGTGTTCCCGTGAGTGTATCTTTTCTGCCTACGTCTCTTTGTTTCATTCGCAATTACACCCCACGTTCCCGGTTTTTAGTCATCGTTCAAAACTAAGAACGTTTTTAACGACAGAGAAAGTTTCGGAGGCACAGCACATAGCATTAAAAAAAATGATTACACGATTCATTATATTATTTTCTTACATTAACATATTTTCACTTTTTAAAAAATATTATTTTTTGTAATCTGCATATTTTACAGTTTTCACTCAAATTCGGCTATAATTGGGAAGCTAAGATTCCCATTCTTGTGATTGGATCAATAATTGGACGAGAATATGAAATGGAAATGAAAATAGACCAATGAAGGTGATATTATATTTGAAAAAAGTTTAAAACAATAGGCTATTATCAATATTTTCAGGCACATTTAAAAGCGAAAATTATAGGGTGAGATTAAATTAAACCCAATATTTCAATCTAGTAAGTTTAATTTTTATTTTTTATTATGATTACTTTCAAATAAATATTCAATCATTGAATCACAATTAGTGGAGCATACCCTGTTTTATCGAAATATGTATGGCATGTTGCGTTTCAGATCTTCCGATGGAAGGGAAGTGGATGACGGGAAACATGCATCCTGCTACAGCTTCTTTGACAAGTTTTTCACGGTGAGAATAACGTTTTTTTAAATGACATCAATTAGAAAAAATGTTAACATCCATTTCTTAAAGATTATGAGATTGCTACATGTTTACTTGTGTAACTATTGCTTTGAGAGTGGAATTATTTCGGTTTATATTTGATTATTGTGTGCTTTTAGCTAATCTCCATACCGCTTCAAAAGATTAACGAAGCCATGGAAACTCCGATTCGTTTTCTACAGCTATCATCTTAACAGGAACATTGAGTGACATCTTGCGGAAGAAGGTAGTTAAATTAACAGTTAGCTGTTAATTTTATATGGGCCGTTGCATTTGAAAATGCTAGTTGTTTTTTTCCTTAAGTTTTTATTAATTGGGGCTTTATCCTAACAGTTATATGGAAACCTTCTAGATTTACTTTTAGTCTATGCATATCCGATATGACACAGGAAAAAATCCATTGTTATTTTCAAAGTCGATATTTTTCCAGGCAAATAATTGCGGAACGAAATAAAACATGTTGTGATACATGACTCAAATTTTGCACAGCGATAGAAAATATTGAAAATATGTATGTTGATTTTTTTGAATCCTCTAAAATCTTTCGTTAACTTTTTCAAAAGATTTTTATCAATTTTCTTGCAGGCATTCCAGCAGATGTCACTACACTTATTTGTTTCAACAGCATTGATGTTCAGCATGTATTCCACATGCACAAACGGTCAACTTTGCGGTCCAATAACTAAAAATCAATATCATATTGTGAGAATAAGCCCAATATTTCAATAAAAATTAAGGAAAAATGCAATTCCAGATTTACGGTACCCGAATAATTGAAAGAAAAGAGACCATTTCTCAGGAATACCCATGGATTGCTCAAATAGTCTATAATGGGAGTCACCATTGCGGTGGCTCTTTACTGAAATCGAATATAGTTATAACAGCTGCTCATTGTTCCGTAAGTAATTTATATTGAGTTAGACTCATCTATCCTGTCCGACAAAGAATTTCAATTTCTCAGGCATTTTTGCATTGAATTTTGCTAATTTCTTTCAAACTGAACAAGCCCATTAAATCTGAAGCTAAATGTTTCAGGCAGGAATAAAAGAGTTGTACCTTGTCCGAGTTGGGGGACACAAATCACTCACCGGAACGGAGCACAAAGTTATTGGAATTACAACACACATATTCTTTAACATACCACAGTGGATGTCAGCCGACGTTGCGATAATGAAGTAAATAATCGAAATGAAAATCTTTAAAAAAATCAAAACGTTGTTCCTTTTCAGAATTGATCCGCCAGTGCACAACCATCAAGTTATCTGCCTTCCATCTCTGCCACCAGTGCTTAAACAACAATGCGTCGTTATTGGTTTGTTTCTCGGAAATCATAGTTTAACTCTTTTATAATTTCTAGGTTGGGGAAAAACTGAAACAGCTCATGAATCGCCTGTGCTACTTCAAACTGAAGTGCCAATTGCCTCATGCTTTAATATGCCAAAAAATTAGCGTATTGATCATTTCACTATGATATGCGCAGGAAAGGGAAAGGAAGATGCTTGCACGGTTAGATATGATTCTTATTAGAAATTCGGAGTTTAACTTATAAGTTTGAGACACTTTAAAAACTTGGAATTAAAAAAACATCTTACTATTTTTTAATAATTCTACTTTCAGGGAGACTCCGGAGGGCCGTTGATGTGCATCAAGGATGGCAGATGGGAGCTAACGGGTCTAGTTAGTTGGGGTGACGGTTGCGGTGTATCAGGCACGCTTGGCGTATATACATATATTTTTGGTTTGCGCTGGTGGATCGATACTCAATCGCTGTTAATAGATATTCTTTAAATTTTCTTTGAGATTTTTGTGTATTTTTTCTCTTTTTTTTTGTTTCGAATACTCGGTGTTCAGATAGTTGTTTTTACTGAATTGATGAAGTTCTTTTTGACGACAATTGTAATTCTGCAAAAAGTTAAAAAAGCACAAAACTTCATACTTCTTTGTTATAGATCTTTTCTGGAAGAAAAACGTAAGAAGATTCAACCCGCACTTGGCGGATGCCCTTTAAAAATCCTAAAAACTACGTTATAACCGGCTAAAAAATATTGTTTGATTGAAAAAATTTTGAAACCGCAAAAAAATTAACAATAACTATTACAAAAAAAACAAAAGAGATTTCAAAAAATTTCTCTCAAACATAGCCCGCTGATTAAAGTTGATCGCGTTGTTATTTTTTATTGAATTCTATACATTAACTGTAACCAAGTGATCGCTAGTATTTACTTGCCAAAAAACGGGGTCAATTGATTGAGTAGTTCTCCTCTAAACGCTGCTGTAGACGGTGTTAACACTTCCTGACATTTGATGACCTAAAAGGCGCGTTGCGTACTACTTTTTAAAATGTGCATTCGAATGACGCTCTCTGTAGTCTACAATTTTTATTTGTTTCGGTATTTGCTATTTAATGGTTCGTCATTTTATTTGTAAATCGATGTGCAATTGTTGCCTTTTATCACAAAATTTTGGATTACCTTGTATTTTGGTAAGTCTTGACTTTTTTTGAATTAAGTTTTGGTTTCGGTGTTTCGGCAAAATCCAATTCTGAAAACCTTTTTGTTTTGAATTTATGATCTCGTATTTTTCCACAAAATCTAATTTATGATCCATAGATTGCAATTGTGTTGAAAACATGAATTAGATAACTACGGTTCTCCCGAAATATTCGAATTTTCACTGTAATAACGTAAACAATAATTATGAATCAGATAAAAACAGAAATCACCCGAAAAAGAAACATAAACCTCCAAAAAAATTATCTTACTATTGGTTCTATTTTTAAATCTGAAAATATCCTTCTCCTCGTGTATTGAATTAGGTTAATATTAGTCGTACTCGTAGGAGTGAGGTTTCCTGTTCTTGACAATGAGCCTCGAAATTTTTTTTCGCTTCAGATCACAACCACCACAACCTTTTTTTCCTAATAAAATTGAAGCGGGCATTTCAAAAACATGTGTGAATAAAAAAGGATAACTAAAATATTTTATGAAAATCTAATTGTATTCTAGGTTTTTTTTTACTTCTGGGTTCTAAGATTTTGTTGTTTTTAATATTTTAAAAATACAAAAAAATCTTCAAATTCAGAAAATTTTATTTCAAAGAAATTGTACTGACTTGAAACTTATTTTATTTTGTGTTTTAAAAACGTTTTTATTAATTTAAATTGAAACATGTTTTTTTTCTCAAAATTCAATACAAATCAAAAGTTGTGTCTCATTCTATCGAATTCACAGAAAAATTAAGAAAACGCGAAAAAAATGACATTTCAAAAATGTATGTGTAGTATCAGTTTTGTTACTCTTTCAATGTTCTTGTCTCAATTTTCTCGTCAAATCTTGTCAACTCAACAAGATACAAGACACTTATTCCTAACACCCTCTTCTCAAATTTTTCAAACGAGATTTTATTTCATCACGTGCTCATACAAGTCCTTTTTAAAGTGAATATTTTCGGTGATTTTTACTTGTCTTTCTTTGTACTCATTATATCTATCGAAGATGTTCCTTTGCCCTTTTTCTTATAATGAAAACTATGTTCGCTTTTGATGTTCGCTAATAAACTTATTTCGAATAACATTATCATTTTCCCGCGAATTTTCCAGTCTGTCGAGTGTCGGCAGCTGCGTGCGTGCGTGCAGAGCGTCTGTGAGGTTGAGCAGCCCTCAAAACGCAATGATCAAGAATATTTGAGTTGGTAATATCAAAACCAATTTATTTTTTGAGGAATTTTATCAACTTGACAAAATTGTTTTCCTCTTGATACCAAGGTTCATACTGCTTCTTAACTTCAATAAATTTAATGTTTAGCAATTTAGCAGTTTACTGAAATTATTTGAACACAAAATTTACAAAATCATTTTTGTTTATAAACGCTTCGATCGAAGTCGTAGTTTAGCCAATTTACGAGCGCCTAGGGTCTGAACAAAAATTTTAAAATTTTAAAAAATCCACTTCTCATAAAATAAACTTCGAAAATTTTATTTGGATCATTCTGACTTATCGGTATTCTTACAATTGAACCTAATTTTTTCTTTTATTGTATTTTTCATCAAAATTGTTGTTCTTGGTTTTTCGTTATCTTTTTCAATGTTTTCAATGAATAACTGCAACGATGAAAAGACTACTATAATTATTAAAATCTACTTTCTTCACCAAACAAGGAAGTAACCTGAAGTGAATAATATATCACGAGTTCCTGACGTGATGTAACACTTTTCTCGAGAAAAAACTTTATGAATTTCAGATGGAATTAATTTTTCATGTTTTGTTTTTTGGACATCGAATTCAGAGTTAAGGTCGTAGTTTTACAACGCGTTTACATGAATACGAAACGACTTACTTTGTCAGAAAGAAACAATTTGAAAACTTTCGTTTTGTTCAACAAAATCATAAAAAAAGTTATAGGTGAAGTTTTCAAGTTTTTTGGTGGGATGATAATCGATAATGAATATGACTTGAACTGTATTCTTGTGAAAAATTAGAGCTTCATGGTATAAAAAATGAAGCTGCTGAAATTGCGACTCTGTATAAACACTCGGTAAACGAATACCATTATTAATTTGTGATGAGATAATCTTTTTAAAAATTTCAGCGGTTATATCTATTAATTTATGACGAGATCAAGAAAATTGTGGAAATCAAAAAGATGTGACCCAGCTCGTTAGAAAACAGTTCGGTCCCTTAATCTAATCTGTAATTAATTCACAAATCTAATCTGTAATTAATTTTTATTGGGTACATTTTTAGTCGATATGCCAAATTTCAGCAAAATTCATTACCTATCTTTTTTTCTTAGAAAAAACTCATTTCAGCCCAAACGGTTTTGTGACATATCTCAAAATGTGAAAAACGGTCGGTCCCTTTGAAAAATACGATATTTTTCTAGAGCGCAGTTAACTTTTCAAAACAATCAAATGAATTTCTTTTTCAATTTATTTCATTCTTCCGAGGTCTTGAAAATATTTCACACCAGCATCCATTTCATCCGTTCTCCCTCATTTATTTTTCTTAAAACCAACTCGGCCATTTTCAAAATCAAGTAGGTTTTTTTTCTTTTGAGCTTTGAAGATATCCATTCCCAGTATACTCCAATGACATTGAAAGAATATACATGGAAATGATCTTTCGAGAGCGAATGAATACAACCTACTATTAGCAGAAGGCGTCTTTTGGAAGTCGTCGCAATACCCCAGGCTTCATTAAAGCCTATATTACTACGAATTCCAAAATTGATCCCATCTGAAATTTGATTAAAACATACATAGTTAAAACAATTTGACACGGAAGTAGTTTCAACAATTATGAATGTCATCTAAATTTTGAAAAGGAGTGAAAAAGGACACATAGTAACATCATTTAAAATTTATTATACTTCGACGGCGTGTTTTCTTGCTTCTTCGATATGTTTCCTTTATTAGTTTTATGGGATATGAAAACCGACATTTTTCGCTGAAAAATTAATGGTGTTTGTTTCTTCATCTACAGTAGTCCAAACGATGCATTGAAGTTTGAGCATCTGTTTCAGAAAAAAATATTTTTATCTGATTTTATCGGTAATGGTTTTCAAAAAGGATACTTTTTTATAAATGCTCAACAGAATATACTAAATTTATCGGTGGAAAAAATAATATTTCAAATTTCAACTTAACTTACTTTAGTTTATTTTATTCGTCATTCACAGCTTTTTAATTATTAGAAACATACGTAATTTTTCTCATTGTCTACTTCTACTACGTCTCCAATACAAGCTTCATCTTGCTTCATCATCTACTAACGTTATTGTGGCTCGTTTTTCGGAATTCATTTATTTTTTACACATTTTTTCCCCGATGCAAGTTTTTTTGAGCTTGAAGATTGTGAAGTTTGTGGTGACGAGCAATTTACTGTAGATCCCCCTGCATTTGGTTGAAATACTATAATTAACCATTGCATTTCAATTCAAATTGTTTGTCAATCCCTAGGCTACCACTTACATGCAATTTTCATCTTGACGTAAAAACATACCGTCACTTTTCTACGATTTTTAGACCAATAATTAAAATTTCGTTTTATTTTTTCAGCTATTTTTGAACACCTACTCCAAACACTTTTCCAAATTCAATTCCATCTCTAAAAACGACATTATCTCTTCCTAAAATCTGAAATGTTAAATATTTTCTTCAAGTGAACTCACCACATTATGTGTTTTCCCCCTTTGTGCTCTCTCTCTCTTTATTCAAAAAGTTTTAAAAAATTACAAAAAATGTCTTTAACAAGCAAAAAAGGTTTTGCCCCCACGCAGGATTGAACTACGGACCTTTGGTTTACAAGACCAACGCTCTGCCACTGAGCTATAAGGGCGGTTGAGAATAGGAGACACCATGTCAAATATATAGCGAGTGTTGATAACAGAGAAATAGGGGGAAGACAAACAGGAACCGAGATGGAATGAAGAGACGCATTTCATACTTTTAGGCGTTAGTTAAACTAAAAGTAATGGAATCCTCGTACGACAAGAAATGAGTGTCCAGAGTCTAACAATAGAGGTATCTGAGGTTATCGAATTGAATCTTACTGAAAAAGCTGTTCTGTGGTCAGCTATGTGTTGTGAAAACACACGGACTTACTTTATATTTTTTTTTCAGTTCGCACAGGTTTTTTGTTGTCAGACAAGTCGGAGATTTTTTCCTTTTAATTAAATATGTATATGCAAAACAAAAATGTCGAACTGATTTTCGATTTGACTCAACAGACAGAGTAAGATAATAGTTGTGTATTCTTTTTTATTAAAATTTTAGTCGTTTTGCGCTGAAAGAATAGTTTAGCTCAATCAAAAAATTAAAGAAAAATATCTTGTTGGTTTCCTTGTTGAAATTGTCATTCAACTCTAAAAAATTGGATTTTATATCGAACAAATTACAGTTCAAACCAGCGTAAGCTGCAGTTCTAAAATTTAAAATGATGAATCGCGTCGTGCTCATGTACCCGACAGTTTCTGCGAGAGATAAAAAGGGAGGAAACTTTTAACGGATTCGATAGAGCCCGAAAAATTAGTTATTTATTCCTGTTTTTCAGTATGACGAGAACTAGAGTGTTTTTCTATCTTAATATCTGATTCTGTTTTATTTTTCACAGACTTTTTTTTTCAAAAATTTCATTTTATTCATCGAAAAACAATATAATAATGTAAATTCGCAAAAAACTCTTTTTTTATTGAAAAAACATTTTTTGGTGAAGTCTGAATTAAAATACATACAAAATGGTTGAATAATTAAATCAGTAATGTTATCTGGAATTTGGTTTCGTTGAGTTTTGTAAAGCTATTTAAATAAGTTATGTTTCAAAAGATGGTGGTTTAGTTCTATGCTAATTCAATATGTTTTTTTTCTTTTTTCTGTAATTTGAAATCTTTTGCATCTTCTGCCCACCAAGAATCTAACAAGAATCTAATTCTGTCATCCATGTTTTAAAACAGAAAGAAACAACGATGTTTTGTCACTTTTTTCAAGTTAAAAAAATTTCAAAAGTGACTCAAAAATCCGCGAAATTTGTTTCCTTTCTCCGCCTACTCGTTCGTTCAACCGAAGAATTCTTGTCGTCTTTGAGAATAAGAAAAGCAAAAGTTTCATGATTTATTAACAACCTTGCTCAAGATTTCACACATACAGAGATAAGAATTTGTGTCGGATGTAAAGCAGAATATTTCTAAAGAAAACTGTTGATTTTGAACCTTTTTTTCAAACAAAAATCCGCTTTTTGTTTTGGTTTTTTCTTCCGCTTCCTTTTTTTGTTCAATTTGTTTTGCTTTTCAAAAAGCGAAGAAGACGACAAAAAATCCGTTCAATTTTAAGATACCCTTACTAAAATAACCAAAATAGAAAGGAAATGAACTTGACAATCCGACAGAAGTATAACTTTCTCAGAATTTATGGATGAGAGCACGCGGGGGCTACCAAATGATGAATCTGGATTGGAAGAATTATTCCATGGCTTTTTTCTCATTATTTTCTGTTTTTTTTGTATATCTGACCTCCGATTTTTCATCTATCCTTTTTCTAATCTAAGGCACATCAAATTTAAATTCATTTTTGTTTTTGAGTGAGGAAGTACATCACATTCTCTCATCTAGTAGTAATGTTATTAATTTTCTGAATGTTGTTCTCAATACACTTCATTTCTTTTCCTTTTTTGAAGAATATGCTTTTTTTCTCTTATCCACATTTTGAAAATTAAAATATGTTTTAGAATGTCAATACAAATTTCGAAAACAAGCAACATCCTAACTGCTTTGAAAAAAGGTTCTTGAAGTAACTGAAAATGACAGATTAGGATTTATTTTTGAATCTTAGAGAATCCTTGAGACAGTGATCTTATTAGTCACAGCATTCTCAAATAATTTTGTTATTGCTCACGGGTCAGGAAAAAAACAGTTGAGGAAAAACAGATCTTGTCTTTTGCCAAAATACATAAATAAGTGTGGCTGTTCTTGCGTTTTGCTGTTTGCATAAGATTCAAATTGTTTCACACATGTTTACATCATAGATTATTAGCTGTTATTAGTTTCAATTCTCTGAAAGAGATGAATCCAGACGATTGTACAATTTTGTATAATTTGTATTGTCCAAACGACCGTAAAGTTCTGGAAAGTAGATTTTTATAAAGTCCTAAAAACAAAGCTTATTCTAACAGGAAACGTATTCACCGCCCATTAATTTTGTATTTGCTTAAGTTTAGCATATGCTTTTTTTTCAGATTTGTCAATATGAAATATAGCTCTATCAGGACCTCAAAACTTACGCGTGGAAATGTGAGATTTTTTCAACAATCTTGGAAATATCTATTCTTTGTTAATATCCACGGCTTGATAAAGATTCATTTAATTTTTAAAGAACGATTATACTCTCTATGCCGAGGCGCAAATACTGACCAATGAAAATTTCCGAAATTTTTCAGGACAAAAAAGGAAGACGAATTTTAGAATTTTAGATAAGGACTTCCTCTTAATTTCTCCGGCACACTGAAATGTGGTCTGTGAACATCGATTTTTGCGATTCTATCCCCCAAACCATTTGAAAAGGAATAGTCCGGTAAAAGCTCTAGACGACTTGCCTTTGGTACCTTTGAAAATATCCTTTTGATTATCGAAAATTGAATTTTTTAAATTGCTCCTTGCAATTTGAAATTTTGACAAAACTTGTAATTCTAAGATCTTCTAATATGCTTACTTTCTTCTGAACCGAGTTCATGGCCTTCCCTTGTGAGAACACAGTTATAAAGCTGATATTCTGATCATTTCAGCAAGTCTTGAGTAAATTTCGTGTTAGCCATGAAATGTACACACTTTTAAAAACAAATTGTACCGAGGAAATGAAAATGAAAATCAAGTGTGAATATCTAGTGAACTGAATAGAAAACTTGACAGCGTTTTCACATTTTTAATGTCTTTTTTCTATTTTGTTTTTATTTTTTCGTGTCAAAACAATGTAGCTCGACTTTTGCCTGTCATAACACGTTAGAATTTTCGAAAGCTAGCATGTTCTAAACCTTATTTCACAGAACCGCGAACTACTTTGATATTCAATTGGCAATCTGCAAGGTTCCTTCCTCAATTTGCGACTGTGAAAAAAAAAGCATCTCGACTCTAAAAGTCGCGATTCCCAAATACTTCCGTTATTCTAACACAAGAATTCATTTGTTGTTTTTTGTTTTCTTTTTTTTGGTGAACTCACTGTTCTATGGTTGATTAGTAAGACTTCTAAACTAAATGAGTTCTTCTGTCTTTTTATAGGCTTTCTAATTACGAATTCCTTTTTCTTAAAAAAATTTTTTTTGTGGAGTCAAAGATCCATTTCACAATCAGATTTAAGCTAATTTTAAAAAAAGTCAAAACGATTCTGTAAAGCTCATCACGTTTTTGTTCATCCTACTGTAACACAAAAATAGAATACAAAGAGAAAAAAATGTTCATTTTAGTTTTTTGAAAATTGCAGTGTATTCCATGAAACGAGCATAGGAATACAGCAATTTCCACATCATCTTCTCTTTTTTTGCGAGAATAACAAAGTATAGATTTTGTAATAAGCATGTTCAACATGAAATTGAAAACAGATCCCCCCAAGATTCACAAAATAATAATTTGTTTCACAAAAACCTTTTGTTTTTTAGCTTTTAAGGAACTTCTTCATTCAGACGTCAATCAAACTTTCAACCCAACTTTATGTTCACAGAAAGTTGTGAAGCACGTCACTTTCTTTTAAATTGTTGCAATGCCAGCCTATTAAGTATGTTTTTTTTTCGTTTCCTTTTTTATTTTCAAAACGCGTAAAGGTTTCTCGAAATTTATATTTAACATCTTTTGGCATAATGTCTTTGGTATATAATGAAAAGAAGAAGAAGATACCCATTATTTGAGTTTCTTTAAATGCCGCCCACAACATTGATGAACTTTTTAGTCATTGAGCTCTGAAAGCGTGAATCGTTTTTAGATTTGGCTCATTTAGGCATCTGATGCAAACCATTTCAATTTCTTATTGTGTTTCTTTTTATTTGTTATTTGAGACATTTGTTTTCAGCTGCAAAATCTCAACACTTTTTTTTAAAAACATTTGCTTGCCTTCAAACTTTGAGCCATTTTTATATAACTAAATCAAAGTTTTTTCTCACAAATTCCAAAAAGATTCTTTTTTAGGGGGGGAAAAAGATGAGATATTTACCACAAATATAATATTTGTCGGAAGTTTCATTGAAGAAAACTTAAACTTGGGTTGTTTTTGAGAAACATTGGCAAACCAAATACCAAATAAATTGGGGTTTTAGAAAAGAAAAAAAATTGAGTAGTCTTTATTCAAACGACGGATCGAAAAAATAAAGATTCATGATGCAGCTCTTTGCGAACCTATTTGATATTTAGTAAAGAATCTTTTCGTTCATCTATCTTCTTTTTTTTAGTTGATTGAACTAATAAAATCCAAGTCTACTTATTCATGAATAATTCTACATGCAGGCCTTTCTACTTTTTTTTCGTTATTCCGTTTTTTCGGCTATTTAGAAACTTTCTGACATTCTCTATTTTAAAATGTTTTAATTTTCAAATTAACACTTTTGTAAATTTTTCCAAATTTCAAAATGTTGTTTATGGATTTAAAAATAGTTGTATTTTCTTTCTATGAAAGTACATACTCCCAAGGAAATAATGGAATCCTTTTCTTAAAATTTCAAAATAGGCGGGGTTTTCGAGGGTACAAATGAACTCTCAAAAAGCATGGAGTCAAGACTTCTGCTTCTTTTCTTGTTCCATTTTCTGGTGATTCATTGAGAGAAATGGAAAATTTGTTTTTGTATCCATTTAATAGTGGCCTTAAATTTCTTCGCGTATAAGATAATAATTTTGTAATAATTTTTTCAAGCTACAAAAAATTGAAAAATTGATTTTTAAGAAAATATGCGACGAAAAGTCGGTTTATATGGGAAGACTGTGAGCTCTGGTCAAGAGTTTCGGATAAAACCCAGATCATAAGAAGTAATTCGACATGTTGACTAAGAATCTGTTAATTTTAGCTTCGAATATGCACACTGGCGCAGAATACAGTGTCTGACATCTCAATGTCTGAAAATTCGCTCAAATTTCGACTTTGAAGAGCAATAATTTAGCTTAAATTCAATAATATTGGATAACAATGACTTATAAAAAAGACCTTCTTCATAATTTAAAATAACGTTACAGTTTCTTACTTCACTGTACGAGTTCTTTAGAGTTGCTTAGCATCTGATTGCCTTGGATTGCGTTCGCGGCGTTCCCTTGTTATAAAACTCTTGATGACGTTTGGATTTCTTATCCATGCCACAATCGAGCGGGATTGCAAAGTTTTCTAGACTGTAAATCTTAAAATAAATCAAAAGTATCTTATAATCAAACTAACTATTGAACAACTTACAACGATTATTTCGTATGTCTCATTCAATGAATGGCCTAGAAAGTTTAACTTCTAGTATTTTTAACAGAGATTTCGTCGCCCATTTTTCTTCAAAATTCAGCTTGTTTTTCTAGTGTGTTATTGCTGATTAGAAGGTAGGTATGTATTTTGCTTTTTTTAAAATTTTAATTAACGTTTCCGTCTAGTGAGATCCTCTCATTATTGCATTGAAGCTGTAAGAAGCTGCTTAAAATCGGGCTAGTGAAAGCTTCTTAAAGTTTTCGAGAGTTTCATCTTATTTGTTTTTGCTAATGGTTAACATAATAAACTTAAAAAACACTCGATCTCATTAGTTTTAACAGACTTTTATATTTTATCTGTGAAACATTTTGGAATAAGTACCCAAAGCCAAGAAAATTTCCTTGTGGACGTTTGAGAAGAGGCATCAGAGATTGTGATTATCTCACTGATTTAGAAAAAAAAATTGAATTTTATATTATGTCAAAGTAACATTTCGTTGAACCGAGTGTTTCGTTGCACCGATTCAAAACATCTGCAATTTTATATGTATCTAATAAAGTGTCAAAAATCGGCTTTTGAGATGTTTTCAAGAAAATTATTTAATGATTTTAAAATAGGAACTGGTATTTATAAAATCCGTTTTTTTACAGTTTTGTTAGATTTAATTCAAACTTCGAATAATTAACAAAAATGTTAACAACAATTTGTCGATGCTATTTCAATTTCTTGTCATTTCTTCTTTTTGTTTGCCAAATCACGATCAAATTGAGACTTTTCCATTCGTAATAGACGGCTTTTTCCTTGAACCCATTGAGATTTTAATATAATCTCATGAAATAATAAACGATTACTACCAGATGTTCTTTATTTGTTTATTATTGAGAATCTAAACAAACTTTTTTTTTTGATTTCAAAGCAACGAATCATGTCACTTTATATAAAGCAGACATCAATTGTCGAAATTGTCTTTCTACTACAATTTTTTGTTTTTTTTCTTCACTTTCTTCATTTCTTTTTTACTTATTTTACATCAAAGATTGACTTAATTTACATTTTTCAGATTTAGAAATTACGTCAATTGCTTTTCTACTCGATCCAACAGCAAAAAGTTTCTTCGCTTCTTTGGTCGGTTAATTTTGCTCGTTTTTCTTTCATTTTTCAAATCAAGAATTTTTTGATCTATACATATTCTAGTTTTCAGTTATCTTCTGCATGAGGTTCCCCTGACCAAATACCGAAAGCAAAATGACGGCTGAACTTCTCAAAGTGGGTCGAAAGTTCGGGGAAAAGTGAGTTTTAAAATGCATATAGAGACAGTTTGAAAAATCAAGTCAAGTACACTTCAAAGTCATTTTCAACATAACTACGCTTTTAAAACTCTGAAGAGCAACCACATTTTTGAGAAGTCTCCAACTTTTCTAGTATAATTACTCTGTACTTCATTTCTTCGTTTCGAAAATACTCTTCTAAATAAGAAGTGGAAATAATAAAATGAAGCTTTCATCCCGAGACAGGGCGTATTAATTATCACGGTCTAGTATTAAAATTCAACTAAAAATAGCACGGTTCTTTGAAATAAGTGGTAGCTGCAATTCAAAAATTCAAAAATTCAAAAATCATATGCCGGAAAGTAGTTGTCTCTGAGTACATTTTTCCTAGAAATACACATAAATTAAATTATTTTCAGAAAATAAAAGTTTGTTTCATCTTTTTTTCCATAAAATGTCAGTTATTGACAGAAATACTCAAAAATTGACAAATTATCGTCCTATATAAAAGCGGGGAGATCTTCATTTTTTGACGGATGTTCGAAATGAAATGTTTTATTTTTTCTCGAATAAACACGTCAGAGCTATTTAAAATCTAATTTGGCTCGCTCAGTTGACTCTCCTTTTTTCACGAGTCCTCAATTTACTTTAAATCTTTTTGTGTTTGTTTCGAACTTTCTTTAATATGAGTTGACTTTTATTTGTTTCACATTTAAATTCTCTGTATTGTTGGTTGAATTTTTTAAAAGATTGAAAATTGAAGATCCTTTTTGACAGTTAAAAAGAAACGTTTATATTTTTTGTGCTACTGTTAGAAAAACAATATAGTGTTTCATACCATAAAACAGAGTGGTCAAAAACCATAACATTCAAAAACAATAACGAAACGTAAATTGGTGCTTATAAATGTTTGTTTCTCTCCCTTATGAAATTCCGAGGGAGTCAATTTGTCTCACAATTTATGCAAAAAAATTATATACACACATATTTGTTTTTGTTAAAGAAAAACGACACCTTGGGCGAGTAGTTTTCATAAAGTCAATTTTCATTTCTTCATGTTTATCATTTACTCGAATATGCTTCACAGAAACTGCTGACCTTTAGGACATTCTTTTAATGTGCTTATTTTCACAGTTGTGTGGAGAATGAATGACTTCCTTATATCCTTATTTTTGCGGAGTTGCATTATAGTATACATCAATTATAATTTCTACCAAGTTCAAAATTTAGTTAGTTGAAATTTTTCCCATTAATTATTTCTGGGAGGTGGCGAAAAAAAAACAATTTGAGTAGTATAAAGTTCTATCCTTTTTATTTATTTATAGATACCGCCGCTGCAAATTTCGGATTTTTAAAAAAACAATGTATTATGCTTGAATTTAGCAAATTTAAAATGGTTTACTTCATTTACTAAATCTTTTAGGCCATTAGTAAAGTTTTACAAAAAAACATTAATTTCATGTTCATATAGTCAATACGTTAAAAAATTGTTTTATTGACCTACAGGTAATATTTATGATCTTATTGAGCAAATAAGGGAAATGATTTTTTGAGCAGTGTTTTTTTTGAGCTCCATTTCTCCAAGTCTGGAATATTAATAATTCGATAGAGTACATTAAATAGATTACGTTAACGACATTGACACCTGTCTGTGTAGATTTTTCTCAGTCGTTTTTCAGGTGTTTTCAGACATCGAAAAAGTATTTTTGGATATCACTTGCAATGGGTTCTTGAAATGGGTTCTTCCATCTAATCTGGAAGATTAAACAATTTTTGCAACTAGGTTTTTTCACCTTTTTTCGAAAATAATTTAAAAAGGCGTTGTAAGATTATATCAAATCTCCTTCTTATTTTCAAAAGTGCAGGTTATAATTTTTTTGACATACTTAATTTGCACTTTAATTTATAATTTTAGGATTTGGCTTGTTTTTTATTTTTTTTTATCCAAAAATTCGGTGTTTCGAAAGAAATTAAAATTTGAGCCACCAGTGATCATACAATCATAAATCTCTTATTTTTTGACAATTATTCTAAGTAGGATATAATACTTTTTAAAATTTTTTGATCTCTTATTTTCAAAAACAAAATTTTAATTCAACAACCAGCAGACTCATTATAAAGAAGGAAAAAAAAGTAATTATTGTTTTTTGATCATCATACGATGATTTTTGAGTTCATTGTAACATAAATCAGAAATCCTTGAAGCTCGTCTCGTAAATCCGTATTTATTAAAATAAGTACAACCACAACGTTTTCACGCTACAATGCGCTATATTCAATGAACGTTGGAAAATCGAGAACCATTTGCTTTGAGTTAGGTCGTCTATTATTGTTATGTTGTCGGAGGTAGTAAAAAAAAACATTCGCCAAACTTATTTGTTATTTTCTTGCTTTTTTCCTTTGAATTAGTAATTACAGCCGAGAAAAATATTTATTTTTAGCTTTGACAAGGTTTGAAATCTCAAATAAATTCAAAAAATTTCAATTTCATTTATATTTTCAGTCATTTGTACATCATTTCAACATTATTTTACTGTTTTTGCACGAAGGCTAACTTTTCATAAGAATAAGATGTTTATAAGAATATTGTATATCAAATGCGTAAAATTAAAAATTCCCCCCCCCCCCCTCTTCTTCTCGAAAACAACAATGCAGAACAAATTTGTCTTCAATTGAAGTGAATATATTCACAGACGTACATAAATAGGCAGTTTATAGCTAGTTTTTAATCATAATAATATTTTGAAAGAGCCAAACAACGTCTTAAATTTCAGTCCGAGAAAAGCATTAAAACTTTCATAAATTCTCTTATAATGCGTGATTTATTCATTCTTATCCGAAATGATTCAATGTTTTATTAATTGTCTCAAAAAGTTTTCAAATCTATTTTAAGACTCGTATAAATGTTAGACTCAAAAAACTGAGCATAATCACGTTCCATAAAACATTTGCTTCGAAGTCAAAATGTTGAACATTGGTATTTTCATTTTTTAGAAAATTGAATGCTTTTCGAAACTATGAATCTGTTTTGTTGAATTATTAACAATCTGTGCTAAATTAAGCCGTCTTTACATTAATATATAATCTTCCTATTTGGATTAAATCATTGTTTTAATTCCGTATCCACCTACACCGATTAGGATTGAAAATAAACATTTTCAGATTATTTATCAAGAGAGCCATCAACGGTCATGTTTTCATTTTGTTTTCATTTTGAATAAAGTAGCATAAGGATTACATAAGAGGAGAAGCTCGATACATTTACGTATCGGTGACTGCCAGTCTGGCAGCTTCGGAAAATGTGGTTTCTTCATTTTCAATGAGATGTTTACTGTTTCATGCTGTTCAAATTTTTCATTCTTTTGACAATCCGCCTTTATTCATTTGTTTTTGACACCTGTCGCTTTTCTGATTTTGTGTAATAGTCAAAAAGCTCCAAAAAGCTAGGCAAAGGCCACCAAAAAATGTTTTCGTATAAGCTGCTTCGGAAACATATCGGACAGTCACCCCTTTTAAAGCAATTTTCATACTACCCTTTAAATAAAAAAGAATGGAAAATTTTTTTAAATCTTCTAGAGGATGGTTTTACTAAAAATCGTCAATAAATCCAAAGAAAAACGAAACATGAATTCAAGAGATATTGTTAACCAAATATAAGTATTTTAAAACATATTCTTTAGTCCCGTTGATTGCATTGGTCTCGTTTACCCTAAAGAGCTGACTCTGTTATGAACAAGTCCAGTTACATATGTATCTCGTCATACTCCGGCCTACAAAGTATGAAACACATATCATGATTTGATATTTGACCAATTGACTTCTTCTACATTTAACATTTCCTATTCAATTTCAAAGAGTGAATAATGTACCTTTTGGATTGTGGAATTTCTTGATTTTATTTTTTTTATAATAAATGACACTGGTGCGAATCATATAACCACATTCGTGATTTTTCGGCGCTGAACTTTTCACAGCCTCTGTTTATTTTAATTTATAGGACATTAGTCGTTCCAATAGCTGAATTTGATTTCAGCCCACTCACGGTTTTTTGAAAACATGTTCAGGAAACTAATACGTGTTATTATATGATAAAGTTATTTCAGCTGCGCTAAGTTTTTCTACTGTTCATATTGATTATTGAAGTATAAACATGAAATTCTAAATTCTTATTTTTTAATGCTAAATGCGTAGCTTTGTAGACAGCTCGAAAGCCGTTATTTGCTTGTTTTGAAGAAAACGAAAAAAAGCCTGAGCATTAGACATTCATAAATTGTGATTTCCCTAAATTTACCGCATAACAAATATGAAAAACTGATTTCATCTATAGATTCGGCATAAGCCAGAATTACAACCATTTCTGGGGAATAATTCACCATTTCTCAAAACCACATACATACTTCTAACAACAAAAAAAAAGACAAATTAGTTGAAGTTTGGTCAAATAAACCTTTTTTCGCGAACAGCTTCGAAATTACTGCGTTTATTTTGTGGAATAAGAGTCACGATGAAGTGGGCCGACAGCAAGAAAAAAGCCGAGTTTCGAATTTGTTTTGTTCATGCTTCAATGGTAATTTTTATGGAGAGAGGCATTTTATAAAAATTCAACCAGATTTTTTTCTTTTGGGGTTGGGTTTTATGTGACGTTCGAACGAAGTTTTATATGGTATAACGAAGTATATAAAGTACTAGTAGTAAATTGATTTAAGATAGTGCATTTTTCAGATAGCAGAATTTTTATGAAATCAGAGTTTTCCTATGTTACCGTATCCCAAACGATTCCATATCAAAAATGTTCAACAGAAAAATGATTCAACTGCTGTAGAATTTTAATATTTTTATCATGAAGTCTGATAACGCTTGGTTTTTTTTTGAATGAGAAAACATTCATAAATTTAGTCATAGCTCAAGGGAAGACTGATAAAATTGATGACAAAAAAATGTGGCCTGCCAAAATCCAAAAATTACGGCAGGTCCCAGGCGAAAATGACGAATTTCTGATTTTTACAAAAAAAGGAAAATTAGAAAATAATTCTCGTTACATGAAAAAGTATTTTACAATGCTCAATTTTCAATTCAGTGTTTCTTCTTAGCTTTTTGTTTCAAAATGATGTTGAACAGTTTGGAAAAAATCTTCTTTCATTTTTCATAAAATAATATTTCTATTTTATTTTTCTGATGTGAAAAATGTACGATTGTAACAAATGGTAAAGACTATTTTGTGTGAGAAGGAGGAGACGATGATTGTTTCGAAAAAAGCCTATATTTTTCATTTTTCTCAAAGATTACGGTATCTGACATTTAGTTTCATATGGAACATAAAATTATTTTTTCTATTTTGATATCAAACTAAAAATCCATCTGCAGATTATATTTTCTTTGCTTTCCGAGACAAAAGAAACATTCACCTGCATATAAGATACTGCTTCCCACTCTTGATGATACACGTCATCACGCGTGTTTTTTTATTAAATTCACGTTTTTCAAAGTTTTAATTCCACATTTCGTCAGAATCTGTGATGAAAACATGATTTATAAGATTATTATTAATAATCCTCCTAATACACGATGATGAATTTATCATGCGGAAATAATGTAATCGGGGGGAGTATTTTCCATATTATAGGATTTAGTGTGGAAAAAAAGTAAATATTTTTTACCGCGTGTCTAAAAAATAGGTAAAGCTTAAAAAACTGTTTCATTTTCCTAACTTAAAAATTTTAATTTTGATCTTGATTTTATAAGTTCGAAAATTTTTACTGATAGTATTATAGGCGGATTAAGAATGAAAATTGTTCTCTACTCGATTTTGAAAAACTTTCAATTCGATGCAAATGTGAATAAAAATTTTTTCAAGATTTGCACGAACTGAGCGATATTTTTCTTCCTCGAATTAAAGAGAGAGCATCAAATTACTTGATTCAAGCTTAGGATTTCTAAAGGATAAAAAATGGAAGAGAACTAAAGTAAATTTAGAGATCGATGCTAGAGATGTTCTTACTTTTAATTCTTTTCATTTTTGAGCTAGCTTCTTTTCCAGTTTAAAGATTATAAAAAGGTTCAGATCTAAATAAATATATGTGATTTTTAATATATTTTTCATTTTATCAATTTCGCAGATTTTAGGGAGCTTGGCTATTTTGCATTCTACAAAAAATCATGATTCATTGCATGTTTTCAAAAATCTCTTAACTCAAAAACAGATAACCGAAAACATGTATTATTATTTTTTTTGAAAAAATGCAAAATATTCCGTGAACATCATCATTATCACTGATTCAAAAACATACCAACAAAAAATAATGTTATTGTAATCCGTAACCGATCAAAATTCAACGCGGTGACCATCACCTTTTCTCTTTTTTTCGAAA
This sequence comes from Caenorhabditis virilis, assembly GCA_964036255.1. NCBI lineage: Eukaryota > Metazoa > Nematoda > Chromadorea > Rhabditida > Rhabditidae > Caenorhabditis > Caenorhabditis virilis. The sequence continues at coordinate 12,370,784 of OZ038420.1, read as the reverse complement.
AACTAAACTATCCAACATGTTCTAGTTAGTGTCCTCTGAAAAAAAAACTGTGAATCTGAACTTGACATTCACAAAAAACCAGAACTTCCAAGTTGTGCCGTATTCCCTTGGGATTTTTGCGCGGAATTTTTTTTCTAATTTTGAAAGATCCACATTGAAAGCATTGAGCCTTCTTACGCAATTTAAATTAGTTCAGCTCACTTTTTGTTCCGTTTGCAAGACAAAAACATATAATTTCTAATTCAATTCTTACTACCGTAAGATTTTTGGCTTTATTAGTGTTTCTTACTTGATGTTTTCTTGAAAATGTTTCTGATTGAATATGTTAAACTTATTTGTCCCTCCCATTGCAAAACTTTTCTGAATAATATTCCATTATTACATTACCTCCTACATACATATATTCATATTTTTTTACTATAATCATGAAATCCAATACATATCATTATATTTCTTGAGAATGCCTTGCGGCTTTTTTTTGTAGACAACTGAAAGTTAAAGAATTTTAACAAAATATTTACATAGGTTATGTATAATATTGTCCATTTTTCACAAATTTCGCGTTTTTAGAAAAGGATGTATTAATTCGTCATTTCTTTCAAATTTTCATTTCATGACATTAGAAGTGTTTTTTTCCATAAAGTTCAAAATTGCCATTAAGCAGAATTAGTAGAGTATAATCGTGTAAAGAAATGGTTAAAGTTTCCGTTTTTAATGATATAGTTTTCCATTTTTCTTGGATATTTTCTTTTTTGCAGAAATTGATTTTTGTTGGTTAAAATAGAAATTTACCATAATAATAAAAGACTAAATATCAAGTTCACTAATTTTCTGTCCGTTAGTGGCCCATCTCTTTTATGATGTTTCGAATAGTATGATGTTTCGAATAAATAAATAAATAAATAAATAAAATCTACGCCAAAAAATGTGTTTTTGAAAGTTTTCAGTAAATACGTTCAAATTTTACATTAGAAACGGCTTTCAATATGATACTCATAGATTTTAAAACATTCTGAAAAATTTCAGGTGATTTAAAAAGCTTCAAATCTCAAAAAACAGCTTGCAAAGCAGTTGAAAGCTCATAACTCATTTAAACAATTTCCTAAAACTCCACGCAAAGTTTTAGAAAAATCCAATTTGGTAGTTTGGAATGTTTCCGTTGTCAGATTGAAGTTTACTTGAGAAAACATCGTTATTATAATGGTTTAGTTGAAGACGGCGCCTATGATGCCATTCTATTAAAAACAAATGTATTCTAGTTGAATTTTGGTCTAGACGTGAGACAACGTTTGGTCAACGATGTAGTATTCAATTTTCTTCTCGCTTTGTATCCATTTTCGTGAGGTCTGACTCAAGCTTTATCACATATCAATCGCACTTTCGCCAAAACGCTGTAATATTTTTTAAAGGAATTTTTGAGATGAAGTTACATCTTAATTTCAAGCACAAAACATGAATGAAACTACGGTAAAAGTTATAAACAAGTTTTTTTACGGCTGAATAATCAGGAATATATTCACTTTGTTCAATTTTTTCTTTCTCTAGATTAATTTTTTTAATTCTATGATGCTGGTTTTTTTTAGAAAAAAACGCTGTTGTTTCCCCGCATTGAAATATAATCTAACAGCTGCATTTTTCTTCAGACTTCTTCTATTCTTATTTTTTCGCATAAATGAGATTTTTCTTTATTTGGTTTTCAGATTCTTGTGTTCTGAATAATATTTGCATTGTGATAGATTGAAGTAAAAATTAGCATAGTTTTTTAAAACGAAAAATCAAAGAAAAACAAATTTTTTTGGAAGGTAACTCTAATTTTGTAAGAAATAATAATGTTCGGATAATTTCCGCGATGACGACTGACTTTCGGTTTCAAATGATCGATGTCCACCGCGACGCGTAATCAACACGACTTTGTACCCTCAATTTTTTTGTGTTTACTCAGCACAGGGCATTTTTTTTTTCAAAGACGCTAATTATTTTTCATCTTTTCTGCTCAGCGAATTTCTTCTTTTTTGTCTTATTTCGAGTAGATGAAATGGGCAAGAAAAAACTCAATTTACTGACTAATACCAATTTTGAAGTTATACATTTGCTGAGCGAAAATTGACTGACCTGCCTCTTTTTTATAAAAGACTCCGATTTCAATTTTATACTTATTCTAATAATAATTTGAATTATCCGAAAATAGTTTTTTCTCACAAGTTTTTGATTACGTCCTTGTTTTTTAACGTTACGTATAAAATGATTTGTTTTATGATTTTTAAAAAAGTTATAATTATGTTTCATCCAACTTTTAACGAACCTTAAAATTCAATAAAATCGCTAAAAATTTACAGAATGGAGAACTCCACCGATTGCCTGAACCTAAATGCAGAGCTGTGGCTATTTCGAGCGGATTTGTCAACAAGGGTGAGAAATAAAAAAATTTTCCAAGAATTTTCCAGTAAAACTTATAATTTTCAGTGGTATACAATGCTTATTTTCGCATGCTTATACCTTGTTATTATAACTGCTGGTTTTATTGGAAACACCTGCGTTATTCTCGCGATCACTAGGAACAAATCACTTCAAACCGTGCCCAACTTATTCATCCTTTCGTTATCATGCTCCGATATTGTGGTGTGCTGCACTTCTGCAACCATCACACCAATCACTGCATTTCGAAAAGAGTGGATTTTTGGAGAAGTTCTTTGTCGAGTTGCACCTTTTATTGCGGTTTGTTTATTAATTTTATAAATTTTTCAAGGATTTATTTCAGGGTATAAGTTTGTGTTTTTCAACATTCACACTAACTGCAATCTCGATTGATCGATTTATTCTTATCCGCTTCCCAATGCGAAAACCGTTCACTCATTATCAAGCACTTATTGTCATTGCGGTTAAGATTCTTAACAATTCAACCTTTTATTATGTTTCAAATTTCAGTTAATTTGTGTGTTTGCTGCAACTATCACCTCCCCTATAATGTTCAAGCAAAAACTCGGAGTTTTTGCAAACTTCTGCGGGCTTTATTGTACAGAAAACTGGGGTACAAGCGAGAGTCAACGAAAACTTTACGGCGCTGTTCTGATGTTCCTTCAACTTGTGATCCCATTGACAATCATTATCATCTCTTATACGGCCATTTCTTTGAGACTCGGACAAAGTATGATTCTAAAGGGAGCAAAAAAGCAAAGGGAGAATAACAATTGGGTGGGGGAACTAAGCGAGCAACAAAGAATTGCCGTTAAACGGCGCCAAAGAACGAATCGGATGCTAATTGGTATGGTTGTCGCTTTCGCGTGTAGGTGGGTATTAAGGCTGCAAATTGTGAATTCAAAATGTTTGCTCTTTTTTTTTCAGTTGGATTTGGTCCGTGACGTTCAACATCCTGAGAGATTATGAATACTTGCCAGAACTAATTCGAGAACAAGAATATTTGTTCGGAATTGCAACGCATTGTATTGCAATGACATCCACAGTTTGGAATCCATTGCTCTATGCAGTTTTAAATCTCCAACTTCGTGCTGCTTTCATTGATCTAATGCCTCACTGGCTGAGGATTTACCTGAAATTAGAAAATGATGATCACTCATCATTGCTCACTCGTCCAACTCATGTATCTAATAAGTACGGTTCAACTGCTACACAGGTAAACCCCCGGATTCGACAGAATGCACGTGTGTCTCGCGTTTTTCACATTTTAGATTCGTTTCTTTTCTCGAATCTGATACTCTGATAAGCACTTTTTGTGGTGAAAATCTCTTCTTGTTTTTGCAATTTCAATACTTCTTCAACATTTTTCTACATTTCTTCTTTTTGGGGATTTATTTCTGGAATTGCCACTTTGCATGACATCAAAATTTGCGAAAGTGTGTTTTTTTATCCAGAACAAATTTCTAATTTAATCATTCGATACATTTTCCAAGCAGATGAGAAAAAAAACGGAAAAGAAAGGGAAGTGCATGGAAAACTGCATAAATTTTCAGAATGTGCCAGACGCCGGGTTGTGCATGATGTTTGTTTACGGGTTTTTACCTCTTCTAATGTTTTACAAAATGATTTTTTCAATATGTTTGATGTGAAAACCGAATATTTCAAGACTTTGATTTCTGCTTCTTCATGCTTTTGAAACAATTTTGCAAAAAGTCTTCAATTTTTCAAACTATACTGTATTTTACCCAATTATCTTTGTCTCTGATTTTGCGGTGATTTACCCATACGATTATGCACGATTTCTCCAATTATGTATTTAATTTTTGAGATTTTATTAGAAGTTTCATCATGAAATATTGATGAATATTTGAAAATCAGAAACATTATTTAAGGTTGAAAGTATCAGTATGAGTCGAAACTGAGCAACATCACAAAAACATCAGATGATGAAGATAATTGGTGCGAAATTAACGTATGACAAAAATTAACTAAATTTTTCTTTGAAAATGAGTTTTGGCTGAACAAAAAGAGTGCACAAAATTTGAATGTAATACTATCGGCGAATGTTTTTTTTTATTCACACGTTTGTTTCTTGATAACAAAGTAATGCCACAGCGTTTCACAACTTCAGACTCGTTTGTTTTATTCAAAACCATTTTCACTGTTAACTCTGCTGTTCGAAAAAATGGATTTCGAAATTTTAAGGCACTCAAATCAACTTACATTAATCCCACCAATGGACAGCCATTCGTGTCAACAACTTTAGCAACCCCTCAAATTCATCGGAATTCGAGTTTTAAATCGTAAGTTTTGTTTACTGAATCTGTTAAAATATTCGAAAAAAAAATATTGGTTTAAACGTTAACAAAATTTGGTTTCATTAATGATTGAATATAGAACGAGGACATAAAAAATGACACTTGAACATTGTTCTCGTACACTCGCAAACTGAACGTGATCTCAATATGTGAAAAGTAGAAGAATATTCAACGACTATTTGCTTCGTAATAAAATATCGTACTTGAAAGAAAAAATATTTTAAAGACACTGTTCCTCTTACTTTAATTTCAACCTCTAAATGCATTGAATTGCAATAAATCCTGAATTTTGAAAAGTTATCACTTCTCTTTTTATTGCACAAATTGAAATTCCAATCTGCGCAACAAACATCAAACGATGTTGATTCAGTTGCGGCGCGGTTCTCTTTGGTAGAAACTAAAAATTTGAATATTGGGAATATTAAGATTATCCTTCAAAGTTGAGATTCTAATTTAAGCATATTTTTCATAATTACTTGTAGATATTGCTGAAAATTTTACTTCTTTAAGGCCAAAGTTCAAATATAGGTACCTCTTTTCTAATTTCATGTGTTTTCAGTTTTGAAAAATTATTTGGAAATATAAAACCAAAGTTTCTATTGATTGAACTACTAGTTTTTTAATAAAAAATTCGCATATTTCAGCAATGGCTCATTCTCTAAAAAATCCGTCATCCGAATACTGGTCCCAAAGCAACGAGCATCTGAAGACGAAGAACATCTCCTTAACAATGAATCTCCATCGCCTCCTGAATTCGAGATGCAAACTCTTGTCGCCCTTTCACAAACCCCGCGACGGAAAAGTGCTCAACCAAACACTGTAAATGAAAAAATTGTGCTGCCTAGAAAGTCTTCTTTTTAATACATATGTATGCCTATTGTATCCTCTTTGATAAGTTTTGTATGAAATACATTTCTATGTAGCATACTTTGTAGAAGCCCCCCCCCCCCATCGTATGATTCACTGGTAATTGCTAACATTCATAGACTTCCATTTTTAAAAGCATTTGAACACCTGTCCAAACTCACACCGATTTGTTGTTCATGTATGTTTTTTAGTAATATTATTTTATTATGCCTTCTTTTTTCAACTTCGATTTTCATGTGTTCAATTTTTTTGTCTGGTTGAAAAATAAAATAAAACGGAAGATTATAAGGTCCTTTAAAAGTAATGGTAGGGTTTGAGGCACACGATGTCGTGTTGTATACACTTACTATGAGGTCTTAAAGTACTATCGAAAAAAATTGACAAATCTAATAATATAGGGGGTTGCTTTAAGGTTTCTAATTTTGGTAACAATATTTTATGGCATCTTAACAACGAAAGTTGCGTGTGTTGTGTTCCGATTTTTTCGATTTTTTCCAACACATTGTGTTTATTTCATCATTTCATCGATTATTTGAAAAAATGAACATATATGTGATCCTTTTTATAACTTTGAAAGTAATGAAAACTGGAACTTCCATTAAAGCCACACTTATATGCATCCTATGTCTCCTTTGATGTGTATCTTAATGTGGTTCCAACAGACCAACAGACATGAGCTCACAAGAAAACTAAAAAAAAAGTACAAACACGGTTTCGACGTCATCAATATTGTTGAAATAAGCAGGTGAACATTTTAAGTACACTTCGCACGAATTAAAATCAAAAATTACAACTTTCTTTAAGAAACTACGCAATTCGAACCATTGTTCGAGAATGTTCGCAAAAAAGCCAACGATTACTGAATCTCACATACGAGTCTCATGATTTATTCATTATTATCTTTACATAATTTATAAGCATTCACATCATCACTCGATGGAAAGGGTGCTTGAAGTATTATTCTAATTTTTCCTAAATTTAGAATTTTTGAACTTTAGAATCGCATAGTCTGAAAGTTAAAGATATAGATATTTTCCAAGAGATATTTGAATATTCTAGTTTCTAGCTAGAATATTGCTTTGATTTTCATTACTATGAGTTTTCAATTCATTGTTGATAAATGCTTTAGACCAAAATTTGTTTAATGTTTTGTTATTTTCTAAGAAAACTGATTTAAAATGGTCGTACTTCAGTCTGATTGCTTTCTTTGTTAAAAAATTTAATCAAAACTTTAATTTAAAAAATTGAAAAAACCATATGCATGTGAGAGAAAACATTTGTTGTAACCTTTTCTGAAAATATACATCTTTCGAATGACGATTTTCTTATGAAAAAATGTTTAAAAGTATAAGCTTTAAAAAATCTAAATCTAAGGAAAACTACTTCCAAAACCTGACAACACGAGTTTCAAGTCAACATTTTCTGCTGTCTTTTAAAATCGGCTCTCTAATTTGACGTGGCTTCAGCGAAAAAATAAAAAAAACACCCCCTTTTTTTTGTTTCACAATACAATCAAACATGTATTTTTTCTTTTCGCTTCATATTTTTCACTAAACATGGCGTCATCGGTTTAATAATCGGATAGATAAGCAGAAGGAAAGAAGCTCTAACCCAAGAAAAATAAGTACATGTAAGTACACAGTACAACAAAACATGAAAATCTGTTGCCAAGAGCAGCACCACTCACTTCAGTTTCACATGAAAGGAAATTATTCAATTGTTACTATATTTTTTTGCTTATTACTTTATTTTTTTGTTAGATTATTTAAAAAAATCGAACTGCACTTTTATCAGACATCTTTATTTCGGTCGAGAAAAATACACTCGCATGAGACAAAGTTCTAGTTTTACGGCTCAAACTGCTTCCCATATATGTGAAAACGTTATCCTTATGAAATCGAAGAATTGATCTTTTAAACTTTTTCCCCAAGTTTTCATACGATTCCGATATACAAGGAATCCATTCAAAACTGCTGATTTATGACACATTGCACAAAACCTTTTCTCCCACAGTTTATAGTTTTTCAAGCAATATATTCTTTGAATATTGTGAAAATGACAGTTTCGCTATTTTTCGTCGGCGCTTTTCTAAAGTGTCTGCGAAACACAAGAAATTCTCAACATTTCGGTGTTAAGAATCGAGCTTTCACAAATTTATAAAGGTCTATCGCATTGGCAGATGGTAAATGTGATCAACATTTCCACACAGCTGATGTTTTCAAATTTTTTTGTTTTTTTTTGTTTTTGATATTCTGAGAAAAACATACTTTTAGGGAAGACACGAGAACACTTTCTATTGTAACAAACATCAACCTATTTTGCAAATCAGCTTTTTGAAAAACAATGTGTCGGAATTTTTTATTTGAGAATCAACATTCATATTTCCTTGAAGTTATTATTATTATTATTAAAAATGATCATATGAATGTTTTGTTAAATATATGGAAAATTGAATTCTTACCTTACTTTTTGTATCAAACGAACAATATTATGTTTTTGTATAAGCACAAAAACATATTTTTCATGAAAAACACAAGAATCTCAAAGAAATTTCATTTAAAGAACCCAGCATTCGCTATATTACTTTGCAAAAATAATAATTTCATCATTTTAAAAAGTTTTCTCTTGAAAAAGAAACGACGCCCATCGGCAGTAATTACCTTAATTGGGTGACGCAACCCCCCTTTTGGAGATAGTTGTCCTATTTATCAAACTAACTTTACACTTGGCTACCTATAATTAGAATTACTTACTTGTATCAAATTCAGGAAGTGTTCACGTGTTACCACTTTTTGATTTTAATTCACCGGTCCATTTGGGAAAATAACATCTGTTTTTGTTTCATTTAAATTTGATTTCCATTTATTCTCGATTTTTGTGTTATGTCATTTTTCTTCAACTTCATGTAATTTTTCTTCAACTTATTCGTTTTCAAGCGTTCTAATATTGTTTATTAAATTTCATTGCCTGAAAGTTCTAATATTGTTTAAAATCACGTTTTTTAATATCTGTTTTTAATTCCAGTCTTCGTGTGTTTTATGTTTTGCTCTCTGAAATCCATATTATTCTCCTATTTTTTTAAATTTCAGATTCATATTCCAAACATTTCGAAAACCTCGCATCCAAAAATTACTAGCCGAAATCGTTCCGTTTCTATGTGGTTCCCTGGTCGCGGACGTCCGACGCCATGGCCAAGAGGTGAGTGCTCGAAAAATGTTGTTATTAATATCGAGATTTTGAAAAGCTTTTTGCAAAAAAAATACTTGTTGTTGGTTGCAGACATTAACAGATAATATATATGTATAGCGGGGGATAAGTCTATAATCCGATTGCATAAGGAAACAAATTGCATGCAGATTTTTCTTAATAATAAAATTATATAAAATGAAAAATATTTTACTTCCGCTTTGGACAAAAGTGAAAGAGTGTCAATCTAGAACGAAGAATCATCATCTTTTATCATCTTCGCTTTATGATTGATGATATGCATTTGAAAATTAGATATCAGTTACATACGGAACAAACGTTTAATTAATGTTCAAACTGGAAAAATGTTTACAATTTATTATTATTTTTGATTGGTTTGCAGTCTAGTTAGATACAATTCCTAATAATTGTAGTCTTCTGTTCTTTGTTTAAGTTCCCATAGAGCTTTGCAAAAAAAATGCCAGAGCTTTGCAAAAAATAGGGGGTATTCAAGGTATTTGTACTAATTTTTTTGATAATTACGTAATATAAAGACACTTTTGTTCAAATTTTAACACCTTGAAAATTCCAAAATATCCAAAAATATACACGAATGACAAATTAACTAAAAAATTTTCACTCTGTAACTTTTTATGTCAATCTCCAGACAACGTTCAATTTCACATGTTCTGTCGGACGGGAACTACTCTTTCGTTTTTCCCCGATACTCAGAGAGCGGTTTTTTCTATAACGTGGGATACATTTTTCTTCATGGAAGATTTCCATAATTCGGATATCGGTCAGTCCGGAAGTCAGGAAATGCCCTTTTTGTTAAGTTAGTTAAGAGGACACTCATGTCGGAGAAAAGAAAAAAAAACAGTGATTCAAGTGATGTCGAAAAAATGAAAACAAGGCAAGAAAAATTTAAATAGCAAAAAAATAAAATTCCGGTGACATATAATTAAAAACAGGAGACGCAGAGATTAAAAGAACATAACCCAGTGATTACCGTCCAATTCCTCTATTTCGTGTTGAGACCCAAGAATAATTTTTAGCAATGTTCCTTTAATCATACAGTAATCTTCTGCGTTTCTCCGTTTTTAATTATATCTCGCCGGAATTTTATTTATTTTTGTTCCTTTGTTTTCCTTTGTTCCTGTTTTTCTCGAAATTAATACATCCATTATAATTCCTTAATTCAGAAAATAAACTAATAGTGAAAAATGTGCTGATACTAGGATATTGTAAACCTGTGCAAATGTTGGCTACAGGGTGAAGACTGTTTAAAAATTTAATTAAGGATACATTTCATTTGAAAAAAAATGCTGAATTGAACATTTTCGGTAGAGGAACACGGAAGGAAATATTCTATTTTTGACTTGTTTTTTTGAACTTTACCTTTCGAACGCTTTTTTTCGGTCGTAAAAATGAAGAGTTCATTTTTTTCTACTATCCAAACACACTTTCCCATTTCTCATACCCAACCATTAACGCTTTTGCGGTCCCAACATCAACACTTCTCAAGTTCTTTGGTTCTTTGAACACATTTCAAAAAATTTCGCTAAATATTTACTTGATAAAAAATGAGATGTTTATCGAGCAAATAAACTTGCCTGTAGTTTAGTTTTCTATCGCATTCTTAAATACTGTTATTTCAAAAAAAAATATTTTTTTGAATTCTAACTTCCCGTTGATAATCTATTAGTTTTGTGTAGAAGATCTGTGATATCTCAAGAATTAAGTTCTCATTTTTTAGTTAATATTTTATCCTTATCCTACTTCAGGTTCTTTTCTCCAATCCCCGGAAATGCAAATTTAACAGCTCAAAATACTGACCAAAATTCAATGTTCACACCAATAGTAAGATAATGAATATGGAAATTTCTTAATCTTATGATTAAAAGTATTTCACCGGATTACACAGATTACGATCCTTTTTAATTTATTTTCAAGTAATTAATCCGAAAGCATTTTTATAAATCTTGTATTTTTCTTTTAATTTAGATGAATATTTAGAAAATTAAATACTTTTTTTAACTGCTAGCAAAACAGGTTATTTGAGATAACAGAAAGTGAGCCTAGACAAAAATTGAGTTACCCTGGTATACATCAATAATGTCCTCAAAATGTGTTTTGTTCATTTCCTCAAGGGCAAGTTGCTACTTTTTATTTATTTGGAAAGTATGTATATCTATTTTTGTCGTTTACAAAATAATTTTTCGTTTTTATTTAATTTTCAAATATCCGCAACATTTCAGTTCAGTCAATTGCGTTTATTTTCCAAATTATACTCATTAAAATTAATTTCCAAATTCACTTCTGCAAAAAATTGCAACTTTTTGAATGTTGTTTCATTCTAATAATTATAAAATTGAGAAAAAATGGTGTTTTTAAGTTAATCTAAATAAGATCTAAATATTGACCACATTGTAAATAATACAAATTTCCGGTAAATTAATAAACAATTCTTACGAAATCTATCATTTTTGTTATTCGTTTGATTTCTGACGAATAGAATTGGATTGGATTATATGAGGATTATAATTGTACAATCTGCAGACCCTCGTTGATCACTGAATTATATAAAATAAATGTATTATTAAGTCCAATCTCCACTACTATTTCGAATGTGCTCAAAAACATTTGTTTTTGCAATCCACATTTTCTTTAAAAAATTTTTAAAAGCACGTGGACTGAAAAAAAGTGTGGTTTGGTCTCTTAATTGGTTCAATGTAAAACCTACATTATTATATAGTTTAAAAATTGTCGGATCACTGAAATTATATCGGAAAATCTTATAAAAATATGACTTTGAGTAGAAATTTACACATTTCCTAACTCGTCAAATTAAAAAAAAACTATTGATTAAACGAAAAGTTAATTTTAAAAAACATTCATCAGGATAATGGACTTTATTTGTAAAAATAAGCTACAATTTGTAAAAACTGTCGGAAATGACAACCTTTCGACAACCCACCAACTCAATGTGCATTATTTCGTCACATGGGCTGTAACAGTTGCAAACACCAAAACCAAATTCATGCATAAATTTTAGGACATGTGTAAATATTTTATATTTATGTTATACCAAACGATTTTTAGGATTTTGTCATGATTTATTCTTTATAAAGCATTTTCTTATTAGAATTATCTTAAATTTGGGGTGGGTTTCATGCAAACTATATTATCTATAAGTTATGGCGTCAAACGTTGGGATTTTCTCAAAAAATTCAACTTTGAATGTTAATAACTTGCTTCATTCTACTAAAAACTTGATGAAACCCCACTAATTGGCTTAAACTACCCCAATTTTAGATAGAAGTTTGAGAAATTCATATTGTGCTTGTGAAAATTGTGAAAATTCAAATTTGTATGAGTTATATCCATTATTAGATACCTACAGTAGTGGTCATAAAGATTGTCACAAATGGTTTTTTGAGTATAACTTTTTTAAAAGTTAACCGATCGAGCTGAAACTTTCAGATATAGTGTAAAACGGTAAAATACATTGTTTTAACAACTGTATCCCGAGAAATTAAAAGAATCGGTAAATTAACAACAATTTCTAAGAAACACTGAAAACCGGGAAATATGCATTTTACAAATTTTTTTAAATGTTATTACAGAGTTTTCATGGAAAACCATATTTTGTAGCTTTATTAAAGGTCTGACTGCATTTTCAGCTCATAATAATAGAAAAAACAACATTCCGAAGAACTGTATCGATGAAAGTATGAGAGCGAGTCGGTGCAAGAGGTGGAACACAGTAAAACCGACTAGATCTTTGAACCAAGTATATCTTTTTTACTTTAAATATTCTTTTTAAATACCCAATTTAACAATAAAACAGAAAAATAATGTTAATATTGCATATAACATTTATAATAACAAACAGAGGTCAGCATAGTCCACTAGTAGTACAATTTTGAAATGAATCCGACACATTCAACGCTGAATATCATAACGGCAAGAGCTTGAATTAATAAAAACTAACCTGTATTTGAAAGAAAAATATTTTTAGATTATAATGTACTTAATTTTAGAAGTGGACCTTAAAGATACCCCGTTTTATGAACGGGAATTCATGGATTTGTGTGAAGCAAACCTGGCGTGATACTCGATAAATGTGAAGCGACCAGTTAACGCGATCTATACACTATTTTTTTGTCAATTTGTGATTAATTAGCCGTTTTACATAATTAAGTTAATTATCATCATGGATCTGACCTTTTTACGCTTGATTTCGAGCGCGTAAATATGACGTCCAGGCTTGCTTCAGACAAATCCATGAATTCCCGTTCATAAAACGGGTTACCTTTAAGGTCCACTTCTCAAATTAAGTATATTATAATCTAAAAATATTTTTCTTTCAAATACAGGTTAATTTATATTAATTCAAGCTCTTGCCGTTATGATATTCAGCGTTGAATGTATCGGATTCACTTCAAAATTGTACTACTAGTGGACTCTGCTGACCTCTGTCTGTGATTATGAATGTTATATGTTAAATTAACATTATTTTTCTGTTTTATTGTTAAATTGGGTGTTTAAAAAGAATATTTAAAGTAAAAAAGATATAATTGGTTCAAAGATCTAGTCCGTTTTACTGTGTTCCGTCTCTTGCACCGACTCGCTCTCATACTTTCATCTATACAGTTTTTCTGAATGTTGTTTTTGTTATTATTTTGAGCTGAAAATACAATAAGACCTTTAATAAAACTAAAAAATGTGGTTTTACATGAAAACTCTATAATAACTTCTAAAAAAATTCGTAAAATACATATTTCCCGGTTTTCGGTGTTTCTTAGAAACTCCTGTTGTTTCACAGGTTATTTTAATTTTCGGGGATATAGTTGTTAAAACAATGTATTTTACCGTTTTACACTATATCTGAAAGTTTCAGCTCGATCGGTTAACTTTTAAAAAAGTTATACTCAAAAAACCATTTGTGACAATCTTTATGACCACTACTGTACATGCTTCAAAAACATTAGTTTCAATAAGCAGCCTTCATTGTTTAGTTTCTTTTGGTGCTGGCTCAGGCTAACAAAACACAAATCTCTGTTTTTCTGAAAGCGGGGAGGGCATTCAAAACAAAAAACAAAGTGTTGTTTTGTTCTTTCTAGCCGCCAGCTCGGCTACTGGTTCATTTATTCTAGCTCTTGTCTCTTTTTTTTACTTCCGCTTATACAATCTGTTTTTAGATTGTAGGCACAAGTTTTAAAAAAAAGTGTTTATGTTCTTTTTTTATTTTCCCAGGCATTTTTTTGTTTCGTATGCACTCACTCTGCTACATCAGAGAACGGAGCATGAAAACTGAAACGAAACGTTTATTTGGAAAATGACACCAGCTGCTCGGAGCCAAGTGCAATGATCAGATAAATATCAGGCAGACGTGGGATGGATGACGCGAAAAACATGATCGTTTTGATGAGGGAAGAAGATAAATTGGTTTTTGAAAAAAAAAACCTTTGAAACATTTCGGTCAAATTCCTTGAGAATGGTGGTTGATCCGACTCCACTTGTCATGACTTCTTTTAAAGCTATTGAATTTCATGTACTACAGACTTGAGAGTTTTATTTGTATACCATTGAACAAATTTCAAAAACCAAGTTTCAATACACAATGTTTTTTGAACTACTTGATGTCACGCACCTCACCATCTACTTTTGCAGCCATAGTTTGTTCTTCCGTATTGAGCGCCAAAGTCTTCTTTTTATCTCGAATATTTATGTATTTTTAAATATTACATGCCCATGTGATCAAAACCAAAGCTCCGATTATGAAATCTTTTTTTCTCTTCATAATATAAAATGACTTTAAAAATATTAATTTCTTGGTAACATGTCTCTTGAAATCGTATTATTTCTTTGTTGACACTAGTGCAAACCAGACCTCCAATGAACTTGATCTTTGTATCTTGAAGACGTGGGAAATGTCTATCTATTTCATGTTCTTTAGATGGAAAAAAAAGATTTGAAGAGCGGAATAATGGGTTTCTGATCATTATAACGCGCGACCTAATTTTAGAAGTGACGACACAGAGTTGACAGCCTAGACGTAATCAGATAAATACCATCGTTGCCAAATTTATTCATAAGAGTGGTTGGTGAAAAAAAATGCATAAGTGGGGGGGGGGGGATTAATAAATTGCGTCACAGTGGGTTTTTGAAATGGACACAGGTGAATGACTGGACATTTTCCTTCAATTTGTTAATTATTCCAGTTAAAGGTTTTTTTTTTAAAAAGTCAAGAAATCCAATTTCTACATCATGTAAGGTTGACTTTTCTTAGGAAATTTTAGGGGATGTCTAATTTTTGAGAGTGTTCCAATATAATCCAATTTAGGAGATCTTCTGATGAGAAGTTCGTTCAATATAACTAAAATTATGATTCTCTAATTTATCTTACTATATTTTTAAAGGTTTTTTTAAAGAGGGACCAATTTATGCTGCTAGTGAATTAGAAGACCGATCCATATTTTTTCAAAAACTCCTGGGAATATATTTCAGCCCTCCAATAGAGATGTCTGAACAAAATTGTTGTTATTTTCATATTTATTTCAATTGAAAATTCCTGTCGACATTATCATTACAATTTTCAAACAAAAAAAAAGTAGAATCCCGTCAAATGGGGGCCAATAACAAATGCAATGTCTTGTCTCCTTTGTCTATCAGCCACCGTTCATAAAAACTGTACGCGTTGTTCTCTAATCAATAACGCAATATGATCAAACATAAACCATTGGGGTTGTGCCTTTTCTTCTCTACACTACAGTTATGTTTATTCAACACATGCTCCCTACCTTTTCCTTACAAGGCGTTGTGGGACCCCGTATATGTGTACGTGGGTGTGTGTATGTGTGTACGTGAGTGAAGTAGAGTGTGTGTGTGTGTGCGTTTCTTTTCTTTTCATTTTTCGTAGACGCCTTACCCGATGTAATTTGTTTTCCACCTTGAAAGTAAACCGTTGATACAACTATGTATATCTAATTGCAATAATCAAGTTTGTCTTCCGTGATAACGAATTTTGAAGAAAAAGAAGGCTTCTGATAATAAATATGTAACATTTAAGTACAAATAAGATTATTTATCTATCTATCGAGATGTTTTTTGGAATGAGTTCTCGTTGCTGTAGACATTTTTATTTAGGGTCATAAAAATCATAACCATAATATTCTCTCCAAATATTACATAGTATTCCGAGCAGCGCAATTGTCTTCTGCCCGTTTTTTGGTTAATAACGCAACAGACTTACGTTGAAGTAGGCGGAGCCCAACAAATCTTGCAAAAGAAAAGTAGCGTCATGTTACGCATTTCCTTCTCTAAGCCGCAACTAAACTATCTTTTAAATATTTAACAGGATACTTATATATTTTTACTTCTTTACATTGAACTTTGTAGTCGAATTCAAATTCGATTGTTGCCTTTCATTCGGTCAGATTGATAACGCTCTTATCTTCTTAAGGTTCATGTGTAGCATTGATAAGCATTCTTCTATCGTCTCCCATGTTACGTGCATTAGATAAAGTGTAGTTAGATTCAATTCGGTCAATTTTGTGATATGTAGTCTCTCAAAACAGATGAAATAATATGATGAAAATTGTAAAGTCCACATGAAGAAATTTTTTGAAGTTTGGAACAAGTAAAATCTTTTTGACTAGATTGTTTTTTATTCTTTTCGTGACCTCAGAGAACTTTTATTTGGTTTTCTGATCTCAAATAGTGTAAAGAGTTGAAGATGAAAAAAAAACGTTACTTGACGCACCTGTTACACTGGAAAAGATTTTTTTTCACATTATTTCAAATTTCCTGTTCTTAAATTACGATTAGATAATTTTATTCATGTTGCAAGAATTTACTTTTCCGCACAAAGAATATTCATCCACAGCCTATAATTAATTTCCTCCGTCTCTCTCACTCTCTCAAAGTTATCCACCCCGATGAGGTTTTAGCAAAACCTCCAATTATACATATATGGACAATAATAGGAAGTTAATAGTAATTATAGCTCACTGAATAACCAAAAATCAGGTTGAAAAAAGGAGTCACTTTTTTTTTGAATATGTTCGAAATTTCCTGGGGTAGTTTCTCAAGTTGATTGATAAGAAATGAATGTGACCTTGAACGCTTCAATAGATTGTTCGATAGATTGATCAGTTTTTGAGATAACGGTATATCGTTTTCTGTGCAATAAAGATTTGAAAGATAAACATCTAAGAATTAGTCTGTTATGTAGAAAGTTTGTTTTTTTCTCTGTTGTTACTTTGTTGATACTTTGGTATTATTGGTTTCGATTTAAATTTTAAAAGAATTTGTCTACAATTTAAAATTGTACGTTGGCAAGTCGTCGCAGCTTTTTTTTGTATGTAGTTTGATTATAATAGGTAGAGACACAATTTGTCAACAAAACTGAGTGATAGTTTGAAATTTGTTTTTTTTTTCTAACTCCAACAATTCATTTTCTATTGATTATTATCCAAAAGAGCTGTGAAATTTAGATTCCAATTTAGCATCATTTTTATTTCTTTTCTAGGGTCTCTTGATATCGAAAACCGAAAACATTCAAAAAATCGAATTTCTAGAATATATCACATGAGATAATAACCTCGTGGTCCAAATGTTCATACTATGATAACATCAAAGTGGAATATTTGTTCAAGCGGTGATGTTTGCGAAACTCCTTATAAAACTTCCATTTTATTTTTCGCTATATTTTTCATAAAATATATAATTTCAATCATTGCCACCCCGAAAAAAAAATATATTGATCAATATATGAATCATGTGAGAGAACAGATGGAAAAAAAACCCCCTCTTTGAATTTTTTGGTTGAGTCATTCATTTTTGCTGGCAATTTGACAATTTTTTCTCTCTCTCTCTCTCTCTCTCTCTCTATTTTTTTTTAAACAAAAGTTTGTTATAATTTTTAGTGTGATAAGGAGAACAAACATCGAAACAATCTCTCAGTAGACAAAGAACAAATGTAGCAGAAATTTCAGAGAAAATTGTTTCTTGCTTATTGTTTTGCTACAATTATACGCTACAATTAAAAACTGCAGCCCAATGAAAGGAGTCTGAAATTACAAACATTTCCTCAGCAGTTTGTCTTAATCCAGCACCTCCGTTTTTCCCCCTTTTTTTCATTTCTAGTTTTTGTTTTCCACTCGCAGCTTTTTTTTTGTCTGACCACATTTTTCGTTCTCTGTGCGTGCGGATTTCTCATTCCTCTTTACTCCATGTCTCTTGTGAGTGTGTGTGTGTTTCTTCAGCATTTCTTTTTTTTCCATTTAGCATAATGTACTTTTTATATGTATTGTAAACTAATGTAACTCTTGTCATCGATTTAAAGAAAAAAGAAAATTCACCTCGAATAATTTTAGCATGGAGGCTTGGAAAACTTTCAAAAAATTAATCGCATGAAATTGATTATGATGATTTTTTTCAACCTCGTTATCAACGTTGAAAAAATAACATTTTTCACATGCTCTAATTTTTTTTTGATTATAATGCATTTGATTCTTGTGTTAGAGTGCGGCCAAAAATGTATTTGAATATTTATAAATGTTTCGAAATTGAAAAACAGAAAACATGAAAGCATGTGATTGTTTTTCAGCTCTCATACTTACCTTAATAAATATTATTTAGATTCAAAGAAAAAAGTAAGTAAATAAAATTGAACATCAAAAATTAATTTAAAGGTTGTTTAATACATTGACGTAGTTTTTTGGCATCATTTTAACTATGTTAGAGCCTTACCCAACACGTATACATTCGTGATAACATTGTGTAGCTAACCCAAATTAGATAGGATTTCATCAGCAGAGACAAAACATGATTTCTGTTTTTCTCCCCCAAAAACATGTGACTTTCTTGCAGATTTCTCTTCTTTTTTTTTATTCGTTTCGTTTTATTCATTTATAAATACATATTTTTGCAGATATGAACGTGGGTAATGGCGCGCCTCAAATGAGCTTCACGCCAGCACAATTTCAAGTGAGTTTTGATTTTATGTGTTTTTTTTCGATATTCATCATAATTTGTGAAAATGGGGAATTTTTTTAAAAAATTGCACATTAAGTAAAGAGCACTTCTTAAAAACTGAAGTATGTAAACATTCCGATGAAACATTTGACAAACCGAGAGCACCTAGTATTATTTGTATACCTACAGCACGGATAACAATTTTTGGTCTTGTCTATTCTTGAACGAAAATGCGTTGTTTGTTTGAATGGAACGTAATAGTTTTGCAACAAAAAGAAGAAGTTTCAAACTTTGAAAAAGGCTTGTAAAAAGCTAAAATGGAAATCTAGTTTAATTTTAAAAAATATATTTGTAATTTGCAGCAATTAGCACAACTCGGCATCAATCCGAATCAAATTGGAGCGCTCAACGGTATGGGACAGGCGTTGATTGCACAGGCACCAGTTGTCCCAAACGTTGCACCGGTGACCATTGCACAACCAGCGGCAACATCGACGCAGAACAGCACTCCAGTACCACAGCCACCAAATCAAGCACAAGTATTGCAACAGCTTCATGCGAGTTTACAAGCAGCACAACAAAATCAAGTGTTAACAGCCGTTCAGCAGGTTTAAATTGAAAATTCGGAAGAACAAAGATTATGTGAAGAAATATTACAGTATCAACAAGCTCAGATGCAAGCTGCTGCTTCTGCTCAGCCAGCCAATCCACCATGTCCACCTCCTCCGGCTGGTATTCCTTCACTTCCATGGCCGTTGGCATCACCAATTTGTCATATTCCATTCTTTGATATGAATTTGTATAGGCAAGTGAATATGGATGTTCAACCGAGCCACGAGTCGTCTGGAATGGATCTTCCGCTTACCGACATCACAACACTGAGGTTTTTGTTTATAAATTATTGTATCTAAAATAACGTTTTTTAGGTTTTTCTTCAATTTTGGAGTACAACAATCAAGAAATCTTGTCGCCACAAGACATCCAGCAATCCCGGAGAACATTGGAACACCGGGAGCGAACAACATTGGAAACCCGCAACAACTGACAAATCCAGCAACATTTGAACAATTACATATTCTTCTTGGACATCATAACGCTTTGCTCCGACAAGCGCACTTGCAAAATGTTCCGCAGCAACCAGTTCTTGGTCAGCAGCAGTTGATTCAGCAGCAGTTGAGCCAACTTATGAATGCACGAAATCAGCAGCAAAACCAACAATTAGCACAACTCCAACAGAGTCATATGTTACAACATCAGTTGAATGCTATCATGCAACAGCAACAACAACAGCAACAACAACAACAGCAACAACAACAACAGCAGCAGCATCAGCAACAACATCAGCATCAACCGCTGCAATCCCAGGCACAGGTGCAACCGCAGGCACAGGCACAGCCACAACAGCAGCCACATCAACCGCCACAACATAGCCATCCTCTTCATCCACAATCTCAACATGGAATTCCACAAATCCAACCACCAGTTTTATCAAATGTTCATGCACAACTTCAACACGTTCAACAACCAGAACAAACGCTTCAAATTCAACACCCACAAGCTCAACAAGCGCCACCAGCTCAACAGCTGCCAATTCAAGTTCCAGCAACAATTGCAGCCGTCCCACAGGAACGTAAAATTTCTCAAGTTGAGATTGTTTCAACGCCGACACCGATTGCGTGCTCTCCGAGCAGCACCACAGTACAGGTAAGTAAACGAAGTTTCA
This sequence comes from Caenorhabditis virilis, assembly GCA_964036255.1. NCBI lineage: Eukaryota > Metazoa > Nematoda > Chromadorea > Rhabditida > Rhabditidae > Caenorhabditis > Caenorhabditis virilis. The sequence goes on along the minus strand of OZ038420.1, from coordinate 12,350,291 downwards.
TTCATCGCTCATAATTATCTGATTACAGTTGATTTCATCTGTGCCATCTGCTCCGACAGCTTCCGGTTCTTCGACGAGCTCGTCAATTGGTTTTGCACCATCAGGCGGTTCAGTGTCAACAACACAAACCACCACTCAGCAACAAATGCAAAAGCATTTTGATAATCATACCATTTTGTTGCAGCATGCCTTATTAGCGGCCACCACGGCTAATGGTACGGCATTTGACAACAAAAATAAGGAAGTTTCCAAATTTTTAGCCCAAGTTGGTAACAAACCTAGCTTGCACGAGATTCGTCTCCAAGCTATTGCTCAACATCATCAGGCTGCTTCAACATCGTCTGATGTGACAAACAACCTGCATCCATTCATAAGACCAACTGAGGTAATGTTTTAAGATATTTTTTCTGCATGTTTGGGATTGTGAATCTTTGCAAAAAATGTTTGTTACTATTATCAAGAAAACCTTTTTGTTTTGTTGAAACCAATTTCTTTTAAGCTGAATTTGATCGAATTTTTAATGAACTCTTCTAGATCAATTGGTTCAAACAAAAAAAAAGAGAAACTAGACAATAGTCAATGAACACGATTCATTATTTTGCATGCATTTTTAAATATGTTGTCTAGTGATGTGATGTATTCGAAATGTTGGTTCTTTGCAGGCCGTGAAACCGGCAACTGGCGTGAACGGTAATGAACCATCTGTTTCGCCTAGAACGGTTCCGGTTGATCCGAGCCCACCGAGCTCGAGCGCGCCTCTTATTGTGGTTTCGCAAGCAGTACCAGATACTACAAAGGTATTGTGAAGAGTCAAACGTATTTTTGTTATATGTTGTAATGTGGGTTTTGTGAACATTCAAAGCGATTCTAAAACCTAAAAAGATTGCATCTCAAAAGATAACCCCCATTTTTCAGAGTTCTGAGCGTTCTACTAACTCCAATACTCCTACCGAACAGAAACAATCGACACCTTCTTCCTCTACACCATCATCATCTCAACCGAGTACCTCCTCTCAGGTGAATGCAAGCCCGATTGGAATCGCCAATCCAATGGGTGCAGCTTCAAGTTCATTCATGCCACCTCGCAGTACTGTCCAAACGTCGAATGCAAGAAAATCGCCAGCTACAAATGGAATTCCACCGCTGTTTCAAATGTCAGAAGATCATTTCACCGATACGTTCCGCAAATCGGAGATGAGAAAAAATCTTGGATTGCATAATCCGAATGGTGGACAGATTACCGATGCGTCTAGACATGTTGAAAAGGAAGAAGACATGGAAGATAAACCAGCACTTGCTCCGATTTTGATGATGTCATATTTAAACACGTGTATGAGTCAAGCTAAAACCCAGCTGAATGCGAATGGAGTTCAAGTGGGACTCGACGATAATGGACAAATTGTAAGTTCACTAGGCAACAAAACCAGATATGTAGACATTTGTGGTTTTTGTAGGTTGACTTCTCATCCCGACCAATTGACCCTATTTTTAAGGATGCCCGCGAAGATCTCGCTCGAGCTCGCGATTTCCGCCCAGTCGACACAACCAAACGTTCGCATTCACAATTGGCTCAAGGGTCACAAACTCAAAAGCTTGCTGTGCCAACTGCGGTGGATGGGTCTGCTAGAAAGTCACCAAATGCGCCAGCTTCGAAAACTCCATCACCACCACAAGCTCGTTAGTTTTTTTTTTCGTTTTTCTTTTTTTTAAAGATTAAAAATGTGACACATAAAGGATAAACGTTTTATAGAATCATCATCGTCACCGAAAGAAGAGAAACCGCAAGCGCAACCTGCACCACAAAACCCGCTTGGAATTAATAGAACTGTAAGAGAATGCTTATACAAAATAGCATCTGTCAATTTCGAATTTGTTTCAGATTGCGGACGCTGCTCCATCATCAACCCCAAAAGCGGAAAATGAGCATGAGCCGGTTATTAATGTTACCGGACCGGAGGATGACTCGGAAGATGATACAGTCGGCGGAAAACGACTTCGAATTGCTACCGAAGAAGAACGTTAATTTTATTTTGTTTTAATACCTTGTCATACATTTTATTTTGGTCTATCAATTTCGCATGTGACATTCTCTTAAGACATCTCGTTTCTCATTCCGATTTATGTGTCTCAACATCAAAATTGTGTTACTTTTTCTGTAATGCATTCCATATTATTATAGAAATTTTTGGTTATTTTTCCTCATTTTATCAATGTTACTACCTGAAAGTAATAATTAAAGCCATATGATATTTTTGGAGTCTATTTGGTGTTTTTTAATTAATTTTTCTTTTCCATGTCTGTTTTCTTTTTTGTTATTTATTTTGATTTTTTTGTCAAGATATTTTCTAGTTTAAGCTCTAATTGATTCATTTTGTTTTTATGTTTATAATCAATATTATGCTGCCTTTAATTTCATTAACTATCCCTTCATTGTAACTAACATTTTTCAGTATTAATATTTGAATAAAGTTTAAAAAATAAATTGGAAGAATGCTTTTCAAGATATTGCTATAGAGAACTTATAACTTTCACAATAGAATAACCCAAAATTTGAATATTGACAAATGCCGAATATTTATATTAAACAAATATTTGAACGGCAGCTGAACGCATATTGAACGGATTAAAGTGTCCATATATTTCTTTTTTTTCAAAGATCACAGACATATTATTGAAAAATATCGATAGTGAATGTTCAAGGATGGGTAAAAATATTACTTACAGTACCGGTCAAAAGGTTGTTGACTTTTGGTTTTTCCCCATAATTTTTTTCTGAGAATAGGTATCGGCTTGAAAATTTTAGGAGAGTATTTTGATGTCTATTGAAGTTTTTTAGCAGATTTTTATGAAAAAAGTCCAGAGAATAATAGTCTTATGTCAGTTATTTCGAAATATTGAAAATGTTGGTTTTTTGACTTTTTTATTCAACCCTTTCTGATGAATTCAAAACTACATTTATTAATCAATAACAATTGGAAATGGGTTCACTGGATCTAGTACTTTGTTGCGAAACCTTTTCTGGAGATAACCGCTTGACATCTGCGAGGCATGGACTCGATCAGAGCGTCGATTGTGGACATCTGGATCTTTTCCATTCCTCCTCCAACTGAGCGAATTTTTGGTCGGCATTTCTTGCCAATTTTCCTGTAAAACATCTCTCTAGATTTTCCTATAAATGCTCGACTGGATTCAAGACTAGACCACTCCATAAAGCTGATCATGTGGCTCGAGAACCAATTCTGAACACGTTTTTCTCGTAGAAACGTATGTACACTTGGACTACACCATTAGATATGATGAGTTTTAGATTTTTCAATTAAAAAATTATACTTGTGCCGACAGTTACTTTTTTTATAATCACCAACTGTCGGCTGCGTGGTCGAATTTTCAAAACGCGAGAATACAAACAAACTTTTTTTTGAATCACAATAGTAGTTTGTAAACAAATTTTATTTCTTACTATCTATTTCTGCGTCCGACGTTTTGTTGAAAGGAACGGCATACTCGAGATCTCACAAATACCGTATACCTGTTAGTTTTTTTTTTTGAAAATCGTTAAATTTTTAACTCGTGTACTAGTATTTATTAGGATTTTTTCAGAACATTCTCCTTTATGCCGATCAACAATCACTTGTGCCATGTCTCCGGCAAGCCAACTTCTGAACTGGTCTTGCGTGGTTTTCCTGATAAAACCTCGGACTGACTGTTAGGCCATGTCACATTCAATTTTTACAAGGAATCTTGTTTAAGCTTTTTTTAAAAATCAGAAATGTAATTAAACTACAGTATTCCTACTTATAATATAAACAAGATTAAAGGCAGCTTCCCATTATCCGATACGAAAAATAAAAATTTGAAAGGGACCCCAGAAGATAAAAAAAACAATATCAATATTCGCAATTTCATAATTTGCGCCAATTCAGACATTTTGCGCCAATTCAGACAACGGCATGCATTCTGATTTTGATTCTTGTAATCTTTGTGGTTTTGTAAAATGTTGCTTGCTAAAATTAAATTTAGATGCATCATACCAGCTTTTTAACGCCGCTACGCGGCGGTAATGAGAGAGATAGTGTGTAAAATGAAGAGAAACAGAGACAAACGCTAAGTTTAGGTTACGGTAACTACCGTAATGCTACAGTAATCCGCACCAAATTTTCACAGTGACCTTACAATACTCCAAAGATGTTACCATGAAAGTTTGGTCTCGATCCGACCATTTTGAAAAAAACGTGAAAAAAATTGTAGTACTGTAGCTACAGTAATCCTACAGTAACACGAGATCCAAACAGTATTTTTGTGAAGCGCTCCGAGAGGCATGACGATATGCCAAGTATGGGTCAGATCGGTCGAGGGGTCAAAAAGTTATTCATGTGAAATGCTGGTACACACACACAGAACTATTCGCTTAGTAAGAAGAAAGATTAAGCTTGAATTTTTCTGTAAAAAATTTTAATAATGTTCACGACGATGAAATTGCAAGAATCTTCAAAGCGATTGTTTCGCTTACGTCTGCTCACTTTTTTTTTTAAATCCGGAAGTGTTCTGGTTTCAATGGACCAAGAGCTCCCTTTTTTTCTCTTGCAAGCTATTTTTAGAGAAAAAATGAATTCACATTGGCTCACACATTTTTTAAACCGATGACTAATATACGTTTTCTAGAAATGACTAAATGTGATTCAATCATGCTACATTTTTTGACGACAATTTAACGATAACAATTTGAAGAGTTTTTGGTTCTGTTGACGTAATTTTTTCGTCACAAAAATAATACAGTATACCAAATTTCGAAACGATATTACAAAATCCAAATTTATTTTTTGTTCCTAGCAAGTTTCATCAATTTTTGAGATGATCACAAAAGTGCATAACCCCCATATCTTCTTGTAGTGTTATACTTCTTAAAAGTGCTTTTCCGGTCAAGTTCAGCTGCAACTTGGTCCGCCGGATATGACGAAAGTTGGTTCGTGTGTTTTGAGTATTAATAGCGATTTTTGAGACCGAAAAAAGAACGGGTGGGGGAGTGGTAGTTGGTGAGATATTTATTGGAACAAAATATGCGAAGAGGAAAAGAAACATCCCAAAAATGTACTATTAAAAGAAATGCTATACACTAAAGAAATATACCCGTAGGTCAATGAAAACAACCGGACAAGATATGCAATTATATATCACAATATTTTGAATTAAAAGTGTTAAAAAAGTTGATTAGTTGCTGATATGCTATAACGGATCTCATTGTCTTGGATGAGTTTATATTGATCATCTATAGTGAGCAGTTTGACATCATTGTGTTTTAGTCCACGGTATATCTTAAAAGTTCAAGTTTTATTTATTTCGCATTTTCTTGGAATACACATTCTACTAACCTTTTTAGTATCCGAGAATGGGACTAACGATGTGTGCCGCCCCCAGACAAGGTTACCTTTACCAAGAACTTCGTCGTCATCGCTCCATAAACTTGCTACAAATTCGGCATCTTTTTTGTTCTCGTCATTCATATCCATCAACGATTGTGAATATGATACCTGGAAATAAAATTTGTAATTGATCTACTGTTATCGTTTTTTAAAGCTTCAAAATGTATATCTACAAGGATTAAAAATTACTCAAACAAAGATTAAGACCACTCACATTGCTACATTTATTAGTTATATGTACATCTTCCGAGGAACACTCGAACATCTTGCACGAACCGGGGTAAAATCCAGTCTGCAACGGAGCATATTTCAGAATTTCAAGTGTGTTTCATTCTCTTACCTCCATCCCGCATGCTGGGAAAGCTGTAGCATACTGGCAGGGACACATACCGTAGTTTGCTGCAGCGAGTGAGATAAACGTTCCTATTCTATCGGAAATGTTTGGTCCTATGTCACAACTTGCTCCGTTAGATGAGAACTGCAAAATAGAACTATTTTGAATCCATGGTTTTGAACGAACCGTTCCTCCTTGTATCGCTTTACGAGCTACACTGACACCCATTGAATGTGCAATTACATGTATACTATCAGATTGAGTGTACGACAAAACTGATTCAAAAAATCTTCTATGAAGAAGCAAGACACCACAATTGAAATGTCTGAAATAAAGTTTTGAGAGAAATTTATAATACAAATTTATAATTTACCTTGTATACGAAGTTGAGATGTTTCTGTCGCCATATGTTATTCCGTAAAGTTCTGAAAGAGCATAGCCTTTTGTGGTGAAATAATTGAGATGAGCATTCCAACCGGATTGAAATACACCATCACCATATCTCAAAGCAGAGTCGGAATTGCCATGCACAAAGACAATTGGAGTTTTGGCAATCTGAAAATGTTCAATACTTATTGAATTGCGGTCTATTGAAAATCTAGTTTTTTTGAACATCTTATTTTTTTTCCTTAATTTCATTTATTTCGTAGGCAAAATGCAAATTATTTCTTATGATTCGAAGAACGATCAAATATTGAAAATTATCAGATTAGATTGTCTGAGTATTACTTTAATACTTTTCAATTTAAAAGGTGTTTATTTACGATAAGGTAGAAAAAAAGGATGTAAAAGCAAAAAACTGTCATTTATAATTACCTCGATGTCACGAATCTTATGTTAATGATAATGGTTTAACTTTTATTAATAACTTTCAATGATAAATAATTATTTATCATTGAAAGTCCACATTTTATGATAGGACTTCGCCCTCTTAAAGACAACATACCAGTTTTTAAATGTATCAAAATTTATTTGTGAGATTTAGAAACGAAAGAAATTCACGTTAAATTAACAAATCGTGATTCAAGGAACCAAAATGTGTTAAATGAACCTAGCTGGAATGCTGCCTTTAATACCAGGCGAATACCGTAGTGCTTAAACTTTTTGATAATTATAAGACTGATTGCCTATTAATTAGATTGATGGATAAATAAAAGAATTGTGTTTTGAAAATGCCAAACAAACCTTCTGCTCTGGAAACATCTTTCCGCCAAACGAGCCAGTCTCGTCAAATGTAGAAATCTGCCGAATAACATGGTCGTTTCGTTTGGGTCTTCTGTAAATCAAATTCATTTTGATTGAAATTGTAGTTGTTGAGATATTGCCACTTCATTATTTTCAGAATCTATTTCATTTCGAAAATATTTTCTGTTTCAGATTCGAATAAATTTCGAAAAGTTAATTCATGAATATCAACTGATTTTGTTCATTAACAGTTTACAAAATGATTTGATGTTTATAATCAAATCAATGTTTTGAAATACAATTTTCTTTCCTTAATTTTTTTAAAAATTCTAATTCAATTGTTCTGAATAAAGATAGTGAACAATTATTATAATTCCGAATATCAATTGCTGCGACTAAATGTCTTCCCAATATTCACCTATTCATATGATGCATAAAATGCTCTGAAAGAGGTCCATAAGTTGTCACTGTTTCAATAGTGAATGGAATAACAAATAGGATAAAACTGATCATCATTTTACAAAATTCTCCAAAGATACAATCAGGTCCAAGAATAATAAAAGCTTTTGTAGGAATCTCGTTCAAGTCGAACTGACTAGATTATGAATGGAACAAACTAGAATGAAAGTGGGCTGGGCGAGCAGGTCAGTTGGGTTGAAAAAAACCAAAAAAAAACCTTGCAGCTTCTCACACTCCCTTAACAACGTTCTGTGTTCTTAAACCACCAGCGGATATTCTCAGCAGACCAGAATTCGAACGCTCCGCCCGTTCATTATTTTGGATTTTGAGTATTGTGGAGGTGGAGATAACAAAAATGGAAATTTGTATGTTATGATTTGAAGAGTCTGATTTGTTAAGCATAGGAAATGGAAAACTTACTGGGGGGGGGGGGGGTACTGTAAAATACAAAAGTATCTGATATGAAATTTTTAAATGACAACCTATCAATCGAATTTAATTTTTTAACATTTTAAAATTGAACACATAATATAAAGAGTAGCTATAATTAGAAGTACTGTTTGACTGTACCTACAGTTTTTTTTAGTTATAAATTTTTTTTGATAGGATCCTATAGTTATTTTCAAATACGATTTCAAACAACAAGAAAACAAAATATCAAAAAAATGTTGCTCTCTGATCATTTAATGTTACTTTTTGCTCTTCGACCCCAAAGTCCTGGCAGACGAATTTTTAATCATCTTCCCAGCTGTTTGGGTTGCTTCCATAGTCGACCTCAAAGTCAAAAAGTTTCCAAAAATACCCCACCGAAGAAAACCGTTCTCCTTCTCCCGGAAGGAACAAAACTCCTTCATCCTTAGTCAGTAAAAGGTCACGACTAATTCAGTGCACTTTTCTTCTGCAAGGAAAAAACGGCTTGCAATCGCCCATATATTCACCAATTTCTTTTATATCTATCGTCATTTCTGACAACGCGTCACCCATACATTTATGATGGGAGATGTCAATTTTAAGCAATGACTATGTTCAACTGCATAAACCCCCCCCCCAACTTCTTCTTTCTCAGAAGGAACCTTTTTGGTCAGGAGGTTCAATACACACCAAAAACACACACATACTCGTTAATCATCACAGAACAGTGGACCAAATCATTTCACGCAAGACAAAATCTTTATTCCCAAAATAATTTTAACATCAAGGACACAAAGTAAATTTCACATTTTTCTGATTATGCTACCAACGCCAATACTTTACTAAAATGCTTTTATAAAATCAAAGTTGAGCAAAAAAAACTTAAGTATTGGCTTTATATTAAAGTTCAAAGAATGTTAAGGCACCATGAAAAAGCAGAAGTAGAATACAAAAATTGGCACGATTCATAATATTGGGGGAGGGGGACAAAACTCACTAAAATCTTTAAATAAACTTTAAAAAAGCATGGAAAAACACAGTTAATTATCACTTTCAAATTGACTATTTTTTGAAATTGTTCATTTCTTCAAGCTCAAGTTTCTCAAAGTATCCGACAATTGACGAGCATGTCTCACAAATTTGCTCGATTTCGATGCTTCCTTCGCCGGCGTTTGCATTATTCTTCCATCTCTGATATCTTGCGCATATGCAACAATCTTCGCAACATCGGCACTTGGATAATTCTGAAAAAAAGAACAACACTAGTAGTTACTTTTTTATCAAAAAGTCACAACTTTTTTTTCGTTCGATTAAAGTGCTACAGTATCCTTGAAGTTGTTATTTTTCTTAACATTTTCAAAAATATATAATTATCATGAGGATCTTCTGAAAATTCCCAATTCTAACTATTATTAACACTCAATTCTTCTAAATTCATTACTTTGGAAGCATACAACCCATTATCCTAAAAAACTCAGCCAGAAATCAAATAAATATTCCCATTACAATTGAAATATAGCTCTTAATTTTGCATTAGCTCTAAATTTTCCATTCTTTTGTCCAACATAATCCTCAAAACTTATGATTAATAACGGATAGAAGTTTTAAAAAAGCTTTTTATAATATCAAATTAATACATTGATGAGCTTTTTTTTAAATAAAGGATTAGAAACTTGCCTGAAGAAGTCTAACGCAATGCGAAAAGTCACCAGAAAGTAATTGATTTCGTTGAAGTTCAATCATTGCAAGACACACAAACGGAAGAAGTGAAAATCTTTAAAAAACACTTTTTTATAGATCACCACACTTATTTCAAAACCTTTTCTCATCCGAAAACAACGAATCCCACAAAGTGATCACATCTGGAAGTGGAAACTCTTGACTAAGCAATAGTGATAACCAGCGGAACGCATAGAACTGCAAAAACAATTATTGTTTTCAAGGTTCAAAAAGTCAGCTATTCTTGTTTTCCAAATTTTGGAGTCGCCCACGCATAAGCGCAAAATTTTGACACGGGTGGTTTTTTAATGAGCTGTATAGCATAGCACATTGGTCAAGAAAACAAATCACGAAAACACAGGGGTTTTTTCTTCATTTTTAAGGTCTGAGAAAACCAAAATATTTTTTAGCAAAAATAATGAAATTTTGCATCTTTTTGATAACTGGAAAAATTCACAAAACCTGGGGTTTGATCTCAAGATTTTGGACAAGGTGTTTGTAGACGTCTTCATCATGAATTGAAAGAAGGTTATGAAAGGCAGACATTGTAGATTCTGGAAATATGCTTATATAGAAATGTGGATGACAAGAGTGTTATTTTACCAATTCCACAAATACTATCATCAAGTGTTTTGATAAAATTGTCCTTTACTTCACTCATCAATTGCTGGAATACAGTTTTAATCAGAATTTTTGCATAAAATATTGTTTATTTTAATATCTAGATAATATTTTGACAATCCTTAATTTAATTAAAATTCAATTATTAACGTTAAAAGCAGCACTAGTGATTTTTCGCTAATAAACATCAATTCAACTTCAAAAATGCGTGTTTAAGGTCATTTTTACAAGGAATCTTGTTAAAATCAGCAAAAAATGCATTATATTGACGCCTCGTAGAACTAAAACTTGCTGAATTATTCATAAAAATAGAACAATTTTCTAGACGTTTTTTTTAGATTTTGAAAATAATGAAACATGCTTAAACCGATTCACTTTCGAGCTTATGCTTGGAAGCAATTTTAAACCAAAGAAAGTTACATGAACTGAACATTTGAGATTTTATAAAATCATTTTTTTCAGCAACATTCTCATGTATTAGAAGGGAAGTAATTCATTTTAAAAATCTTAATTGGTTTTTAGTACAACCCTTTATTCTTAGCTACGCAGTCTTTTTAAAACATCTAAAACATTATCAAGAGGCGTTTTTTAATCTTAAAACTTTTCGATTTCTCCACCAAATATAATCAGTCTTTTAATAAGTTAACTCCATTATTAGGCATGACTCTTCTAATTTCCTTCTAATAACAATCATTTGGGATTGCTAAACAGCATTTCACATTAATTTTCTGATTCCTAAATTGTTAGCCGAATTATTGTAATGTGTTTATTTGGTTCCTTGTCTAAAAAATCAAAATTTATGTATTATATTTATAAGTGTTCAAAAACCCCCCTTCAATCTTAATCATACCTGAAAACAGAAAAATGTATCCGCCTCGGCAAACGCAGCCCACTCTTCATCCGCGTCAGTTGCAAATACATAATAAATTGGAGCAACAAGCTCATTCATTCCCTAAAATAGACATGGTTACATAATCTTCGAGGATTCAAACTGATATCACCTGCACATACTGGACTCCTGGATTCAATTTGGCGTATATGAATAGAATACGTTCCACGATCTGAAAGTTTCGGGGGTTTTTTGAAATAAAAATTCTTTAGAAAACTTACATGCCAATGATATTCAGCATTTGTAGTTCCGTTTTCATCTTGAAGTGAATCTGACCGACACTTTTGTTTCAAACACTAAAAAATCTTCTCTTGCTTAAAACAATTCATTTCAATGAATAAAACATACAGCAACTATGCCATCCCTATTTGTTCCAATTTCCTGCGAATCCAATTGTTCGCCAGCGACTCTTCGCGATAGTGGATATTTCGAGCCATGCCTACAATTCATTTCATATCCACAAAAGTACATTAAAATATTTAAAAAAAGGGAAACTGACTCATGCGGATATTTCGATAACAATTGGAAGAATTGTATTTCGGGATACAATCGCCTAACATCTTTGTCAATTTGTGACAACACCTTGTTGTCTTGAAAAAACACTGTCCAATCGCTTGACGGATTATCAGAAAGAGGCTGAACAAATTTTTTTTAAACGCTTTTCCAAACACCTTTAATTTACATGATCGTTTTGTGATTTATTCAGAGCTTCAGTCCCTGGTTCAACTATTATTTGTTCTATCAATTGATCATAATTTGCGCGTTGCTCCTGAATAAACAAATCAACGTCTTATCTTTTTTTTAAATTATTTCTTAAAAATATAAATACCGAAAGATGTGTTGGCCACTTATGACGCTCTACTGGTAGATAATTAAAAAGAAGACGCCAAACTAATGGTCGAAAATTTTCAGGAACACCTAGAAAATGATTTCATCACACCTTCCATTATAATTTTTCCCAATACCATAACTACAACCAGCTCTTAATTCATCCATGTCAATTTTCTTGTGAGCGATTAACAAAACTTCTTCAATTTTCGCCAATCTTTCCATATATTTTGACGTCATTTTGAAATATTCTATATTCAATCAATATAAATTAATTAATTTAAAAAATTCCAAATTGATTTCATAAGTATATTACCAGAATCATAACCAGACAACAACATCAACAATTCTGTGGATACATCTTTATACTGTTCATCATGAACGATTAAAAATTGAAAAATCAAAACAGAATCAAATCCCGATTTAAAAAAACAAGTTAGCATTATCCCAGACTATAGAAAAATGACAAGAGATACAACAAGAGATAGATTTTGATTTTTTTGGTGAAAATTTTTTCGTGACTACAAATGTGTTTTAATTTTGAAAAGCATTACTTTAAAATACCGGACAAGTATAAATGAGAGAGGATGCGTTTAATAAATATTTGTATAAAATTATTAAATAAAAAAAGGTGAAGGGGAGGAATAAATTATAAATCTTTGAACAACAACAAAATCCGAGGTGTGGTTTGAACTCAAGGCATTAAGTAAGAGAGCTCCTTGTTCGACAAAAGAAGTTGTCCTGTTCCGGTGACCTCACAATCGACGCGAAGAAGCGAATACTGAAATGAAACATGAACTTGATTTATTATTCTCATCAAATCTTACTTGATCCAGAAGAGTACCATTTATTGGCACACTTGGCAAAATCAATGAAAGCTTTGGTATGTGATTTGGACCCTTTTTCAACGATGGTAAGAGAACATAGTCTTGAAGAGCCATGATATAGAGCGTATCTGACTTTTGGCGAATAATCGTCGCCAATTTGTCGATTGGTTTTTTCATCTTCTGAATTTTCTGAATCTTCTCCTCTTGTGTTGCATCACTGTAACGAATCATTATGTTTTCAATAAGTTAGAAAAACTCCTTACACTTTCAACAACTCCAATTGCCTCCAAGTTCTTTCTCTCAGCCGAATTGCCGCTTGTTCGCTTTTCCTTGGCTCCGTTTTTGGCTTCTTTTGAAGGACTTCCTCTATTTTCGCCAATTTATGATTCTTATTGAATTTTTGCATAGCATCTTTATTCATAAGTCCTCCGGCAAACTTCATTGGCTTTCCATTAAATGTATGCACTTTAACCCATTGATCAATTTCATTATTGACTCTGAAAAAGGTTTTCCTTGTTGTTAAATTAGGTAACGATGAAATTCAAAAAATTCAAACAAACCTCGACACTTCAGAAGCATTCAATTTGTATTTTCCGCATTCCGATATATTTGGTGAATGGAGACTCTCGTTCTCAATAGCCTGAAATAAAAATCAAAGATGAGTAAACCTTCTTATACAAGTCTTACATCAATTGCTGGATCATCATCAATAACTCTACCATGATATCCATATGGCTTATCATAATGAGCAAACGATGCTTTCTGTGGATCCATTGATGTTCCAAAACTGCTGAACGTGATTGGAGAGACCAATGCAAAAAGCCCAAACACAGCAAGTGTCGCTCCTGCCGCATAGAATTTCCTTTTTGCTGGCAATCTTGAGCTGCTCGAATCATTTCCATTTGGCGACAATCCCGGTGGGGTAAGAGGCAAATTGATTTTCTGGAACAATGTCACGTTTTTTAAAAGTTTCTTATAGTTATTATAGTTTCAGAAAATACCTCATATTTGGCAAGTCGTTGTTTCAAAGCACGATTTTCGCTTTTGAGAAAAGCGTTCTCCCTTTCCAGCTCCCCAATTCTCTTCATCACCTCTGTTTCTTCCTTCTTTTTACGGTCACGAGATTTTTGTGCATACACCCGATTTTGAGCTTTTCTAATCTCCGCCGGAGACATCTGAAAAATAGAATAATAAAAATGGACGTTCGACGAAATAATATATTATTACCGATTGTTGCTCTGGGGGTACAGGTTTTGCTGGAACAATTGGAACCAGTTTCTGAGGTTGACTTAACGCAACACATTGTGATTTTGGCTCACATCTTACTTGCAACTGCTTGTATTGTCTCTGTGGCTGAAAATATAATTTACAAAAAAAACGAAATGGAAAAAAAACGACTCACAACAATTTTCACTTTGTTATTTTTAACATTTTGAACAGGAACCGGGGCAACAAACTGCGGTTGTGATGGAGGTGGCTCGTAAAATGTGTTGTTATTATTGTGGACGGTAAAATCATGTTCAAGTTCCGTTTCTAAGCCAGCGTCATAAAGCCAATTCGGACTCTCTTCTGATCTATATGGTGTGAAATTATAATCAGGATTGTCTCTATCCAGCTGTAAAATATGATAGTGGAATAGAAAATTTATAAATTTCTCGGTTACCGGTGGATTATAGTCCCACATTTCTTCACCAAATGGATTTGGAAATTGAGTTGATGATAACTTTGGTGAACTATCAGCAGACGACGAATCTTCTAAAAATTTGTTGATTTTTTTCTAGTCTTGGGATATACATGACTCACGATTTAAAGAAGACGAAGACAATGAAGTCCCCGACGTTCCTTGCGAATTGTCTATATCAAAAAGAAGGCTCTGAAAATGTTTTAAATCATAAAATTAAAAAAAAATTCTAAACTCACATCAAGCTCTAAATTCTTGAAATCATTCGGGAAGTTTGTATCTGCCAGCAACTGGTCAAACGGGTCATCGTACGTATTCATATCTATAATAATAATGATACATGTATTAATATAAAAACACTATTAATAAAGACTGTACGGCTAAAACAAACAGAATTTGGTAAAAAACGATGATAACAATATGTATGACCCTGAAGAAATGAGGACGCGATGAAAAAAAAAAAAGAAATAAGGGCTAGTAACTTTTTGGTAGAGCGTTTTGCAGTGCTGGCTATATGCCAATAGTGTGTGCGGTGGAGCGACATTGATGGCGGTCTGTGAGTATTGACTAGGGAAGTGCACTCTAGTGTACACGACTCTGAATTAAAGGTTTAGTGGAAATGAAAGGACCATAATACAATAATAAACTGTGAGAATAAAAATTCTCAATGCGGCGGTTTTCCTCACTAACCCACGTGTGACGTCATCACAGTCAAAACTCACTGTTGCAACAACAGCCATTTTTTGACAGCATGTAGCTTTGGAACCCCTGAACCAATTTTTATGTTTTATAGCTCATTAGAAGGAGAAAATGTTTTTCTTTCAGCATATAACAGTATACATAGTTAAAAACAAAAAACTGTCAACCGAGAATCAAAAAAACTGAACGTGTTTTAGTGATATGCAGAAAAATGACCTATATATTTTTTTTGAAACATAGAATTTTTTTGAATTCATGATTTTCGAATTCTACTGGATCACGTACGTATTACGGTAGTAAAGTTATGTGCGCTTGCCGTTGAGTTTAGAGAAATAAATAGCAAAAACCAAATTTTTTTCTTACTTTTCACTCATTATATGTAGTCTTGTGATGGAAACAGCTTCTCAAACGTAAGAAAACTGTTATTTTTTTCAGGTTTTTCAATTTTTCGGGTATTTTTTTCGGATTTTATTCTTTTCGATCTCGTGTTTAACAGAAGTTTTAATCATTTTATCAGAACATATTGTGACATTATTAGAAACATGCAAAATTCCCAATTTCGAAGAGGGAAAATTTGATATCAATTCTCAACTTGCTATATAACCAGATCAAGGCCGATCGATATAAAGAGTTTGTCAATAAGGCATTTTTCAGAGCTGGTATTCTCCGAAATCATCCATAAGGTTACGATACACCTGCGACGTATTGCTTCAAAGAAAAATGCCTTATTGACAAACTCTTTATATCGATCGGCCTTGATCTGGTTATATAGCAAGTTGAGAATTGATATCAAATTTTCCCTCTTTGAAATTGGGAATTCTGCATGTTTCTGTCGAATAATGTCAGAACATGTTCTGATAAAATGATTAAAACTTCTGTTAAACACGAGATCGAAAAGAATAAAATCCGAAAAAAATACCCGAAAAATTGAAAAACCTGAAAAAAATAACAGTTTTCTTACGTTTGAGAAGCTGTTTCCATCACAAGACTACATATAATGAGTGAAAAGTAAGAAAAAAATTTGGTTTTTGCTATTTATTTCTCTAAACTCAACGGCAAGCGCACATAACTTTACTTCCGTAATACGTACGTGATCCAGTAGAATTCGAAAATCATAAATTCAAAAAAATTCTATGTTTCAAAAAAAATATATAGGTCATTTTTCTGCATATCACTAAAACACGTTCAGTTTTTTTGATTCTCGGTTGACAGTTTTTTGTTTTTAACTATGTATACTGTTATATTCT
This sequence comes from Caenorhabditis virilis, assembly GCA_964036255.1. Classification (NCBI taxonomy): domain Eukaryota; kingdom Metazoa; phylum Nematoda; class Chromadorea; order Rhabditida; family Rhabditidae; genus Caenorhabditis; species Caenorhabditis virilis. Next base: position 12,333,971 of record OZ038420.1, on the reverse strand, counting down.
GAAAGAAAAACATTTTCTCCTTCTAATGAGCTATAAAACATAAAAATTGGTTCAGGGGTTCCAAAGCTACATGCTGTCAAAAAATGGCTGTTGTTGCAACAGTGAGTTTTGACTGTGATGACGTCACACGTGGGTTAGTGAGGAAAACCGCCGCATTGAGAATTATTGTTCTCACAGTTTATTATTGTATTATGGTCCTTTCATTTCCACTAAACCTTTAATTCAGAGTCGTGTACACTAGAGTGCACTTCCCTAGTGAGGTCGAGTGGTAACGAGTGGTGGACGACGGAAATATCGTTGTGTTCGATAGGGTGAATTAAAAGTTAAAGTTGAGAAATAGGAATTAAACATAAAATTTAAATTCACTATGTTATTAGATTATGTTTTTTAATTATTTGAGATATACTTTTTCATCATTTTTGTTTTCAAAAAAACTGCGTATCATTTATAATTATTTCCTTTTGTTAATGTTGTTTCAAAAATTGTGAATCGATGATTATAAGAGATTGAAAATTGATAAACGTGTGTTTTTGCTAAACTTGATGGTCAGGTTATTGAGAATAACTACTTCGAAATAAATAACACTTCAAAATAAACTACCAAACTTATTTTTGAAGTTATTACCCTGTACGAACATCTACGTAAAAGTCGTGTGACGTTGAAGTCTGAGAATTTTTTCAATTTTCAGCTGTCTTTATCAGGAAATGTTTCAAACCGCAAGTGAAAAAAGCAGAATATTAGATATGTATATTTATTATATGCGAAAGTATGGGAAACACAAATTCAATATACATTCCAACTATTTGTGTTGGTATTGAATACCCACGACGATAAACTATCGAAAAAATATAAACACTATGCATTTTTTTGGGCGAATATATTTGCAGAAAAATATTGATCAAAATGCATCAAATATTATGTGAAATAGTATATATTGTTTTTTTGCTGGATGCAGAAATAAAATTTTAAGGCTATGGGTGCAGATCTAGAGAGGAAAAGTGGTAGGGGGCAACGAAATGTACTAAAATATTTAGAAGGTTTTCAATTTTCGAGTATATTGCATACTAGAGACAAAGTACAAAGCTCTGTTCATGAAATGTGAATATGGTGAGAATAATGGATTACAGATGTGTTCTACGTCATGAATTTTATTATACTGAATCTTTTATGAAAGTTACGGAAAGTAGTGATTTTGAATTTATTTCCTTTTTATTGCATTTTGTCCAGGAATGGTGAAATCGGTTTGAAAATTTGGAATTTTGACATTTACATATTTCTTTAAAAATGGATTAGAATTTACGGATTTTCAATTCATTGTTATAATACATTGCACGACATATGTAACTTTGACCTAGAAACTGTAAGCTGCTAATTTACAAAACGGAGCGGATTATAGTGCCTCAAAGTTTGAACATTCGCAAAAATCAAAAGAATTTAAACTTTGGTCAAAATAGGTTTTAAAATATTGGGTTTGAGGCACGAATTTCAAAATTTGAAACATTTTCAGATTGGAATTCGATCTAAAACGTTATATCTTCTTTTTCTAAAATTTAGAATATAAATTCCCAATTCATACTGTTTTTATGAAGAAAAGTCCCAGAAAGCTTATTTTCTGTTCATTTTTTGTAAACTAATGAAAAGAAGTATGTGAAAATTAGAGGCAAACGATAATCACGCTAACTACGGTGTGATCATTAAATTAGAACTATCATCTAGATTCAATTTATTGATTGATTAAACTCAAATAAATTTTAAACTAAATTGTATGAATAAAAGTATCGAAAAGTCTCAGGATAACAATAATTCCAAAAATTGAAAAAAAAACTCATGGATAAACAACATTTAAATATATTTATTTTAAAGTTAACTCACTTCAGATGTGTTCATTTTTTATCACTTTACTTTGCTCGGCATTTTAGAGAAATTATTTACATAATTGCACATTTCATTTAAATCCCTCAATTACATGTTTTTTTCAAATAAAATCAAAAATCTCACATCAAAATCTTTGAATATAATTGAACTAGATGCTAACCATTTTCCTTTTATAGACATCACTTTTCTTGTTGGACTTGTTTCATAATGTCAAAACACGAAATTACATATGTCAAACCCTTTTTTTCAGACAGGTGAATGTAAATAATGTTTTATTTCTCCATCACGACAAATGTTCATTCAGTAGGATAAAAATGCCGATAACAGGATCAAACGTATCTACACTTTCTGACGATGATGACGAATGGGACTTCATTTGGTCCTTAGATCTGACAGAAGCTAAGAACGAAATTCCATTCCCAATTGTTGCTACATGCGTTCTTGTCTCTTTCATCCCCTATTTTTCCTTAATTTATTTGTTGTTTGCAGCACGGAAAACCGATGACAAGGTATGCGAATATTTAGCAACGAAAAATCAATCTACTGAAATTCCAGCAACCTCAATTTGTCATTCAAAAAAATTTGATATTATGTGGTGTTTTTTGTATATTCAGCTTATTGGTTTTTTCGCTCATCGCTGTAGCGTCTTCACATTCCAGTGGTTTAACTTCAAGTTAGAACAATGCTATTAGATTCAAATTCACACAATTTAAAACATATTTACAGCTTTTCTACTCATAATTGTGGTTTCAGTTATTGTATCATCTACACTTTTTAATTACTTGCTTTTTCTTTTAGCTGTCCAGCGGACGGTTCTCATAACAAAAACTAAAATAGGATTAGTAGTGATGACCGGGTTGGTAAAATAGTGCTTCTCGAGAGAAAAATTATTAAATAAATCTTTTTAAAGCCGAAGTCTACGTTGTGAGATCATCCTAATCTATCTATTAGCCACAATCTCAAGTATCTCAAAATTTGCGTTTCCCGAAAACTTACCACTGGTTTGTTAGCTTTCTTGTCGCCCAAAAAACAAATGAATCCTTAACAAAAACAATATATATTTTTAAAAGTTTGATTTTAGGTTGATGTATGCATTTTGTCCGCAACAATAGTCCTATTTTTCATTTCGACAATACTAGTATGCCACAGTGATAAACGTCTCATCGCTGTCTCGCATGTGACGGTTATTTCTCAAACCGTTCCATTGTTAGCAGTTCAAGCTGTAAGTGATTTTTAGTACAAAGTACTCAAACACGTGCCAAAAACTGTGATAATACAGAAAAAAGTTTATTCAAAAATCTTTCCAGGTGTTTATGGGTATCGAAATCTCTATGCACGTATTTGGCTCAGAAACTCAAAACATCAATTTCATACAAATATTAAATGCACTTGTCGTTTCGTTGATTACTCCAATAAGTATTATTTTGGGAAGCCGGCTGAAAAGAAGAGTAGTGTGGTCTATACTGACGTGTAAATGGAAAGAAGAACGCGGAAGAGGAATTTCATATGCTACTGGCAATTTATCAGCAGATTATTCAAATACTGTGAGCCTTTCTCCTCTACCTGAGAGTAGATTCTGAATTCGAAGTATTTTTATACACTTATATGTCATAAATTGAAAATTTGTTGTGGTTATAAAACGTTAAAGTTAAAAGCAAATTTCCTATATTTTCTACATTACAGAAATAAAAATTTCTAGTTTTTTTTTCAAAAAATTGAATGTGAAATGTTATTTATAATTCAACTCGGTCTTTTTTTTTAATTTTGAAAGCGGTAGGAAAAAAATAGAACATAATATTTTTATTAATAGAACAAATGAGAAGTGTCCATCAAACGTGTCTACTAAAAAACCTACGATTGATTGACTAATGTTCCACTATCCTACATTATCGAATAAATGCTTAAAAAATAAAAAAATAAAAACACAAATAGACATCAGAGAAGAATTGCAGTTTTCACAAAATATGGATCTTATTTTTTTGACACGTTTATTGAAATATTCATCAATAGAGAAAAGAACAAAACGATTGGGTGAGTGTGTAGAATGAAGCAAAAATGATTACAAACTATTGATTTATTTCTGCTCGGTTGCGCGCGTTCGACTTCGGATTCTGACGAGACACTGTTCAGCGGAATCAGCTCTTTCCTCAGCGGTTTCCAATGACAATTGAACGGTTCTGTACTTGCTCAAATGGTTGTTGGCTTGTTCTTCCTGAAAATACAATTGGATTATTATTATTAATAGAAGTAAGATATTCTTACAGCTTCATCCAATTGTTTCTTTTGGAGTTTCAGTTTAGCGGTGAGTTTTTCAACAAGTTCTTGAAGTTTATCGTAGTTCTTCTTGTCTTCGGAAACTTGGAATTCAAGTTCACGGACTTTTCTGTCAGCTCTTGCGAGGGTCTTGCTAGCTTCTCCAGCGCGACGGGTTTCAGTTTCCAAATCAGTTTGAAGAGCCTTGAGGCGTTGCTCGGCCTTTTGAACAGCCTTAGCTCCACCCTTCATTACCGCAGCCTCAGCAGCATCGGAGCGCTCTTGGAGATCCTGCAATGATAACGTTTTTTTTAATAAAAAAAAGTTTGAAAAAATTGAAGAGCGAAATGTGTTCAAGTGGTTTTCTATCTCTTATTTAATTTCATTTTTGCGAATTGTAAGCTTATCACTCATTGTCAAATAGAAACGTTATGCAAACCAAACCTTGACGGCACTCTCGAGTTGCTTCTTGAATCTTTCGAGTTGTTGAGATTGTTCTTGCTCGTGGCGCAAATCCTCGGCAAGCCTGAAAATAAGACGCTTAATAATCAAACACCGTAGGTAAACTTACTTGGCGGCATCGGCGGCTGCGCGTCTTCCACGGTCTTCAGATGCGGAAAGTTCAGTATGGGCTTCAGCAATATCGGATTGGAGGAGGGCGATTTCGTTGTCGAGTTGACTCTTGGCGGCGGCGAGAGCAACATTGTTCGAGTTGAGTTCGTTGTTTTGTTCTTGGTGTTCCTTGACCGAAGCTTCAACAACGCGACGAGTTCTTTCAATCTGAAACCAAACAACTTGAAATGTGAAACGTTTTTTTCCAAAATATTACAGCTTCAAGCTTGACAATAAGCTCTTCTTGCTCTTGTTTGGCAACAGCGAGCTTTCTCTCAGCGGCCAACAAGTGCTCACGGAATTCTTCACGGCGTTTTTGTTCCTCATCGACAGTTTGTTGCAATTCGCGGATTTGATCCAAGTAACGTCTGGAAAAATAGTGCTATTAGTCTGAAAAGAAACTTATTCAATACCTGATGTTCTTTTGGGCGTCTTCGTTCGCTCTGTTCGCATGGTCGAGGGCGATCTCCAGCTCGTTGATGTCGGCTTCCAACTTCTTCTTGACACGGAACAACTCAGATTTAGCCTTAGTTTCCGAATCCAAAGTAGCTTGGATGCTGTCAATGGTTTGTTGGTGAACCTTGCGATGGTTCTCGAATTCTTCTTCCTTCTCGGCAATTCTCTTCTCGATTTCAGCACGGATTTGAGAAACTTCAATTTGGCAGCGAAGTGCCTTGCTTTCTTCAGATTCGAGAGCAGCTTCAGCTTCATCAAGACCACGTTGAAGTTCTTCCTTCTCCATTTCCAATCTGCGGAGGTTCTTGGAAAGAGCGTGGGTAGCACGTCCTCCCTCCGACAATGATTCGGAAAGATCACGGACCTCGTCTCCCAAAGATTTGTTTTCACGACGGAGTCCTTCAACTTGGTCAGCCAAGGTGTCATGTTGTCCGCGGAGTTTGTGAGCTTCTCCAGAAAGTTGACGGGCGTCACGTTGAGATCCGTCAAGTTCGAGGTAGAGGTCATCAACCTTCTTCTTCCATTCATCGATAACCTTGTCGAATGCTTTTTGCTTCTTCTCCAATGAGGAGACGGCTTGAGCGTGGTGTTCGGCTTCAAGGCGGTTAGCATCAGCTTCAGCAGTCAAGCTGAAATGAAAATTATAATAAATAAGATAAGATATTATGTTTTATTACCGGCTGCGGGCATTCTCAAGGGCAACAATCTTGGCGTTGCAAGCATCAAGGGAATCTTGGATTTCGGAAGTCTTTTGGTTTTGACGTTTCTTGACCTCGTCAAACTCATCAGCTCCGATAAGTCCTTCAGTCTCGAACTTGGTTCTCCATTGTTCAAGCTCAACAGTGGCCTTTTGCATTTGGCGGGCAGCTTCGTTCTTTCCAGCGACCTCATCCTCGATGGACTCCTTGAGTTGTTCAAGTTCACGAGCCAAGTTCTTCGACAGGTTGGAAAGGTTTTGACGTTCACGGCTTTCTTCCTCGGCTTGTCTCTTTGCATGATCCAATTCGTTGGAGAATTGAAGTTTGAGACGGTTTGCAGCTTGGATCTTGGCCTCGAGTTCTTCAACTTGGCGAGCAAGATCGGAGTTCTCCGAGTTGAGACGTCCCTTGGATGAGACAAAGTCTTGCAATTGACGGGATTGTTCGTCAGCCTTAAGACGGAGCTCGAGAAGTCTGACTTCGTGTCCCTTGGCAACACGTTCTTGATCAGCGCGAGCTTTAGCTTCTTGGTCGAGAGCGTCAGAGGCTTCATCAAATTCGCGTTGCATTTGTCCCTTCTCTTTCTCGATGCGGTTCTTTTGCTTTTGCAATTGCTCAACTTGGTCGGAGAGCTCTTGGATAGCATCGGATCCCTTCTTTTTGAGAAGAGTGAGTTGTTCTCCGAATTTCAATCCAGCTTCCTCAAGATCACGGCGGAGCTTGGCAAGTTCAGCGTCCTTCTTCTTTCCAAGTTCAACTTGAGCAGCGGTGGCACGGGCTTGATCTTCGAGTTGCTCGGTGAGCTCATCGTATTCAGCTTGTTGATCAGCTCTGAAATTATTTTATTGATACTAAAACAATGAATTATGTGTACCTTGAGCGGTCAGCACGTTGGCGGGCTTCCTTCTCGTCAGCCAATTGATCATGAAGATCCTTCATGCGAGCTTCATCTTGTTGGATTCCCTTTTGGAGTTTAGCAACAGCGGCTTGCTCATCTTCCAATTTCATTCCCAAGGTGTGCAACTCGGTTTCCTTGCGTCTCAAAGCGTTTTCAGCGTCGCTCTTTGACTTGTTCAACTCATCCAAAGTTTCTTGAGCAATCTTCAATTCTCCTTCAGCCTTTCTCTTGGCCTTGTCCATGTCAGCGCGGTTTCTCTTCTCGCGTTCCATGGTTTGCTCGGAATCTTCCAAAGATTGCATAAGCTTAGCCTTGAGCTTGTTAGCAGCCAAGTTTTGTTCTTCGGCAGCTTGCAAGTCTTCAGTAAGCTTCTTGTTTTGTTCTTCTTGGTTCTTGCGTTCTTTGTTCAACTTGGAGATGTTCTCATCTTGTTGACGCATCTCATCTTGAAGAGCACGAATTTGATGCTCTTTGGCATTCTTCTCGGCTTCAACCTTTCTCAATGAAAGATCGACATCTTGGCAGTTCTTTTTCAATTCAGCGCACTCAGCCTCGACAAGTTTCTTTTGCTTGTTGATTTCAAGAGCGCGAGCTTCTTCAGCTTCCAATTTCTTGTTGCTGTCGGCCAATTTGTTTTCCAACGCAACCTTTTGCTCATGCATGGCAGTCATACGTTCCTCAACTTCGCGGGTGCTTCCCTTGCTAGCTTCCAATTGGGCCAAGAGTTCGGCGGTCTCCTTGTTGAGACGTTCAGCTCCCTCTTGGAGTTGACGTTTCTTCTCCTCTTCTTGCACCAAAGTGTCCTTGAGAGTTGAGACAGTTTCTTGAAGTTTCTCATATTGAGCTTCAATCTTTCCAGAGTTGACCAATGGCTTGACCTTTCCGTAAAGTCTGAACCAAGACCAGGTACGCAAAGCTCCCCAGCTTCTGATGTTTCTTTGGATGACTTTGAGGCCTTCAATCTTTTCAACACGACGTTTGCGGTCAATCTGAAAATAATTACAATATCGGATAATTGTTGAATTATTGCGCTTACCAATTGGTAATACCATCTGATCTGAGCTTGAAGTCCAGTGACAAGTTGTGAAAGTCTAGTATCACGCAAGTCTTCGAGATGGGCAACGATTCCTGCCTTGAAGAAGACCTTTGTAAGACCAACACGGAAGTTGTCCTCTTCGAGTTTCTTCTCTTTCACCAATCTTTCAAGCATAGCAGCGGATCCCTTCTTAGCATCAGTCTTTCCGATAAGTGCTTCATCGGCAGCGAGCAAAGCATAACGTTGAACGAAATCTGGATGTTGAGTTCTATTTGGGAATCCTTTACGGCAAATTCTGATTCCTTCGAGCACACCGTTGCAAGTCAATTGATTGAGAACCAATCCAGCGTCGATGACTCCGGAAGCCTTCTTTTCGTTTGGAATGATACAACGGATGAAATGTGGGTGAGTGGTGTTGAGCATAGTCATCAACTTGTTCAACGATTCTCTGTAGAGCATAGAAACAGTCATGAAAGATCCAGACTTTCCCTTCTTCTTTGCGCCAGCTCCCTTTGAGGAAGACGCAGCAGCGGCGGCTTCTTCTTGGGTGGTGTAATCTTGCCAGACCTCGACAAGAAGAGCGTTCTTCTTGGAAGCCTTCATGACAGTAACAACGGTGTCATTGAGAGGATCCTTGTTCTTCTCAAGCCAGTTTGAGACGTTGTATCTGACAGTTCCAGCGTAGTGCCGCATGGCAAAGTGAGCTTCGGCTTGTTTTCCCTTTGGTGGTTTTGGTTTCTCGAAGTTTGGATGCTTTCCAAGATGTTGATCGATGAGTTTTTGAGCCAAAGTAAGATCAGAGGCTTTAGGAACAATACATTCTTCATCAAGCATAGCAATGATACCAAGTGGCTGTAAAAAATTGTTTTATTGAAGTTCATTGTATTTACAATGATCAAACCTTCTCAATAAGTTCGATACAAGCTTGCAAGTCAAGTCCGAAATCGATGAAGACCCATTGAATACCTTCACGAGCATATTCCTCCTGTTCGAGGACGAACATGTGATGGTTGAAGAATTGTTGAAGTTTTTCGTTGACGAAGTTGATCCACAATTGTTCGAATGAGTTGAACTGAAAATTTAGAATTCATATTAAGATATTTCCTTGCTGTATTATTACGTCGAAGATTTCGAAACCAGCAATATCGAGTACTCCAATGAAGTGATCACGGGAGATACCTTTCTGATCAAGAGTTTGATTACACTTCTTGACCAACCAGTTGAAGATTCTGGAGTAAAGACCCTTGGACATGGCTCCGACAGCCCAGTTGACCTGTTCCAAGTTTTGTCCCTTGTTGACCCATTCAGCTCCGACCTTGACACGTGGGCGAGTCAACGCCTTCAAGAATTCGTCGTTATCAATTCCGTAATTCTTTGCAGCTTTTTCGGCATCTGGAAAAATTATAATAAAATGTTATCTCATTGTTTCAAAACGTTTAGCTCATCAGCCGTTTTTTGTTCCTATTTGAAAAGTGTCACAAGAGGCCCGAAAGTAGGTAAACTTAAAATCCGAGTAGCGTCTTTTCGCCATCCCACGCACTTATGAGATCTTACACAAACAAATAGTTACACATTTTTCGTAAAGGGTTTTCCAAGAACAAAAAAGAGAGAAAAATCAATTTGAAAAAAAAATTCTAAAAAGATTAAAAATTACCATCAGTGCCATCTGGTTCTGCTTGTTCTTCACGTGGACGTTGCTTGAATTTCATGTTACCCATGTGCATCATAGCAGCGACCAACCGGTAGCATTCCATCTTTTCTGTTGGTGTGAACTTGAGGATGTCGAAAGCTTCATCGGTCAATTGATGTTCTTCCTTGTCATTCATACCATCGATGACCAACTCAGCCTGAGCGATGAACCAATAATCCTTGACTGGCTTGTCAAGGTAGAGGTCCTTTCTGAGGTTCGGCAAGAAGTCAGAGAACAATTGATAGAAGATGTGGTAACAACGCTCTCCTGGAGCTTGACGGATGACACGAGATTTTTCAAGGAGGTCTTAAAATGTTGAGAAATTGTTATGAGAACTAGAATCACTTCACTTACAGTGTTCAATATCGCAAGATGCGACACGTCCTTGTTTGGAGAAGTGAATTCTGATGAATTTTCCGAAACGGGACGAGTTGTTGTTACGGACGGTTTTGGCGTTACCGAAAGATTCAAGAACTGGATTGGTTTGAACAATCTGGTCCTCAAGAGTGACCTTCTTCTCATCAGATACTGCTTCCTTCTTTCCGAAGGTTTCTTGTTGTGCAGCTCCGACGGCGGCGAAGTAAGAAATAACTTTCTTGGTGTTTTCAGTTTTTCCGGCTCCGGATTCTCCGGTAATGAGCATAGATTGATTTTCATGGTTTTGGAGCATGTTTCTGTAGGCTTGGTCAGAGACTGCGAACAAATGTGGTGGCATTTCGGTACGGCGCTTGCCCATGAACATGCGAGCAACGGAATCGGTGTAAATTGGAAGACGTTTGTATGGGTTAATTACGACACAGAAAAGACCTGAATAGGTCTGAAAACAGCGAAATTTACACAGAGAAATAAAAAATTGCGCTTACATAAATGAGCATAGCAGCATAACGAGCTCTCAAATTGTACAAAACGGAGGCATCGTTAAGGAATGTCAAGTTGGACATGTCTTCAGTTTTCTCGAATTTTGGAGGATTCATCTCTTGGATAAGATCCTTTTTGACAGTTTTCTACAAAAAAAACAATACAATAAAATAGTTGAAAAAATACTGATTTACCTCGGCTCCTTGTCCAACATCAACTGTCACATTGTCTCCAGTTGTTTTCTTGATGATTGCCTCGACGTAACCGTCCTCGGCATCAGGAATCCAAACATTTTTCTTGGAATCATATGGCCGAGATTGGTCCTAAGATTACAATAAGATTTTTCAATGAATCAAAAAAAATATGAAATGCATAAATAACAAAATATTATTTTAAGTTTAAAAAAACTGTCATACTTGAAGAATTTCCTCGCGGGAACGGCGAAGGTACTTCCATCCTGGGTCGTTTTCGTAATCCATTATGTCTTACGTACTAAGCGATCGAGTAAAAAAAATAAGAGTTTGGAGAGAAGTCAACCGCTCGGTGGGATGCGCGAGCCTGGAGATAGATTTGATTTTTCGAGACGTTTTCTCTGTGGGTGGATGATATTTGGTGGGCGGAGATATCCGATTGTAATTCTAGGTAGACCAAATGTCTGTCGCGTACTATCTACCACACACCTCGGTTCGAGTGCAAATAACAAAAATTCGCCTCAGATAGCGCTGCTGCAGCCAAACTCACATCCAACGGTAATATGCAGAAGCGCGCCACTTGGATAGATATTAGGAAAAATTCGGAGATTTTCACATTCGATGGCAAACATCGAGCCCATCCAGAACAAAGAGTACAGTGCGCGCAAAGTGCTCTTCCTGCCATTTTGCTACTCTTATCCACACAACCACTTTAGCGATTACCAACCTATCTTTATCTCAATCTTTTTTTGCCGACGTCTTGAAAAATGAGGGTTTTTTGAGGTTGATGATCGATTTTCCTTTTTTCAATGGGTTTAAGAATTGATCATTATTGATTACTAATTGCAAGTGTTGGAACAAGTTATGGGTTCTTAGAGAACATTAAGAATCTTTTCAAGTATCCAGTTGAATAAATTTAGTTTTATTGTTAGTAATTTAAAATTGATAAACTTGCATACTTTATATATTAAACATTGAAAGTGTTATTAAAATTGAACACAAATTTCATACATGATGCAAATACTGCTGAATTTATCTTAAGTTTGATTTTATATACCAAAATGATGATAAAAATGCAAACACGGCAAAACGGCACCCGAAAGCGTTTTTCTCAAAACTGCAAAAGCTTTGGTTTTGAGAATTTTAACAATGGACCCCATAAAATATGGTACAAGTATTTTTAAGTTCAAGCCCACAGCAACATATTTCACATATTTCTTTATAATTCAGTTTATTAAGCATCAAAACAATTCTACAAAATTAACTTTGGTTCTATTCAAAAGTTATATCTGGAAAAAATCATGAAAATAAAAGATGTTGAAAGCGTTAGAATGGTTCACATTCCGCTTCCATTAGAATGATCGAAGATCAAGTATAATTTAACAAATGAGCACTTCAATTTTTAAATAGTGGAGTTTCTTTTCCTAATAAATTTTTGGCAGCTTTTAATTTTCATAGATTATTACCAAAATCAATTAATGCCAAAATCCTATCACAAATTGATGTTGTATTTTGATCTATTGCGATCATTTTCATCAATTTACTGATGTTTGCATTGTTATAAATCACAAAAAAAAATTCTTGTTAAAATTTGTAAGAAAATACAACATTTGTAAGAATACATTCATTATCTTTTTCGTTTGGATTCCTGTGCAAAATAAAACACAATTAGCCAAGATACTTCTAGTTTATGATTGATAAGTAAGACATTATCTGTCGAGGTCTCACTCCCTCCGTTATCATACTGTCTCATTTAGCACCTATTCAAATGATAACAACAAATACAAGTTGCTCAATTTCATTTGTATACGAACGCACACAACCTTCAAACCTTTGGAATATTCACTTGGATTATGAGTTCAGAGCGATCATCACTACTTGAAAATGGGTAAGGTTTTTTTGCTGTTTCGTTGTTATTAGTTTTCTCTTTATCCAAACTGAGCGAATGTTTGCGAGAAACTTTGTTGTTATGACGTAAATATCGTTTTTGTGAACAGTTCGCTCGGTTTTTGCTCATTCGCAATGTGTTTATTTTTTAATGTTTAGCACTCAAAAAATGTACAATTCTGAAGAAGGAAGAAAAACAATGGTAACATATGATAATTTCCATTGTCATGACGAAACAGTTGGTGTTGAAAGTGAAAGCAATAAAAGAGGTCAGAAAGAAATATCAATTTTTAAAAACGAGGAATTATTATTTTACAGCAACAAGAGTACTATGGTTGACCGTTTTATTATGCCTATTTTTTATGGTTTGCGAAGTTGTTGGCGGAGTTTTAGCCGGTTCCTTAGCCATTGTTACAGATGCTGCACATTTGGTAAGGTTATGAAGAACAATACAAAGCAAAATTAACGATTTCAGTTGACCGATTTTGCATCAGTTTTGATTTCATTATTTTCATTGTATGTTGCTCGACGACCAGCTTCTCAAACGATGAGCTTCGGGTTTCACAGAGCAGGTTTATAGATTTAAGGAACACTGTACAGAAACAATAAATAATGAAAACAATGAAAACTAATTCTGTTAATAGGAAATTCCTGTTAACAACGAAACTAAAACAATTTGTTTCGGAAAATTTGAAAAAAGTTAAAAATAAAAAAAAATAATTGAAAAGAAATGCTTATTAAAGTAAAAATTGGTCAAACGCACCAAGGATATGCCCGCCAAAACAGAAGTGAGAAGATAATATAACGGCCATTCTGCAATGTATTAGAACAATTATCGATTTATTTAAACACCTCCAAATGGTGTCAATACAGAGATCATTGATTGTTCGCTAAAATATTTAAAATCAATTATATTTTCCTAAAATTTTAATTCAGCTAGATAATGATCCGTCGAAGATCCAAAAGAATCAACTTTTGGATTTACTATTGTTTCTTTATAGTCCTCCCTTTTTCTGAAAACAGAGCACGTCCTTAATAGTCGATTTTTCAGAAGTTCTCGGTGCATTTTTCTCAGTTTTTCTTATCTGGATCGTTACTGGTGTTTTGGTTGTGCTCGCAGTTCTCCGCATAATCAATGGAGATTACGAAGTGAACGGTGGAATCATGGCGTTGACCGCTGGGTTGGGAGTAATTGTTAATTTGGTCATGCTTGCTCTTCTCTATTTTGGTGGACATTCACATTCACATGGGGGAAGTGCTCATTCACATGGTCATTCGCATGGTATCTACTTGATAGTGATAAATTATCCTTTAATTGTACAACATATTTAGGTGACAAGAACATCAATGTTCGTGCAACATTTATTCATATTTTGGGAGATTTACTTCAAAGTTTGGGTGTTTTAATAGCAGCTTTGTTGATTTGGTTTGAAGTAAGTTTTTAATTAGTTTTTAAAAATTACTTTTATTTTTTTATCAATATAATCCACGTGACTCATTTTCATTTTCATTTTCAGCCGTCATGGGTTATCATCGATCCAATTTGTACTCTCCTCTTTTCTGTGATTGTACTATGTACTACAATTTACATTCTTCGCGATGCGATGATTGTTCTTTTAGAAGGTGCATTACAGAATCCTGCAACAAAAATGAAGTACATTTTTTCCAGGAAGACCAAGTACAATCGAATTCGCAAAAGTTTTTTCATCCCTTGAAGAAATCGAAGGTGTTAGAAAAGTTCACGACCTTAGAATCTGGTGCTTAACAATGGATAAAGTGATAAAAAAATGAAAATATAGAACTGTAAAATTTTCCTTTTTCAGATTGCTTTATCAGTTCATTTGGAAATTGACGGAAAATCTCAATCTCAAGAAATTCTACGCGAGACTCGCAAAATGTTGAAACAAACATATAATGTCCACGAGCTCACAATTCAAATTGAAGAGTTTGGTGATAGATCAGAGTGCGAAAAGTGCGATATACCGCCAAAATAAACAAATCTTCTTCTTGTTTCGTTTTTTTTGTTTAATTTATTGAAAAAAATAAAAATACAGTTTTTAAAAATTCAATTTTGGACTATTCGTTTGTTCTTCGTAGTAACCGCAACATCCTTCAGAGTCGAGATCCTTCTCATATTTCTCACATAGTTTTTGGAACATGTCGTTGAAGTCTTTTTCAACTTTTTGAAGATGTTTATTGCTCTGCTTTCTACTGAACCGTGAAAACTCGCCTTCGGCTACCAAAGTCACCTACAATAAAAGTATCGATTAAAACAATATTGAATTAATGAATACCGATTCTCCAACATAGAAATCGTTCATATGTCGTAATGCAAAACAAAACAAAAGGCAGAGGATGACAACCAACCAGACGTCCGAATTGTCACGTGACGCTTCATTATGACTAAAATCATTGGATTGAGTGATTAAAAGTCGAAAAAAGAAAAAATATGATCGAAACTAAAAGTTGAACATGATTTCAAGAATCTAATTTATTATGCTTAAAATTTAAAAATGCAAACCTAAAAGCGTCAGAAAATCCAAAAGCAGAAACTAACAGTATGGCAGCGAGTAACAGTTTCATTTCATCAAGGTGATAGATTAAAATGAAATTTTTCAAATAGATATTTCATTTTGACAGTTTAGCAAATATAAAAGCTTTGATTTTTTAATCAACAACGAAAAAAATTTTTTAACGTTCCCAAAGAGGAAAATTCGAGAATATTCGTATTAAAATTATCATAGGTTATCGTTGAACAATCAGATTATTGAAAAAGGATCTCTATTAATTAGAAAGACATATTTACCTATTGTCAAGATAAGAATTTCTGACCGCTCGTTTTGCGGAGTGTCGTTGGGAATTTACTCGCAACGCGACCGCTACGCGCAAGACCAACAGAGAAATTTGAATTTGAGCGCGTTGCGGTCGCGCTGCGAGTAAATCTCCAACGACACTCCGCAAAACGAGCGGCCAGAAATTATTATCTTGACAATAACAATTCGAATATTATTAACAAAAGATGAGTAAACTTACGCCAGAATTTCTAAATTATGATTAGATATTGCCATTCAATAAAAACCCGGCGGAAAAAATCCGAAACAAAGTTTTGCGTATTATTTTGGACTGGTAAATATATAATGTGACAAACGCTATGTGGGATTGGAACCAATATCTCTTTTCATTCAGGAATTTACTTATGGGAATCTCCAAATTGAAAATCCAACTTCTTCTTACTATTAAATTATTTAGTTAACACTCTTCAAAATTATCCCGCCACACTGCAAAACATACGTTGATCACAGTGTCAATTGTCACCTATTGGAGCGCATCATTGTCAATGATTAGTTTGTATCATGTATATGCTGTATTTTTTATGAGATTTTTTGTTTAATTCATTTTTTTCAGAATGCCCTTCCAGAAACATAGAATTCTGAAAATCTAGTTATCTCTTGATTGGCTTGCTCCACCCTTATAGAGCAATGGATATGGTAAGAGCCTCCAAACACGAGAGTGATTTGAATATTAATCACTTTTTGTTTCAGCTAGCAGAACTTTTGGTCTTCATCTTTTCGAGACATCGCGACATTTTTTATTTTGATTAAAAAGTAGTAAAATAATTTTTTGGTGAAAAAGCAATCAAATAATCAAAATGTGTGAAATGTTAAGATGCAATGTGTTAGTCTCCAATCCGCGCAATTATACTTTTTGTTTTCTTTTTGTTTCTACAAGAAATTATTTTTATATTAAATGAAAATGTTTGAATTGTTCTTATTGAAGTATTATATTCAAAATCGTTCAAATACAACCACAATGGTAAGGCAGAATTTTCAGGATTCTGTAATTGTATTTTCGGAGTTGTAAAATTTGTATTTTCGGAGTTGGAGATCCATCAAACTTTTCTTTTTTATCCAATTGTTCTACTGATTTAATTTTGTAATCATTATTACAAAATTTTTGTGAAATTATATGTAGATACGAAAGGTCTAGAAATAAAACCGTAATAGAAAAACAATAAAGGGCATCTCGGTAAAAGCCACGCGACTAACTTTATTCATTTGATATTTATATACAATTTTTAAAAATGGGGACAACGGAACATCGGTTCGATTTAACAAAACTTTTTTTTGTATTTTTGAAAAAAATTTTCAATTTACCAAAAAAAATGAATTAAATGGTTCCGATGAGATACCTCGCAAAAAATTATGGAAAACTTCGCGATTTTTGGTACGAGGCATTGTTACTTTACAATGACAGAAATGTAGGTAAATCTCCTAAACTTGGAAAATTAATAATTTAACCTAACTATCAATAATGATGAGAAAACCAAAAACATCGACCAGGATTCTGTGTTTCACACTTTTCTGATTTTCCTGGTACAAGTTTCATATTCTAAAAACTAATTCTCAAGGCGCAAGTTTTATGCCGGTGAAACTGTTCAAAGAGTTCGCACTTGAAAAGTATGGTATTCAACTCACATGGTTCACTTTTCCATAATTTAAAGTTAATTTTTTGAAACTGCACTTTCGGCTACACAACGATATAACGTGACATCCTACACATTTTTTTTGTAAAATCATAAATATTAAGACAACAAAAAGGAAGCATGTAATAAAAAGTATTACGGTAGCTGAATGTATTTTATAATTTATATATACAAATACAATACAAGCCTACAAATAATATGCCTACGGTAACGGAGTCTAAGAAATTTGGTTTATCATTATTATATATTTTCTTTGAATGCGCACACTTCACACCTCTCAAATTCATAAATATATTTTGGGGGGGGGGATGCAAAATTAATTGTGCATGCATTTAAAATAATCGAAGACTTCTTTTTTTGTGTGTCTGAATGAAGAGAAACAACAATGTTTCTTTATTTAATAGTGCATTATGTTCAAAATTCGAGAATATAGTTTGGTTGTAACTTCAATTAAAACATTTTCAAACAAAGGACTATCTCCCTTTAATAATGATTCGAGAGATCGCGACATTTTGAGAGATTTATAATACGAGCAACTTCATTTTCGACACAGCTTTTGTTGTAATTACTGTTTAAAAATCAAGAATGTGCTTCTTAACCATTGACACTTTACAGAATGCACATACTCCATGTCTTCAAAATATATTGAAAAATTCTTGAAATTGTAGTTTAGAATATAATAGTACATATTCATAGTCAGTTAATAGAAAAATATATTTCAAGAAAGTCATATGATTGTTTTTAATCATTTTTATATATTTCAGAATGTACACTTTTCACACCTTTCGAATCCATAGACATTTGTAATTAACACATTTTCAAACAAAAACTCTTTTTTATATTCTATCCCTTTTTCACTGCTTCTGGTAATATTCCTACAGCATAATCAAGAAACATTTTCATACTGTATTGAAGCTTTTTTATGATATTTATCTCATTCGAGCTCACTATAGAGAGTAAGAAACTGTAAAACTTCTTCAATAATCTTTTGACAAGGGAAGTTCATGGAGCGTTTCTGGGGTTTTCAATAAGTCCTTGCACACTTAAAAGTACATTGATAGAAGCGTTTGAACATTTTCGGCCGATGTGTCAAGTATGAATAAATCTCATCAATTTTTATCATATTTTTTTAGAATGAGTTGAATAAAATTAAGAAAAAAGACTAGTCTCAATGACAAATTGTAAAAAATGTTTACCAGTTCTGAATCATCCAGAAAGTCTTCATGTGCAGATTTGTAAAAGTTTAGGTTGACAACTTCAAAATTGATAAAAATAAACAAAACATTGAGAAAACGATAATGGGAATATTCCTTGTCAATGTGTGAAATATTTTTTATCTACTCTTTTTGAAAACATCTTTTCGGCCAACATAAGTTTAAACATTTTTCATTTTGGATCAAATTGACTTAAGATAAGCGCAAAAATTATGAATTACTTAAATTATTCTTTCACTAGCTTGTAAGATCTTCGATTTATCATCTGAAATGTGTTTTTGAACATCTGAAATCACTTCACCGTTACGAAGTTCATAGATAAAATTTAGCAACATTTTTGAGTAAGATTACATAATTAACACGTCTCCAAACGTTCAAAAAAAGCTCTTTCGAACAAGATTATGTGATTGAATGTTAAATTACTACAAATTTTCCCACTGTTTCCCATAGCACCTTTCTTTTTACACTCCTTTTTTTACTTACTCATAATTGCTCCAGGACTTCAGCTCAACTTATCAACTCTTACGTGGGATACTTTTTAATATATTTTCTTTCTATTTATTCATTTTTTCCGTGTATCCATTTTTCGTAGTTACAATTCTTCAGTTGTCTAACAAACAACATTCTCATTAAAAACTAGAAATTGTATAAATTCCAGTGACAATTTTAAAAAAAGTATATTTTAAGTATATTTTCAGGAAAATCAGAAAAAATGGATGGAAAAAATGAGACTACTCAAAACGCCACACCAAACTGGCCACTCACCCAAGAGTTTCGAGCATCGCCAGCTTTTAATTATGAAGACCATCCACGACAACCAGTTGTGCAAACGAATCCATTCCATATTGATACGCAAGCAGTTCGTACTTCACATGCTGTAATGCCTCAATTTTTTCCAAGATTCGGTAAAGCTTTTATTTCCCAACATTTTCATATTATAACAAGAATTCTGAAGGCATTCAATTCTCTGACATTGATTATCGTTTCAACGATTTCCAAAGAGCAATCAATTTTGGTGCATGCAATTTTGGTCAAGCACTTCCAACGCATCAAATAGCTCAATTTTCACTTGCGTCATCAATTCCAAATACAGTTTCTTTGATGGAGGGTTTACAACTACCATTAGCACCACCAGTATTGCAAAACCAAAGCGTTATCCAACGCGCACCACCATCCGAATCGGAAACTTCCGAAAAACCGCCTCAATTGGTTGCAGAGTTCTCAGAAAAAATCGAACGTGCATTCAAACAAGAGAAACCTATCAGCTTCCTCGAGGCAGAAATTAACGCAAAATCAGAATCAAAAGAGGGTATTAAATTCTCTAAAACTGAATATTCTTCTGATCCTCCACTTCCAAAAGAAGACGATCCAGCATTTGGACCGCAGTTCTATTCAAGATCAGTAAATTCATCAATTACCACTTCCACCAATTTTGTGAAGCCCGAACCATCGACGGTGAACAAGTTTATATCCCAGTGCAATTTCGAGCAAGACATATTCCAGCCTCCAAATTTGGAGACTGCCGTGGAGTTCGCTAGACTTAATTCCGACATTTTTGTGAAAAAAGAGTACAGTCCACTTCATGATTGTCAGGTTTTTATACCGATATTCGGCTATATTTGTAATCTTCGTATTTTCTTTCAGGTTTGCATGTCAACTCACGCCAATGGTTTACATTTCGGAGCTCGAACATGCGCAGCTTGTGCCGCATTTTTCCGCAGAACAATCAGTGATGATAAACGATATGTCTGTAAACGTAATCAACGCTGTCACAACGCCAGCCGTGATGGTACAGGCTATCGCAAGATATGCCGCAGTTGTCGTATGAAGCGTTGTCTACAAATCGGAATGCTTCCCGAAAGTGAGTTTGAATGGTGAATGAAAATAGACTTCATGATCATTCCAAGTCTATTTTCAAAATTTTCGAACATCACTTACTATTAGAAGCGTGTTTTGTCTACGGCCCTTTTTACGAAAATTTCAAAAACAAATTAAGAATGAGTACGAATATCATTTTCATTTAAGGTTGTATATTTATTGGCTCTATAAAAAAAGTACAAAAGAGCCTCCAAATTTGGTAACCACCTATCTAAAAAATTTCAGACGTCCAACACAAAAGATCCCGCAGAGAATCAACTCCACCCCGCAAACACCCCTTCGACAACTTTTTTCCAAGCTTCTATTCTCATGTTCACCCAAGCACTTAAACAAAAATTATTTCTTATTGACAAAATATGTGAAATTTTCTGCAATAAAGTTAGTTGTTTCTCCTTCATTTCAGTTGAAAACAAAACACAAAAGTTGAACACATTTACTTAGCAGTCACACAAGAAAAAAACAGAAGCTACCGTAACAAGGAGATCTTGATGAAAATTGACAGAGTTGCAAAAAGTTAGTAAAAGATGAATTTAAAAGAAAATGAGACAAATTAAAAAAAAATGTAATGGAAAATAGTTATAAAATGGTATTATTTAGATTTCGTTGATTTTTCGGAGCTTTTCTTCGACTTTTCTTTGGAAGAACTCGTCTTGCTACCACTTGTACTCGGTCCGCTGCCGTTGCTATCATCCTCATCTTCTTTCTTCTTTTTGATTTTCTTCTCATCGCTGGATCCTTTTTCTGGTTTACGCTTTTTATCCTTCTCATCTTTCCTGAAACAGTAAGCGTTACATAAAAACGTTTCAAAACATTTTGACATGAGCTTTTTTCATTTTCTCGGTTTATTTAGAAGTTACGAACAATTCAGTTAACTTTTTTGTGCAATTTTTTTCAAACTTTATCGACTTTTCTATATTCCCAACATCCCCTCCGAGAAAATCTTTTCAAAAAAAAAACGTTTCCAAAAACTTACATAAAGCGGACATCTTTAATAAGAATTTGACCCTCTTCATCACCAGTAAGCAGTCGAATATTATCCGTAGCAAACGATGTGATTTGTTTGTGTCCCTCATATTCATAATAAGTTTTCTTAAAACTGTGTCCTACTTGATCCATTGGAGTGAGACGAATCAACGAGTCATCTTTCTTTCCCCAAATCGCAACCAGCGGCAGAATATCATTTTTGCCTTTGACGAGTCCCACCGTATACTTCGGATCCGGATACGTTGATCTTAAAAACATACAAATATTCGGTTGTAAAAACGAAGAGAATAAATACTCACGGTGATGCTTTTGTCGGTCTGTTGTCAGCAGAATTTCCAACACTTCCAAAAAGCACTTCGATCGGGTTTGATTTCGAGTCGATAAAGACATTGATATCAGTATTGTCAGAAACCGAATAAGCGATTCTTTTGTTGACGAATCCAACGGTGGTAACAGTTCCTTTGACCCATTTCTCCCAGCGAAGAGCATTGTCTTCGTCAAGACGCTGAGTGTTACAAGAGCGAAGATAGCCACCACGATCCCCAATCAGTAAATCATGACCATTTGGTGAGAATTGCATCATTGTAATCTCATCCTTTGATCGTTTCTGAAACATATTATCATTGCATAAGTCTCAAAATTTGAAAATGTCTTACTGGCCAATAAGTGAGTGGGCTATTACAATTGCGGATATCAAACAGAGTTACGACGTGGGAGTATACTTCTTTTTTGCGAGAGCACCGAACATCCGAGATGCCACTTCCAAACATTGAACTTGCGACAGCAACAATGTTTTCCGAGAATGCCGTGCAGTTGACGGTGTGATTCTCCACTTCCGGGTTCATTCGACGCTTTTGTTTACTGTCACTTCGAGTATCGAATACATGCAATCCGAAACTGTCATCAACGGAATAGAGAACTTCTGAAATAAATAAATTTTGAACTTCCAATTTGTTTTGAATTGAATAGTTAGTACCACGGAGAAGGTTGTTAATAAATTTGTGTTGATGGATATGGCCAAATACTAGAAACACAGAGGGACTAGTTCTACAAAATGAGGGTTCTAGGCCACCTGTTTGGGCGGCTCATTTTGAATTGGATAATTAGGAAAAAGCTAGTTTTAGCCTGTTCGGGCTCGTGTTGGTTTTTTCTAGTGGCATACTAGATTTTGCCTATGATTTAATTGTTCTTTGCATTCGATTAACTATTTTACCATTAAAATATCAAATAATTTCATAACAAAACTATTTTCCGGTCTAGATAAAATTATATTATTATTCAAACCTTGAATTATATGAAGGAAGTTTAGACAGTGAGTTGCAACTACAATTGCATGGTTTGTTGTCACATTTAAGAACTTTACATTCATTATTTTTAAAATTGTGATTCTTCTCACCCCCTAAGACCTCTGTACAAATGTAAGGAATTCGTTGAAAAATGAAGGCACTTTTTTAAAATAATTCCTATGCATTGTTAGAAGTTTTATTCAATATATTTCAGTAATTACTATTTTTTCCACAATAAAGAAAACTCACTCTTGTTCCTGTCACTGAAATGAATTCCAGCCATATGCGTCGATGTTTCGTATGTCTTCACAACCGTTGCTGTATTTGTATCGATGATTGGAATGTACAAGCTTGACAAATAACAAGCAGCAGTCTTTTCATCCCCGAGTGTGATTTTGCGGACGGTTCCCTTAAATACGTCAATTAGCTTTTTTCTAAATTTCAATTTCCGATTATAATTACCTTCGATTTGTGAGTGAGTACCGTTTTCGGAGCATCAGTCTTTGGAACAGCTGCATCTTCACCCATTGTAGGTTACTTAGAATCGATTGAAAATCACCCTGAAAACAGACAAAGGTAAAAATAAAGTAATTTATAAAATCTTTGCGAAAACGTATAAAGAACCGTTAACAAAAAAACCCGTTTTCCTGCATTACGCTGCCAAATTTATTGAAAAAAATGGATAAAATAATGAACACTATCGACAAAAGAACGCTTTTGCTCGGCACTGCTGGGCATTGTAACCTCGGCCCTCGGCCACAGAGGAAAGTTCGCTCCACCGAAATAGCTTGCACATTCTTTTAATTGTCAAGAAATACGTGTAGACTCACGAAAATTGACAATTTCTGGTTGGAAAAAAGAATACAAATAACAAAAAGAGAAGAGAGAATTATAAAAATATTTTCATCCGCGCTGCAAACAGTTCTAGGAAAGAAACAGCGGTAAAATTGGAGCGAAGTTTTCAGAAAAATAACCCGAATTCCAGAATTGTATATTTACATAATAAAAATAAAAATTTCGAAACTATCGATATGACCTGAAAAATTATAAGTTTTAGGCCTTTTTTGGGCATCATTTACTTATATGCAGTTCACTAAAAAATGATCGCAAACACGCTCTGTTGTGCGAAAAGGGAAAAGGAATAGTTTCGGTTAATTGATGGACGTTATCTAGGCAAAAAAGACTGTGATTTTAGTGTAGGTTAGAATTTCTGATAATTCTTATGATCATGGAATCTTATTATCCAGATGATTTTAAAACTTCTGCAAAGTCGATTGGCGACTCATCCCCTGAGCACGCAGATGCTTATTGCATGTACAACTATAAATAAATTATTTGAATACTTTTCTTTACTTTCAGCTAGTATCAGTGGGTCCGGTGATTGTCTAGCACAATATCTTACAGGGAACAAAAAGTGGGATGTTGTGCGCACGGCCAGGTTTGCATTTTTATCCGGATGTTTTATGGTGAGAATTTTTTTGAAAAACTTAAATTTAAAAAAATCAGGCTTTATTTCCAGGCACCTACATTATTTGTATGGTATCGTCAACTTCAAAAGGTAACCGGGAAAAGTTCCCTCACCACACTTCTCAAACGACTATCTATTGATCAGGTATTTATAATTGTCAAATAACCTATTTTTAATGAAATATTATAGCTTTGCTTCAGCCCTTGTTTTAATGCAGCAATTCTATTCAATCTGCGGTTCCTGCAACATTTTTCACCCGAAAAATCAATAAAAATGCTGAAAGAAGACTGGCCACATATTTATTCCGACAGTTTGAAGGTATTTTCCGGTTCAATTTCAAAGTCGAACAATTTTTTCAATATTTCCTCCCAGGTCTGGCCAATAGTTCAATGTTTTAACTTCTACTTCGTACCTCTGAATTATAGAGTAATATGTAATCAGGTAAGATAAATAGACACCTTCTCAACTGATTTCCCTATTTTTTTGCAGGTTGTAGCTTTCTTCTGGAACTGCTATCTTTCACATCGAACACAAAAATTAGATCATCATGAACAATTTTATTAGTCACCTCCTCAGGCGACTCACCTGTTAATTATATCAAAATCATATTAACATTTCATAGCTTCAATTTTTGATATACGAATAGTTGTAAAAATAAACAAAAACTGAAGAAAACGATTGGGGGACAGACCAATCATCAATATACATAAAAAATGCACATCTAAAGAAAATGAAATAAATATATATATAAACCCTACTTTAAAATATATTCAGAAGCTACAGAGATCTCCATTATCATAATGATAGAAAAATGACTGTTATTTATAAAACTATGATACATCATTCATGCCATGCCAGTGTTGAAAGTGTTTGCATCCATCGATGGTCCCGCACCGTTATCTGAAATAATAAAAATTATAGTTTCGAATTTTGACACTATGAATGACGAAAAACGTTCATTTAAACGTCATTTCAGAATGAACTAGTTCCAACTCTGAGCATTTATTTTAGAAAAATCAAATTTTGTAACTTTTAAAATTATTGTAATACCCCAGAGCGTGCATTACCATTTCCGGACACTGCGCAGTGTCCGGAAATGGCCATTTTTCTGACCAATTTAAAGAAAAAAGTCAAGTTTTTTTGTAATTTTATACATTTTGAACGCTTATTTGTCGCTATTGGTCTAAAGAAGTTGATAAAAGGTGAGCACTTTCTGCCCCCTGCCCCTGTTTAAAATTATGATAATTACCATCGTCTTTATCATGGGAATTGAAACGATTTCGCTCTGAATCGACGGATGAAACGTCGACAATCATCATCTGAAACAATCCACAGAATCATAATATCAATGATGCTTTTTAAAAAGCTCACATCTTCGTCATCGTCTTCTTTATCTAAATAAAACTTCTTCCTGCTCGGACTTTGTCTATCCCCTTCACTAATATGTCTTTTCTTTCCAGCAATCGGCACCCCATTTACATTCAACTGCAAGTCATCCATTCCATCCGCCAACAAGTTTGACACTGATTCATTTCCCGAGTAAACTGGCAAATTAATCTCTGGTTCTTCATCAAGAAGCACGTGCGGTGGAGTTCCTTCCGGCGAGATCGGCTCATAACGAGGTTCACGGTGGATCATTCTTCTCAAGAAAAACTGGTGATCGCCCTACAAGAAAAATGATAATTATGCCGTTTTTATGAAAAATATTAAAACTTACAATTTGTACATCACCTTCTGGCAAAAATAACCCAAATTCTTCCATAACCGGCGGCCCGTCATCAAAAACAAATCCATCTGGCGCCAACGGCACCTCACCGTCAAATCTTCTCGGAATGTTCTGACCAAATCCATCAACTAAACGCTCCTCTGCCACGTCCCCTTCTTCCGATGGCGGTGACAATGGCGAATAGTTTTGAAACTCCCGATCATCTGGAACCGCATCCTGTTGAACCATTCCTGCCGGTTCTTCGACTTCTTCTTGGATTTCTTCAATCTCGTCTAGATCATCATCATCATCTTCACCAAAAAAATCCAACTCTTCTAATGGAAGATCAGGAACATGTTGAACCATTGCTTAAAACCCTGGAAAAAAGGTATTTGTTATAAAGAAAATCAAAAAGAAAACAGCGTTTTCAAAAAAAAAAGACATGACACGCAAAGCAAAATCAATAAAAACTGTTTATGCAACAACAAAACAAGAAAAAAAAAGAACCCCAAAGGTCTAACAGAAAGATACATATGTATATGAGGACTAGTTTTTGCAGCTAGGCCACCCATCCAGAAAAATTAGTCTATTATTTGCAGTAACTGCTAATTTTTGGTTAAATCTTATTTTTAATTAATTAAATATATTATGGGGGTATTCATGTCGGAAAAAAGGTAAAAATTTAATTTTTCTTTATGAATACCCCCCCGTTTCTTGTGATTATTAAAAGAGAAAAACCCTAATTTCTCCAAACGAAATCAGTAAGTAGGTTTTCAGATTCCCCATAACAACCGCTCGTGTATTCCCTCACGTGATATTCAACAAAAAAGTAGATTGAAAAGCAAAAAAAAAACGCATGTATTTATTTTTAATTAAGTTCGTTATTTTCGAGTGTGTTGAATAATATCAACATTAAAAAACATATTGTTAAAAAATGTCCATCTTCGAAAGCAAGAAACATTTCCAATTACCACACTTTTTCCAGATGAAGAAAATTTTAGTTTGTTTGTTTAAAAACGAAAGAAATCTCAAATCAATGTGACGAAGGTTCAAAAATTCGTGTTTTTGAAGCCGACGCCTACACCAAAACCGATTTTGAGTATATGGTAGGTAAACCGAATATCAACAAGTATATCACGTATTATAAGGCTTTCATTACTAGCATAAATTCTGAAAATAACATGTTTCGAGATTATAATTTCAAGTGTTCATTGATCCACTATTTTGACTTTTTTTTTCTTTAACGTAGTGTTCTTTTTTTTTCAAAAGTAAACGAGTAGGCGAATATTTCCAAAGGGATTTGATTTCTTAAACCCGAATAAAAATTATAAAATTCGAAGCTAGTGATTTTTAGTCAAATATGTGGAAAATTTCGAAAAAAAAAGTCCACCTATTTTTGAGTGAACTCTGATAGTGAAAATGTGCAGCAAATTGAAAAATGTAGAACTTTGGGCGGTCATGAACAGAGAAAATGTTTTTTTCTAAAACAAATCCCTAGAATTTAGTTCCTCTTGGAAGCCAAAAATCTTAAACAAATCTCCGTTGAAAAAATGTTTTTCCATGAATTTCTTTAAAGCTTTCGAATTTCTTAAAATAAGCCATTCTTCACAACCGTTCTGAAATCCAGCAGCCACCGGGGAAAACCCCTCTATGTCAGTTTTGGTCCCGTTCCTGTCCCCTTCCCACGACATGCAATTCATGGCTATCTGCCAAAGTAGTATGGTGTCGGGCGCACACTTACGCGGGGCTATATAACATCTAAGCGTTCGACAAGGTGTTAGTAAGTGAAATGAGTAATTGTTCGGTGTTTAAGTTGAACAATTCTATTCATTCACTTATAAATGAAAAAAAAAAGCAAAGAGGTTATGTCTTCTGCAACTAATTGAAATTTAAAAACTTTTTTAGCCCAAATTCATGAATACAATTCAAAAATTGATTGCTTAACCCGTTTTTCCTGAAATTTACGGGTCATTTTTAAGCTAATGTGTTATTTTTAATCCCTATTCATGCCTATTTTCAAGTGTTACCTTATTTCAAAAGTTCAACGATTTTTCAAAAAATATATTACAAAAATATTATCTAAAAGAAACAGAAACTCTTTTTACTAAAAAAGTAAAAGGTAACCCCGTGAGAAAAAATAATTTTTCTTAACAATTTGATTATCTCACGATTATGGTGACTTTTTCCGATTGAAACAACAAAATTAAGAAAATCAAATAAACAGCCGAATTGCTTAAAAATTGGGAGGGGGGGGGGGTGGCAAATAAAGTGATTATCGGCAAAATTATTGAACAATTAAATATCACCATTAGAAAAAATGCCATTATGAATAGATGTTTTTATCAATAAAATATGATTTTTGCATTTGAAACCCGCTGTTGATAATAAAAATTTATGATTTCCTTATTGATTCATCGTTGTTATTTTTCCCAAGAATTTTTTTTATTCCGGTTCAAAAAAATAATGCTTCCCTTTGAAAAGCGAAGGTCAAACACACAGGTTTATTCAATTTTAATGTACATAAATAATAAAAGAACGGGAGGGACTTTGAATTCAAAAATTTCACAAAAAAAAAATCCAAAGACAAAAACCCAGGCAATTGGCAACCTACTTGAAAAAAACCATTAAATCAACCGATATAAAAGAAAAATCTTAAAAAGATATATTGAACCGTATTCGATTGACAGGAACCTTTAAAAATCCCAATTTCTAGAGATTTTAATTTTAAAAAACCTCCGAAATCAAGACCTTTTTTCTGTTTTTCTAGTTGAATGAATCACCAAAAAAAAACAAAAAAAGATACACACAGTTTTCAAAACCAATCTAATCACAAAAAAGAAATGGTGGAAAACTCGATGCAAAGTGCACACGTAAACAAAACTTATGTTTAGAAAAAATAATAGATTTTGGATAAAACAAAAAATAGGGAAGGGGGGAGAAACCAGTGAGAACATGTGGACAATATCTTTAGAATAATAAAAATAAAAACCCAACGCTCCTTGCTATTACGCCATACGAGAGGGAGAGAGGGAGAGCATCGGGGTGGAAGGTTGTGGTGGCCACTATGTGTGGGCAACACAAAGAGTAGACAAAGTATACTAGAGAAAAGAAAATGGAGAAACATTCTGTAGATTGAATACATGAAAAAGAAGCGAATACATTAGGTTGTTTGTTTCCGAAAGAGATTCAAGGCAACGAAAAAAAAAACGTGTGGTGCACCCCTATGTTTCAAAATAAAGGAATATACTTAGAAGTTGCTTTTTTCATAGTAGTCATTTTTAATGGTTTCTATATTTTACAATAATAACCATAATGATAATAAAATCATGGAAAAGCGGTAGTTAAAGCGAATGTAAAAATCCGTGGAGGGATGGGTGGGCATTCCTGAAACATAAAACATATTGCAAATGCCTTTTTTTTCTAAAGCCAACAACTCACAAAGATGGGTATTAGCTGTGATGAAGGCAAGAACTTCCGGAGCGACATTTTCACGAAGTATGCGGTTTTCCTCACGTAGTGCAGTCACCTGGAATAATATTACTTTTTTTTTTGGTGGAATGACCTTCAATCAAATGTTTGGCATTTTTGTTTTGTTTGTTCCTCCTATTCCGTACCTTGTTTTCCAAGTCCGATATTGTTGAACGCAATGTTTCAACTTCTTCACGAACTGCGAACGTCAAGTGAGTTTTGACAAGATCCTGGAAAAATGTTTGTTTATGGGACACAAACAGATATTTTGATAACAAACCATAGCTTGCACGATTTTGTTGTCTATTGCCACGACGGTGTTGCTTGTACTGGCGGCGATACTGGAACTAGGCTCACTATAGAATTATGTTTATCAAATACTATATATAAATATTTCTTCACAAGGGAAGTTATAGCGTCTCAAATTCTGAAAGTTTGTCAAAATTTGAATTTTGAAGAGCTATAACTTGGCTAAATGTCAATATTTTAATGAAAATTTTAGAGTTGGTTCCATTGTGCCAAATTTGAGCTAATTTGGTTGATATTTAAAAAAAACGGTTTTCATCTGTGTTTCACAAAAAAAGTCAACAAAATTTGGTTTTGCTCATCCCGAAAAAGTTACCCTTCTTCCTCTTCCTTAGCTGACGTGGAATGATGTGTTGGTGAATGACCAGTGACTGCCGGATTTGGAGTTGTGTGAGTTTGTTGACTAGAAATGATAACCTGAAACATATTCTCACATTAACCTCATCAACCAATTAAGAACGAACCGTTGAGGAATGCTGTTGGGGTGGCGGCTGAGGCGGTTGAAGTGGCTGTGGCGGTGACATTATAATCACTTCCACTTCTTGTCTTGGCGACACATGGAAATTACTTGGGTCCGGTTGTGGGTCGCTGAAAATTTCACTTTTTTGCATTGTGCAAAAAAACTATCTCAATGATTTCACATCTAATATGTTATGAACTATTTTCTAAAGCGAAACAAAAATTTAGACATCGTTCTATGGCTTTAAAAGGATTATTGGCCAAATTTTGATTTTTGATTATTTTAATCTTCTTCGTCAAATATTCCAGCCTCCGCTTTATCAAAAAAGTCGAAGAACAGCTTCTGTGACAAATTTTGAAAAATACAAAGGGCTAAATACTGGAAAAAGGGTAAAACTCTTCGCTTGAGAATGGAAAACGTAAGAATACCGCCTCTGATAGAGATGTTTGCCTACCATAACCTTCATTCGTGGCGAGACTCTCTCTGTTCGCAATAGAATATGTTCCTTTAAGCGTCATTTATGATTTTTCGAAAACAAGAATAAATAAACATTGATTAACTTTCTCAGTTTTTTTTCACTTTTGTTGACCTGTCCGTTATTCTTCACAATTTATCGAAAACAGTTCAAAATTTTGTATATAAATCGATTTTAACATTTTTTTTGACATTACAGGAACATTTTCTACCAAATGCAGAGTATCTCGCCACGATTGAAGATTGTGGTAGGCGAAAACGTCAGGATTTTCTTACTTTTTTCTTTTCTCAATTTTATTAGGGTTTTCTAGTAGCTTATCTTTTTTTTTCAAAATTAGTCCCATTATTTACACGTGCTAGAATGTAGATTATTGTCATAAACTTACTTATTATAAACTCTGTCAACTGAGCTAACAACAGTGATATGGCTCTTCACCGGTTCTGGTTTCTTCTCCTCCGGTGGTTCCGGCACCTAAGAAAATACATTAATCCAACAAGATATCGTCGCCTCTCATTCTTACCATTCTATAAAACTTCTTCCTAACCGTAATTATATTGTTTTTATATGTCACTAATGCTTTGTATTCGTTATCAACCGGATAATTTCCAAACACCCCCATTGTTGAACCACCACGAGTGTCGACACACTTCCATCGTCCACGTGAGAATTCACCAGGCACTGGAACAACCTGTAAAGTAATTGAATTTCTTCTCCAAAAACAAAATGAATGAAATTGCGGACATACCTGAAATTTTTTCCTTGGTACCGTTGTTGTTGGTGCAGGGGCGGTTGTTTGTTGCGGTGCCTGCACACCGGCTGGTCCCATTCCTCTACGTTGAATTGTCTGAAAATGTGCAATATCTTATATGTTAAAGTATTTTTTAAAATCAACGTAAGGAAAATAAAATTGCAAATCAAGCAAAGCGTAGTCTATCTTATTTGTTCTTTTAAAAATTCCGAGTTTATCATGGTATAATCAGTAAATGATAAATATCATAAGTTTCACTATCATAAGAGCAAACCTAGGCAAAGAACGTTAGCAAAAACAGGGGGGCACTTTTTGAATTTTTTTCTATAACAGATTTTTTTCTTAATTTTTAAAAATTTAATTGTAAGACAATACCCACTGGACAGGAAAGCATTATTTTCATCCGGCGAATAAATGAATAGTGCAAATTCAAAGAAAATCGGTTCAAAACTAAAAAATAAACAATTTTTGGGAAAATTTTCAACCTCGAGTGCAAAGTCTTATGATTTATCGTGTCACAGATGTAAATCGAACTGAAAAGTGAGTGAAAAAAATGAAGAGATAATAATATAAACAGTTGCACTTTCAAGAGAATTAAAGAAACCATTCAATTCTGATGAGATTATCTTAATAACTTGCAAATTGCAACACCCTACAAAAAAAAAATATATATATGTGAACAAAAAAACGAACGCAACAACATCACAAATCATGCGGTTTCGATATTAGTAGGCGTTTGGGCACTAACATACATGAAAAAAAACTTTCAAAGCGATGGAAAAGAAAAAAAACAACATAAAAAGAAGAGTAGTGCGAGAAAAAACAAAAATTCGGGAGGAACTAGAGAAAAGGGGATTGTGACGGTTGTGACACGCAGAAAATGAGCTACACTAGAGCATATGTAATGAGAGTGAGACGGAGGACAATGCCAGTTGGAAAGGTTGGAAAAAAAACAACAATCAATATCCAGCGGTTGACCCATAATTTACGGAAGAGTTCCAGCTGTCATCGTTTTTAATATGACGAAAGAAGGAACCACACACACACATCATTTATGCCCTTTTCCGCATCTGTTTATTTTTCTTAGCAAATTTGGAGCATGGGTGCAATCCTCAGTCTTGCACCTGTTAATATAAACCCAGCTTGTACTTTAGTCGTCGACAAAATTTTGTGCAAACGACTAGCACACACACAGGAATCTGACGGAGGCTCAATGAAGATATTTTTTCAAACGCAAATAGGAAAAAAAACTGTCCAGTGATTGCGCACTGTGCGCAAATGTTAATTGTGCTCTGCGTCAACTCAATTCGAACGAAGAAAAATGAGGTGGAGTGGCTAAATAGACATTGGAATCAATTCGGATCATGTGAATGAATAAAAAAAAATTGGTTTTTGGTGTGGTTCAATGGAAAAATTCCATTCGAAAGGAGAAACGAATAAAAACTGATTTTTTTGGTTCGTTTTATAAATGCAGCCATTGTTTTCTTTTGATATAAAAATCATGCATATAAATTTGACATCTAGCTAATAAAAACGTTTTACAAGCACAAAGAATAGACATTCATACAGAAAATTCATATCACAACTGAATGGCAAAAATGTTCCGATAAAAGAACGTTTTTATAATGGTTTACGGAATTTTTAAATAAACTATATTGTGCAGGTGAAAAATGTCTAACCCTGCGTCAATACGTTGCTACTCATTTACGATAGTACACAGTTCATAATGTTTATCGAAAGAACACACATAAGTGTAACGAAGCACCAACCTCAATACGCAACCCAAACACATAATGAATGCATGAAAGTTTTGTAAGACTATAACTTCACTCAAAATGAATTGTTTTCATTCGTATTTACCAAAGAAAGAAGATTTTCCCAATTCGGAGTTTGAAAACAGATGATATGTATATAAATAAGCAAGGATAGAATGTAACCGTTCAAAAAATGTTGGATATCAAATTTTAATTGATTCAAAAGTTATAAGCATCTTACTTTGAAATTACACGATATTCATATTGTAAAAATATGCTCGCAAATAACGTTTAAAGTAACTAGAACATCAGAAAAATTCAGAAAATAATGACATTTGTGTATTGATGAAGGAAAACGATTTTCGTCACCAAGAAGAAATAATAATTTACATTTTCTGAGAATTGTTTAAAAAACTACCATATTAATAGAACTTCTGAAAAATTGGAATATCAAACGATTTTTGAAAAATGAAATACTTTCCAACAGTAAAGAAATAACCTGGGAGTGGTTCAAACTCCGGTCAAGAATTTCAGGTGAGACCTAGCTTATTGCCAAAAACTAGAACTGGAAGTTAACATGCTATAAATTTTAGGGGTAATGAACTAGGACTAGGAACACTAGGAAGGAAGTTATAGATTGTCTCAAAGTCTGAAAATTGACAAAATTGCAAGTTCCCATGGAACTGCTTTAGAACAACTTTCTTTTCAAAGTTTAAGATGATCCAAATGAATTTATTCAGTTTCAGAGAACTTATTGATGTTTGAAAATAATTCATCGATGTTTGAAAATAATTACAAACTTCGACGTATAAATTTTAAAACGAAATATTGAAAAAACAAAGACCGATTCTACAAAAAGTGAGGGCAAATTCGTCATCCTCTATTTTTATGGGCCGACTTTTTTCCTCCCTTGTCATTTTGTTTCAAATGGCATACTTGGAATAACAATTATAATGCAAATATATTTATAGAATCGACCTATGCTTTCCATAAATAAACTAGAAAATTTTATTTTTCCAAAAACCGACTTTAACAATTTTCAAAGATCGCAATCAGAAAGTTCTAAAGATTTTTATAATAAAACATGAATACAGAAAAAAATCTATTTTAACACTTATCATCTGACCACACAATAGAAGCACTCGGGTTACTGGCGTTTCGCCAAACATTAAATGAAAGAAGAGCAAACTGTTACAAAAATAGAACAAATTTTATGAAGAAAAATTGTATTTTTTGTCACGTTGGATGGCAATCACATCAAATAAGTATTTTGCCCCCCAAAAACCTATAATTTATTCCGTTTTTCGATGTAAAGGACAACATGGAAATGTTTCGATCTATCGGATAATAAATACGCTCTTCTCAAATTACGAGGCGTAACAAGGTGACAGAGAGAAAGAAACATGGAAATGAATAAGTGGCAATCGGTTGGAAAGTCGGTTATCGGATGAATCTTTGGGAAAAGCGACAGGAATCGTTTTTCTTAATGTGTATTGTGTTTTGCAATACATTTGCTATATTAAAAAAATATAAGATTTGTGCCAGAGCGGAAGGACAAATCAAACCACACCCAATAATCCAAATATTCTTCAGGAAGAACTTGCAAAAGCCCTTTTTTTTGGAGAGATGAGAAACTGACTAAGAGTGCTGTTGAGCTGTTTGTGCTCATCAAACATTGATGAACACGAGTTTCTCTTTTCATAATTTTTTCAAAGGTCACACGTTTGCGCAGGTTTTGTTTGATCAAATGCCAACAAAAAATAGTAGAAGCCGTGCAAATGTTAAAAAAGTGAGTGGGAACTTGAAATAACTACAATTGTGAGCATCATCACTAACAAGGGAGGTATTTCAGAATTCTAAATTGGAATTTGCTTAATTTTTACAAAAATTCACAGTGAGGTAAAATGTAAAATATTACACAGAATATGGTGTTTTTGAAATATTAAAAATCCAAAGGATTTCACATCACATTATATAAACTTGATGCGAAATCCAAAGTTGTAAAACTACTTAAATTTGAAATTTATTGAGTAGAATTACTTCCCTTGTAACTCATGAAATAAACTTGATTGTAAATACTTGTAAAAATATTACTTTTTAAATAACTAACCGAACTAAAAATTATCATTTTGATGATATTATTATAATAATAATCTTTTGTAACAGCAAACTTTACCAACAGTGAAAATATGATCAAAGAAACATGGCGTGCTGAAAAAAGTATTATATGAATATTTGTATTCCATTTCATTTCTGCAAAATAGTGGAAGAAAGAGGAACAAACACAAAGAATTGGAAAGATCCACTCAACAAAAGAAACCAAAAAAAAACTTTCGAAAAAAAAAGTTCTCATCATTTTCCCCCTATTGCAGACAGCGAATTCAATCATCGAATAAATGCAAATGGGTACACAATGCACATGTTGTTTTTGCATCGAAAATAAATGAATAGGTTTTTAACATCACGTGAAATCAAGTGTTTTTTTTGCAAAAGATGAAACGACAAAAAACCTCACATAGGCAAAAAGGTGCGTGTTGGAAAAATTGGAATAGACAACGTTCAGTTTCTTTTTTTTTGCAGAAAATGAGGCCCAGAGGAAAAGCGCGATGCTTGGTTTAGTATTTCTCGGTGGAAAAAATATATTGGGTTGGTTTCACAAAAAAAAATTCCTCCTTGAAGTATAAAATTGCAAAGAACAAAAAAATAGAGACATCAATAACAATGCCTCTCATTTTTCGAGAATGCTCGGACACGGGGTGAACATTTTTCCCGTTGTTTTGATGTCATAAATAAGTAACTAAAATTTCCCATCGACAGTCTAAAAAATCACGAAAACAAACAAATATATTTTCAATGAAGTGTCCAAAAACCACATAATTTAATACGATTTTTAATAAAATTTGGATTTGAAATGCAGAAAAATGAGATTAGTTTGATTTGAGACGTTCAAAATTGAATCAAATGAATTGCTGATCAAAATCAATCAAAACGTTTCAATTTCGTTGAAGGAATGAATGAAAAAGATAAAAATGTATAACCAAAATCAAAAAGAGATAGAGAGGGTGATATTTCTATTCCATATTAGTTGCAATTCAACACCTTTTTTTATATGTTCTAACAGTTAATTTTACTTAACATCCTAGTGACTTGATTGTCATGAATCATAGAACATAATCATCAAATTTTTTACATAGGGTTTTAAAGATTTAATTAATTTATATATGGTCAAAGATCTTTAATTAAATCAAAACTTAAAGTTTCAATGATGTCTAAAAAATCCATCAAGAATAATGAGTTTCTACATTTTCTCACGGTCCCTAACTATTTTTTTATTAAATTTTTTGTTTTATTTTTAATTAATTATATGACCTCTGATTTTTCAGTGTAGTTAGTAATAAATGGAAAAAAAACAAATCTATGTATTAAACAAGAGAATGCTGAAAACGAGACGAGCTCTTACTATTAGTAATAAGCGTCAGAGCCAAAAATGTAAAATGAATAATAAAGATTCACAAGTTATATCTATCAGGGATTAGTTTTCAAGCGGAAACAAATATTATTTGTTCTTACATTGACAATAAAAACTTGAATACTTTAAAATTAAATTCTGATGTGCACTTTGTCTTCAACCAAAAAACGAATAAATTGGTTCGTCTTATTTCAAATGAAGCTCAAGAAACTGAACCTAATTTATGCCACTCACAGTCAAGTCCACTAACCCAGAACATGACAATGTTGGCTCATTCATCGCATTAAATTGGATGACAACCCCCAATACATCAATTCTCAAAAACAAGAAAAAAACACGATGTGAGCGGATTTAAAAACAAAAAAACCTAGTGGAACGGCACCAGATTATGGAAATGTTGAAGGTTGGAAGGGTTCGAAATTTTTCCAAAAATTGCCGCTGGGGGCAAACTTGACAACCTTCAAAATAGTCTTCAATATTATGTTTATCAAACATTTTCTTCTTTCTTATAAACAATTTGATTAAAAACTAAAAATAAAACGAAATGACGATATATTTGGAAACGATATCCCATGACACAACCTTTGAAGGTTGGGAACAGAAATTTATCATGATAAGAAAAAAATGTCGACGAAAACGTGTTGCATTGCAATAAAATAAAAGTGTTTCTTTTTTTGAACTGATACTGTAATGTTAAATACGAAGAAGGGTTCCTAAAGGCTTCAATAAAACTGTATAGGGAGTAAATATTGGAGTATATTTAAAATGCTTCGATATTTCTTTCTCAAATACATCTAGAGCACCAAAACTACATTATCACACCTTTGTTCCATACGTGAAAATCTCAACTGTGCGTGTCATACGCCTCTGCCTCACATATTTACTATTTTCAAAGACGCCTGAGTTCTGTAAATCGTTTTGCATTTATTCCAACTTTGTGCATGATGTTCATTTTATTTTAAAGTGGAAGGTACTGTTGTGTCATCAAACTTTTCTGTAAATTTTTAAATTTAAAGTAATAAGTAATTTTTCTAATTTCTGAAGTGAATGATTTAATGATTTTTGTAAGTATTTTTTTAAATTAAGGCAATGTTCACTGCAATTGTGGAATCTATAATCAAGTTTTATATGGTTGCAGTTTAGTCTAGTTCTAATTCGGAATAAAACTTCACGAAATCGCACATGGGCAAGTTATGAAGGTTTAGAATCAAAGAAAAGTTCCAGAAAGGATGTTCTCAATATCCATGACAAGATGAAATATTAATTTTTTAAATTAAATATTTCCAGAAATTTTAATTGTGCCCTTTTAAAATAATTAATAGTAAGTTAGAAAGTTCTAATAGTAATTTCCTCGCAGATCATTAATGTTTGTTGACTGTTGATAATGAAAACAAACAATTAGCACTTTCAAATTTTGATATAATCAGTGAATTCGTTAAATACCTTGCACTTTTATTACCTTTTTTTGCAAAAATCTCATAATTTGATTACATCTAGACCGAATGCAACAAATGCAACAAATCTTGCATTATTTTATTCATTGCAGAAAATTTACTTGATGTTCTGGACTTTTAGGATCTTTGGGAAACGAGCCCGATGTTGAATTTATGGTTATTTTTCTGGAATACATAAATTTTTATGTTAACCATATTCAGATTTAAAAAATTTTTATTGAAGCATCTTTAAAAATACTGTAGAAACAATCTTATTAAATATGCGCATTAAATGAAATCAAAGAAATTTGGCACCCGTGTGTTGAACTACTTTTCTGTTCAATTTCTCAATGATTCTTCATCTAAAATGTTTGTGAGTGCAAATTAGTGTTACAAAAAAAGAATATGATTAACTCAAAGTGAAAATTGTGCGGTTAATTATTCTAAAATGCTAAAAAGTATTTAAGATTTGTTTTGCGAATGATTTCCGTGAACTAATGAAATAACACTAACTCGTGCGCTACTTAAAGATGATTTCTGTTGCACCTCAAAATTAGCCAGATAACAATTGTAATTTTTATTAGAACTGAGAAAATTGGATGAAAATTAATAGATTCATAAGAATTGGCCTTAACAGGTATAATAATTACATTAATGCCTCAACAATAATATTTTCAATATACCTAGAAGCTGTGAAAACAAATTTTCGAATCCAATGATGCTCGTTTTGAATTTAAATTTTGTTTTTTTTTTCAATATGCCAATTTCTTAAATTTATGACCTTTATTCAATTTCAGTTAGTTCTTCATTAATGTCACCAGATGAAATTTATTGGCTTGCTAACAAAAATGTTTAGAATTCAACAATAGATGTGCAAAATTAACATAGCGTCGACTGCAAATAGTTTGAAAACCCTCCAATTTTTTAGAATATTTATTCAGGGTTTTCAAAAAAAAAAAAGAAAGATCAATTACTTACATGCCATCATTCTTTTAAAAGAGACCATAAAAAGGGATGAACTTTACACACTCTTCGATAAAAACCTGGAAAAAACTTCTTCAAAATCAACAAAAGCATCGTCAGTTACTACTTCTTTTCTTTTTTTTTGCTCCTTTATTTTCCTTCTTATCCGCGCACTCTTATTCACACTTACCCCAGCTTATTTTCCATTCCACCATCGTTTTCGGCAACTGCGTGAAAAGCCACTTCTAAATTTTTTGTTTCCTCTATTTTTTTTTTTCAACGATCCATTCCATCCATTCGATTGTTTTTTTAGTTCAGTTTCTAATGTTACTTGCATCAATTTGAATCAAGTCTTTGTTTCGCGCAGTTCGTTTTCCAAAAAAGAACATTTCGGATCGTCATTTATATAATCTCGGTGGGGTGTCTGAAGTGTTCATTTTATAAAGAACATTCCTTTTTTATTGTTATTTGCGTTTTGATGAAGTTTACCAGATGTTTTGCATTTTCTGAAACGGTAGTATTTTTCCCACTTTTTTTTAATATTATTGGTATACGACTTCATAATTTAAGTTTTTTTCTGACGATGGAAAAAAATAAAGTTTAGAGGGCAACCATTAATTGTTAGAAAAATGAATAGCATTTGTCTTTTTTTTGAAGAGCTTTTTGTTTTTTTTTTATTTTTCTCGCAGCGGAAAAAAATAGAAAAAAATATTCTGTTTTTTATTACTATGACATTAAAATAGCCTACGCTTCATATTAGTTTTTTTTCCACCCTACGAATTTCTTGTTCTGATAAATCTTCCACATAGTTGGTTGTTCACTTTGAAAAATGAGGTAACCACACATAAAAATTGAGAAGAACAATGGGATTTTCTGACAAACATACATATACATATCTTCACATTATATTATCTCAAATTTATCGCCCATCAAATCGTAATAACATGAATGACAAGCCCCTGAGCCCAGTAGGTGGCTGTTCTGCGAGTTTCGACATGGCCTATCATATTTCATGCTTTGCTGATGAACAGAAACGAAAAGAGGCAAATTCCGCTTCTCACACGTCCAGATTTCTTTTTCCTTCGGCTTTTTCTTCTTCTTCTTTCATTTTTTATTTCTTATTGGATTTTGAACGTTGTAATATGAACTTAAACCGCCGTACTTGAGAAACCGATGACAGGACATGATATTGGTTGGGAGCAACAACATTTGTATCTCTGTTTTCTGTTTTTTCAAGTGATAAGCGTGTCATTTGCTAGTAAACTTTTGGCATTTTTTTTTTCGAATTTTTGTGATTTTTACTTCGAATTTATATTCTAACGAACATTAAGGCAACTATTTAGAAAAGAACCATGTAACAAATTACAATATGTTCGTAATTCGAAAAATTATAAATCACAAAAATTTTAAAGCATGCCAAATGTAAACTGCGTTATTCTTATTTTTTACTGTAATTGAGAATTTGGATTCTAATTAGGTAATTCATATCACATCCAAATTTAATCAAAACAATTTCAACTACGCACGGAGTTATGCCAAAAATAGTGAAGGTGTATTTTTTTATCACTACTGTACATGAACTACATGAAAATAGGCGTCATAGTCATTCCAAAACAGAAGCTAGGAAAACGCGCAAACAAAATAGCATAGTAATTTCTACACCATTGTTTTGAAGAGCGTATTTCCGGCTCTAAAATGTCATTGTTGAGTACGTGGTCTATTTTAATATCACTGACACTTATCGAAAGTTGAGGATCTTTGGATCCTTCTTCATAATCATATTGAAATTATTTTTAATCTATGTGCGAAATTCCAAAACTTTGCAATCGTGTGATTTTTTCCCAAACGCCGAAAAGGTCATTCTTAAAAATGATGGCGAAATTGATGGAACATCACATGTTTGTTTCCTGACTGAACGCTTCCAATGATCCAATACCGATCGTTTAAATTTTATAATTTTTATAAAATTCAATTTTTCTTACCATATACTCGCAACAATTAGATTCAACAGATACTCCCATTTTAAAAATATTTATTGAAATGAAACATAGAGTTTCATTTCACATTGGTAACCTATAATCATCATGTCTACATAGGTCTTACGACAATATTTTCATTCATTTTTGTTTCTAGTTTCTTATGACTTTTCTTATTTCACATGATTGTATAATCTTATTTCTGTTATAATAGATTTTACATTTGTTCGCAAGTTTCAAATTAAATTACACACTAGAACTGAATATTTACAACCTTGTTAGTCGCAATACCTTATTATTAAAACTCAAAACCTCAAAGTTCTTGCTAGATTTGTTTTCATTAATTATGAATCTAAAACTATGCCCATTTTAAGACCTAAGACCCTTTCACCCAACATAATTTCGATATTCATGTATTAATTTGTTCCTCGAACCGGAGTGTTTTTCATTGCATGTTCATACATTGAAATTAAACATCCATCTTAACACATTTATATTAAAGTACATTTTTCAAAACAAAATTCAACTCATCGTGTCCTTTATTTTCTTTCCAAATGAACGATAGACTCATTACCAATTCAACGCTCGTCGCCCAAAATTTTTTTATTTTGTTTTGTGCAATTTGATTGCAAATTGCCTCCGCCAGCTCTCCCCCGTCCGTCCCTTATTCAACTCTGTTACGACCGCTTTAAGAGTCAATTTCTTCTTCTTTTTTTTTCATTCAATTTTCATGGGAAGAATAATGACGCGGAAAAAAATCATGCCGAAAAGAAATTGGAATCAAACCATCTTCAAAAGATTTACATTTTAAGTATGTGCATATTGCTCTCTAAACTTTTCCTTATTTCAATTCGGCTACTTTCACGAGAACAACCTTCTCTCTCAAAATAACATGGTTCATATTCTTGAGACATTTTTGTGTTGAAAAAAGTAAAAATGAGGGCTTGAGCTCAAAAATCCGCCGCATACAACAGGCACACAACATTATGCATCTTTGTTGTCTTCAATGTTTTGACAATGCTTCCTCTTCTTTGTCATTTTTTCACTATTTTTTTTTCACTTCCTTCAGTTGATAGCTTTGACAGACAATAGCGGAATATGTAATTGACAACTTTCACACTTACGTTGCTTTTTACTAGTATTTCTCTGAATTAACTAGGAGCTGTATGTTTTTTGAACATTTTTTCGTTTCATTGTTCAATTGATCATCTTAAAATGTTTCTCGTTAGGGTAAAAAAGTTTTAAATTTCGAGCTACGCATGGATAATATATTCTGATTTCATTAAATATTGTGCTTTGTAGTTTCCAAACATTTTATTATAGGCATCTGAACAAAATACACCCATACGCAAGTTACCATATGAAGTCTTTTGAAATTTATGAAGGGACCTTTAAAATATGAAAGCTCAAGAATAATTTTCTAGACCTCTACCCCTTAAAACAATGAGAAATAGTTATTAGTTTCCTGCTTGGATCATTTATTGCAAATATAATTTTGCGTGTTTTCTACCAGCCCATGATTTCTACAAGTTATTATCAGGCTATTAAAGACAGTTAACCACCTAGCTTGACCCACATAAGTTATTAAATTTTCCAATAAAGAAATGAGGATTTATGAAAGAATCACCCAAAAATTGTCGATTCACTAAATGCGGTTGAAGAAAAGAAAGAGTTGAAA
Source organism: Caenorhabditis virilis (assembly GCA_964036255.1). Lineage (NCBI taxonomy): Eukaryota > Metazoa > Nematoda > Chromadorea > Rhabditida > Rhabditidae > Caenorhabditis > Caenorhabditis virilis. The sequence continues at coordinate 12,291,769 of OZ038420.1, read as the reverse complement.
TGAAAAAAAGCTGTTGGCACGCAATAAAACAATTTTGAAAGGTCACTTATTTTGATCAATTTTCAGACCTAATTATTTCTTACGTGACCTATTTTAAATTCTCCCTTTTATTTATTGAGCTCCAGCAATGTCATTAATTTCCCAGACAAACGATGCTCTTACTTCTTGGAAGAATACACCATATTTTTATTTAATTTCGAAAAAATCTGGAAAACCCCACTTTTTCAAAATATTTTTTATGAAAACATTCCCATTCTTCGCTCATTACATAAATAATGACGCATTTTTCTTTCATTCCAAATGAATTGAATTCTTCATTTAAATTAATTTTCCTATTTTTCTGCAAAATTAACTCACTCGCTCAAAAGTTCATTTCCTGTCGAAGTTTTCTTGAAACATTTTGACAAATATATAGATTGCTCGCAGTTACTCCAGGAAAAAAAATAAAATTTTCAAATAAACTTGTCCAAAATTGACTACCCAAATTTTCAATCAGAACAAAAATGCATTTCTTTTATTGTCATTCGTTGAACACAATCGGACCAACCAGCAAAAAAAAATAGCGTATGAGCATAATTCGAATGCTTTTAGTCTCTCTACACTCTCACGTTATTCAACTCGTTTTGCTGCTGACTGACCTATTATCGTCATTTTGCCGCTTTAAGATTTATTACCAGCCGCTTCAAATTTGTGAGTTGGGGGAATACGCTGAAAAAAAAAGAACTTGACTTCTCTTCTTTTTGAAAAAAAAAAGAAGACGAAATATCAAGGAATGACGGTGTTGTCGGAAATGCTGTGCTTCTCATTGTCAATAGAAACAGGTGTTCCACTTGTGTTTATCTTGCAGAACGACGACGTTATTTTTCATGACCGATGCTTTTCCGATTTTATCACGACTTGCTCATAAAATTTATTTTGTTGCTTTAGTTGTCGGTGTGTACCTTTGAAATTTTACGATTTCAGTTAATATTTCAATTTTAGACTATTTATATGAAACTCAAAAGAAAGGTAATAAGGTTCTTCTAATCAGCGATAACTTTATTTTAAAAAATTATTTGAACTTCATTAAGGAGTTCATTAGAGAAGTATAAAATATTTTTGGTAGTGAGTTTCATATCCCTTACGATATTTCACAATGAGCTAAAATTAAAAAAAAATTTCTAATGGTGGATCCTTGGGATTTATTACCCATTTTGTTCAAATGTCTATATGTTTGAATTCTTTTGTCGGTCTGTAGTTTTCAATAAATTTATGATTTATATGGACCTTGTTTAAATAATGGTTTGAATTCTTGAGCGTTGTGTTATTTGTTGATAAACATGCTGTTGAGCTCGCTGTTTTTAATAGTTTCGCGAAACGATGAGTATAGGATTTTTTCTAGTTTTTTTAATTATTGTGGTGATTTCTGAATAGGAGAGGCCGCTTAGAATAAAACCAGAAACCTACGGTGCAAACGTAGTTCCTGGGACTTCTTCGATCAATCTATGACGAATGAATTTTCGATTAGACATGAAGCGTATAAAAAAATGAAATGTTACTAATTTCGGAAAATAAGTTCGTCAGCAAAGCGTTTTAGAGCTCATTAGAAAGAACTAAACCCGTTGAATAAAAGTTCAAGCTTCAAAAGAGCAAAAACCCAATATTGGTTAAGGGATGAACGTTTTGGAAACACCTATTGAATCACCTAAAATGTTTCCATATAATATCCAATAAAAATTTAGTAGGGAATATTTTTCACAATATTTAAAAAAACTTCAGCAAAATATATTTAATTTTCCTACGCTATTTGACTTATGATCATTTTAGTGATAACGAACAAAGTCTTTTGTCGAATAAATTTAAATCATTGTCTCGCTCGTCTTAACATTATCATCATACAAGTATTCATAATTTATTTAATTCATTGTTGATGTTATTGTTGTTAAAATTTCTCATTAATTTCATAACATATTTCCATTCATTTCCCCTTTATCCTTTTTCGAGCCCTGCGGCGTCTAAGAAAATGAGTAAATCTATGTATTTTGTCTTCTTCTCATAATATGCATCAACATATTAGTCAAAGAATAGTCATCACATTTTTTTGCCTTCTCTTTGTTCAAATTCCGAAGAAAAATCCAATTTTTCTCCAAGAAATATTTTGATCGAAATTCATTATTTGGCTGTCACGTTCAAAAAAGTGTTCATATTTTATTGTCCACTATTTTTGCGTGCTTGAATAATTTCGAATACTCCCCATCATAGACTAACATCTTTACCATTCAATTATACAATTTTTGCAATGTTTGCCAAATGACACTGGAATGAAACGCGCTTTCATTTTATTCCGTCTAGTGTGCCATATTTGCATTGATTTGAATCCTCGCATTTTTTTATTATTTTTTGTTTTGATCAATATTTCCTAAGAATGACTTTTGCTGATAATGAAAAAAAAAGAAAGTGGAAAAATGAAAAACACATTTATCAAGCTAGCAAGCGTCGTTCTGTGTGCAACGTTCACTTTTTTCCTTTTTGAAATTAGTTTTTTTTTAATAGAAATACTATGCTTTACAATTCAATACATTTTCAATTTTATTGTATGGCGAGTCATCTCTATTTCTTTTGTGGGTATTTGTTTCACCATGTTTTACTTTAGATTCCTTCCATAACAATAAGTTTTTTACAGTTTGGGTCATTTTTTAGAAAATGATTGACATTACAATAGTATAAAATTTTCAAACCTTAGTTATCGTTTGAGGAGCACCTATTACTTTTTATATCTCACTTCGATTCAAGTAAATTTAAAATGTTCGACTTCGTATCAATTTATAAATAAATTTTTGAAGCCAATCGTTATCAACAAATTATAAAATGTTATATGATAATTATTAGGAACAACTTCAAATTGGACGCAATATAACATTTTTAACAAAATTTCAACAATTTGAAATTTCTTCATTCATCATTTTTATTGAATTTCATCATTTTCTGGAATATTTGAAAGTTTAAATCATTCTATAAAATTGTCCATTCAATCGTTTGTATTAGTTCGTTGTCCAACAGACAATTGAAACTTTATTTTTCGAGGTGCTCAATTCATAACATTTCTTCAACACGTCCCGTTCCTCAATTTCGATAACATATTCGATATCGAACATAAGACCTTGAATTTTTGTTGTTTACTCTTCAACTGGAAAATCGATACTTGTTGACTTATCGGATTAGTCATGTTAAAAAACATTCCGAAAACAGGGCGAAGTGTGAAGAAAAATAAACAAATGATCAGGAGGGGTAATAAAATTATTTTTAAAGTTAGTTTTACTGCGGTAATAACTGTTTAACTTCAACTTCTTGTAGAACTTGAACATGATTTCTGCTTTTTCCGAATCTTTAGTCGAAAAATATTGCTAATTTTTCTCTTATACAGCACAACATCTACAAAGCCAATTACTCGCCCCGAATTGGCTTTGTTATGCAACTGCAACTTACGTATGTAACTTAATCCATATCTTACAAAGATTATGTTTTATTAGATGAAAACATTCATTTAAAACAACCAGTGCTTTCTCTTTCTGAACTAACGAGACATGTCGGTGAACTCATTGTTATTTATTTGCGCAACACAAAATTGTATCGAAAAAATGTTGAGATAAAACATGTATATCTTGCATTCTATTGACATTATCCGAGCCATTCGATCAAAATCAGACAGAAATATGGGCGCTGCGTAAAAGCAAAAGGTGCGCGAAACAGAAAACTAACATTTTATTTCTTGTCCTATACTTTTTTGATACATACTCTATAAATTTTATTTTATCTTATGTTCATTTTTGTTTTGCAGATATAAACAGAAAAGATGAAGGAACTTGATCCGGACGAGTTGAACCTTCTTCTTGATAGTCACCTTCAAATCCGGGAAAATGTAGAACAGTGAGCACTATTTTTTCGATAAGTAAATCTTACGATCTTTCTATTTCAGAGGGCCTTTTTCAAATATTTACCGGTCAGTTCATCTCCCTTCTAATAGAAAATTTTTATTGAAATCTATTCGTTTATCTTTATTTAAAAAGCAGACTGGATTAGGACCCGAAGGTTTGTTAATTTTAAAACGATGAACACTATTAATTAAACGTTTTACAGAAATAGAAGAAGAGATAAAAATATGTAAAAATCTACACCATCCTTATATATGCCGACTAGAAAAAGTTATTACTAGTCCTAATTATTGGCACTTGATTTATGAAAATTTGGAAGGAAGCGATATCTGTTTTGAAATTGTTCAAAGGGCGATTAATGGTTTTGTATTCTCGGAATATGTTGTGAGGTAGGCACGTCATAAATAAAATCGCAGTTGATATTATGAGACCAAGCAGTGTTCCGATCCGGAGCCATCCGGATCGGATTGATGCACATTCTTTCTGGTGTTTTCGATCACACCGAGCTCAACTCACCTTTGTTGCTTTTCGCATAAATATTATTTTTAAAACGGTTTTTGAGTACTGGAAAAGTATTCGAAAAATTTAATTAACATACGATATCGATCGATCCGAATCGGAACACTGAAACCAAGCTAATCCGGATCGGAACACTGAAACCAAGCAATCCGGATCGGAACACTGAAACCAAGCTTCGAAAAATAATTTCAAAACTTGAATGTGTGTTTTTCATAACTTCACTTGACCTGATTTTTCCTGTTATTGAATACATCGAATTAGGAAATAAATTCTGAAAAACCTACTGATACATGATAAGAACTCATCAGATTTGAGCTAATAATGTTTTCAGAACATATGAGTTAATACCAATGGATAAAGCTTACTATTAGACCATAAATTGAATTTTTCTTAATCTTCGGAGCATATTACCTGGTTTTTATTTTATTTTTTCAAATAACTATTCACATAAATTACATCAACATAGATTTGTTATGATTTCCTTCTCAATTTCAATAAACAACAATAAAAATTGTGCAGTTTGAGTGAAAAAATAGTGATTCAAAGTCATCCTTTCATAATCCCTAATATTTGAAGCATTTTATTAACATACCAAAAAGTTACTCTTTATTTCAGTCATTATACTCGTCAACTTCTGGATGCACTTGATTATATTCATCAGAGAAATATAATTCATCGAGATATTCGTCCACACAATTTAATTTTAGCAACGTTAGTTACGAGTCATTTTGGCATGTGATAGTATTTATTTATTTCAGAAACGACACTTCCGCTGCTTTGAAACTCTGCGGCTTTAACGTTTGTTTAGATGTTTCATCTCACGGAGGATCCATAGCATCTGGTACATACATACATATATACATATGAAATTTTAGATGCAACGCTCATAAATAACAATATCAAAAGAACAAAAAAAATATTAAGGTCGTGTTGGCGTACCTCAATTTATGGCTCCGGAAGTGGTGAAAAAGGATCGAGTGTCATGCTCGTCGGATATGTGGTCGACCGGCGTCGTCTTGTTTCTGCTTCTTTCTGGAAGATTACCTTTCAACGGCCCGCTTTCCGATATTTATGAAAGGATCGCTTCAGGTGTAATTGACGTAAGAGTCATACCCCCTTTTTCAATAAGTTCTCTTTATTCGTTTCATTTTAGTGGAGTTTATCCATGCCCCACGTTTCGGAGAGCGCTAAAGCCCTTGTGAGTCGCATGTTGGTTGTGGATCCCGAGCAAAGAATCACTGCAAAGGAGGTGAGTAACCTATCATTTTCTAATTTATCCTCTATCGTTTACTTTGTTTTATTAGGCGCACATTTTTCTGAAAACAAAAGCGCTGGGAACAATAAAAACATCAAAAATATATTTTTTAAAACGTTTGGCTTTTTTTCAGGCTTTGGCACACGATTGGATATCAGATAAGGAACATTTGGCAAGCCGAAAGCATATGAATGACGTTATAATGAATATGAAAAAGTATAACGATTCGAGAAAACTGAAGGTCAGTTTTTTCTCTATAGATAAATTTAAACGTTACGAAAACTGAGACAATTTCGAACACTTCAAAACGACATATCAATTACATAGCCAAGGTTTTTTGGAACATTTTCAGACCAGCTGATTAGGTCTTCGCAGTTTAAACATAGGCCTCAGTTTTCATAATCTCCGACATTTGATGCTGAACAATTTCTCAATTTTCAGAGCAACGTGTTGTCGGCTGTCAATAGTGGCAGGTTTGACGAGTCTCATCTTGGCACACCTCAATCTACTATCAGTGACACGCCGTCGCCAGGTAAAACGAAATAACAATGAAACAATATGTATTCAAGCTTCTATGATTCTGAATTATTATATGAACCGCGTCCAAAACCTAAAAAAATATCCACAGGTTCTGATCAATGCGGAGAACAATACATATCAGCATCGAATGATCAACAAGAAACTGTCAAGGAGATCTCTGGAGCTTCTAAGGTTGGTTTATATATATTTTTTAAATACTTTTTTGCGTTTCGATCTTGTTAAGAAAAGTCCGTACGAAAAAAAAGATAAGTGATCCACTACACTTGTGTTATGTTTCATAAACATGACAACAAAAAAGTTAATGGCTTCAATAATTGTAAAACAAACAGAAAACTTATCATCCTTTACCACGATTTTTTGAGATTTTGTTCTTCGATTTTTTGCAATAGGGTTATGTTCAATAACAATACACAAGTATGTTGTTATAAGTATCAATTCTTGAGATTGCGAAAATAGATTTGTTTCATAATATATGTTCGGAATACCCGCACAATGGTAACCGCGCGTAAATTACGAATAATAGAAATCATTTCAATTTTTTGAAGGAGGACATAGAAACGCTTTCTTAAATGAATGAACAAAAGATTTTCTATTAACCATATTTCTCATTGCAAGTTAATCCACGGCATTCGAAGGTTGGGACTGAAAACCACGTACATACTTCTGGAAAGCACAAAAAGTCCCGAGTAGCCAAACAAAATATTTAAAGTAACCTACTATCTTTTTCAAACCATTATTTACAATGATGATTTAACCTACTAGAGAATATTGGTACAATTAATGTTTTTTAATCAATTCTAACAGTGCAATAACTGCAAAATAAGCTCAAAATAAGCAGAATTGTTGGGCTCAATCAAAATTGCATGTTTAAGTAAGAATGAATATGTTTAACTGGTTCGCTTCTCATTTTATTCGCCTTATTTCCCCCCTTTTTAAATTCAAATTATTTATTTTTTCGATTTCGTTTCCAAAATTTTTTATGTAGTTCTTTTTAAATGTAGTTCTTGTCAGTATACATTGAAAAATCAGAAACCGCATATTCATTCTGGTTTAAAAGAGGATTCAAAGCATGAAATATCAGGCATTCACATAGGAGGAATGAATATCCATGACAAAAAAACTAAATTTGTCAGCTGCTTCAAATAAATCACATCAAGAATGCGAATGAATAAATTGCTAATTTTTTACTGTGAATAATTATCTACAAATTGCATGAAACCTAATTTTTTAGATACTCGCTTCATTGGATGCTATCAACAGTCTACAAGACCCAAGTACATATGCTCACAACAGCAAAGCATTCAAAGAAATATTCGTCGACTCAAATGTTCGAACACTACTTCGGGTAAGAAATGTTCGAAAACTTTTTATAAGCACGTTCTTGACGTGGCAATAGAAATAGCAGCTATTCCGTGTACATCGCGCGCGGCGATTTAATTACGAAAACTGCTCTCCAACACAACTTGAATAGCCTTCTAATGGACATTCCTTCTCCCCCCCCCCCCCATGCCTCTCCTCCCATCTCCGATAATTTCATTTTCAACAACGCACACAACACACAACACTCAACAGAGCAAGAGACCCGCGGGCAGAAGGCAACGGACCCTCTGGCCTCTGCATGCTCGTTTTCATTAAAAAATCACTCAACTGTGACTGTTTTTATTCACTAGGGAATCCACGTTTTTTATTTATTTATTTATTTAAATGTACGTTCTACTTGTTTGGTTTTTTTCTTATGCATAATCATTCAAACAGAAAAAAATTGAAAATAATTTCCCTTGTCCGAATTTCCTTTTTGCATGACTTTTCCCCGATTTTAAAAAATTATATAATATTTTTTAAATTTTTAATATTCTAGTAACTTTTTCCCAATAATTGAAACCCCCCCCCCCCATTTACCACATAGCTTCACGTATCCGTGTACATAACTCAAGCAGAACATGTATTATTTGTAGAACAAGATACCGAAAAACATCACTAAAACATGTCACTTCCTGAAATGTTATCAAAATCAGTATCTTCTGTCAATCGACGGCAACAGGTGAGTATGGGAGGAGCTGATATTGTGGGGATACTTCTTATTTTCTGTGTGGCTTCTCGTCGTTGTGTATGTGGTGTGTATGTGAGTATGTATGTTAGTCTATGTGCACCGCTGTTTGGGTGAAAAGGGGATGAATCTCTGAAGGAAGGAAAAAAGTGACGGGTGGGTTGTGTCTCAAAAAAGCCCCATCCTTTCCCTCGCTTCGTTTCTATACCCACCCATTTTTCTCTGAACCCGTTTTCTCTCGTTTTCCAAAACTTTGGCTTATACCACAATCCACTTACGTGTAACAAATCAGAAGGAGGAGTAGAAGTAGAAAGTACATTCTGAAGCTGTTCAACCTTTGTACGTCTTCGAATCGCAACATCGGTGTATGTTCGTGTTCACTGGGTTCTCGTCCAACATATGGATTCGACCGTATTCCATAATTTGTTACTAGCGATTTTGATTGGATCATTCCTGATTTTCTTCATTTGTGTCCTTGTTATCGGAGCGTTGAGTGATCGCGGATTGTGCTGTCACGATCACTCCTTCGTTGTCCATGCAAATCGAAAAAACAGAAGAAGTGGGGGAGATGAGCCCACAACCAGCAACGTCGTCGTCGACATCCCCGAATGTGAATGTGACCAGGAGGTCAACGGAAAACCTATTGTCATCCAGCCCGACGAATCCAGTAGTGGATTATACGGCGAACAATTTGATACCGGTACTATTGAAAAAAAATAATCATGTTTATCTAAAATTATTTTTTTTTAATTTTAATTCAAAAACCACATTTTTTCCAGTTGTATGACAAAATCAGTGCACTTCCATGCCAACCAATACATTCAGAAACCGACACATTAACACTCCGGAAAGAGGCAAGTTTTTAATTCAGTTTTCAATTAGATTTCTTTTCCTCAAATTCTCAAGAGATCAATGCAAATTTTTGCCCCATTTGCTCGCCAAAAGTGAACGCCATAAATATGACGAAAAATTCAGAAACCAAGAGAAACCCACTCCCTCCCTTTTTTTGTTCTTTTTGCATATATTGATAAATCGCGCTAAAGTTGACGGAAATGTGTCAGCCACTTTTTTCTCGTTGCACTCTTGGGAATTTTGGCGAGAAGAAAAAACGTGATATAACTGAAAAGTTTTTATTAAATTTTCCAAAAAATGGTATATCCTTTTCATTGATGTTTTTTTCCAGTCCGTTCTATCGATTGATGGCCTATTAGGACCAAGTCCAGAAGCTCAGGAGTTACGTCAATTGCTCAACTCTCCTCATTTGATGGTAATCTTTTTTCTTTTTTTTCTATTGCAAAAAAATTTATTTCCCGACTATGAATTCCTAAAAAAAGGCATGTTTAAAAGTAATCCTGTCTTTCAACTATTTTGTTTTTTGTCTTCCATTTGTAGAACACGTGGTTTTTATGTCAAAAAAATTTTGAAAACAAAATATAATGCCACTAAAACGTGAGAAAATTTGATTTAATTGCTAACAGATATATAGCAATTGCTCTTTTCTTTTTTGTTCGCTTTTTCATTTATTTTGAAACTCTAGAGAAAGGACCTTTCATCCCACTCATCTTTCTGATACACGGCAATCATTCACTATCAGAGAAAGAGTCTATATCACTTGTCATTCAAGTCAGTTAAACGTCCAGGAAATTTTAGAAAAAAAAAGTGTCAAGAAAATAAAAAAAAAGATCTTGAAAAATGTTCTCTTTTCCTTGATAAACAAATCTATTTTAAGTACAAAATTATTATTTTTTTCTCTCAGAGCTGTGTTCAAGCGTTAGATGTCGTCGTTTCCGAAATTCGTGATAGCCCAAAGAACGAAGCTGGTTTTTCAAAAGACGGAGAGACTAATGTACGTTTGATTGGCGATTATTTTGAAAGGAGAAATAAGAAGAAAAAAAATATTTTTTTTGCAGTGTAATTCGGTGGATGCAGCGCCTCCTTATTTGAATGGCGGGGTATTGCCACTCGGATCCCAAAAGGCCGGCACGTCTTATGAACAATTCAATCATTCTGCCGCTCACACATCATGTTAGTTTTTTTCTCTCCCCTTTTGATTGTTATGTGAAATGACAGTTGAAGTTTTTCGAAAAACTGGAAGCTCGAAATTTCAGACGAAGAAGAGGAGGACGATTTGTATGATTGTATGTCTCGTCTACGGCTTGTTCAATTTCAAAAGGATACCCAAGAACCAATGGGTATTACTTTAAAAGTAAACGAGGATGGAAGATGCTTCGTAGCTCGGATTATGCACGGTGGGATGATCCATAGACAAGGTAGTCGTTTTATTTTGCATCTATTTCCAACTTCAACTAATTTATTTCAGCAACTCTTCATGTTGGAGATGAAATTCGAGAAATCAATGGAATGTGTGTTGCAAACCGAAGTGTTGAATCTCTTCAAGAAATGCTTCGGGATGCTAGAGGACAGGTAAAAATTAAAATTTAGGACCTTATCCATTTTTTTTTATTTTTAAGGTCACATTCAAAATCATTCCATCTTACCGGTCGGCTCCACCAGCCTGCGAAATTTTTGTGCGTGCTCAATTTGATTATGAACCAATTCAAGACGATCTTATTCCTTGTCCACAAGCTGGTGTTCCTTTTAAAACTGGTGATATTCTGCAGGTATCAATATAATTTTCAGAACTAACACTTTCTTTAAAAAAATATATTTTAGGTCATTTCAAAGGATGATCATAACTGGTGGCAGGCTCGATTTGTTTCAGCATTCCCGTCTATCGGAAGCTCTGCTCACAGTAATCTTAAATAGCACAAAATTTAATTATCAAAACGTTCTAATTTTCAGCGCAAAGAAGTAACCAACAGCAAATCGCCGGATTGATTCCATCACCGGAACTTCAAGAATGGAGAACAGCTTGCTTGGCAATGGAAAGAGCGAAAAACTCTTGCAATAGTAAACACGGCAGAAATTTTCAATTCAGACAATACCTATTTTTCAGCGCATTGCATGTGGTTTAACAAGAAGAAAAAATACTACACAACAAAATATCTTCAAAAACATTCGGCGTTATTCGATCAACTGGACTTAGTTACCTACGAGGAAGTGATGCGACTTTCACAATATCGTAGAAAAACATTGGTTCTTCTTGGAGCACACGGAGTTGGGCGGCGGCATATTAAAAACACGTTGATCCATCGTCATCCGAATCGATTTGCCTACCCAATTCCACGTAATTTTGCGAAAAATTGAGCGTTTTATACAACGTCTTGTTTCAGACACTACCCGACCTGCAAGAAAAGACGAGGTTGATGGAAAACATTACTATTTTGTTTCTACTGATCAAATGATGACTGATATTCAAAATAATGAATATCTTGAATATGGCACACATGAAGAAAGTGAGTTTGAAAACTTTTGTACGAAAATGCGGTATCTAGTGAAAATCTAGGGAAAATAGGCTTAACATGGGGAGCATGTCGAAATGGTACTATAATAATTATACTGAAAACAAGACACTATTAAGAATAATAAAGAAACATTTTATTCATAAATTTTAATAGATGTGAAAATTTTCAGGCATGTACGGAACAAAATTGGAGACAATTCGAAACATTCACAAAAGTGGTAAGATCGCAATTTTGGATGTTGAACCTCAAGCTTTGAAGGTATTTTCACATTGAAGAAAAAACGTAAACAACAAATAATTTAGGTATTACGAACTGCTGAATATTCACCGTTTGTTGTTTTCATAGCAGCACCAAACTTGCAAGGAATGCAAGATGTAACAAAAAGTGCCCTTAACCTTTAAAAACCCCACATAATTTTCAGCCCGACGGATCGCTTGAAAAACTTCTAAACGAGTCCGATGTGCTCCGACAAGCGTTTGGACATCTATTCGACTACATAATAACAAATAGCGATATTGATGATACCATAACCCAATTGGAAAGACTAGTGGAAAAGCTGCCAGCTTTTCCACAATGGCTGCCAGTTTCATGGGTTTATTGATCTCATCTATATTTTTTTGAGTCATTTCAGTTCAAACACACAGTTTTCTGATGTCTTATTGCAGTTAAGAATATTTTTCCGCCAACAAAAAATGAAGCAAAAAACTGTCATCGATAACTACCGGTGATTATAGAATATTTTGATTAAAAAATGAAAACTTAAACAAATTTTTTTTGATAGTTATATTTGGATCTCTTATAACATCGCTCGATTCAGTTACTTTTTCAATACTCCTTATCTTTCTAAGAACTGTTGTTAACTTCTGGGTATTCAACTAGGATTTGATGAATTTAACATTTTTTGATGATAACAGCTGTTATATTAACCAACACTGTCCGAGAACAAACTTTTTTGTTTAGTACGGAATTTTCTTCATATTTATGCTCATGACGTTCCAATTTTCTTGTGATAATAAAAATTATTGCTTACATGATTGTATTCTACCACAAAAACGAATATTGAATGATAATAACATTCATGACAGGAAAATAATGAAAAGTACAAAGACAAGTGCAATGGAGAAAACATTAAAAATTTGAAAAGAAAAACTAAAAATTTCCCGTTGATGAGAAAACAATGAAATACACTATAATACCCTCTTGTAAATAACTCGGATATTAAACAAAAAGACTTTTAAAATAAGTAATTATCAGAACTTAAAAATTATTCAAGTATGTGACGATGAGGGTATAGATTATTAAAAAAATATATAATAGGCAAGCATGCAGTACTCAGATTTGTATGTCATTAGTATTTTTAAATAAACTGTCTGATTCTTTGAAAATTGGGAGAGGGAGAGGGGGTCAGAAAATGAGCTTTTGCTATTTTTCTGCCCACAATTCAACATAGTTATTAACTTAGACTTCAAAATTATTTGACTACAATAGACAAAAAAATTAAAATATGGTTATCAAAAATTCACTAAAACAAATTAGCTTCAGAAAAAAGGGAATAATTTAGGACATTGTGGCACCAAGTCGAGCACGGACCTTCTCATAAACAACATACGAGATGCTTACCGCCGGAATGACCTGCAGATATGAAAAAAATTAGATTATTTTAAATGTAAAATTTAGATTATTTTAATATTTTAATTTACCTTCATAAAATTCGGAGTAATTCCTCTATATAACCCAGTGAAACCTTCAGTACTTAAAATTTGCTTGAATTGTCCCACCATTGTGTCCGGTTGACTTTTGTCTGGTGAAATTGCTGAAAATTATAAATCAGTGGCTTTTGTTTTCAATAAAAATACATAGGTTGATAAAATTGCTAATTCTAATTAGCAATTTAACGATAAAATTATTTCAATAGTCCAAAAAAGTCGAGTTTATTTGATAAAACGGCATTTAATTGTAAGATTTCTTAAAATAATTAGTTCAAAACTCGTCAATTACTAATTTGATATAATTGTTTCTATATCGTTCTCCGATAAACCGGTTACATTGATAAATATAAAACATAATATTGTTCAACTTCAAGAAACAGTGGTACAAATCCAATGTTATGGTCAAAACTTGATGAAACATATGGATGGGCGATTTTAATTTCAGTATGACCATTTTCCCAAAAGTTTTGAACTATTTGGCTCTTTTTCTTCACAATACTTTGGATGCGAATTATGGCGCCATGAAACCATGTCAGCAAAAAAAACAACATTTCCAATATAATATCAAATATTCTCATTCCAATGAGATTTTACACATTAAAGGTTCGTTAGACCGAGTTTGAACACTTCCCTTGTCAAGTAAGTTTCAGATATCTTGGTTTTAACTTACACCTATGTACATTGGTCTTGAAAAGAAAAGTAATAACAATTTTAATTTTAATTTTAGGAAACAAAATCAACATTGTTTCTCCTACCAGAACCCTTGCGAAATATGGTTATACTTCCAAATAAGGGTCACGATTTTCATTACCTCTAGCTTGAAGTCTTGTCCTAACCAGAGCCAATGGATAACTTGATAATTGGCCACAAGTTGAACTGCAAGTTCCACAAGCAAGTAGAGCAACAACACCCGGTTCTTTAACATCCTGAAAATTTTAAAATTTTTGATATGAGTTTCTGAGAGTACTTTCATCAATTAAAAGAACGTTTTTTTAATAAAAACTTTCAACTGTTTAAAAAATCCAAAATCATTTTCTGATAAAATACAGTCGCGTCTTTGAATAAAAAGCAATTCGCGATATCCATGTCTGGAAGGACATCTCCTCTGTTCATCTACGCACTGGTCATTTTTCAGAAATACGCCGCGGTGGCCGAGTGGTCTAAGGCATGGGAGAACCGGACTCTCAGGTGAAAACCATCGCGGGTTCGAATCCCGCCCGCGGCAAACATGTTTTTGTTTTTTTTTCAAATTTAAGATATTGCAATGTTATAATTTTAGATTCTGTTTTTTTTATCAATTAGTTAAAATTTCAGCATGTATTTTGGTTGAAAATTTCAATATCCCGTCTGTGAAATCAAAATTATAGAATGAAATCTAGTTTTTCTTTCTAAATTAAGAAATAAGGTTTTATTAAATTAAAAACTAAAAATGACTCACTGTGTAATATTTAGTATATAGTGACTTCAACGTCTCATAAACTGTCAAATCAATTCCAGCATATGGTATAATTCCAAGAAGATTAGGCACATATCCCTGAAATTTTAATATGGAGCCAAGAATGAGGAAATAATAATATTACTTTATAAAAGCATTTAAGTCCCTCTTTTTGGTACATTTTCTGAGCAAAATGAATCATTCCTCTGTCAAGTTGACCCGTCCTACGAAGAGCCAAACGAGTTTTCATTACTTCCATTGGATAGATCGCTGTTTGTGAAATAGCACCGGCTGAAGATCCAGCGAGCATTCGTTCAATTGTCGTCAACTCTCCATCGCCTTTGTATTGTGATATCCATCGTTTTATCTGAGCAAAGAGACAACTTATGACGAGGAATGGCAAGAAAGAAACTCATTACCTGATCATAACTCATGAATTTAATTGCTGATTCGGGTGCAATTTTAATAACATTTATACCATTTCCTCTCCAAAATGATTTTATTCCACCTTCTGCGTGTAACAAATGTATACAGCTCACAACACCTAGTCGATTGGTTTTGGTTGAATTCACCTGAAAATAAAAATTAATGATTATTGTTTTTTTTTTACTTTTTTTACCCCTCTATGTGAAACGTTCAATGAAACTGCGCTTATTTTTATCATCTTCTTTTCAAAAAAGTCTAGGAATTTAAATGAAAACCCGATTTTTCGATGTTTATTGATTTTTACTGTCAAATGTTTATTTTTTCGTTGGAAAATCAGAGTTGCGCAAAAGATAAGCTTTTTAAAAATCAGTACACTTAACAGAAGTAAGTGTTTGAAGCTATTTCCAAAATTTTCCAACTGGGAAACATCTCGTTGGAGTAAGAATTATAACATTTAAAAAATAAACTTTTAAAACAACTTACTTGAAGATACACTTTGATTCGATCAAACGGCGCGGTACACGTTCTCGACATTGCTCCAGCCACTCCTCCAGCAACCAAATGTCTCCACCAAACCCCCGATGACAATTCTTGTGGCGTGAAATCTTCGGGAACTTGGCCATCTTCACCAATATCAATAATCTGTTCATCAAATTTGTTTCCTCAATTTTCTCCAAAATCAATATCTTACCAAGTTATGCCTCCAAAAATCAACCATTTCACGTAAATCTGACGATGGATAAAGCAGCATAAAATCTTGAAATTCGTCAAGGTTTATAGATGACGATCCTGTTTGATCCATTTGCTTAACAATGCTGAGCGCTTTATTATCATCAATATGAACACCCAAATCGTTACAATAACTCTTGATTTCTTTCACATCTACTAATCCTGAAAGAACACTTATATGGAATCGTGTCTACTTATAAAAACGAACCGTCGCTATTTCTATCGATTTCTGAAAATACCTCAGCCAATCTCGCTTCGTGAACCAGAACATAATTGGTAAAGTCGCCAATAGATACCGTTTCACTGTCTCCAGATTTCATTCTAGCCAGTAATTTCTGTAAGTTTTGAGATTTTGTTCCATTTCAAAACAAAAAAGATCATACGGGTGCAAGCTGTGTCGGAATATGGGGCGTTTCTCGAGACAATGTTTGAGTCAAATCACGAATATCAATTGTTCCATTGTTATCAGCATCCAAGCGATCATACATTGAACGAATTCTGAAACCAATTTCATATTTTTTTGAGAAAACTGCTGCGATAAATTATACTTCTCCTGTTTCTCAGATGTCAAATGTGGATTCATCGCCGAATGAGTCATAATCGCCGCTTCTTTCGAAACAGACCCTTGAATAAGTGGCTGATGTTTTGATTGTTTAAACGGCGTAACATTTTTTGCGTGCTCCCCAATACTTGCTATATTTATAAACTCTGAAACATTCATTAAATTACTGAATATTGAAAATTTAGTAACCCACCTTGTTTCCCACTAACACCCGAAGTTCCCTGATTAGTCTGAACCTCAATAGTTGTGCTCATTTTTCTTAGATTGTTCCACTTTTCCTCTCAATAAATGTAAATTCTTCCCTCGGTTCATACACGATTGATAATTGTGCATTGAAATTCGCTAATTGTCTGATTGACAATTAACCCATGAAATCCTATTTTGAATCTGAAAAAAGCGCACATTTATTTAAAAAATTTAATTTAATTATTAATAAGTGAACAATATCATGAATCACAAGAACGCGGAAATCAAATTTTATTGTTAAACACTTGATCAACGTGAAGCCTGAAAGATTATTTAGCCTTGAGGCGCAGTTGACAAGAGATCAGATAAATGCGTCAATTTTATCGGTCACTGACGCACTTTTTGTGCGTCGATTGAAAGGAAAGGCAACGCAGGGGTGCTTGCCTCGTTTTCGCGCTTTTTTTTTCAAAATGTGTTTTTTTTTAACTTTTTCATGATACATTTCTCACATAATTTATATATTGTTTCTATCATTTTATGTAAGCTATTTATTAAATTGATTATTAGAATTCAATAAGTCACTTTAGATTCGTACGTGTGGTTTTCAATTATATTTTCTATGACGTGATTGAAACGAAAAATATCATCACTTTAAATAACATTATCTCTTTAACCAAAAACGTTTTCATAGTTGTTTCAAACCTTTCTATTTGTTATCTTTAGCAATATCACACAATTCGGATTTTTTTGGCACGGTTGTGAAATTATTAACTTCGGAGTAGGCTAGGAAGATTTGGCTAGAAATCTGTCGCTTATTGAAAAGTTTGTCCGTTTCAAATAATAAATGAAATTTCAGTTTTATGCTAATTTCCACCTTTCATAATTTCCAGCACGAAATTAAATATTTTCATCACCCAAAACGTTTCAAAATCGTTTTAAAATAACATTTTATTGCCAATCAAAACGAAGATGTGACATTTTCCTGCATTCCAAATGAAACACATATATAATATAAATCTCCAGACATTCTCATTATTTTAGCACAGCAAACATTTATTCATTAAAGTAAAGATTCGTGTTTTTTTCCCCCCTATCGCGTGTTAATTCATTTTTTCTCGTAAATGAATCTTTCTCATTTCCTCAAGAATTGACACCAATATTTCATTTATTTTTCTCTATCATTCCTACTGACGACGTCAGCTTTTGACTTAACACAAAAGAGGGTAAAAAGAACATGACAGCAAACAATTATAAAATGGGAGGAGAATTATTTCGTGCCAGCATTTCTCCCCCCCCCCCCCCTCTTTTTTCTTCTTCATCACCACACTGAAATTGTATTCTTGTGAGATATGTTCGAGATGTACTTAAAACGGCTTAAAACATCGATCGATAGACCTTTGCGGGCACACATGCGCCCTTCTCGTTGTCAAGGAAACCCAACGTTTGATAATACTTTTAGCTATATCCATTGCTATATCCATGTCTCGAGGAGGGGGGGGGAGATAATCTGTGAAACGCCGAGAGCATTATTATTATTATTATTATTTTGATAAGAATTATACTAATATTTCTGAAACCAAGCCAAATCGTTTAGCTGTTTTTTCCCTCTTATTCTTCCAATGACTCATTTTTTCACTAATGTAACATTCAAATTCATTTTTCAGGTGAAAAAAGTAGACCAATTGTCAACTTAGGAGGCGAAACAATGTCGGGAAATTGGCGTCAATTGTTTTCTAGAGGATCGAACCGTGCTCAACGCGAGACACTTGCGGATCAAGAAGATGCTATGAGACGAAGAATGGGACCTTATCAGTAAGTATTGTCATAAAATTCTAAACATTCTGAAGATTTTGTTCCAGATGTCGCTACATGTTGAGTAGAATGCATTCGGTCAATGCTCAAATGTGTCTCGAAAACAATGATTTGCAAATGGCGAACATCAATTATTGCCGTGCGGCGAAGGAAATGTACGATTTTTACAAAACTCAAGTTGTCTGCGGAACCGAGAGTAAGTTTAAACCATTTCTGAAGTAAGGATTAAAAATTAAACTTCTAAAATTTTCAGTAAAAAATTACTATGCCGAAGACATCGCATCTTTCTACAGAAAAGCGGCGCACACTTGCCATTCGATGAGAAATGTTCATGCATTGGGTAAATATATATTTATATATTTTAATCTTGATACTCTGTTGGTTTGGATGAATAGTAATACTTGCAACTTTCAGCTGCTGTCGTTTTGGAAGGGGCGAGATGTCTTACAGCGATGCAGGAATATACAACTGCTTACAACTTCTTTGACTATGTCATGCAGTTCGAGCAACAATTGGAGATTCAAGTTCGTCGCCGCATTTTTACGGACATGTTGAGCATTCTTATGCAACTTGGAAGATTTGCTGATGTAAGTTTTAATCAACATCAGAAAATGCTGATGGAAAAACGAACTTCTAAAAGACGTTACATTTTTTTAAAGCAGCAGCGGATTCAACGCTTTTTAGAGAGCTCGTGAGCTTATTAGATGAATATCGGCTTAAAATAGGCGCATTTGATATGATCTTTAGTATGCATCGAAATATCACGGCTCAATGAACGATTAGCAAAAAAAAAACAGATTATTTGATTGATTCTAACTTGTTTTTTGTAAATGTATTATTATTTTAGATGTTGGAGGTCAACGACAAGATTTGGATGACAACCATGCGCGATTTTGACAACTCGGCTCTTATGACTCATTTGCTCAATGATACCGAGCTTGTGACCATTCTCTTGATGCATATGAACATGGTAAAACAATAATTCAAAAAACTAAATTGGAATAATGTTGATTTTCAGGGCTTGGAAACAACCACTCGTCATCGCTTCTTGCTCAACGCTTACAAGTTGGATGATCCAAATGCGGAACTCGAAGAATTGAGCCCAACTGTTTCGAAGATGTCGATGATTGAGCGCAAAAAGTTCAGAAACTTTCTTTTGCTCATCAAAGCGAGAAAGTTTGATGAGGCGGCGCTCTTGCTTCCGTCATCTGATGTCAGACTTTTGACTCCGATCGGCAACGAATCGGAAGCTCGTCGTGAGATCATGTTCTGGACTAAGACATCGTTCACCTTGGCTTTGGCTTACTTTGGCTATCAGCGAGCCTTTTAAATTGTCTGATGGAGCTTCTTCTTTTGATTTTTCTTTTCCACTATCCTAATACACATTTCCTCCCCCCCCCTTACCCATAATTAACATAAGTTTTTTAGACGATCTCTTTTACTTCTACCCAACTTTTAACTGCCAGGAATTCTGTTGTTTCTTCCTGTTCCTTCCTGTTTCTCCCTGTTTCCCATTTTCCGTTTCATGATTGTCATTCCGTTTAAATATCATTGTTTTTAATGTTTTCACAACCCCAGTTTGTTAAACCAAAGATTTTTTTTTCGGTAGATTGTGAATACTTCTATCTTATCTTTTCATTTTTTTCTAAGCTAGTTAATCATTTTTTCGATGCTAAATAAATAAACTTTATCGAAATTCACAGCTCAAAAAAGCTTGAAATCAAGAGGAGAGGGGAAAAAATGGCTGAAGCCACACAAAAAAATCTCCTTGGCGACAGCGACAGATATGCAGGCGCAGTAAATTACGACACACTCCGCTTGACATGCATTTTTTGAGAAAATGTTTGAAGAAACAATTTCATAACTTTTTTCGTTACCTTAGGTTGTCGTTTTGTTTTTGGGATCGAGAGTTTTATTTTAAAAGAAATCTATTTTTGAAAAAAAAATATTCCGGTTCACAAAATCAAACCACCAAAAAGTTGTTTGAAACCAAGGAATACCATTTTTTTACCAACACAATTTAGCGAACAATATCTCCAATTTGTGACGAATTTCATATCAATCGTTGTTCTGTTCATTAGATTGATTTTCTCTGCGCATCCAGTGATTATCGTCTCGTTTTTCGTCATCATTATTTCAATCAATAATCAATTTCATAGATGCTGTCTTCAAAAATAACTTATATTTCAAATTTTGATGACCCACCGCCGGAAAAGCTGTGCCTTGATCTTTTTGTGATTGAGAAAAAGATTGGAAAAGGTCAGTTTAGCGAGGTTTTTCGTGCAAGATGTAAATGGAATAATTTGCAAGTGGCTTTGAAGAAAATACAGGTATTTGGATCATTAGTTGATAGTAAATTTGGAAGGGAATTGATTTGAGGTTTTTGAAATGGTAGACCAGAAAGCTCGTCAAGATTGCTTGAAGGAAATTGATTTGTTAAAACAGTTGAATCATGTCAATGTTATAAGGTTTGAAAAGATATGCTTTGTAGGAGAATTTCTGATTTTCAGATATTACGCGTCATTCATAGATAATAACCAGCTTAATATTGTATTAGAACTTGCAGAAGCTGGTGATATGAGCAGAATGATAAAAGTAATAATTTATTTTTTCTCAAGTTTGCGAAATTTAATTTTTAGCATTTCAAAAAAAGTGGAAGATTGATACCAGAGCGTACTATTTGGAAATATTTTGTTCAATTGGCAAGGGCTTTGGCACATATGCATTCAAAGCGAATAATGCATAGAGGTAAGAATAATAAAAGGTTAAATACATACTTTCAGTTAAAATAACCCTTTGAAATAATAAAATTAGAGATTTTTCTCGGTTGTCAAAAGCGGTTTATAAACATTTTTATCGATAATTATTGTCAACTCAAATATTCTTGATCATGCATGTTGGTTTTGACCTACCCAGAAAATTAAAGTCTCTCACAAAGTCATGCTATTTTCACCTGCGAGCGGTTGCGCTGCGGTCTTTCAGTAGAAAGTGGATGATCCAAAATTTTTAACTTGACAATAACCGATTTAAAGCAGCGGCTTAAAGTCGTAATTTACAAAATTTAAAAGAACAATCGAGCGACTCAAAAACGGCTTTAAAAACTAGTATTTGAATTTCGTAACATGTGCTCATTGTTCAGCTTTCCGAGTTGTTACAAATATTTAGGATTTTTAACTGACTTTTTGATTCGATTAGCTGAGAATATGACTTTAAAATACTCCTATTATAGATGTTTTTAGATATAAAACCAGCAAATGTTTTCATAACTTCAAATGGGGTGGTGAAACTTGGCGATCTTG
Source organism: Caenorhabditis virilis (assembly GCA_964036255.1). Taxonomy (NCBI): domain Eukaryota; kingdom Metazoa; phylum Nematoda; class Chromadorea; order Rhabditida; family Rhabditidae; genus Caenorhabditis; species Caenorhabditis virilis. Next base: position 12,269,974 of record OZ038420.1, on the reverse strand, counting down.
GTCTTGGTAGATTTTTTTCTTCAAAGACGACGGCTGCTCATTCATTGGTTGGAACACCATATTACATGGTAAATACTAATCTTTATCTGAATATCAAGCAGACCCTTTTCAGTCACCAGAAAGGATTCAAGAATCGGGATATAATTTTAAATCAGATTTGTGGTCCGTTGGATGTCTGCTGTACGAAATGGCAGCATTACAATCACCGTTTTATGGAGATAAGATGAATCTTTTCTCGCTTTGTAAGAAAATTGAAAATTGTGAATATCCACCACTGCCGGCTGATGTGTATTCAGAACAGGTAATTTTAAGTTTAGTTGTAAAAAGAAAAATTTAAAAACGCACTTTCTAGCTCCGAGATTTAGTGTCTAGGTGCATTCTACCAGAAGCATCGAAGCGGCCAGATACCGGTGAAGTACTAGAGGTCAGCATAAAAATGTACTATTTAGTTTAGTGCATAACTTATTTTCAGGTTGCTGAGCATATGCACCGTTACTTTCAGTCGATTCCACAAGAGCAATCAAGCTCATGATTTCGAAAAATCCCTTTTTTTCATATCATAGATCTTTCCCTATTTTGAACTTTGGTAGAAATTAAATGTAATTAATTTTTTACTACGTCATTATTTTTTGCATAGTCGGTTTTTGAAGATCATTATTTTTCGCATATATTTTTAAAATAAAGAGTTTATATTTTGTAGACAGGAAAACAAGAAAGCCAGACGCAGCCAATTTATTCCAATTGGTTGTTAGTATTAGTGTTAAAAGTACAAGCAATTGTTTTTGCAAAAATCTTTTTTTCCAAATTAATAGCACTGATTTTAAAAAAAACCCACATTTATTTCTCATGATTCCCAGAAACAGCTTGTGAATTTAATGGAATTCTGGGAAAAAACACCCAGTAAAGAAAGCAGAACCAGTAAACAGCTGATCATTTACTTGTTCCGAAAAGAAGAAGGCATTTGAAGAAAAGTTTTGAAGTATTCATAGGAAATGTTTTGACCAGAGATGTGGATTTTGTTGAAGAACTTTGTTTTTTTCGTGTGACGATGACGACACTTGAAATCTGGAAGTTTTTGATTTTTTCGAGAACAGATTATGTTGTAAATTGGTTTTTAGGAGTTTGGAAAGGTCTTGATTTAGGTCTTGAAAATTCACGGCATGGATTTTTAATTTAAGTTAGTGAAAAAAAAATGAAGGTATAATTTTAACTTAAACGAATTTCTTAGTATTGAATTTAATAGCTTTTATATGGATTTTTGCCAAAAATATGATTTTTTAAAATATGGGAAATAAACCCCCCCAGAATTGAAATAATGATCTAGAGACCCACGTTATGGTATTGACTGGTGACACGTCCAATTTCTCAATTATTGTCAATTAAAATGGTAGCACCTTAATTATTGGCCAGAGCTACATAAGTAACTCATTCGAAAAGTCATTTTCTGCTGATAAAGTCCCAAATTTTTGCTAAGGTAAGGTTTTTTTTTGCTAAATTAACATTTCGAATTAGAAATAACTATTTTCTCTTGCCAGTTAAAAACGCTCTATCTAATACGTTAGAAGCTTTATTATTGGCCAGGGCTGCATTAAAAACAGCGTTTCAGTTAATACGATCCAAATCCAAAGCGGAAAATAGAAATTAAAATGGGGGACACATTGAGAGAAAACAATACCACTATGTAGGGACATTAAAATAATTGTGTTTCGCGCGAATTCCGATTGCGTTGCACGATCCACGACCGCGCCGCACGATCCGGCGCGCATTCAAATTTTGATCTTTACATCTTTGGACCGCTGCTATGACGCGTGTATTTCTCGATATTTTTTCGAATAAATTGCATTGTACTAATGAGAGAACGCTCTAATTTTTAAACGAAGATCAAGTAGGGTCAAATTAACTGAACAGCTGTCTTTAAGTAACTCATTCGAAAAGTCATTCGCTGCCGATAAAGGCTCTAATTTTTGCTAAGGTAAAGTTTTTATTTGCTAAATTAAGGTTTCGAATTAGAAATAACATTTTTCTCTTGCCAGCGAAAAATGCTCTATCTAATTGGCTAGGTCTTGTCAAAAACATCGAGAAACAGTTTAAGTACTTCTATTGTTAAACATTCCTATTTTCAATTGTGTATTTGTTATTTTTTGTTATTCTCACAACTTTCAAAAATGTTCAAATAAGATGTTTTTATAGTAATAATAACAAAACTTAAAATGTGTTTTAACTTATGTGTTCAGTACTACATAGACCTTCAAGAGTTTTGTCTGTTCAATATCAAAAATGAGTTTGAAACAGAAATCATTTTCCAGCCGCCACTTTTTTTTTCATTACTTGATGACGTTTTAAGCAATACATTTCTTAGCATTTTCATCATCTTTTGGTATTCTAGTCTTTGGCTGTTTTTGACCGAACCCGACTTTTTGTGTTTTTCTTACCTAACCAATTCAGCTGATTGAAAAAGGGGCAAAGGAGCCGTAAGAAAAAAATGTGGAAACAAAACAAACAATGAATTAAATTGAATGGCTCGAAGAAATTTCGACTTTACATTTAAAGAAGTTCTTAACATTTAAGAAAAATGTGTCGAGAATTCTATTTTGACAAAAGTTCCGAATTCACAATCTATTTGCATCCCACTCTTCTATCAAATATTTATGAATAAAGCTATTGAAATTGGGGGCAAAAAATGACTGTTGCAATTTCTAAGGGACGTTTGAAATATGATGTTCGTCGGACCCAAATGAATCTCATTTTTCTCACGCTTTTTTTTGTCATTTACTGCTATTTCTCATTTTATTTTGACTTCCTGAACATTTTCTGCAAATATCACGCACACTTTCTAATTTCAAACTTACTTGTACTTTAAAAATTCCATGAAACATTGTGTTCTAAAAAAAGAAAATTGCACGAAAAAAAACATTATTTCCGTGCGTTCATTCAAAACAAAAGCCGGAGCATTAAATTTTCGTTTTTTTCTAAAGTACTACAATTCTTTTTGGGAAGAAATTTGATTTTTTTGCACTTCCTCGTTCAGATTTTTTCTAGATAGTTTGTATGTTATTTATTCGCAAAAAATCCCTTTCAATGAGAGGATCAGTTTTCATGAACACTGGAGATTTGTCAAAAGGGCGTGTAACTCAATTCATAAGTCGAAGTTTTATCTTTTTTTTGTTCAAAAAAAAAGAGGTCGGCATGATGTGAAAAACGATCTAAACGACTCTTTGTTTGGCAAAATTCCACTTTCTAAATTTATTTTTTTTTTTAAACGTGGCTATTGTTTTTTATAACATTTTTTAAATGAATGTCTTCAATTAAGAACATTTCAGCTTCTCGTTTTTATAGCTTTGTTTTTCATTTCAGTTTATATCAACTGACGCGCTCGCTGCTTTTAATGAATGTTATCTTGATTCGTAAAATAAGATCAACTAAACATAAAATTCTCAGATTGACACTAACTTTGTTTATCCAGTATTATAAATCATTCAATGAGAATGCAAATACCAAGTTGAAACGAAGTTTAAACTATTTTAACTGGGACTTTTTTCAACTTTATTTTTCTTGCCAGTGGCCGTTTATCAACTGTTTTCAAAAACCGCTTATCAGGGTTCTACCAATTTTTTTGAGCTGATAATGATAAGCTATCAATTGTTCGAACTTTTCACATTGATAACTTGACTCAAATTCGATTGTAATGGATAAAATCCGAAGAAATTATTATGAGAGAAACCATTACTAAAACTTTGGCTGAGCATTTTCGAAACACATTTTTCTTAGAATCTAAGGATGTTACACAAAAAAACTAATTTTTAAGAAAATTTCCCTCGCACGTTGACGGAAAATTCTTAATTTCTCGGGATTTCTTCGAAATGTTATTATATCAATAGCAATAAATTGGACAAGATGACGAATTTACTTTGTTACACCATTGATTAAAAATAAAATCGAGTTAGAGTCAAGTTATATTTTTTAGACTTTTAAAAGCTTTGACAAATTTTCAGATATTGCGCTCGCTCTTGCTCAACTGTTAGGTTTCTAAAAAACCATCTTCATTGTTAAGATAATCTTTTGAACTTTTCTATTTTTCTATTCCGGACAAAAACAAAAAATGACATGCCGACATATCACCACGACCATTTAAATATACATTGGATGGAAGAGACATTGGACTGGATCTTTGTCTTTTGCCGCAACATTATTAATATTTATTACCATATAAAGCACATCTTCTTGCAAAGAGCATGAAATACCAGACAATTACTCAGAATGTACATTTTAGAACATTACTTCTCATTTTTCACACGAGTTGTTGGGAATTCTTACGTGTTTTGAAAATGTATTTCAGATCATTACCCTTTAGTACACGAATCACATTGTTCTTTAAGCTAATACGTATATGTGATTTTTTTTCCAAATTTTCTGATTTATAAAATTAAAAAAAGTTATTATCACCTGGACAATAAGGAAACACAGATTTAATTGTGCTATTTTCGAAGAAACGTATCTTATTTTCTGGCAACGAGCACAATGATACAAATTTCCTATCATGTGGCAAAAACCAAGAATTGTAATCTTGCTGTCTCTTTCAGAGTCAGAAGTTAACGACAAAAAGAGAACATAAGAAAAGACTCAAAAGATTCACAAACTTGGGTCATTTTTCTTTTCCTTTTTTTAAAAAAAGTGTTCCGTAAAGCACTTGAAAAGTTCAAACATTTCAAAAACCTATCGAGACTGTAAAACATAACCTCAAAATTTCACGTAACGCATTGTTATTGCTTCACCGTTGATATCGTATTGCAAACAGACATTTCAGTTTTTGCACTCTTCAACATGTCTGACGCAAATCATCTCTTTCGATCATTGAGCACGATTTTTTGTTCATTCTTTCTTCTTGTTCTTCTCCATCCTATCCATTGTTGTTTTTCTCGATAGCTTTCAACCAGGTATTATCTCTTTTTTTCTTGCAGAGAAGAATCCTGAGCTTTAAAAATGTTAAGGTTTTTTTTGTTTTATGACAAGAAACTTCACAGCTCCCTTCTCAATTTTTGCAAAGCCTGCAACCTTTTAACATTTGTAATCTATGATTTTTTAAAACAGAGTGTTGGCCAGTCTAGCGGGGGGAATAATGAATTTTGTTTAAACTTCGGTTAAGGTTGATATAATTTAACTTTTTAGAATTTTTGAAAATTTGTAAAAATCTATTTTTTAAATTTATAAAAAAGCTCTATATGAAAATCGTGATTCTTGAAAAAGTTCACACGTATTAAGAGGTTGTACGCTCTTTGATTCTCTCTTAAAAAACTTTTGAACTTTGACTTTTGTAGCAGGATACATAGGGAGGGATCAGAACTTCAAAAAGAGTCATACTTACAGTCCAGTGCAACATTCATGGCTATTCTTACCGCTAAATTCAATCGAAACAATGTTAATCTTTTATGAATAACCCTTTCAAAGGTATGTAGCTTCAAAAAGGCTTTCATAAATGGATTAAATTCCTTAACATTTTTAGCGATGATATTATTTTTCATTCATCTCTTTAGACTCATTCTTAATCACTGATGTGTTCAGTATTTCCTTCGAACTCCTGATCAAAAAACAAATCTAGATTTCTGGAGATATATATTCTTTTTTTTTTACTTTATCAACATTCCACGAACATATGCTACCTGGCACAAAGTTGCATAATTTAGATGAAATGAATTTGAAGGGTTTTGTGTGTTCGAATTGCAACAATTTCACAAAAAATGTATAAACATTTTTTTGCAATATCTTGCACTCTTTGACAATCCAAAAATGATACGAAAAATTGAAAGGCAGCATTCTATTAGTTTTTAGATTTAAATTAACAATATTTTGGTAGCTACTGGAGGAATAACAAGAATTAATTAGATTTTACCGGTTCTAAATGGAGCCAAAATTGATTAAAAAGCGCTTACCTAATGCCATGATATTGTCAAGGTAAAAATTTTGGATCATCCGTTTCTACTAAACGCAACCGCTCGCATTTAAAAATAGCACAACTGTTTGAGAGACTAGCTTTTCTGGGTAGGTCAAAACCAACTTACATGATCAAGAATATTTGAGTTGACAATATCATTTTTAAAATGATTATGAGATTTTTTTTACCAAAACCATATAAACGGATTTTTGTCCAAATTGTGATCCGTCCGTATTTTTATCTTCTTCATTATATTCGACCGTATGGAAGGCTTCCTCTATAAGCACAAATTACCTTGTGCTAGTACTTGAAAAAAGTAGAGTAACAGTAGTGCCTTTGAAATTATCTAACAATGTAGCCAATCACGCGACTAGCCAACAAATCAGATAAATTTTAATAATAATTCGTTGGCAAATTGCCAAGAGTGACAACACCACGCCAAAATTAACGAGTGTATGCGGTTGGAGTTGTCACATTGCCAAGGCTCAAAAAAAACTAATCTGAATTTTTCTCTTGGCAGTAGTTCATTTCCAAGAGACATTTTTTATCGAAAGCTGGTCAAAAACCTTTTGGACCTGCATACAAAACACAGTTTTTCTCGTGTTTCATCAGAAAAGGTTTTTTTTTCTGCAAAAAAAGTATCTATTTATTCATATTTTGCTGTGTGGCCTATTCAATCTTGTTTTCGATTATCCAAATGAATACTTAAAATCCAGGAATACTAATTATATGCAAAAATGTCATTCTTTTTTTTTGTACTCCATACAAATTTGTTATTGAGTTATTCAGGGAACTTATTCATTATGTGTAAAAGTGTAGAAAAAGAAGAAATATCTTAACTAATCTTTCAATTAAACCTTTTCTATGCAAAACATCTAATCCTTGTTTTTACTCGTAACTCACCGCAGGCAAAACATTTATTTATTCCCCCTTTGATTTCACTACGCCCATTACTTCATTCATTCCTATGTTAAAAGCAACAGAAACAACAAACACCGCGGCAAAAAAGTCACGTTTTGAAAAAAGGGGGTATATTTTGTTCCCATTAGTTTGAATAACAAGATGTACATCATTGTCAACGAGATATTTTTGTCATATTCCTTTTTCTTATGATACATTTTTTTTCTATTTTTTCTAAACCTTGTTTTGAAATGGATATGTAGTTTTATGTATTTTCAAAATGTTCTTTTCTTTAAAAAATGTAACCTTCTAAAATGGGGTAAACCCTTTTTTTAAACTTCCAGCAAACACAAAAAAATTCAAATTTTCGTTTTCCGTCCATAAAAACTGGCGAGCACTTGTTGTTTTACTTTCTTTTTCCAATTAGGCGACCGTTGAGCTTTTTCAAAGACCAGGCGGAAAATTGCCTTCTTTGCTCAAGTTAGCACATTTCCATTCGAAATCTTATCAAATGTTTCCTGAGATTTTTTTATAAAGATTATGTTCTGAAACTCAGGAAATGATTTGATTTTGCGTTGGAGTGATGTAGATTAAAACTGTGTCTATGAACTCTGGAAATTTGTTGATAATTGATTTAAAAATGACGAGTGTGAGAGGATTTCTCCAAGTTTTTATGCCTTTTTTAATTTCACGTATTCGTCCCAATTTTTGGTATGACGATTTCTTTCCAATTATTAGTTCTATTCATATTTTCGTCTTTTAATAAGAACCAGCTAAATTTAATTACATGCTAATGATTGTTAAAACTTTTACTCCAATTTCAGAGAATCCAAAAAATAAGAAATTTTCCAAATTAACAAAATTGTGCTATGATTTTTGAGGTTGGAAGATAAAATTGAAAGTTTTGAAAGTATTCCTCAAAAAAAATTAAATTACTGTTGGACAAAATTTTTGCAAATTCAAGATTTTTTGAAAAAAAAAATGCAATTAGGTGTGAAATCTTAGATTTCGAAGTGTTGTACTTTATGCTGAAGAGGTACTTTAGCATTTTTAAAGAACAATAATTAAATTCTGCTACATGGTTTAAAAAGAGAAAGTTTCGAGAAAAAATTCTAAATTTTTAAATGGTACTGTACATTTTTTAAATTTCAGAGACTGAAAGGTATGTTTCTTTTGCTATTAAATAACTTTTTTATAGTTGTTAAAACATTCCAGCTCACTTTTCGAAATTTAAAATCAAAAGAAACAATTTCGAAAAGTTACAGCTTCAAAATTGTGTGGCTCAGTAGAAAAAATTAAAATATATCGTTTTCTTTTTTAGGGGAAGACAATTTCAAAAAGGAAATGACAATTTTCAAAAAAAAACCGAAATTTTTTAAAATGTTTTAAGGAAATGTGATATGGGAAGTAGTTTTACAGAGTTCTCGCTATTACAATAGAGCTCCTTATTACCTCTTTTAAAAATGTTCCCAAATTTTGTAAACTGAGAGTGTAAGTTGAGATTAGCATAAAGATAAAATTTTCAGACGAATAAATAATGATTAATTTATATTTATTGGGGTGAGGTGCCTCCGACAAATGAGAATTTGTTGAAACCTGCCATTTTGGTTTTTGTATCGATCCTGTATCAAAATAGTACATTGTTGGATCTGGTGGGTTTTGGACCGATACAGTTCAAATATAGATGTATTCAAAATAAAAATGAACTTTGTTCAAAGTCCACATATTGACTAAACGTAATCTCATTACTGAACCTACAAAATATCATTTTCGAAATTATTTGAGCAAATAAAATTGAACTTTGACCTTTCTTAAAACCTTTTCAGCAATGCATGAAAATTCAAGAATGTCATATTTGGTGAATTTTTGAGCAATATTCATTCAAAATTTGTGGAAATATAAAAAATGATTAAATTATTATACAAATGATTCATTTTTCAACTAGAAAGTAAACGGGCTCCTATTCACGTGTTTCCTTCACAAACTGCGTCAAAAGTTCCCAGCGACGCCAAGTCGAAAAAACCTAGAACTGTGGACTTTCCCACAAATCTGTTTTGAAACATGACCTCGAAATGAAATCTTATATTTGTTCATTTTTATTTCAAAGAAAAAAACGCATTCACATTCATCTTGAAAATCGACAGAAAGATAAATTTCTTTATATTTTTCTTTAAAATATATGAATGATTCTAGCAGATGTTTCATAAATGTATGGGTTACTTGTTGTAAATTTTCATTTACTTTAATATTTTACTATTAAAAATTATAAGAGTCGGAGCAACAGTAATGATTTTTTAAAAAAAAAACTCATTTTTCCGAAAAATCCTTTTGTATAATATATCCTAAAAATGTCTGTTTTGTCACCAGCTGTGAAATCTGAGTGTTCTCAGAACAAAAATATTAAATGATGTTTTTTGGTGCTCATTTTTTAGTTATGCCCTTTTTGACGTTGAATTATTGATAATCTAAAGTAGGAAAAGTAGCATTTCCCAAAAAAAAGTAGCATTTTTTGCTCAGAATTCGAAATATGCAGACTTTAAAAAAGTTCCCAAAATATTCCTTCCTTACGAAATTATTCCCCACTCATTTTCTCCCAAATTATGTTTTGATGAATAATATTTTGACATGCACGTTAAGTCTGTATGGATAACGTACATGATGGATGGTTTTTTTTACTCGTAATCATAAATTAATTAATTTTTTTTTTGCAAAATGATAAGTCTAAAGAGAAATTGCATGAAGTTTTGTTTTATTTCAATGCCCCGCCTACAAATGAGCAACATTTTGTGAGAAGGTATAAATACAATGAAAAGTAAGATTTCTTTGGAAGCCTACAATTACATGTTTCTATTTTTAAAGCTTGTCTACGTAATCTTTCATTCATCAAAAAAGCCACTTTTTGTTGTCTTTCTTTTCTATTAGCTTTAAGGAGGGAACAGTCTAAAAAAAACATAGCACATGATGAAAAGTTCATTATGTTTTGTTATAAAATTGTCAGATGCAAATTTCAATGTTGCGACGCCAGAAAGAAAGTGATGAAGAAAAAACGTCCGTTTGAATGCAATGATCTCTAGTCGACAAAAAGGGTCTCAATGCATATTATGATGAAAAAAAAAGAGCTACCACTCATTTATCTTTTTTACCCACAGCTTCTTGCGATTTCTAGACGTTTTTTTTTGGAGGATTTCTTTTGTGGTTGTGGCAAATTGTGCGATTATGGACTGGAGGGTTCTTTTTTAATCGGCTTTTTTGGAATCTACGTTTTAACTTGAAATCAAATTTTTGAATCATGTTTATAGTAATATTTTAGAAGGGGCGTTTTCTAAGAACAGTTGGAAATTCCTTTTTTTAATTGTATATTTTTGAGTTACTGTATCCAAACTTATTTTTTTAATCTGATTTCTTCCTTGCCGATTTTTAAAGAGGACTGCATAGAGTGAGGAACGATCTTTGACAGAACTGATCTTATAAGCAGTTTCAAATTTTATTTTCAAAAAAACGTAATGAAAGGACCTAGAATGTAGGAAAATACAAATTCTGCATTTAATGGTACCAAAAAAAACATCTTATGATCTAAAATGACCGAGTAACACCACAAATAGATAAATAAGTTTTTGGTGCGTAGAAAGTTAGTTCCCTAAATTTTAATGCCTCATATAAAAAGTAAAATTCCAAAAAACAAATTGGATTTCAAGAAATTTGAAAATTACAGCTTTAATATTGGATACGGTATATTGTGGGATAAATTTCTTGGAAAACGAAAAAATTCATAGAAGAAGTGTTTAATTTTTCGTTTGTCACAATATTTTTTAAGAATTATTGGTTCAACTTACAAATTTAATGAAAATAAATCTATCAAAACTGCGCGAATTCCATCGGAAACTATTGGAACCTGGTCAACTTCTTAGAAGTGTTATATTACCAAAATCATTCAAATTCATGCTTCTTATGTTTCTTTGGTTTCCGTTTCGCCGCCACGATTCATCGCGATATTTTTCTGTGCTTGTTCTCGTTTTTCCCCTTTTCAAAAATCCATCTAGATTTCTGGTGCACCACTCAAACACCGCCTAGCATCAAGTGAATGCAACTTGCAGAAGGAAAAAAAAAAGGAAAAATTGGTCGAATTCCTCATCTTTTGATGACGAAAAAATGTTATTCGCACCCTCACCTTATCTTTTTCTTTTCAAAAAGTGCCGTCATTAATTACGAAAGAGCAACAAAATGCAGACTGCTTTCCATCGAAATTTAAATTGAATCCAAAATGGGGGGGGGGGGGGGAGGTAGGATGAAACAAAAGAAGGGAAATTGAGAAGAGGAAGAGGCGTTGAGCTAAATGACCTGCTCCGCCTACTGACGCAATAATATATATTTTTGATAAAATTACTATGAACGTTTTTTATTTCATAGAACGAATAGTTGATCTACAGCACCAAACTTCCTGTTTAGTATGTTTCGTTTTTTTCAACTTCCTTGCCAAAATTTTGTCAATTTTGCTATTTTCAAAATTATTTTTATACCTCAAACCATATCATTTATTCTTGAAAAAAAAACCAAATCGTTTTCAGATGTAAGCATAAAAATGTATTTCTTTATTAGCAATATTTATATCTTGTTACTCATTCATTCTCATATTTATGAAAATGACAATTTATTATTATTTATTTATTTACTTCCCGTTGACATTTTTTTCCTAATCCAACGTATGTATTTCCTCAACCCTAAATTTAATCTAAGAATTGAATTACATTACCTGAACTACATTTTCTCATTCGTTCTATACTTCTTCTCGTTTTTTTTGGCTGTTTTTTGAGTTCATATAGAATTTTGAATTTTTTTTTAGATGGGACAGGATAATAGCAAATGCCCACAACAAACTCTCGCAGAGAAGCGTTATAAAATTGAACGTCCAAAAAACAAGAAAGGTCAGTTTCGACTTTTTTTTTGGAGTATCTATTTACTATCTGGAGTTTTACTAGTTGTAAAAGCTGGTGGTACTCCTGAAGATGTCCTGAAGATATTTCATGAAATATGCAATTATATTTATAATTTAATTTTTTGGTTTGCACTGTAAAATTTCAGAAAATAACTAAAAGGCCTCCTAATTTACCGTACCAGGTTCTGAACTTTTTTGCTTCAATCTTCTCTAAACCGGTGAATTCCCGGTTCATCAAATTCCCCGAGTAGTCCATCATTTTCACGAGTTTTCTAGAAAAGAAAAAGAAGAGAAGAGGCTTGTCCGAAATATCATCTTGTTGATGAATCATGTGAACACATGACGTATTTTCAAATAGTTTCGAACACTTTGAGCCTATCATTTGTAATGATCAAGGTTCCATCGAAAATTTTCGAGAACTTTCGATATGCCAAGGGATTTGAAAAAGCGTGCCCCCCCCCCATCCTCCTTTTACTAGTTTGAAAAACTAGCAAATCAGCGTGTTTTTATTGAAGATTGGTAGTAACATAATTTTCACATAAATAAAAATATGAATCTAGAAATTGAATTTTAGCTTCAGTGTCTTCTGGAAGTGCTACGGAACGAAGTGCTTTACGCAAAGATGGATCATCCGGACTTCGGCTTACTGTTTCAAGTTGTGATGTGCATAATGATTCATTAAACGAGACACCTAGTCGAAAAGCTTCGTAAGTTTTGACTATTTATAAAAATATATGTACATTTAGCTTTATCCTTCCAGACATATCTAAATTAATTTTTAATTAGCCTTTCATCAAGCACCCTATTTCCGCATCCGTTTATCTGGTTCATTTTTTTTTCGTAAAAGATGTCTGATACGATTGTTTCATCCAAAAGGGCCATCATCAAAAGCACAATGATGTGTTTCAATGATGCCGTATTTCACATGTCCCATATAATAAAAGATTTATAGAAATTAGAATCCCAATTAAACAAGAAGAATAAAAAATGCGAATACGCAAAATGGTGTGAGAGATACATATTTAGAAAAATACAAATATATTCTTGGAAAATATAAAATATTTATAAACCCAATGATTCTTTATAGGTTTTTTCTACGCTTAAAAAATTATGCCAATTTTTTCAGATGTGAACCCAATGACGAAGGTGCAACAGGGGGTAGCACTTCCAGCAAGCCGAAGTGCAAACATTTCTTGACTAGACGTGAAAGAATATTGTTAGAACAAAGTTGGAGGAAGACTAGAAAAGTAACCTAAAATGTTTCATTTTGGTTGTCACACAATAATCACTATCTTTCAGACTGGTGCGGATCACGTCGGATCAAAAATCTTCTTCATGGTATTAACAGCCCAGCCGGACATCAAGCCGATTTTTGGTCTTGAAAAAATACCCAACGGTCGATTGAAATATGATCCTAGATTTAGGCAACATGCTCTAGGTATCAAAAATGCATTTTTTCTAAGAAAATGTTGTTCTTTCAGTATACACGAAAACGTTGGATTTTGTTGTTCGAAATCTTGACTATCCTGGAAAGATTGAAGTATATTTTGAGGTTTGAAACATTAAATAAAAATGTTTAGAATACGATTTTGTTTTCAGAATCTTGGTAAAAGACATGTAGCAATGCAAGGTCGAGGATTTGAACCAGGATATTGGGAGACGTTCGCAGAGTGCATGACACAAGCCGCTGTTGAATGGGAAGCAAATCGGCAAAGACCTACTTTAGGAGCTTGGAGAAATTTGGTAATTACCCTACCAACTTTTAGTAAATACCTTGACTTCAATGTTTTTTCCAGATTTCGTGTATTATATCATTTATGCGGCGTGGATTTGATGAAGAAAATGGGAAACGTAGAACTTATTCATATGGAGGATTAACGTACACAACAAAAAAATCGGTTTCATGATATCCATGTTGATTAACTGTTATTTCCATTTTTCTTTAAATCAATTTCTAAATACAGTTCAAAAAAATCGTATCATACTACATGTTTCTCTTCTTTTTAGAAATAATTACTTTTAGTTCTTTTCACGAACGGTGAAAACACTTTTTTCTCCCATTTTTTGGAGTCAATCATTTGTTTTACTTGTATTTACATTTATTTTCTCCCCACTGTGCATGTCCTTTTATTGAACTCTTCGAATCTGTGAATCATGAAATCTCAACGATCTATCTTTTAGATTCATTTTTATTGAACTTTTCTCTTATTTTTCAATTTCATTTTTTTTTGAAAATAAAACTTTGCTTTTCCACTGAAGTTTAAAAAAATTTAAATTAAAAAACATTTTTTATTCAACTCACACCAGTGCATGTAGAATATTTTAGATTAAAGCCGCAATTTCTAAGTGAGAGAAAATCACAAAATTCACATGAGAATCAATCGATAAGTAGATAAATAGATGAATATAATGACTGTGAGATTAAAGACGATGACGGGATGAGAAAACACGGATTATACATCCATGACCGAATTTTGCGACGATCTGTAATTTAAGTAATTTGTGGAGCTCTGAGTTGCATAATTTTTTCATACTTTGAGTTACTACATACATGTTTTCAGAGGTATTAACGTAAACGATGTATTCCAGGGATAATTTTGCTTGCTGAATCCGATTTTTTGGGTCTCATGTCCTGATTTTGCACGCGCGCACCAGAACAGTAAATTTTAGGGGTGGCTCTATACTTATGTTACGCACTTTAATAAATATTTCATTTCGATTCGTAAAAACCAATTCGATTGAACATGTTTTTATTATAAAAATAGTTTGAAAATTTTTATGCTTGCATTACGTGTGTCAAAAAAAATGTTTCCGATTTCTCTCTTCATAATGATTTTTTTTATATTTCGGCAAAACAAACATCGTCATTTCGAACAGTGAACAATAATTGAGGTTGTAACGTTGAACTTAAAAATAGGCAATCTATTTCATCAATTCTAATAATTTTTATACAAAAACTTATTGAATTTTTTCTCTTGAGTCATGAAACAAGATCATAAAATTTTGACTGATTATCACTTTGTAAATTTAAGGTCATAATTACTCCCCATTTTTCTATTTTTAAAAATAATGTATTTAAAACTATTCTTGTGAACATAAAATTACCTGAGAATGCCAAGCCAAAAGTGATTGACACAACGCAGCTTCTGGGTTTATCTCCATCGCTTTATAAACGTATTTCAGCAAGATATCACCTTCGTCGATCGTCAGATGCTAAAAAATAAATGACAATCGAATAGAATACAGTTGGAAGAACAAAAATGAATTTACCTGAACTGCCGCTTCGATATCAGAGCTTTTGAAAGATTGCAAAACTTCCGCAACGAGATTTGTTGCACGATCTTTAACTGCCTGTGAAAAATAACAAGTTCTTGTTTAAAAAATTGTTTGATTTACATACCTGATCCCTCGATTTCAATGGTGGTGAAACCAGAGCTGCGTGAAGTGCATCTTGAAGTTTGTTCGAGCTGATGAGATCCCGAATTGTACGCTCTTCTGGTCCAGCTGTAGGAGAGTCAACACCTGAAATCACATCACATTTTTATTTTGTTTTTGGCCCCAAGTATAGCTAAATAGTTATGATATATATTCTACCGAGTTTGAGTGCCATTTCTATAGAAAATTCTCTTTTTGTTAATATTCCAAATTATTTTAAATAACTCACTTTCATCATTCTCATCATATTGTTCCGGGTCGTAAGCATCGACGTTCAATTTTCGATAGGCAGTGTTTCCAGTATTTTTAGACATTTTGTTCTACCTGCAACAATGAAACAGTAAGAAATGAACGAGAAAATAAAATACATGTTATTTAGAAAGCGACTGAGTTTACGCAGGGAAGGATTATCATGAATAAGCCTTTGAAAGTTTTGACCTTGTTTGCTTTGAAAACTGTTTTCGTGCAACATTGAAAACAATTATGCAAAGAAAGTATGAGAATGCAAAAAAAGAAAATTGTTAAAATTAATTAAAGTCATTTTTTAATTGTTAAATCTATTCAAATAATTGAAAACTAAATACCAACGTTGTCCTTGTCATTCATGAAACTCAATACGCGTCAGCCTCCCCTTTGTTGGCGCTTTTCAGGTGCATTGGTTTTTACGAGCGCCTTCGTGGAAGAGCGTTTTATAAAACTGAAAACTTGAAACGTTACACAGCATGAAAAATTGCCAACTGCTCAACTATTGACTTGACATTCTTTTTAATATTTTTTCAAGCTTTTGCTCAAAATTCTTATAAAATTTTATTTTTTCAGACAATGGACTTAAATTCGTCAGGAGTACGCCAACGTAAAGGAATCACAAAAATTGTTGAAGACTTGGATATATTCGAAAAAGTGGTAGAGAATGTCAAGGAGGAGAAGAAAATGTCGTCCGGATTGAGTAAGCTTTAATAACGATTTTTTAAAAAGAATTTTTTCAATTTTTGTTCCAGTATCCTTCGTGTGCTTCTCTCTCATTTTCTTCCTCTTTTGTACGGAAACCTATGCATACTTATTCACCAAAAAGTTTGATTATAGGTTTACTGTTGATACTGCTATGGACGAGTGAGTTGAAAATTTTAAGTTTAATTATGTTTTTAACCAAAAATCTACAGAATGCCAACTCTCGACTTGGATATGATTATCGCAACAACTTGCGCAAACCTTCAAGTTGCAAGTTCGACGGATCAATATACTGATATGTTAAGAGGTCTTAAAGAAACTATTCAGAAAAACCCAAGCAGGTAAAAGAAAGCGTTTTTAAAAAAAATATTATCTTAAATATTCAGGTTCGAATTCACCGATGAGGAGCAAATGTATTGGACAGTTCTTCGACATGCCCACGCAGAATACAGTAAACAAGGATTGAGGGCTCTTGAGCAGGTTAGTTGACTATTTTGCAATAAGCGCGAATAACAATTAACTGTTTCAGTTAGAATATATTGATGATGATGTGGAAAGCAATTTGGAACATATTGCTGAAGAGAAACAGAAACAAGAGGCTGCACATATTATTGAACAAAGAAAAGAAAATGCGAAAAAGGGAAAGAAGTCGAATCATGGGCAAGTGGTAAGTATTTTTTTAAGGTTTTTTTGACATTAAAAATGAATTTTTTAAAGATTAAAATTGACTTTAATGACAAAAAATTAAAAGTACTTGATCTTGTTACTTTCTCTCGAAAAAATCACAAATTAGAAATTTTTTAAATATTTCTTTTCTCTAAAAAAAGGCCATGTGTTGGATTTTCATAATTACATAAAATCTAGCTAAATAATGGCTAATGATGCGGTTTTCATTTTGCATGAAAAGACCATTGAAAAAAGAGCTTTTTTTAAATCTTTTAGAAAAATCCTTGTTTTACATTTCCAACGATTCCTTGATTTTATTTAGAATACTGACTAGTAAATCGAAAGAAATATGATAAGATATAGAACATTTATAAATTTACATTACTATTTTTTGATTAGACAAATTAATCTCTAAAAATCCTTGATTTCAGATGTTCCTTGTCGGAAATGGTATGGGAATGTTCCAGCTTGTTTCCGATGGTGGTGGTCAAGGTGATGACGAAGGTAAACACAAAAAAAACCTTAACATGCTCTTCTTATTGATTCTTTTAGGTTCCGCGTGTAGAGTTCATGGAAAGTTCAGGGTTAGGAAAGGAAGCGAGGAGAAAATTGTTATTTCTATCAGTAATCCAATGATGATGTTCGATCATTTTGGACCGCAGAGTAATCATATAGACTTCTTTTTTGTCATATATTCATAAATTTTATTTTTAGAAGGAAATATTTCTCATAGAATCGAGAAATTCAATTTTGGCCCACGAATTCCTGGTTTAGTTACTCCGTTAGCTGGCGCTGAACATATTTCAGAAGGAGGTTTGGGATTTATAAACCTTGATCTATAAAAAACCAATTTATTATTGTTTAGGTCAAGATATCTACAGATATTTTATAAAAATCGTTCCCACCAAGATTTATGGTTATTTTGGTCATACAATGTCATATCAATACTCTACCACATTCCTCGTAAGTTTTTTTTTGTAGTTTTTTCCTGTTTGATTGTAATTAAGTATGTTTTATGGTTTCATGGGTACGATTTTTATAGTATTTTGATAAAAATCGAGAGAGGGAGATGAAAGTTTTGAGACCAAACATCGTTTTTACAGAAGAAAAATTTGAAAGAGGGAGAACATTCGCATGGTGGAATTCTTTTCGAGTACGAGTTTACGGCTAATGTTATTGAAGTTAGAAAGAATTCGATGTAAGATTTAAAAAACGGAAAAAAATATGATAATCTTCAATTTCAGAGCGCTATTCACTTATTTTATTCGACTTTGCTCTATCATTGGTGGCGTGTACGCGACAAGCACAATAATCAACAGTTTTGTCCAATTTTTCCTATCATTTTTATACCCAAACAATGAACTGGCCAACGTGCAACATTTGAATGGTTCTGCACCTAATTTATCAACTGATTCTCATACGTCTCTTATCATGGATGCAAATATTCGAGTGCATTAGGTTAAATTACAAACATTTTTCCTAAATATAGAAAAATGAATGGGGTGGTTTAAAATCTTTGTACTTTTTAATTCATGGTGTATGAAAACAAACGTGTTCCTTGTTTTTTTCCTACTTCTAGACACAAATTGATTTTTATTGTATATTTTTTAGTCAAATACGTAGAATGGGAATGATATGATCCTTGTCTATCTCTTATTTATAAGATTTCCTTCGCCGTTTGTAATCAAAATCACTTGTTATCGATTTTAGGGGTTGTTTCTTTTTCATTTCATTTAATATTATTTAAGTATTGCATATATTTTGCGGGTTTTATTTATTTATTTTTATTTCCGTGGTAGTTTAATAAACAATATTGGCGTTTTCGTTTTCTAAACATTTACAAAGTTTTTGTATCTTTGAACGTTATTTATTAAAGATTTTGAAAATTGTTTTTTTTAATTTTGAAAATTTTCAGCTCCTTCTCTCGACATAATGACTAGTAGTCATGGCCAGCAGAATTTCTCGTAAGCATAATAATGTTAGTGCTGGAAAATAGAAGAATTTTTGAAGGTATCTTCCAAAAATTATGAATGGTGGACTAGCTGGTGTCATTGGAGTGTCATGCGTTTTTCCAATCGATTTGGTGAAGACGCGGCTTCAGAATCAGACAGTTGGACCGAATGGAGAAGTACAATATAAAGGAATGTAGGGGGAACAACTTTAAATATTTTAAATAGCAGTTTAAATTTCAAATTTTATAGTGCTGATTGTGCCAAGCAAACATGGCGAGCTGGAGGAGCTACGAGTTTTGCAAAGGTATCTAAAATTTCTATTTAAAAAACTAACATGAAGTTAATATTTCAGTTCAAAGGAATGTACAGTGGTTCAGGTGTTAATATTCTTCTGATAACTCCGGAAAAGGCGATCAAATTGGTTGCGAATGATTTTTTCAGAACACAGTTGGCACAGGAAGGGGAAAAGTAACTCAAATTTGAAAAGAATGGTAAAATTTTGTGAATAAAAATTTAGACAACTTTCTGTTGGACGAGGTATGCTTGCTGGTGGACTTGCGGGAGCGTTTCAAATTAGTGTAACGACACCAATGGAGCTTTTGAAGATTCAAATGCAAGATCAAGGAAGAACATTGAGTAAGTCATGACAATATATTTGTTAGGGGCTAATCATGAAGAACAATTCGAAATTTTGATATTGTCAACTCAAATATTCTTGATCATGCAAGTTGGTTTTGACCTACCCAGAAAAGGTCTCTCACACAGTCGTGCTATTTTTAAATGCGAACGGTTGCGCTGCGGTCTTTTAGTAGAAAATGGATGATCCAAAATGTTTAACTTGACAATAATAATTAATTGCAAAAACTTCAAAGGCGAAATGTCGCAATAAATAACGCCTCTCAATTTCTAATACAAACAACAGTGTTATCAAGTACTTATACTTAATAATCCTTTTTTTTCAAAAATTTGTTATTTTTGCAGAACCCGGGCAGCCGAAACTTTCTGCAACCGAGCTCACACTAAAATTGATTAGAGAAAATGGAATTGGTGGATTGTATAAAGGATTGAGTTCAACATTTGCCAGAGATGTTACGTTTTCCGTCATTTATTTCCCATTATTCGCCTATTTGGATTCGTTAGCTCCACGGAAATCAGATGGAAGTGGTGATGCTGTGTTCTATGGCAGTTTCTTAGCTGGTTTAGTGTCCGGAGCGTCATCGTCTTTCTGTGTTACACCTCTTGATGGTTAGTTATCAATATTTTTGTTTAAAATAATTCATTTTTTATATTTGTAGTTATAAAAACACGCATGCAAACTATCAACAAGGGGGCTAACGAGGTGGTTTACAAGAATATTCCAGATGCGTTTATGTGAGTTTTTGTTTTTGTTTAAAAAAATCGAAAAGAATGTTTTTAGCCAAATCTTGAAACATGAAGGACCTCGGGCACTTTTCAAGGGTGCTGCGTGTCGTATGATGGTAATGGCTCCATTATTTGGTATTGCACAAACTGTCTACTACATCGGAGTTGCTGAGAAAGTTCTTGGAATTCAAAAAGGAGCTCATGTTTAGCAAAAAATGTTTTTTGAATCCGCCAACCTAGTCAATGTTATTTTTTGATTCGTTTTACTGGTTTTTAATGTACTAGATTTGCAGATGTCTTTTTTTGCCTTACTTATTAAGTATTATTTTGAGATCTTCGGATGATTTTGTTGCCAGTTTTTGTGTCTTTTTGCCTGCTCCTATTTATATTATAGGGGATGCTTTCAAAATTCTAACAACGAACCGCATAAAGAAAATTTGTTTGTAATCGTTATAAATACAACTGGAACAAATATTTTGAACACTTTCGAATAAATGTTCTATTTGTACATTAACAGGTTCGTCGCTCATTTATGACATGATTGTTTGCGCATCCTGGAGCTTTCTTCAAACAGACATAAACAGGCTAAATCAACATGAGGATATGAATAAATTATGAATGATCAGGAATCGCAACATTTCTAATAACTGTCTAATTTATCTTGAGAGTTCAAGTGTTTTCATCGCCGAAGGGGTTTTTTTTAAAAGTCAGTATGTGAAATGAATTGAATCGATGTACAATGTTGATTTTTTTATTGTATGTTAATGTCACTATTTGAAATGTCGGTATGCGACCGTCCTCCACCGATTTAATTAATTCTAATACTTTTAGATTTACATTGTCCCGAAGAACAGAACGCCATGATACCAAGGCTGTCTTTTTGTTTCGTTGCGTCTGAATTGTTAGAATATCATTTTGAGAAAGTTCAATAAAAACCTGAACAGTCATCAAGATTCGACCTTTGTGAAATTGATGAAAGAAAATCGGTCGATTGCTGGTGCATTTTATTGTTTTTTTGTTCAACGTAAATCAAAAACCTATACAATTTTGATTAATCTGGGCAACTGGAACGGAAAAGAAAAAAATGATGTGAGATAACTACAGTAACCTACTTCTTGATCAGCGTGAAATTGTTATAAATAGTGTTTTGTGGCGAGGGTCAATTCTTTCAATTCTTTGAATTCTTTGTTCGATGTTCGAAATGGCAATGTACTCTTTACATGCTAATTATTATAATAGGTGACATTTTTACTTTTTGGCCATGGGTCAATTACTGTGACTTTCTTCGCAACAATAATACTTTTTAAAGAATTTATTTATATTGACTAGTGAGTTTTGTATATTAAGCTTCAATCACCATTGGAAAGCAATGTTCAATTATGAAAAAAAAAGAAGAAACACCAAATTTGTTCGTCCTTCCGTTTGTCTCAAGTATGTAGTTGGATTCTGAAACCTTAGCAATCCTAATTACCTAGATATGCGGATTTGCCAACACTTTTCTAAGAGTCAGGTACATAACGATTGAACCATAAGTGTCAGAAGATTCATTTTCTATTTTTTTCCCTTTTGTGAAAGTGAAACAGACTAGTTCATCTTTTAATATTGGTGACAAATTGGTTGTATTCTCGAAAAACAACTGATAGTTGAAGCAACCATTACTTATTTTTTGCAAAAAAAGCTTTTTCTTCTTTAATTGTTCACTATTTTTTTCTATAATTCAATTGGTCTTTGTTCGATGTTTCACCTCGTTCCGGAAATTTAAAAATGTACAATTTTCAATTAGAATCAAAAACAGATTTTTGAAAGAATTCTGACAATGTTTCTGAGGAAAGGAGGGGAGGGGTTGGCGCGTTTACCAGAATTTCGACAAAAAGTAATTGGTTGTCAAGGCTGGCTATGTACGCGTGCCACCACCTTTTGATTCGTGTAACCCCCTCTTTTTTGAGTCATCTCATCCCCCCATACCGCCCAAGAGTGTACGGTACCCCCAAAAAATTAGGTAATTTAAGGTAACACTTCCAACTACTTGTTTTTGTGTATTTTAACCCATTAATCTTCTTAAATATTTTTCAGCGATACGTTTTTAAAGAATATGTTTCCAAGAAAAGAACAATCGACCACATGTGTTTCTTCAAATGTTTTCATTGTGTCACACGTCCTAATTTTCATGTAATTTCAAAGGTCATGTTATGCACAACCTGTAAATGTCAAATTACATATTTCGCTGTGATTTTTCGCGACTTGCCGATTCCTGTTATCTGACATTGACACGTGTTTTTAGTGGGTGAAAGAAAGTAGCACAAAGATGAAAAAAACATTTGAAATTATTCCACTCGAAACATTTTTCCATCAGTCCGTCGATTTTCTAACCATTATGGCATAAATATAAAGTAGTAACATACTTTTGAAACAGTTTCCCGATGTGGTTGTGTGTGCAGACTTGCGTGAAATTACAAAAAGATGACCCCAAGACGTAGAATGAAGAAGAGTTTCGGTTTTATTTCCTTTTACGAGCTCGTTTTACAGTTTTTGAAGATCACTATTTTTAGACCATTTCGTCGAATTTTTACTTATTTTTTCTTTGGGTGGATGAGAAACCGGTTTAATGATATTTTGTTTAGAACCCATTCAAAAATGATTTATTTAATAACCTTTGGTTGTCATTCTTTAGAATTTCAATTGGAATCAAAATATTTTAGACTTTATTTATTTATTTATTTTCTTGACTAACTTATGCTGAAGAATATTCTCGATCAATTTTTCAGGTTTGCCGTTTTTATTGCATATTATATATTGCATTTATTGGTGACCTGTATAAGCCACGACTCTTGGAATCCACTTGAAACAAACACTAGGGGGGTACCGCCTATTTTGTAAGTACTGTCGGCATTCACGACACCAATGTTCCCAATAATGCAACGCCATATTATTGTTTATTCATGTTTGCTTGTAAGTAACCGAAATATGTGTTAGAATGAAAAATGATAACAATTTTTTTAAAATCAGATATTGTTATCTTCACAAGCAGATCAAATAAATAATGGACTTATTGGGGAACCATTGGTTCATTGTGGCAGTGAAAGTCTTTCAATAAACTTCAGAACCCAAAGTGCTTTCGAGGGTCATTCTTATGTTAAAGGACATTACAGGTAACTTTTAATTTCGAACTAATTTCTAACATTCCATTGTATTCTAGTACAAAACAATGCCGAACTGATGCAACGTTGGAACCTTCCGTTAACTTGTCAATTCCTTATTCGACTTGTGATGTGCTACGACAACGATCTGTAAGCAATCAATAGTTTTTAAGTGATTGTTATTACTTCTGAACTTGTTTTTTTATATTTTTTCCACCTATTCTTGTTGTTCAATAGAAAACCCCATAAGTCGGTACTTATGACATTGGCATGAGTAACATAACCTAGAAAAAAATAAATAGAAAAACACACATGCGAGACGAACGGCGGAAGCAAACTGTAATCAAGAGTCTTGCCGCTTGACCACGCGTGAAATTACTTCTTCAGATGAACGAATCACTATTTTTTTTTGCTTGCCTTGAAATGTAGTATGAGTTAGTGACAAGACATGCATCATTTAATTTACATGTTCTGTAGAACAACAAGATTTTCTTAAAAGTAGGTCGTCCTGATTTGAAATTATGTGTGTGTGAGAATGTTGGCCCAACACTGGTGGGGGAAATGATTTACTTACTATTAATTTTAAAATTTTCCAGAGCAATCCAAAAGGGATTATAATCACAACAACTGTTATTATTTCATTCCATCCTGTTAGTTTGTAATAAGTACCATTTATGATAGATTTTTTGTATTTGACAGATGTTCATCACAAAAATTGACAAGTCCTATAAAGTACAATGTTTTTATGCTGAAGCAGCGAAAACAGTCACCCAACAATTAGAAGTAGAGTAAGTTTATAATGGAACTCATGGTATTTGATATCATTTTTGTTTGAAGCATTGGAAAGGAACAGGAAAAGAAAATCTTTGTAATGGTTGGCGACGAAGATAGTGGGGCTGAAAATAGAACCTTTGATGATCAACAAGTTTTCCATGAGTAAGACTAATTTTATTTTTTTGCGTTTTATAAAAAACTTCTTTTTTCAGCCCAGAAGAAGAAAGATTTAATTACAATGTTCCCCTTCCGGAATGCAGTTATCGCGTCCTAGCCGACAATAAAAACGGAGAACCTGTTAAATTTGCAACCGTTGGTCAAACGGTTTACCACGAATGGTCTTGTGAACCAGCGAACAAACAAGGTAATGAAAATGTCGGATGGGTGTTGATGTAATCGAATTTGTAGAAAAATCACCATTCTGCGCTACTGTTCACTCGTGTAGTGTTAGGGATGAAACTGGGAAGGAAGTGCAGCTTTTCGATGAGAATGGTTGTGCGGTCGATAAGTATTTGATCAATAATTTGGAATATACTTCGAATTTGATTGGTGGACAACTTTCACAAGTAAATTTGTTTTATTGATTAGCTGATAAGATCAGATACAAAATGGTCTCGACATGGAAAGCTAAAACAACTTGGTTTTCTAAGATTGTTTGAAAATAAGTAGAATTTCGTGAAGAGACTGAAATATTTACAATTATTGAGCTTTTTAAAAGACTTGTCTGTTTTGTAAATGATGTTCAATATCACACCGTTCAGGTATTCAAATTTGCTGATCAACCATCGGTATTTTTCCAATGTCAAATTCGATTGAGTTTGAAAGAAGAGGATGGAACTTGCAAGGTATTTATGAAACAGAAATGACCATTCAACAAAATTGCATTTGCAGCGATCATCTGATCATTGTCCAGCAACTCTTCGTGGTAAACGTTCAGCTCAACCGAACGAAAACGAAGTCGACGTTATTTCCCAAAAAATGACAGTTTTTGATATTGACGAACCAATTGGTATAGTTTTTTTTGCAACTCCCTCAAAAAACAATTGACTTGTTTAGAAGCCAACAACAAACAATTGGAGCTGCAATTGTCCAAATCTTTGATGACGTCCGACGTGTGCGTATCGCCAACGACAGCATCCGGCCTTGCTGCATTCCTGGCGTCCACCTTGCTTGTTTCCCTGATATCTGTTTTACTTCTTTGCTTTAGGCATCAAACCGTCAAAGTTAAACTTGCTTCTTAAGGGTTTTTAGATAAAACCTATTTTGAGCAAAATACAATCAGGTTATAACATTTCAAGTACCCCATTTTTATCATTTCCAAAAAATTCATCTGATCTTACCATTGACATTTATCGTGTTTGTTATAATTCGCTATTTTCTATATCTCAACTGCCTTTACATTTCTTGCCCTTCAATTTCAATTTTTTCCTTCTGTCGCTTTCATATAAATTCCAATTTATATTCAATTAAATAAAACACTTTTCATATATATATAAAACCAACATGGGGAAAAATACTAAATTGGTCAGAATTTTTATAGGCAATAAAATAAAAGAACAATATACATCTAAACGCTTCACTCAAAAAATCAACATCGTCAGTGACCCGAATAGCAAACCAAAGCAGAAAGCAAAGTGTTAATTGGCTAAAATTTAATTTGCATTTACCCCCTTCCCTTATTCCCTCCCTCCTCCCTTCTGCTCCACAAATGTTGTTATCACGTTTTGCGGCTCGTCTCAATTAGGCTTGATTCTGTTCGCCTCCCCAAGGATGTCAAATTTTGCAACTGATGTGGCTTCAATAATGTGCTGGTTGCGCATGTTTTTCTTACAAAAAAAACTTAGTTTTGGGTGTGGAAAAAATTCTTGATTTTTAACAACACTTTTAGAAGAGTCGGAATTTATGCAAACTTGATTTCCACAACTCCATATATTTTTGGATGTTATGATTTTCGAACATTTTAGTTCATATATCATAAAAATAAAATTTTACACAATTTGTTTCCTCATTCAAAAAAAAACATTTTGGCATTTATTTTATCCCTTTTTCGTTGACATTTTTTTTCATGAATTGCTGTCCAAAAACTTTCTTTTTTTGCAATCCTGCCCTAAAAAACATTTTTCAACAAAAGAGTTGGTTTTTAATATGAGCTCTCCATTCTTTTGAGCTGTTGAATATCAAGGCGCGGGGTTTTCGACAATTTACGTTTATTCTTTCTCAATTTGTACAAGTGAACCACTTGAGAAACTCGAGTTAACATACTCAATCTCAAAATAAGATGAAGAAGTTGTGGTGACGAGGCCTTAACATAACTTGATCGCAAAAATGTCGCTTTTTGAAGGGCCTTTTTGAAAATCTAGTATGCAAATCGAATACTCACGGATGAATACATCGGTTGTGTTAAACGTGTGAAAAGCTTCATAAAGCCGCTCTTTTACCCCGCTAGTTGTCTCTCGCACAATCGGTTCACTTTAGGTTTTTAATTATGGTTCTGGCATGACACAATGACAGATTGTTATAATTTGCTAAGATTGCTTTGAGTCAGATATATTTAATGTTGCTTTTTATTTAACCGCAATTTTTTCTTTTGTAATCTTTTCAATAAGTAGAGCTCTTTGTTACCAAATACTCTGGAACGGAACGGAATTCTATGTTCCGCTTTTTTGATTTTTGCGAATTCCACCCCCCCCCCCCTCTTCCACATTATCGTAATTCTGCGTTCACAAAAACCGCATTCCGAAAAACAAAAGCAACACTGGATTAGTAAATCCTCTAGAGGAGGTCATCTTAAAATATAAAATATGATGATCTAAACTGCATGCAGAATTTCTGAATATGAGCAAGATCGTTTTGGTTGACAAATTGCTCCTCCTAGGGGGATCATCTTTGGCATATCATGAGTGTCTGAGTGTCCGTTGCGTATTGAAACTTGCAATACACTAATTCTTCGCCCATTTTTCCACAAAAATATAAAAACAGAGTGAAACAAATGGCAAAAAAAGCTACATGAAAAATGTCCTTCTCGACACTTTGTTCTTCTTGCTGTTTACACTACCTTTTTTAGAAAAAAAAATGTTTCTGACAACTTTCGTTCATTATTTCAAAAATGCACGAATAGACTAAATTGCTTGGCTTCGTTGACTCTTCTCTCCAAACAATTAGTAAATTTCCTGATTAGCGGCGTATATTCTGTTAGTATAAACGGCAACTGAAGTGAGTGGTCAGCAGGCAGGAGCTGAAGGGTTTCGAATTTCATGTTCGGCTTAGCCATTCTCATGGCGAAATGAAGATTTTCATTAGTTTTATTTTTTTCCCTAATTTTTTCTTGATCATTCTTTTTTTGAGATTCCGTCTTATCTGTGCTACTGAACAATTATTTTTATCATAAATTCATGCCGACTTGAAATGATAAATTGTAGTTTTACGACTTTTTTGAAAGTTCAGTTTACTGTTTGCTCAACAGGAATTCAAAACATGTTGATAATAGGGTTCTTAATTGAAAAGCCTAACTTTTATTTGATTTTCAAATTGTTTCTCATACAATTAGTGTCACCTATCTCTCGCTCATCTATTGTGCGCGTTCTATTCATTAAAGATTTTTTTGTCATTTACATTTGAACTTTCAAAAATTTTGTCTCTCAAAATGTTTGGTTCCTTTTTTGCATTTTAAAATTTCTTAATTCTCAATTCACATTGGTTTTTTGTAGGTAAACTACAGCCTGAAGATGGCTTAAAATAGCTTAAAATAAACGTCGGATATAAATAAATTTATAAATTCTGTTGTGCTTCCACCAAAAAAATGTCCAAAAAGACGTTATCGTCATCAATCACTTAAATAAAATTTCACAAGGAATCAATAACACTTACCTAATTGGAAATTCCACGAATTGTGCAAAGTTCGACATTTATCCTAAATTAAATTCTCAACTTTGGCTAGACCACTGGATAAATTGAGCAGAGTTATGAAAGTCGACAAGCTGCTCGAATTGTAGTTATAGAAGATACTCCAAAAAATTATATGTGACTGAGAAGTTTGACATTAGGAAACTTGAAAATTTAAATTCGATGCTTAGAAAAATCGTTTCATTTCTGACAAAACCGACACAAATTCAAAATGTATTCAATTTCCCTCATCTTTTTCATCCATCTTCCACCATTCTTGCGATTATCGGAGTTTGTCAATTTATGCCTTTCATAGTCCATTGTACATTCTTAGAAGCACCATCTGGTTATGTGTCTTTTTATCCAATCTGACACCTAAATGGTCAGTTTGGGGTGAATCTTTCTACACTAATACCGCATTTTACTGAACCACTTTGATTGCCTAAATTTTATGTTTTCCGGCAGCTGGGGAACAAGAATCCCATTTTTTTTAGAGGTTAGCGAGAATCTATAAATTTACAATGGCTAGTTAAGCACATCGCTTCTTTTTTATCTCGTAGGAATCTTTTTTTTTAACGTTTTCTTTGTTGATAAGAATTTTCGGTTTACAGAAAGATAATCATTCAATTGGATAGTGTTAACCAATGGGGTGGTTGCGATTTTGCACTTTTTTGCTACTTTCAGTGGCAATAAAAGCATGCCCAGATGGATGTGACTGTCAAGGTGAGAATTTGAAGAAAAAACCATGTGTTTTTGAACTAATCTTGTTATTTGAAGACCAAGAAGTCGCATGCGATTCCCTATCTGCGACTGAAATTTCACAACTCATTACTTCTCTCAACTCATCTCCATTCAATGCTACCGAATCGTTACAAATTGCCACAACATCGAATTTTTCGATCAATGAGCTTCCTTCATTGAAATTTTTGCGGTTTGTCACATGTTCCTCCTAACATGATGGATGATATTCATGAATATGTTTAGGACCCTCATCATTGATGAATGTGAATGTAGTGACGAATGGAAAATGGAGCGAGGGAAATTTCCAAATGTTACTACGTTAATTTTTACAAACTCCAAACTGACTGTAAGACATTTTTAATAGTCCGTGGTATGCGTAAAACCAATTTAAGACATTTTCCCGTTTCCTGATGACCGCTTTTCCAAAATTACAAATTTTGAACTTGAGTCATAATGCTTTAACAACTCTTGGTTTTGATTCAATTCATCTTGCTAGATTGGAACAACTGATCCTTACAAACAATCAAATTGAGGTATGTAAATTTCAAGACATTGCAGTAATTCTAATGGCATTACGTTACAGAGCCTCGGAGTTCATATTTTGCGTTATATGCCCAATCTTAAAACACTTGATTTAAGCGAAAATCGCCTATTTAGACTAGTGGTAAAGAAAATTACCTTAAATCCTGCAAAAAATAGTTTTACAGACAAGTGACTTTTATTCAGCATCATCGTTACGCTATTTGAAATTATCAAAAAATAAAATAAGAGTAATTGAAAGTGATACAAGCACTCAACTTCCTCAAATTGAGGAGCTGGATTTGAGTTATAATGTCTTGAGAGAAGTCCCCGGTGACGGCATTCAAAACATGGAAGAACTTCGATTTTTGAACATCAGCCATAATCCAATTGAGGTGGTCTCTGAAGCTTCGCTCAGGAAACGTAGTCTCGAGGTAAAATTGAATACGGTGCTTCGAAATGAACATTAAATTATTCAGATTCTTGACATTAGTCACTGTAAATTGAAAGTGGTAGAAGCTGGAGCATTCACTTATCTGCCATATTTACATACTTTGTATCTCAATGACAACCCCGAATTAATATCGTTTTCACCATATGCCGCTCGAAATATAAGTGCTTTTTTCAGGTAAAAATATCATTTAAAAAATCTTCAATAGTATTCATTTTTCAGTTTGGACATTAGAAACACTGGTTTTTATCGAATTCCTCCAAGCATGCTCAATCATGTAAGTCGGATCCACGTTGGAAATGTTCGACTAGATTGTGCGTGTGCATTAAGCCATATGAATGAATATGAAACAATTACAATCATGGACTGGGCCGAAGCGACTTGTGCAACGAAAACTGGTGCCGTTCATAAGTAAATTTATTTGAACACTTTTGTTTTAAATCAGTATTTTTTAAAGATTGAGTGAGCTTAATAAGTCGTTGTTATCATCCAAAGATCAGTGTCGAGATCGACTTCTTCTTCCATCTGGTGATGAACAAGAGGCTGTTATCGGTGATAGCTATAGAATTCACTGTTCCAATGATAATATCGACAGCAAAATGTACTGGAAAACTCCAAGTCAACAATTGGAAACAGCTGATAGTCCTGAAGTAATTTCAGTTTAATTCATTTTAGCCAAATATCACATTATTACAGATAACGAGCCAATTTCATAAGTTGGATTACTTCACGTCATCACTATTTGATCCGACATCTTCAATAAATCGTCAGAATAGAACGCATCCAACAACCGAATATTACGGAATCGACGCTGTTCTTCAAAGCGATGCTGGTGTCTACGAATGTATTTCAAAACAAGATCAAACAACCAGTCGTAAAATCAAGCTCAAAGTCATTGTTCCCGAAATAACATTAAATGCAAGCCATGTCGGTGTCACTTCAGTTCATCTAACATGGAACAAAAACTTGCACATTCGCGCAGTTGATCGAGTTGCTCTTCAAGTCACTGCTGAGAGTGGAACAGAGTTCAAGAGACAAGTTCAACTTTCGCTTTATAACATGTACTGTAGTTACAATGTTATCAATTTATCGCCAGACAGAGTAATAATCAGCTTACCGTTTTTTTCGTTAAAAAAATTACGGTCATTTAGGAATACCTTATCTGCTTACAATGGGTTATCACGGATTCAAATTCAATCATCTACAGCACTTGTGTGACACAAAAAACAAAATCAGTCAAGAGTTTTGTTGAAAGCGTCGGAATCGAATGGTTGTTGATCGGAGGGTAAACCGGGCCCTGAGAAAAACCTAGAAAAATCGGTACTCTTTTCAGAATCATAATACTAGCGCTTGGATGCTTCTGCTGCGGTAATTGCCTTCTTCAAAGATTCAACTTTTTAACAACTGCTAAACGCGATTCAAAAATGCAACAATCCGTGTCTGGCCAATCAATGTTAAGCAATTCCATCTCAACTTCTGCCGATGCTACAACTTATGAAAACTTCCAGCTGAATGTAAGCTTAGTAGTGACGTCAATAAACTAAAATTAATAATTTCAGACCTCCCCTTCTTTTCGTGACCCAATAATCTGATGATAGTTTTCTTGGCAAACATTTCCAGCGGGTGTTCATTTCTATACCTCGGTGCTATCGGGTTTCATTATTATTAATTTGGTTCGCATTTTGATGGTAGCTTTCATAAATCTGTTCTTCCCGATGATTATTTATTTTCCTTTTAAAAAAAGTGTAAATACATTTGTTAGTTCCAAAAGAAATTAGAAAACGGGAAATTGTGGGGACGGGGGCTTAAAAAAGTGCGGAGAAGTGGGATTCCAACAGAAAGAAAAAATATGTTCAGGTGAGCAAAAATTGCGCATTTTGAAGATAAAAATGACACAAAAGACAAAATACTACGATAGATTTCAAGGAACAAAGGCTACGAAAGTGATTGTTTTTTATTCCCATCAAGGGACGGAAATGGTTCAAAGAACTAGGAAAGTAGAAATGATTTTGGGGAAAATTGGATTTTTAAAAAGTCCACCGAAAAGTAGGAGAAAGTCATCGGGATGATTAAAAGAAGGGAGAAGCGGTGGTTCAAAAACTTAAAAATGAATAATTACAATAAGTGAAATGGACAGAAATTTGTGGAGACAAAAGGAGGGTGCTTACATTTAAAAAAAAAGAAATCTACGTAATTTTCAACTGGATCGTTAATTATTACTGGTTGAAAACATCAAATAATATTTTTTTGGATATGTATGTATGTACAAAGACAAGTTCAACCTTGAAGGCGTATTAACGAGACGTATTAGAACAAGTTGTATTCGAAGAAGGTGTGATCATGTCCGAGTGCAAAGCAGATTTTGTTGAACTCCCTCTCAATACATGCGTACATTCTTTGCGGGACCTTTTCTTTTGATCCTGGACGACGGAGCTTCCAGTTCAGAATGTACTCCTTTCTGCAAAGAATAATAATTTTCGATTGATTAAAAACCCCAAAAAGTTCTCAAACCTCTCCGGATGACGATTTCTCTGCTCTGCGTCACGATCAAATGCGCAAATCGCTGAAATTGCGCGAGCAATCGAATCCTGCGGCTTGATCACAATCAGTTTCTCATCATCATTTGGTGGACCGTAGAGCTGATTCAATGCAGAATCGACCAATTCATTGATTATCGCTCTCATTTCTTCAACCGATGGGACTGGTGGCAGAATCTTATCCATTCCAGTGTTGAATAAATGAAGAAGGTGATAGGAGACACTCAAGCGGATTTCAGTTTTGCGCATCCATACCGCCACCTCATCGTACTTACTCGCTTTCGATGTGTTTGTTGCATCTTGCAAAACTTCGCTCATTTTCTCAGCTTCCTCCAACAGTTTCTCACTCATAATTGCTGGATCTTTCATCGCCGACAAAAGACGATGATAGGCGCTTGCAAAAATCACCGGTTTCAAGTACTTGCGAACATCCGCCATTGATAAGTTCTCAAAGTTTTCAAAGATCTCTTCAGCCAATTTTGTGTCATTAAACAATCTCGTCTGATTAATTGCAGCAACCGGTGTCGACGTTTCCCAGCATTTCATCCAAGTATTATTTTCTCCCGTCATTCTCTCAGACAACTGCAAAGTTGATTCGTCAAAATCTTTTGGCGAATGCCAGCGAAGGAAGTCTCCAATGACACATCCTGGATTTGCAGCCTTGAATGCTTTCATATCTGACTTGAGTGGATCTAATTGCGCGAGAAGACGCTCATCGGAGGATAGATCACGAAGATATGCAGCTTGTTCATCAATCATTTCTTCAGTCATCGGTCCTGGATCCTGAAATATTTCCATTTCTTAACAATTTCAATTTGAAATATTTAATTACTTGTGTGTATGGGATATACAACGGCTCCGTTGGACGCGCCAACAATTTTGCGTCACCCATTTTACGCAATCTTCCCTGGAATGTCGATGGAGAAATCTCCATTTTAGCCACCGATTCAGCTAACACCACATCACTCGAGTCATTGAAATCATCGCTAGCATCATAGAACTCATCGAAAGCGACACCTTGTTTTGTCTCCGCATTCTCAAAACGAAGCCCACCATTATTGAGATTCTCAAGTAGATCGTGTCTCTTGCGGCGAGCAACAACACAAGCCTGGAGAAGTTGAAGCTTCTGTGCCAAAACGCATTGATTTCTATCAATTTCTCCAGAACAATCGAATGTGCTGAAATTAGGTTGGATTTTAAGGTCACTTTACATGATATTCATACTCGATATCATCATTATTCTCATATTTTTCACGCAAGACTTTCACGAAAGCCATCCACATTTGCGGCTCCGCTCGAGCATTGACAGATGGAAGAATTTTTACATTTGCAATAGCGTTGGCGATTCTCCATGTCAACGAATTTGGCTTTGCTGCTTTGAACAATCCAAAAACTTTCTGAAATCAAGTTGAACTATGGACAATTTTGGAAAAAAAGGGGCTCACTTCATCAGTAATTTCATTATTGCCATACGAATAAAGTGAATTCAAGCTGATGTTGTGGGCGATGAATTCATTTCCATAATTCTGCATGCGGTTTGTGTTGGTCGAAGAGTATACACGAAACTCTTCATCAAGTACTGCAGAAGCACCTTCTTCGATGAAAACGGCATTAATCCAAGCTTTTATTATATCCTGCAAAATTACAGATTAGTTGCTCTCATGAATAGCCAAAAACTACCATATTCAATGGTCCAGTAATACCGCTAGCTGAAACCGGGTCATGTTTTCCACCAATCTTCACATTCGATGCATCAACACCAGTCAATCGATCCAAAGCATTAACAGCACCTTGTTCCGAATAAAATCTTCCCAGTGCTTGTTTGGCAGTCATTGCGTGGAACTTTTCGGTGGCGTTTGTGTAGGTAGACAAAACCTTATCAATCAATCCTCTCAAGTAAAACTCATCAATGATATTGATGGAAATCTCCCAAAAGTGAGCGTGCTCAATGTTGAAGTCAGTATGAGTCTGAAAAAAAGGACATATTCTAGTATTTAATGAGTCATTGTTTTCTTTTTGCTTACGTCATTTTCAACCATCATGTCTTCACGGAAAGTCCTCCAGTAACCAACGACTGTGAAGCTGTCACTGAAAAAAAGGTACATGTTATTAAACCCATATGTAAAACATCTTTACATTGGAAGGGTGATATTTGGACCAAATGGCATAAGAGAAACCGTCTTCGAGTCTGGAACGCGTTCATAGGATGCATATTGTAACTGGAAGTAGTGATGAAAGCGAGAACAAATTCTCGGCTCTTCGTCATCAGGCATTGTTCTAGCCGACTAAAAACATTGTATAATTAAATAGTTTTTTTGAAAAACGAAGAAAACAAACGCACAATAAACTCCTTGAACAAATCAAGCAACCCGTAGAGATTCTGGTGTCTCTTGTTAATTCCACGCAAGAAGCATGTCTGAAACGTAATTTTTGATCAAGGTTCCAAATGGATAATGGTGGATCTCTCTAACCGTAAATTCATAGTGGACAGTTCCGTCACTAGAATATCCAGTGTAAGTGTGGTCAGTCTCTTGAAGACGAAGAAAGACAGGAACTTCGCTGGAATTTGTTATTTGAAAATGGATAAGAAATTATAAAAGAATATACCATCTACTATTGTGCAACGCTGTGCGGACAGATCCAAGGATTGTTTTAGATTGACTTTCGATTGCAATTTTATCCTCAGTTTCGTCAAATGGCGAAAGAAGAATGCACTCTCTTACTCCAAACTGTAAGAAAAACAAATTAGGAATGGATGCAGATTCATAGAAAAATGTATACCTCCATGGTAAGTCCAGTTCTGATCTTGAATTCTTGTTTGTAATTCGCAATATCAACTGCAGTTGCAAATGGCTTAACATTCATTTCTTCAACCACTTCAGCGTCATCATCTTCTGAATCAATAACAGGTTGACCGGATGGCGAGTTAGGATCCTGGAACAGATTATCGATTGCTTAGTCATTAGTTTCTTTATAAGCAATACCTCTCTCACACCAAGAAGCTCCACCTTCAACTTATTTTTGCCAAACTGAATCACACAAGTCTCCTTTGTCTCGATAACAATATTCTCATTGTTCTGAAATAATCGATTTTATTATGAAAAATTGATTTATTCGAAAAAACCTCAGTGGTATCTCTGATTTCATACAAATTCCATTTCTGGATGATGGTTTCGACAGCAGAAGTCAACTCCTCAATCGCGGTGACTATGGTGAAATCAGTGATTTCGAAAATTTGATTTTCTTCCTCACTTTCAGACATTCTGAAACGAGAAAAGCGTTAAAATAAAAGATAACAATTTTATCGCAGGGACAATGAAGTGAAAAAAACAGATGTGAGTAAGCAGATGGACACATGATGTTAGAGCGAACTTGCAACATTCTGTTAGGGCGCGCTTGCTACTGTAAAACAACCTCTTCGATGAAACATTGGCAGGAAAATATTTGTTTTAATTAAAAAATAGAATAATAATGATCTTAATAAGAAAAAATGACATGCTCACTTATTCAATGACAGAAAAAATAAGAAAAAACAGTTTTTCAAATTAAAAATTGTAGAATTCCAAGAAATTAAAACATATTTGTTCTGAACATTCAACAAACATACCAATGTTCGGGGGGAACATATTAAATTCAAAGATTCATGAGTTGTTTTTGGTAGAATTGTTTTCTGATGCCTACAAATTTCCAATAAGGTGAAATTGTGACTAATTATTTTGTGTACCATATTGGAACATTCGTTCTTGATAGATTATTTTACGATTCGTCAGGGTTCTGGCTCAATTTCTTTGATTTTTATGAGATTATCACTTTTTTAGACAAACATTGGTCGTTTTTGTGACGATTTTTGGTGCCGAAATATAGGAAGTAAAAAGTAGTAAGTTAAAAAAGGTTCCAAAAATAATATATTCAAAATCTTCATCACAATTAGTTAGAATATCTATGGTTTACGTGATTTTGCAGCAAGTGTATAATATGATGTATAATATGATATTTTGCCAAATATAATGCTTACTTGTGCGCGAAATATCGGAAAAAATGAAAGAAAAATTGTTGATTTGAAAACAGAAAAAAAAGAAATGAAAAATGTCTGCATTTCGACAGTAATTTTGCATATTTTTCAAATCGTGTTGAGACCATCGCCTTGAATAAATCTATGCCCCTTTAAACAGTGTGTTTTTTCAAAATTAACCTTTTGAATTTGTTTTTTTTTGTTGAAAAACATATTTATTTCCTTTAGTTTGTTTTGTGGATAAAAATTAAGATTTTCTAATTTCTTTAAAGTTAAAATTCAAAAAGTTAAAAAAAAACTAACTCCGCTCTAAGCTTTCTCATCGACTGAGAATTTTATGTTTATGATTTCCTCAAATTATTATTATCCATTTCTATTAATCTTGAACCGTATTATTGCTTTCAAAGTGAGAATTTTACTTCTTTCATTTCAACAATTACGTTTCGTTTCATCATCGAAACAATTATATTTCCGCAATACAAACCTGACCTAGACGCCCAAATTACTTCACTTATGTCAAAGAACTTAATTTATTATTCTGTCATCAAGTAAAATAAAAAATATAGGACAAAAATTAAGGAATGCGGAACACTCTACATTTGTGCTTCATTTACCTGAGAAGTAATAAACTGCCAAAGTACAATGTTCGTTTTTCGACGTGGAATTAAATTTTTTCTTTGTTTTTTATAAAAGGTAAGCGAGATGCTCCTTATCTGTCTTTTGTATAATTTTTAAGACTTTCTTTGTTTCTGATAGCACCAACGAAACTCTTTTCCGGCGCCCTTTAACAAAGCAAAGAACCTCATAGGTGGGAATATAATACAAACACTTTTCAATATTTTAAGAACTTTTGTCTTCGAATGCCACATTTTATGCTAAAAATAAACGAAATGTGATCTGGAATATGCTATTTATTTGAACATTTTCGAAAAAAGAAACAATACATTTTTTGCAGAAAAAAACTTATATTTCAATCAACAGCGTCAGGAAAAAAAGTGGGAATTACAAAAATCAACCCTAAATTTACTTCCTGACGCTAAAAACAAAAACAAAACTTTACATTAAAGATGGAAAACATTTAACAAAAATATTTATGCTTTGTCGTATTTATTGAAGAATGTGACAAGCTCCTCAACATCATTCTTACTTCCCATGAAAACAGTTGATCGTTGATGAATTTCAGTTGGAACGATATCCAGAATTGGTTGTCCCTGAATTATTCAATTTTTGTTTTGTTTTTCACCTCAATTGTTTCTCACCTCATGAGTTATAGCAATGCCACCGGCTTGCTCGATAAGGAACGCCATTGGGGCGCCTTCATACATCAACCGAAGCTTTCCATGTGGCGCATCTGCGGTCGCGGGGTACAAGAAGATTCCACCATTCAGGATGGTGCGATGAATATCAGCAACCATGGATCCAACGTATCGTTGATTCATTCCTTTTTGTCCTTCCTAAAATTTCGATAATTTGAGAATTAATCTAATTTCAATCATATTTAACTCACCTCCGGGAACTTTCGGGTTCTAACATATTCACTCAATCCTTTAGTCCAATGTTTGGCATATCCTTCGTTAATACTGTAAACCTTTCCTTTCTCTGGAACTTTCATATGTCTGTGAGTCAAGATGAACTCTCCCAAGCTCTGAAAAAACACACATTTCTAAGAAACTGTAATGATTCTTTGACTCACAGGGTCGAGCATGAATCCGTTAACACCGTGTCCAGTTGAAAGAACCACCATAGTTGCGGATCCGTAGAGACAATATCCAGCTGCAACCAATTTTCTACCGGATTGAAGAATGTCTGCCTTTGTGACTGGTCCCTCCGTTTGTTTTTTGAAAATACCAAAAATGGTACCTAAAACGTGTTTTTTGAAACTTATTCATAACTCTCTTTCAAGAAACTTACCGATCGACACCAAGCAATCGATATTTGAAGAACCATCCAATGGATCAAATGTCACAATGTATTTTCCTTGCTTTCCGTCTTCAATTTCAATCACCTAAAATAATATTTCTTTTAATCAAGGCGTCTGCGACATTTATCAATCCCAAAAGAACATTCTCACAAAAGTTCAATTTCTAATTAATATATACTTTTGTCTACATCATCAAATAACCCACGGTTTCGTTTTCCTCGGAGACGAGAAGACAAGTAGTGTATGATGATTTAAGCATATTGATCATAAGTTCATTACTCAAAACATCCAATTTCTTGACTTCTTCTCCTTGAACATTTGTGTCTCCAGCCAATCCAAAAAGTTGAGCCAATCCCGCTTTACGAACAGCGCTTGAAATAGCCTACAAAGATAGCTTTAGAAATGAAGCTAAAAAATGAAGCGTACCTTGAAGGCCGTAAGAAGTGAAGTCAACAAGTTTGTCAAATCACCAGTAGCTGTTGGATGCTTTTTCTGCGCTTGAATAACATATCTTTGCAAAGTCATAGAATCTGTTTCGATTCCGAAAGCAGAATGATGATCGGCGGAAGCCATTTCTGAAACATTGAATAAATCAACATTATTAAATATCTAAAGCAGACAAAATAAGAAGAACAGAACTAGAAAAGAGGCGAAACAAGTAGAATGATTCCAAACGCTGCGAGAAGATGCAGAGTATACGTGCCGTTTCGCAAAATATCCCACAAACAGGCGTCCAGTTGTGACCCTCTAGAGTGTGCTGTTGGCCACTGCACAGAGTTCGTAAAATGTTTTTGTTGTTTTGTTTGTTTCAACTCTGAAGTTCGATCACTTTCGGATTATGACCAGTTGGATTATTTTTTAAAAAAACACAAGGTTTTAATTTGAAGTGTTTCAAATACATTGTTATGAAAAAAATGAAAGCCTGCAATCTGCAAAAAACTAAAAAACAATTCCGAAAAAGAAGTTAAAGTCACTTCAAGTAAAAACTATTCTAAGAAAATTATATTTTCCTATAAGGCCATTATTCTGTAAAATTTAAAAAAAACCAGAGATAATCGATTTATTTTCGTCAGGCAAAAATACTAACCAAATCAAAAAAAATCGCAGAAAATGCAGAGAAGGCAACCATGTTTTTGCCACTTTTGCAATGTATTGCTGCTTGAAAAGTGATAGACGCCAGAGAAAAGTGGTTTTAAAAATAAAGGTAAACTAGAGATCAAACAATTTTCAGTTTCAAAGTGACATCAACGTTCTGAACGGTAATCGTTTTTTGCCCGAAATGGAATTATAGTCATTATTTTGAAAAAAAATAGTTGTATGTTTGTCATGAACGTGTAAAATTAAATTTAGAGTTAAACCAAAGTTCCAAATACTTCAAAAATCATAAATCACCTACACGAAAATACGAAAATACAAAAAATGAGAGCTGTGAGAAATAAAAAATGACTTTTAGATCGAAAATCAATTATATGCAAACTTTTTGTGAGAATGTTAATGTTTCCATAATCAAAGTCACATGAGTAGTTTTTTTTATAAATAAGGTTCTGAAAAACTCTGAAAATGACTTCAATAATATTAAACGAATAGATGAAAATGGAAAATTTTTTAATATGTTTAAAAAACAACATAGTTCATAGAAACAATTCTTATTCATTTTCTGAAGAGCGCAATTTCATGATTTTTTGAAGAAAAACGAAAAAACACTTATTTTAGATTAATTAAATTATGTTTAAAATTATCCGCTTTCTCATTTTTTGTAAAATACATATGATAATAAAAGATTTATTTCTACAAACAATTTTCATATCTAATGCCAATGAAAAGATAAACTATTTACAATATAAGGCAGTATTTGTAAGAGTGGAACTGTGACACAAAGGGCCCTGCCTTAGGGCGAATATGAAATATATCAGTTTCATATTTCATTCACATATACCAGATGGTTATCAAACCATTTTACGTTGATATTGAGCCAACAGGATATGTTTTTGTAGCGTGACAGAGCACAGAACTTAGAAAATCGAAATTTTTAAAAATGAAGATAGAATGTCATACTTGATTTCAAACGATTTCAAATAGAATTTCGATACTTTTTCCAGTTGACAATTTTTCTCTAACCCTAAGCACTCAAAAGTTATACCCCAAAATATGTG
Organism: Caenorhabditis virilis; assembly: GCA_964036255.1. Classification (NCBI taxonomy): domain Eukaryota; kingdom Metazoa; phylum Nematoda; class Chromadorea; order Rhabditida; family Rhabditidae; genus Caenorhabditis; species Caenorhabditis virilis. The sequence goes on along the minus strand of OZ038420.1, from coordinate 12,229,722 downwards.
AAAAATCGTCATTTTTTGGGAAAATCAAGAAAAAAAAGTCAATTTTTGGATGGAGGTACATGGGGTTTTTTCACACTTTAAACTACAACTCATCTGCTTTTTAAAACAAAAAAGAGTTTTAAAATAAATCCCGGAATAAATGTAGGGAGTCTCTTCGAATTTACAACTTTTTTCCAAAAATTAGGTTTCTCGTGCGTGTACGCTAGAAAAGTGCAGGTATTTTCAAAATTAATTTGTTTCCACAAGTTTAATTATATTTATAGTATTTAATTAATGATTTTTATTAATATTTGCAGGTGAGTTTCCAACAAAAAACACTGTATTCACGTGTAGTAGAGCGTGCAAAATACGAAAAATGGGAAATTACAAAAAATGAAAATAAAAAGGCATGATTAGTATCATTCGATAGCTATTTCAATAATGAACATTTTTGTAATTGAACACCTTTTTCGATAATTACTTATTTTCAAGTTACATCCCAAAACGTGAAAACAACTAGTCGTCAGTTTCGGACATTCAAAAAAATAGTGTTTTCTGGAATGAATATCCCAGGATTTTTTCACCATATAAACTTCAATAAATATTCTATTTAGAACAACAAAGATTTTTGAAATAAAACTGGGAGAAAAAGTAAGGTGACTATCCAAAGTCACAACTTGTGGTCAAAAGTTATGTGTTGCGTTCGTATACTCTAGAAACACGTCATTTTCAATGCATATTATAGCGGGACATCGGTTAAAATTAACTGGTTAACCGGTTAACCGATTTAACCGGTTAATCGGTTAACCGGTTAACCGAGTTAACCGGTTAACCGGTTAAATCGGTTAACCGGTTAACCGAGTTAACCGGTTAACCGGTTAAATCAGTTAACCAGTTAACCGATTAACCGGTTAACCGGTTAACCGGTTAATTAACCGGTTAAATTGTAAAGCATAATGGAATAAACAAAAACATTGATTTTTTTCTATTTCACAAGCAGTCAATAAGTTTTTAAATATTTTTCGTATCCAAATTTTTTAAAGAGTACCCTTTTTGCATTTTTTTTCAATAGGATTATTCATTTAAAAAATTGTTAGCGATATTTAAAATACGCAACTCCCATTGTTCACATTTTTGAGAAATATAATCTTATTCACTTTTTTCTCGAGCTGAGTTGGCAAATAGACGAAAATCTGAGGTGTAGCTCTTGGGTGTAAGGTGCTAATGAAGAACTGTGAAAAAGCGAACAGTAGATGCATTTTTGGTTTTTCGAACCAGTTTCTTTGTTTTTTGGTATTCTGATGCTTTTCCAGGCAACTTGATGTTAATTATATCGATATTACTATTTTTTGAAATACAGAAAACCCTGCTGAAAACGTTGAAATTTCTGAAATTTTTTAGATTTTCGAATTTTTTCAAAATATTTCGGAAGCTAGAGCCTTTACATTCTTATTCTCAAAAAATCAGCCGATTTCATCGATTTTGAACAGTGAGCAAAGCAATTAGAAAAACACGCGATGCCTCGATGTTAATTATATCGATCGAAATTGGCGTAGGAATGTGGACACACACGTGATGCAATGAGCGCACACACGCGAAGTATTTTTTTTCTAATTTCTTTTTTCACTGTTCAAAATTGATGAAATCGACTCATTTTTTGAGAATAAGAATGAAAAGGCTCTAGCTTTGGAAATATTTTGAAAAATTTTGAAAATCTAAAAATTTTGAAAATCTAAAAATTTTCATAAATTTCAACATTTTCAGCTAAGTTTTCTGTATTTCAAAAAGTAGTAATATCGATATATTTAACATCAAATTGACTGAATAGTCATCAGAATATTAATGTGTAAAAGATAACAAGTCTTCATTCAGAATTCGTGAAGAAAAACATAAAATATGAAACATAAATTTCCAATTTTTCATGTTCGTTTTGGAGCATCTTTATGCGTTTTAAGTATCTTTCACTTCTACCTACATTGACGGTAAATGTTGACTTTATTTCGCTAAATTTCATGTTGATTTGAAACCTACCTTATTTTTCAGGATTTTGAAAATTAACCGGTTAATTAACCGGTTAACCGATTTAACCGGTTAACCGGTTAACCGGTTAACCGATTAACCGGTTAACCGGTTAACCGAGTTAACCGGTTAACCGCTTTAACCGGTTAATCGGTTAACCGGTTAACCGAGTTAACCGGTTAATTAACCGGTTAACTTTAACCGATGTCCCGCTATAATGCATATACGTGTAATCCGCTTGTGGCTCAATTTTTAAAAGTGTACAATTAAATAGGTTCTCTTTATATTACACGAAGAAGTTTTCGAACATCCTGTGTTACGTTATTAAAAACTGACAGCAGAGTACTAAAAAGCTCGTGCAAAAGGCAAACATTTTTAAAAAGTATTTTTGCGTTAATAGTGTTTCTGGCAACTAAAAAAGAAACAGTTACTTCAAACATGATATCAGTTTCTTGGCATAAAATCAGGATGGTTGTCAGGCCTACGGTTCAACCGACTTGTAATATAAAGAGAACCAATTTAATTGAGATTTACACTTTTAAAAATTGAGCTACAAGCGGATCACACGTTTATGTATTGAAAATGACGTGGTTCTAGAGTATACGAACGCAAAACATAACTTTTGACCATAAGTAGTGACTTTGGATAGTCACCTTACTTTTTCTCCCAGTTTTATTTCAAAAATCTTTGTTGTTCTAAATAGAATATTTACTGAAGTTTATATGGTGAAAAAATCCTAGGATATTCATTCCAGAAAATACTTTTTTTTTTGAATGTCCGAAACTGACGACTAGTTGTTTTCACGTTTTGGGACGTAACTTGAAAATAAGCATTTATCGAAAAAGGTGTTCAATTACAAAAATGTTCAAAATTGAAATAGCTATCGAATGATACTAATCTTGCCTTTTTGTTTTCATTTTTTATAATTTCCCATTTTTCGTATTTTGCACGCTCTACTACACGTGAAATCGGTGTGTTTTGTTGGAAACTCACGTACAAATATTAATAAAAATTATTAATTAAATACTAGTAATATAATTAAACTTGTGGAAACAAATCAATTTTAAAAATATCTGCACGTTTCTAGCGAAAAACTTAATTTTTGGAAAAAAGTCGTGTACTCGAAGAGACTCCCTACATTTATTCCGGGATTTATTTCAAAACTCTTTTTTGTTTTAAAAAGCAGATGAGCTGTAGTTTAAAGTGTGAAAAAACCCCATGTACCTCCATCCAAAAATTGACTTTTTTTTCTTGATTTTCCCAAAAAATGACGATTTTTCACATATTTTGTGGTATAACTTTTGAGTGCTTAGGGTTAGAGAAAAATTGTCAACTGGAAAAAGTATCGAAATTCTATTTGGAATCGTTTGAAACCACGTATGACATTCTATCTTCATTTTTAAAAATTTCAATTTTCTAAGTTCTGTGCTCTGTCACGCTACAGTACCCAGGTTTTTCCACAAAATTTCTTATGTCATGGATTACTGAAATGTTATACTTTACGAATATATAAAAATCTTTCCCTAAGGCACGCAAAGTTTCACTCTTAGAGAGACGACCTTATATACAATATTATGCTGAAAATAATTCGATCAACGGGGTCATATCTACCCATAAAAGCAAGAATTTGAGACATTATAAATCTCGAGATTAAGGTTAGGCAAGAACGAAAGAACTATATTGTGTATTTGTAGAGCAATAGCATATTCTTTAATCATCATCATCATCTTCCGCTGGCACGAAGATCTCATTTTCTTCTAAAAATGATGCGCCCTTGTGAGCAATAAGTCCACCGATGTATAATGAGCTTGAACAAACGAAGAAGAGCTGGAAAATTATTTGCATGTGGAATAATTACTTTTCCTTATATGTATAGTCATCTATTTGTTGAAATCCCCCAAAAATGTATTTTCGTTTCAGATAAAAAATCTAAACACAAAACGTCAACGATCAGACAAATTTTTTTCATAAAAATATCATCAAAATGTTGTTTTTGAGCGAAAAGCGTAAAGTGTCGTGATGTTTTTGTTTTATTCGTAAAGTTTGTACTGTTAGATTTACACTTTTCTGCAAAGAACGCAATAACTGTTTTTAAAACGTTTTTTTCCGGCTACATGATAGAGATGGAAAGGGAGCAGTCATTGATAAACTGATATTTTTAAACATTATATGATTGGAGGACAGTTGAGACTTATTTTTTGCTGTCCCGGGTTTTTATTAGGTTTTTATTTTAAAGGAGGGCTTTACGGAGATTATGAATGCGTCTGGGAAGAAAATAGGCTTCAGACTCATTCCAAATCTGTATTTAAAATTTTCTAAAACCACCTAGAAGCCGAGAAAACACCCCTCAAAACAATGGCCTAGAAAAATGGGCCACCTGGCCGAACTTTTTCCTATGAGCTTTTTTCGTGTTTCGTTAATAAATAGTTATGCAGAATGCTTATAGTAGTCCTTTTTAATGTTTCTTCATCTTAATTTTCATTTTTTTAAATGCTTTTTTTTGGACTTTTCATGCCTGCGGACTAGTTTTCGCCGGTGGCCCTTTTTTCTAGGCCATTGTTTTGAGGGGTGTTTTCTCGGCTTCTAGGTGGTTTTAGAAAATTTTAAATACAGATTTGGAATGAGTCTGAAGCCTATTATCATCCCAGGCGCATTCATTATCTCCGTAAAACCCTCCTTTAACTACAAAATCCTTTTAAGTTTTTCTTGCTTTTTTTATAGAGCGGCATCAATGAAGCTTCTTCAAACATTTTAGGATGTGCATCCATCTTAATTTATTAAACACCATTGTTTTTTAAATTTTTCAGACCCCCCAGAACATATAAAATGCATTTTTAAATTCTTTTTCAAAAATTACAACCTTATGTTTTGAAAGCTGCAAAATAAAAAAATAAAAACCTTGATAAAAAATATCGTCCCATTTTGTTGCAAAAATATATTTGAAACGTATTTTAAAACGTTTAAAACAATTTAGTATTTCACCTGCTGTCTGTGAACTAATATAACAATGTTTTCCAGGTATATTTTTTTAATATCTGAAAAAATTAAAGCCGGTTTTCAGAAAGCCGGTTAACCGGTTTTCAGAATATAAAGGTAAAGATTTGTTATACTTTGTATTTAGATTATTTTAATTTAAAACATTATATTTTTTAAAAATCATACTTTAACAAGTCCTCCTCGATTTGAGAATGGAGGCTGCCCAATATTTCCTGGGGTACTGCAGGAAAATGTTTGAGGAGTTGGAGACGGATTTTTCATTGCTTGCACGAGAAGCCGGTAGACCCCTCTGGCCATTGCTGGAAAATTGATGTTGGCTCCCCCAGACATGTCTGAAAAATTGAATATGGATAATTTTCAATAATCGTAAAAAAATCTTGCAGAAAAGAACTCGGCGACATTTGAAGATACAAAGCTCTTATCAGAAAATAAACGTAAACTTTTGCAAAAAACTAGCAGAACGTACCGACGTTTCATGATTTGAACTTTGATTTGGGTACTTTTTTAAAATTATTATTATATTTCATCAAAAGACTTAGCGTGCAGTTGCATGTCAAATAATCAGTCGCATCATTTTTTAAATTGTTATTCTGTTTAAAACAAAACTAAAAAAGAAAAGCATGTAGAGAACCTTATAAAAATTTAACAAAAACTAAAGAATTTCTGTTATATTGATTCACATTAAGAAGGAAGTATTTCCAATAGGAAACTTCTTATACCAAGAGCGGCGTTGTGGCGTAATGTTGTAATAATGGACCCGTTGAAAAAAAAAACAGCCGAATCATGAAATGCTCCCTGGAAAATTTATGACAATTTTATTCTTTTTTCGCATTAAATTCTTGCTGTCAGAATTTAATTTACTACATCTTCATGTGACTAAATATTTATGATCTTTTTATGAATTTTCAAAATTATAGTAATTCATGGAAACAAAAACATGTGGTAATACAAAAACTGTCTTCTCTTCGGTTTTTAGTAGCCACATTTTCATTAACATATTACTATTGGATTATTCTGATTTCTGTTTGTGATTATGAATAATATATGCAATATTGTCATTATTTTTATGTTTTCCTATATTGAGTGTTTAAAATAGTTTTAAAATTAAAAACAATCAACTGTTAAAAAAGATCCCGTCGGTTTTACGGTTTTCCGCCGCTTGAACCGAGTCGTTTCCAAACTTTCATCATGCTGTTTTTTTTGATTACTGTGTTTTCTATTGTTTTGATTTGAAAACACAATCAGATTTTTAATAACACTAAAAAATATGGTTTCACATAAAAACTTTACCATAACTACGAAAGAAATTCGTAATAATCACTGTTTGAAAAACCCAAAATCACAAAAATGACAAAAAGTATCAAAAATATGCTCTGGTATGCAGGATTTGTAAGTTACTTGAGAATTTTGTGAATACTCATGTATTGCATATCATATCCAAATTTCAACAAAAAATTCCAACTAAGCGCGGAGTTATGACAAAAAAACTGAAGGTGTATTTCGTTTTAAATGCTACAATAAAAAAAATTGAAATGATTCATTTATTAATGTAAAGTATAAAATTGTTAACAACTGCACCTTCCAGTGGTGCAACCTCTCCCCATCAACTTTACAATTGGCTTCAAAGTCCATGGAATGACGAGATTCGTGTTTCCGATCAACCGTCTGCAGTATCCGGCAGCTTCACATCTTTTATTGCAAGGCAGAAGGTCCAAACATTCTTTGTTGAGACAGTCAATCAGCTGAAATTGCATTTTTAATAGCATTAGATTTTTAAAGAACTTACACCGGATTCTGCTGAAGAAATGAGTACAAGGAGAATAAGCAATAGCATCTCTAGTTTGATCGCTGCAGAATTCAGGCCTTTTATATGGTTATCGCTACTATTTGAGCAACGCGTTTCTTTGTGATTAATCTCACTTTTCGTGACGGTTGCGGAATAAATACACAAAAACAGTGATCAAACGTACAGTTCTCAACTTTTCAGATTTATAAAAGTTTTAGAAGTAATGTGGAGAATGTGGAGAATGTGGAATGTGGAAACCTGCCCTAGCTTACCTTGTGATGTGGCTATTTTCCTGTCGAGTTTTGCATTTATATTCACTTTTTTACCCGACAATCATGAGAACAATCTGACAATATATCGATAATCGAGTTGGGCCGCCTTTATACATGTAAGGGTGCAGTTAACGAAGTCACTGTAAACCCTTTTCATAGTAAAACCCGATTTATTGTAGCTATCCTAAAAGATGACTTAATTTCATGTTTAAACACGTTCAGATATCCTTCATATTATTTCCATATTCAGAAGAATTACTACAGTTTCCAACCTGTTTACGGATTTCAATTTTCCCCAAACAGAAACATTCTCTGGGGTTGGAAACAAGTCGGGATCTACCTGGTGTGTGAAGGGAGAGTTAAAAAGTTGAGCCTAAGCCCGCCTGGGCTGCATTGGTAGGGCAGGGCCGGAAATATCTAAAGTAGTCCGTAACTTTCTAGAGCAGCGCTGAAACATCTAAAGCAGAGCGTTGCTTTCTAAAGCAGTGCGTCGTAACTTGCTAAAGCAGTTTTAAATATGTATCTAATATACATATATTTTAGTTTTTCGAAACTTTTATGTTCAATTATTTGATTTTATCAGTGACAACATTATTCACATTCTGGATGATCTGGAATTATAAACAATAATCTGATCTCATCCCCATAAAACCCATCATAACGTCCGTTAAATAATTCCTTCATCAAGAACGAATGTCGTCATCCAATCCTCATCCACTAGTCAACGACCCCACCGGATCAAATTTATTAATCGAGCTTAAAATTGCGTATAATTACAATGAACCAAATATTCTTCTAGAAAATTCGTCCCTCTTCTCGACTCTCTGCCCTATGCAAATTGCACTGACCATACCAACAATGACGTCATGATTTGGTCACCTGTGGCGGGCGGTCACCACCCAAGAGAACGCCAAACACCCTCTCTTTCTTCTTTCATTCAGCTGTCAATGACATCATTTTTCTTATTGGCTATGACTATGAGAAAGAGGGGAAAAAAAAGGATGATGGTTCATTTGAATTACAAAAATATTTTTATGTGAAGGCTACTCTCCTAATACCTCCATTTCTCGATATGCCTATCTATTTATTACACCGTAAAAATTGCGAGAATGATACAAATATTTATTGCTTTTTCTTTTTTTTTGTCATATTTAATGATATTATAAAAAACCATATTTTGTTTCATAATATATAAAAAAAAACAACAATAATAATATACATCTATTACTCAAAACTGTTCAACACTGATTCAATAAACATTTGTTCTACTGGTACAATACTAACCGGAAAATAAGACATAATAAAACTTATAAGAAGTAACAAAAAAGAAGAACAATATATACAAGGATTCCGTTTTTGGTAATAATGGGGGGGGGGGTTTGAATGTATACCTGGGATGTTTTTAGTTTTTTATACCTCGGCTGGATAAAAAGAGAATGAGAAAAAAACTTCTAGCTAATAACGAAAGATAAATTGTTATGTTAATTCTATTTGAATTCTGAACCAGTTCTGAATAATTCTGCAATTTACAAGTAAAAGTACTCGCTGAAGAAAAAATACGAAAAAAAAGATAGGGATGTGAAAACGAAAAAAAAACAAGAAAAAAAGGAAACCATAAGAAATTATCGGCAACATATTGAGAAGTTTAAAACTTGAAAAATAATGGAATTGAATTCACAAACATATTTGGATCAATGCTACCAGATTTCTATTCATAAGATCAATTGGAAATTGCTGGGAGTTTCAAAGATTGAAGAAGACTCTAATAACCTCTGAAGCTGAATGCAAGCGCCGGCTCATTATCCTTCGGTGGATCGGAAAGTCGACGGTAGAGGTCTACTCTTTGTTGAGCGGACATTGAAGTGTTCACAAAAAGTGGCCGGTCCACGGGAACGTGATCTAGAAGAAAACAATAATTGAGATTTAACAAAAAAAAATAGAAAACGGAAATTGAATTTGAACCACTAATACGATACCACTAATCAAATTTGGGTGGTTATCTAGTTATATTAAATGACCATGAAAGAAGTGGTAGGACTTGATAACAATTTTAAATTTAATTTTTTTTAAACAGAAATAAATTGGGAAAACGATTTGATTTACCTTGAGAACTTGAGAATGAACCAAATGAACCTGACGCGAAACTGTTTCGAGAATCATCATGTCTGTTAAGAGATGTGTTCATTCCAAGTGGTTGAACATTATCACGAAAATAATCATGAGTAAGCATATTGTCGCTGGTTGAAGGTGTTTCTGTTTCTGTTTCCTGATTGCCTGCAATTTACAATTTTTCAAAGATGATAAATCAGAAGTTCAGATTTTATAAGAACTTCAACGAAGTAAAAAAAAAAGAAGAAGCCTATCGTTCTCTATTTAGAAAGAAGAAAAAACATGAACAGAAATGGGAATTTTTTGCGGCACATGCAAAAAAAAACTAACACGAGGCTAGTGGGCAGCTGGCAATGTATTTACTATGTGGTTGTGGCTGAATTTTCCATGTTTTTCTAGGCATGAATAGCGGGAAAAAAAAGAGAAAAACGAACACATAATAAGAGCTCAGCGAGCAGGCAAGTGCCCTCGAGGCTTCGATTGAGGAAAATAGAATGGCATGGGGGGTAAATGGGACACTCATTTTTTTTTTTGGATTAATACTTACAATTGATGAAATTTACAAAAAGGAACTTTAGAAAACAGACCTTTTTATGATTAACAAAATTTTTTAATGTTCTTGAAAACTTGAAAAAAAAACAGTAATAAATATTCCAAAAAAAAAAAGAAAAAATAGTCTCACCTAACCTATTTACTTATTGATAACCTTTGTCAATATATTTTATAACAGTTTAGATAAGCTTTCTATATACCAAATGATTAAACAAATTGATATTAAATTGATTAAAAAATTATTTAAAAAACAGAAGAGACCTAGTAGAAAAAGTTGTCTACAAATTCTTTTATATTAGCCAAAAGGGCGGGGTTCTTAATCTGTGACTCACGTGATTGTTTTGAAAAAGATATTTATCATTCCCGAACGTTATTCGAAAAAAAAACACTGTTTCCTATTTCAATGTCTGATAAAAATCTAAAAGTAAGGAAATTAAGAGCACAATGAAGCTTATAAAGCAAGCCGATGTAACACGTTCGAGCATCAACATTTAGAGGGCGGAGCTCAAAAACACTGACCGACTGGGGGCGGGGCACTAGTGAGGGGCAAAAGGTTGAATGATCATGTGCGCGACACGTTGCAGAATGAAGAAGGGAGGAGAAAATAAAAAAGTAAATGTTCTTCGCAATATTATAAATAAATTGAAGGATGCGCAACAAAAAAATTAACCATATCTGACAGAAAAAACATATAAAGGTCATCTTTTCAAAAAAAAATGTTTCATTTCGTTTTACTAGTTACTGTTGCCGCGAAAATCTTCAAAAATAACAACAGCAAAAAAGGTTGAAGATCAAATGGCGGAAAATGCGTTTTTCTCATTTTTGTCCGCCCAATAAAACTGCGCCTCGTGCTGCTTCAGAGTTTATGAGTAAAAAGTTTTTGAAGGTCGGTTACGGTCACTTTTTAAAAAAATCATACCTACTACTGTGTTGTAATCTGGCACATGAGTTGCAACAAGACGTTCCGGATCAAGGATCTGAAAATTCAAATTTTGAAAATCTTGCTTTAATGAATAACGTGACTAGACGATATTATTTGCGTGGGTGAAGTCAAAATCATTATTGTTCTCTTATGTCAACATTATTATTATTGTTTTCTTATTCGGCGTGTAAGACAATGTCATTATCAGTATCCATAATGATGTCATTTTCGAAAACGTTTCGATTTTTTTTGTCGAAATATATCATATCTTTTCCCCATTTCCTGTAGTCGGAAAAATGTAATTACTTCGTTTTTTATAATTTCGAAAAACTAATCACATTTTGCAACCTCTAACATACCAAAAACCAATTTTTTGGTGGTCATTTTCAAAACTTTCACTATGTTTGAAAAAATTACTGTAAAAGAAATTTCGTTATCATTCATATGTATTTCGGTTACCCCTTTTTTGAACTTTGCTATATTGAATAAAAATGTCTGCGAAAGCGTGGGAAACAAAAATGTTTTTTTTTAGAATCATGCACTTATAGCGTTCCATAGACATAAAAAAAGAACTCTTTTATAAATGACCGTTCGATACGACCTTCAGACAGTCAAAGTAACCGAGATACTTGTTTGTTTTCGAAAGATTCTCGTTTTGAACAGGGATGAGGGGGGATGCAAAAAAAGAAGAAAAACCGATAGTTCAAAGTTTGTTTTTCGCAATAATCACAAGACTAAAGAAGGGAAGGGCACTAGCTATTTGTTGACAAAAACTCATGGGGGTTTGGTTTACTCCTCGTCCTAACGACTTTCGAAGATAGAGATGAATTGATCAAATTGGGGTCAAATTAGAGCTTTCGTTTTCATTTTTTGTTTTGAATAAACTTTTTTTGACAGCTCTTTTGACGCTTCATTAACCATCCGATTTTCCTAATTGCATCAACATTTTCTAGACATTTTTTTAAAACAAACTCTTCATTAATTCTTTGAACTTCTTTCTATTTCTCTTTTCTATTTCATCTCTTTTATTCCATTTGAACTTTTGAAGCTACAAACGAAAAGCTATCCTTTAGCTAAAGCTAAATTTGTGTTCAGTTGGATACATTATCGATGCAGACAATTAATAAAAAAAAACGCAGCTGAAATCATCGGAGCAAGTGCAAAACTTCAAATTACCTTGCCATCAATAGCAATTTGAAACAGAGGCCAATGGTTAACTCGTCCGTTGTTGTGCGGATTTCCTGCAAATTGCTAGATAAATGCATTGTGTCCCCCCACCCCGCGCGTCGATGGAAAAAAAGCGAAAAAAAAAACACCGGGGGGAACCATATGTGAAACGATATGCCATCATGTGTGGAATGGGCCAATGCGAACATAACAAAAAAAAACGCGCAGACCCTCACACATACTTTTCGAACAATGAGTTTTGAAGGTTGGCAATTCATGAAAAGGGAATTGAATATTCTGAAGAAAGGAACAAAAAAAACTAACCATCTGCGATGAATTGAGGATGAATTGGAACCATTGCCCGCGTATTAGAACTCTTGAAATTTTTGTAAATATTTCGCAACGAAATAAAAGTACAATAATATTTACCTCAAATGTGTTTTTCAAATTTTTCGCCAGCGAGTCACAAGCTTTCTTCTCCTCTTTAGTTTGAAGAATTCTGTAAAAAAAAAGAAGGGTGGATAGATAAACATTGTTTCCCGAGCAGGAAATTATACCTGACGTTACTGAATATTGTTTGAAGATTGAAAATATTTTTCTCAACCAAACAAAGCAAAAGAATACGTAAGCCGATGCAGCCGGAAACCATAAGAATGATTGCGAAAGCAAAGGACCAAAAAATGCGGACCGCTTCTTCACTTTCAACCATCATTTTTCTTTTACTGGAAAACATGAAAGGCATTATTCATTTTTGAACATAACACACATCATATTTCACAATAATGTAAAGATACAATGCTGAAAATATTATTACATTTGAGAATCGAAAGTTTGTTAGTCGTAAGATCGTTATGATTGCATAAAACAACCAAATGTTCATTTTGTCTACGATGTTTTAGTTTTCGTTTGTTGGCTTCTGAACTAGAAATTTAAAGGTTATAGAATATTTCGAATTTAGAACAAATAAGAGGTGATATGCTGAAAAATAAGTCCATAGTTTCAGCTTTAGCTAAGCTTTATTGACAATTCTAATGAGTGTTTTACAAATGTTATTGATGTTATCTATGTGATTATAAAAAGTTATTGTAATATAATATTTCTAAAGATAATTGAAAGTCTGATGGATTGTTAAAAACATTGAAACAAAATGTTCCGATCAAATAAATCACACTAGAAATAACAAGCCGATCTGTAATCAGTATGTTTTTATATTGTCAACTTAAAAATTTTGGATCATTCATTTTCTACTAAAAGACCGCAGCGCAGCCGCTCGCATTAAAAAATAGCACGACTGTGCGAGAGACTTAGATTTTCTGGGTAGGTCAAAACCAACTTGCATGATCAAGAATATTTGAGTTGCCAATAATTTGTGAAATGTTAATAAGGAGTTTTTTTAAAGTTCACGGAACCAATAACAGTGAATCAGGTGAACTCTCTACTCATTATCAATTTATTTACGCTACCAATAATCCAAAAATACGTAGAAACTTATCAAGCAATCGCGACGAGCTTATTGTTTTTAAAATTCGAAAAGTAATTGTGAATTAGGTACTATGACTTTAAAAAAAGAAGGATCTGGTTCCAAGTAATGTTATCCAATTTTAAGATCTAAAATCATAATTCAGAAAGAAAATCATTTAAAAATGTATTCGAACTCGGCCTAAAATAATTTTGCTTTGCTTCTGCTTATTTTTCAATTATTATTAAAGCCTTTTATCTATTTAGCAACATGTCAAATTCATCTTCAAATTTATAGCGCTTCTAGTAAAAACGTTACACACTAATTAACGGTCATCTTAATGAATGGATATTGTCAAACTTGTATCAAACCAAATTTTTTGAAATTTTTTAAATTCCATAGTTTATCGAGATGTATAAATTGGTACTTAAAATAGCAGGGACTCCATAATTTTAATTTTTTGGAAGTTATATGGTGAAATTTCATAAAAACTGCCGTTAAAAATATTTTAAATCTACATATTTACGATGGATTGGAATTATTTAAGGCTATTTTTTGAAATATTTAATAAAACCTTCAAAAAGGCGAGCATTTCTATTGAAAATATATTTCACAACATAATTTTTGTGTCGAAATTCAAATTCCAACCATATTCCCATGCCCTTTTTGAGAACTTCTGGGTTTCTCATTCAATTTTCCACCTTTTTTTGTATCTTATGATTGATAAAAAATTATTTTCATTCATTTTTCCATGAAAACACATACAGTATCGCACAATTTTCTCAAAGTTCAAAACAATTTTGTTATTTGCATTCAAATATTCCCAAAGCTATGTTTAATGTTTATGAGAAAATCGAAAAAAGTTTTTGTTTTGAACAACGTTCTCCTCAAAAAAATTGTTATTGAAAATTCCTTTAAAAAAAATTCGCTTCCAACCCTTTTTTTCGAAATCTTTGAAAAATCAGAGATTGATATGATGTGTAGGTGGTTTGAGTTAACAGCTGTTTACCACCGATCAACGAATTGAAAAAATTTCAAAAATCAAACGAAAAGAATGATGCAAAAAACACATATCGAGACACAAAAAATCTCAGCTGGCAGTCAGTTGTTACAAAACGTTTAACAAAAAGTTGACAAAAAACGTGTGGAAAAGTGTTTTCATCGTTGAGGGGGGAATTATCAACGGGGTGCATCGGTCATTTAAGAAAAAAACGTAGTTATAAACAATTATTTTCTAGAAATTCAGTAAAGTTATAATTTGAAAGTAACGAGTGCGGTAAAAAAGACAGGCAAAAGTCAGCCGAAATTTTTTTCGAATAAATTGCATGTTAGTGTACATAACCCCCCTCAACTGTTTCCGCGCGGAAGAAAGACATATACTAGCATTACTTTCGTTGCGGAGCACAACTGGATCGGTGTATCAAATTTGCACACAAGATATATTTTCTAGAGAAGCAGCTTTTTTGCATTAAATGTCTGACTATGAGAAATGTGGTTGGAAAAAATTTATAATATTTTAAGAAAAAAACGTATCTTACGATACATCTTTACCGCAACTGAATACAAAACCTTGAAAATAATAACAATTATCAGTGTTTTCTATTTACAAATGTGTTACAAACCGCTGTGCAAAATATTTATAAATAAAAGGTCTGGGAAAGAACTGATAACAATGATGAAGTTCAATGGTAAACAAAATAGAACGTTATATAAATTATGGCAAATTCTCTAAACATTTTTCACGGTTTATGACAATTTTTATACATTGAAAAAAAAAGTTTTTTTCAAAATTTTTATATAAAATCACAATTTCAGTAAGTCGCTTACAAACCGTCAGTTCTGTTCGCGAAGAAAAAATTTAGTTTATAATTCTACCAAACTAATTTGTTACTGTTTTCCTTCATTCAATTTCATACTCGTTGAAAGATGGTGATCGTTTGCAAGTTGCTTTGGGGGAAGGTGTTCTGGTAGTGTTCCACGTCATAGAACACGTATGAAATTGGAATGGGAGATCAGAATTCTAACAACGTCAGATTATCCGATAGTACTGCGTTTTATAACTTTTTTTAAGTGATTTCATTTTTTTCTGATTTTTTAGGAAATTTTGAATGGGGATCCGGTATTTAAATATACTCCACAATGGGTTTATCGAGAGAAACTATTTTTATATCCAAAAAAATGGAGGGACTGACCTAATTAGAAATTTGAATTAGCGACACTTTTAGCGAAACGCTTTAGCGACAATTAGCCAAACAAACTTTAATTTCTGTGCATTCTGAGCACCTCCTAACAGTAAGATCCTTTACAAACAGTGCATAATTTAATACTAATTCCTACTACCCCATTGTAAAAACTGTTTTTTTTTCAGGAAATTATAATCCGTTTCAATCTAACAAGAAAAATATCCCTCGATAATTATACATTGCTTTAAAGTAAAGGTGAAGTGAAACTTGGTGAAGTAGATCACAAAATTTTATGTAACGCGGTTTATTTGTTTGATACGGTCCGGTCCGCACCAAAACAAATTTTTTTGAATTTTTTAAAATTCATCTCTATGAGCCAAAAATTGCATTTTATCTCTTAAATTACGATTTCTAAGCGCCTCGAACTCCTAAAGCATTACTAAAAACCAAAAACCTTACCATTATCCAAATCTTGAACCCAAATGAATCATACTCCAAACTTTTCACAAAATACTAACTCCAGAAAAACGTTCCAACAAAAGTGAGCTTCACAATCACTTTCTTCTCTTTTTAACGTTCGACGGGGTATGAGTCTTATGTGGGAAAATTAATGGGGACACACTAACAAAGAGTTATTTATTTCCTTTGGATACGTCATTAATCAGCACAAAAACACTCTTTTCTGTAGCAAATACAAAGATAACATCGATCTTGTAATTCATTAATTTTTTTTGCAAAAACTATTTGCCATTTTTTATCAAAAATAATTTTCCAATCAAAAAAGTCGTTTCAAATCTCAATTAAATTTGATCATATGATTGAACGACAATTAAGAAAATGAGAAAAAAATAGTCTTGTTTTTGCGAATACCGTTTTCAAGGTTGAACATCTTAATAAAAACAAAATAATGAACAGTTATTTTGAAGATAAATCTTGTGATCATATTACATGAATTGTTGAAAGAATTTTCCCAGACAAAGTTAGAACAAAAACATCTCGAAGTGGAGGGAGTTTTCAAAAACTAAATATTGAGAAAATCGAATCATCAATCATCAATTTTTTTAAATTGTACTTTTTTTCGAAAGTTTCAATCAGATAAACACTTCGTTTGTTTTTTGGGACAATGCTTGATAACATTGTTTCAAAACTTATTTGTTTCAAAATTTAAATTTCTCTCGTTTTTTTGCTCACTATGCAAACAAGAAATCTCCACAAATAGTGTTTTACAAACTTATGAGTAAACTATTTCACC
This sequence comes from Caenorhabditis virilis, assembly GCA_964036255.1. Taxonomy (NCBI): domain Eukaryota; kingdom Metazoa; phylum Nematoda; class Chromadorea; order Rhabditida; family Rhabditidae; genus Caenorhabditis; species Caenorhabditis virilis. Next base: position 12,213,025 of record OZ038420.1, on the reverse strand, counting down.
AAAAAAAAAAGCTTGCACCCACTTTAAAAAAAGAACACTTACCGAGTTATATTTCGGGACATGCTTCGGTTTACAAGTGAATTTGTTGGAAATTCCACGGAATAATGAGAGATTCAGAAAAAATAGAAGAAGCATGAATGCGGTTGGCACGCTCAGTGTGGGTAAACAGTATGTGCAAATATTTAAAGTTCGCTTTCGCGGCAATTTTCGAAATTTTTTTTGTGTGTGCGTGTGTGGCAGGTAGGTTTTTTAAAATAACTACTGGATTTTAAAAAAGTTTGAAATCAGGGAACGAAAAAAGAATATTCAAAGATTTATTACCAAAAAAAAAAACGACAAGTGACAATAACTGAAATAAGTGAAAGTTAAAAGAACAACTTTCCCGTTAGAGAAGAAACATAAACAATGATAAAAAACATGACAATAAACAATCTGGAAATAAAAATAACATCTATTAATTTAAATCCAAAGGTTTTTAACCGAATATAAGAACTAAGATCAAAGTTTTCAAATCAAATTGACATCTAAAATATGGTAAAAGAGTATTAAAAAGGAGTTATTAATAAGAACCCAAGCTCCAATTTTGAACGTTGACTTTATGAAATAGTCGAATTAATTTGTATCGTCGGTCAATCTGGAATGTTAAATATTTGTTGTTGTTTTCACAATATGAAAATATGAAATAAATATATTTTTTTAATCTGTTCGATTTATTCTTAAATTGATTCAACAATTCACAGAAAATGAACTTGTTTAATAACTTAAAACACATTGAATAGGGGTTAGTAATTTCAAAAAATCTAAACTTTTTCGAGATTAAAACGCATGTTTCAATTAAATTTTTTTTTCATTCGAAACACGATGTGAAATATTTCAGCCACCTTCTCTCTTCAGCTGGAATGTCGTTCATTTCTTCTCCAACTGTTTCTTTGGTAAAATCAGCCGGTTGATCGGTTGCATAGTAACAGAAGAGGAAATTTCCAGCTGTAAAAGTGAGCATTTTCAGAATTTATAATCACTTTTTTTAAAAACCAATAAGAAGGAATCCGTGAATCATAAATACAATTCTCCATTCTCCAATTGTGTTGTGTGTGCAGATCAAGAAGACAAGAAGTGGTTCGATGAACAATGAAACACATTTGATGAATTGAATTTGAGAGAGAACGAAATGGGAGTGTTGACTGAAAAATTGTTGAATATTAATGTTGTGTATTGATAATGTTCAAGCTCGTTTTAAAAAAAAAATCTACTTCCGTCACTTATTGAGCTCAACAAACAATCTCGATGAGATTTACAAGATGATCAAGAAATCAAAAAAAAAACGAAAACGAACCGTGCAACAAGAGTGGCGCATTTGTAAAAACCACCGCAAATGAATCCTGTAGAGCATTCGATTATAAGAAGAGCAACCAATGAAAGATTTGCCATGCTAGGTGGAAGGAATCCCAAAACGATGAAGAATATTCCGGAGATTTTGAGGGCGATAGTATTAAACAATCTCATTTTTGCCGTTTCAGAAAGGCAATGAATTCTGTCACTGGCAATTCCCGAGATGATTTTGAACATCAAGTGAAGGGCTCGCGGAATAGCAACAAAGTATCCGGTATGGTTGACAGAGAATCCGAGAACCTTAAAAATGTTGTATATTTGATATAAATATAAAAAAATTCCAACCTCTTTCAAAAATGTTGGACCGTACATCACGATGAATTGACTCATCATAAGTTCACCAAAAGCTGATCCCCAAATTGCCCACATTACTGGATTCGTCATTATTTTTTTGATTGGAACCTTTTCATGTTCTTTAACTTCTCCCTTTCCTCGGTGAATCTTCTCAAGTTCAATTTCTGTCATCAGTGGATGTTTGGTTGGGTTATTTCTATAATTCAATTATTTTTCGTTTTTGGTTTTTTGACGTTCAAGATTAAAAAGCGAGACCGTCAAATTTCGGACTTTAGATGTATGATCCTACATCGTTTTAATTTTATAGAGGTTTTTGTTTAAATTTAATAATAAATAATGCTAAAAATTATATTTTTCCTTTTACTCTAGGTTGTTTTATATTGTAATTTTTTTATAAAATGCAAAAACCCTCTAAGTCACGATTTTACACAGAAACTCAGAGGAAAAATTTCAGTCTGCAAGTTTTTGTAGTTTTGAACCATGGTGTTTATATTATAATATTGAAAATGCCTATGGTCCAAACCTTGACCATCTCAACTATACTTTGTCATAATAAATTAGGATTTATGAAGTTTTTGTTGAAATACGTAATATTCACCTATAGAAAAGGAACCAGGTTATGAAAAGAAATCCACTCAATACTGCATGAACATAATAAGCGGATTGCCATCCCCATTGTGAATGACAAAGCTCTCCTGAAACTGGCATTGTGAACATAACAGAGATTTGTGAGAACGATGATAGCAAGGAGATGAAAAAGCCATGTTGTTTCAAACTGGCCCAATTGACAACAATAAGGCCGATTGCGGCAAAATCAGCACCGAAAGATATACCCTGAAATGGATTAGGTTAAAAACTATTCATATAATGGATTAACTAACCTGGAAAAATCGACAAACAATCAAAAGGTTGAAACTAATTGTAGCTGCAATCGGCATCAGAGCAGTGGATATTGTTGATATGGCTCCAGCTGAGAAGAAGATACTCCGAGCTCCGAATTTTTGATATAACCAATGGAAAGGCCAAGCTGCCAAAAATGTCCCAATTGCAGATGACCACATAATGTAAGATTTTTGACGATTATCGTATTCGAATTGTCCACGTTCGGTTGAGTTTGCAGGTTTGTCTTCATTCATACAAATCATTGTGAAATTGATAACTGTCATATTGGAAGCAATTGCAGATATGCATGCCGACCCTGAAATTATTTTTCAAAAATTGGGCTTGTTGCAGAATTTCTTACCAATAATAAGAACCAAATATCTCTGACGAGTAGTTAAACATCCTATTTTGTCAACCTTCTTCCTCATATTTGCCAATGGTTAATAATCCCCCTGCAGGTTGAACGGTGATCATTTTTATTGAACGAGTTTGAGAAAAAAACAAAAGAAAAGACAAAGAATTGTAAGATATGTCGATGAAAAGAAACAAATGACAAAGAAAACCGAATTGATCGATGTGTGAATATATGGCAAGTGATTTGACATCATTAAAGTACAAAAAAAATAAAGACCTACAGTGTTTCGCTATAATATATTTTCCGAAAATAGCGTTCTACATATATGCAATAATTTGCATATTGTCTTTGGTTGTGAAAAGTTTTGGTTCTCGAAATATTGATGATGTGGGAAACTAATAAAATAAATGTTATGAATACAGTAAAAACATTCAAAAGAATAAATTGTGTGACAAATGACAATGCAAAGAAGTTATACAATTGACTCCCTCCTTTTTAGAATGATCTTTAGATTTTTTCAATGATATCATTGTAAGTCGCCGAAGTCAACTACATATTTCACAAGGTTAAACTTTCAGAAATGTTTTGTGGTTTGCGGGAAGGATGGAAAATGATGAAAATATGATTTATGGTTTCAAACATGTTCTATGTGTGAAGAATGGCGTTGAGAAAAGTAAAATCAGAAGAGAATTTATGCAATTTGTGAATTGTAAAAATAGTCAATATTCAAAACAACAGTTTTAATCCAAAAATAATTATAATTCATATTATTTTTCAATTTTGAGAGAAACAAATAAAACATTTCAAAATTGGATGAAAACAAGTGAAGGCATCATTGTCAGATGGTCAAAAAAATATTCTCAAAAAATGTTTTTAATTATAGAGGAAAAAACAACATTGAGATGACCAACAATAAACAACAAGAAAAATAAATGAGACGTTGCCATTTTTCACGTTGTAAATCTTTTTGTAGGTTATTATTCCATAATCCATACCGGTAGGCAAGATATGTGGAATACCGCAAAATAAATTTAATAGGCAATTACCACAAAGATTCTATGATGACTCTAGGATATTTACGTCACTCAAATCTTGTTTTTTTTTCTTAGCACGTGTTTTAAAAAAATGACCAGATATCATCCAAAGGTTTAAAAATAAAATCCAGTCAACGGTTCAAAATTAAACTTACATGCTTTAAAATTTCCTAAATTTTTTATTCAAACCTGAAATATCAGAACTACGCATTATCTTACTAATTGCACAAATTAAGACAGTCAAATGTCTTAATTAGAGCAATTTAAGACAGTCAAAGTCATCAAAACCTTCGAAATTTTTTGTTATGAATTTTATTAACTTTTTAAAATTTAGGGAACAACTTTTTTTAATTAAAAACATCACATTATTAAAAGCTTAATTGTGAAAACATGGAAAAGTGTGAATTAGAAATCATTAATTCGCTGAACAGTCCCATTAATATTTTAGAATGTTTTTTAAAAAAATTAAAATTCCGGTCACTAAAAATGAAGTCTTTGAAAAAAGCGCCCAATAACGGATAAACTTGCCGAAATAAATAAAATTCTTGAATGTTTCATTAAAGAAAATGAGGAAGTGTGGATGCACATAACGTTTGTTTAGTTTCAATATTCTCATCCACAATTTCAGTACTAAAACACGAATTTTCATTTTTAAAAATATCTGAAAAGTATTTTTGATTTTCTCCAATAATTTTATAAAATTCTCAAATAATTATATTTAAAAAAAAAATACTGGGGAATTCAGGCCGAAAAATTAGCCATAAAAATTTGAATAAGGTTTGCAAGTCATGGTTTTTGTCTTGATGAGAAAGATGCAGTAAAGTGATACAAGGATCTCTGAAAAAATAATGGAATTTGCTCGAAATTTGTAAACTAGTTCGTAATGAGCTCAATTAAAACATTATTTTGTTGTTATTCACTGAAAACTTTTATTACCCTTCAGAGTTACGTCTTGAACTCATTTGTCTTCGTTTGGTAACAAATTGCATTATTAGCGAAAGAGGAATAAACATCTATTGGGCTTAAATATGGGGAGTGTTTTTGTATTTACCATTCTGGGGTAAGACCTATTTCATTTTAAAGATAATTTTTCAGTAAATTTTCAATATTGAGAAAAAATTGCATTTTAAAGAACGACGATGTATTTGAAAATCAACAGCAATGACAAAAAAATTCGAGGAATTCCTATTGAAACCCTAATGTACCGAAGTTCAGTAAATTTGGTCAGAATTGTTGACTCAACATTAGAAAACAAAAACAAAATTCCAATGCAAACCAACTAAACATGTTTAAAACAGCAAGAAGTCAGAAAAGTGTAAATTTCATTGAAGATTGAACTGCAAGACAATTGAAATGAGATGCCAGTGTAAATTATTTGCGAGAAGAATATCTGAGAGATTTCTCCATTTCCGTCTAATATTTCGTGGCAAGTACATCCCGAAAAATACACAGAAGAATGCATTTTGAACGGATATCATCGGTTTTTATGTTGAAAGTTTTCGAAATAGATGGTTCCGTATACAACGATAATAAAACATTTTGAAATGTCATTGACAAGTTCTTTCTAAAATCTCGACATGAATTCACATAAGAATATGAATTTTCGTACAGTTTTACATTTTTTTAAAAAGAAATAAAATCGAATGTTCGATAGGGTGATAAAAAAATATTCAAAAACACAAAATCGTAGTTTTGAAAAATAATAACAATACATAAATAGAGAACAATCAACATTTTATTTTTGTTTTTTTTTCAAAATTAAATAAACAATATCAGTATCCTACTACTGAAAACAAGAGAAAGATTTGAAATAAGTTAGAATAGACTTGAATAAATAACAGAAAGATAAAAATCCGAAGCCATCAATCAGCAAATTCGAAAAAAAATTCAAAGGCGAAACATTCAACAATACCCTTTTTTTGTTATCTTCCAACTGTCACACACGCCTTCTGAGTACAAGACCGTAAATCATTCTCTCAGTTTTTCAAACTCTCTTTATGGCCGAATTTGATTGATTATGATGGCGCTGAAGTATTGTAGAAATCTTATCGCTGAAAGGAAATCTGCACCATAAATCTTGCGTTAGATACAACAAAAAAAAACTGTTGCATTCAAAGTTTGTAGAATAAAAAGCGTTGAATGTAATGAGTTCCAAAGTTCGATGTTTTATGATAAAACAAATGCGACCAATAACATTTGTATCGAGAAAATACTTCTAGGACACCTGTTGTTAAGTATAGCTCTTATTTTCAAAAACAATTCAAAACTCATGGTTTTTGATAGTCGGTTGTTTTCTATTGATAATTAAAAAGTAATTTGTAGTGTGGACAATTAATAGTGGAGTCAATATCAGATAAAAATAGACCTAAATACTAAATCTATGTATTTCTGAAAATTGTATTCTAGAAAAAGCGTTTTAAAAGTTTTTAGTGTGTGATTTTAACAACATGCGGCAAAATTTTCTAGGCGTTTTTATCGCTTTGCATTTTAGAAGATTCCAAAAACTGATTCTTTGAGCAGTTCTCTAGTAATTTTGATGCCAAATTTCAATTCTCCTGTGAATTTTTAGCTTTTTATTAAAAACTTGTTTAAGCAAATATTGTATAATAATTTTAAAAAATATTTTCATTTTCTTCATTTCACCTTTTTTGACTAAAAATTCAAGCATCATAAAATCTGGTAAAAATTTATCCGGATGACTGCCTTTTGCATTTTTCACTTTTTACCTCATTTCATTTACCTCATTTTTCCCCAACACCATGAGTGACTACTCTTTGAGTATATCTAGTAGTGAAGAAGAAGAAGATGAACATCTTGAAAATAAAGAAGAAACAGGTAAATTTCAAGTTATCTTTTTTTAATTCAACCATTTTTTTAGCACAACAATGGATATACAGACATCTGATAGAATTTACAAATTGTGAGGATATATCAGCAAAGACATTGGTAGGTAATATAAAAAATATAAAAAATGGGTACATTTATATTTTCTCACGTACAAAAAAAAGATCTATGTATTTACAGGTAGATGGGGATTGTTCTCCACTTATTCGTTTGTTAAATGATATGACCGAGACCAAAACACTGTTCATAACTATCAGCAAACCTTATCCTGTTGATGTATTACCGGTATTTTTTTTTCTTGAACAAAATACGCCTTTGACTTTTGTTACAGAAGATCATAGAACCACAGCCTATACCAGTTCCCGAGGTATCAATTTCAAAGAAAAAGAGCGATAAAAAATCAAAACCAAAAAAGCGAAGATCATCAAAGAAGAAGAAGAAAAAAAGTGAACAATAATACATATTTCATTGTTCCACCAAATGTTTTTTATAAACGTTTCAGAGGCAACAAGGAAAAAAGTTAAAAAAGAGGATAAGGTTGAAGTGGCAGCAGTTGTAGAACCTGTGACTTTAAATATTGAACATGTAAACTAGTTATGAAAATTATTAAAACAATTATATTCTGAAATAATAGATTGTCGATATGATTTTCGAGTGGTGGACCGAGGAGGATATACCAAATTGCGAACATTATGTGTTTATTGTAGCGAAAAGTAAAGTATCGAATACTGAGGCAAGATTGGATGAATTATATCACGTGGGATATGTAAAAAATCAGCGACTGATGAGGGTAACTATTTTTTGTTGACTCATTTTTTCCAAATTGTAAATTGTAGACTGCCCTCAGTTGCTTGCTGAAAATATTCCGTGATGATGTTTATTATGCAATGAAAATTGATCTATTACTTCTTTTAAATGGAATTGATGATAGAAAAATTGAGAAGGAGTTTAATTTTGAAAAGTTTATTTTATTTATTTTCAACATTTTTCTATAGTAATTTTCAGATTTATTATTGAAAATATTGCGAGAAACTACAATCTAGATGGAAGAATTCGAAATATTGATTCTGATGCAAGATCGATCACTTTGATATTATCGCAAACAATTCAAGCGTTTTGCAACCAGCCTGAAAGTTATGACCGCGCACGGTTATTAATACAGCTCTCTTTTTTTGATATTGAGTATTTGAATGATTTTACTGAATCTCGTTTAACAGGTAATTTGAAAAATGCTGACATAATTTACAAGGGAGGTTTAATCAAGCTATTTTCACGAAATAGCCCACTGTCCCTAAATTTTGTGGATCAAAACCTCCCCTTGCTAAAAAGATGACATACATAGTTTCTTTAAAATATGAATATTTTTTCAGCCGCAAGACTTGAACAAGCTCTGAGTCACATTTCCCTACTCCAGTTTCTTTACAAAGAGGAAGTATCTGAATGGAATCGTAAAACATTTCTGTACATTTTAGATTTGTTCAGCACAATTCTAGCCCATGAGATCACAAGGTTCACTCAACGTATGTATGAATATTATAAGCGTATGTTTGTTTTCCAGAAAATCCAGCTATTTGACAAATTATTCACCAGAGAAGAAAGTGGGGCCAATCTGTGCAAGTTTCAAAAACGTCGTTCAAAAGCTCGTTTCGTTAGTGTCTTCTGCAATTTGAACTTACTTAAGTGTTTGATACTCATCGTTGTTGTTTTTTTCAGTGTTAGCCGAGAAATATTTGAAGCACAAGAGGATTGGGCAGCCACTAACAAAATGTCATTTTCTTTTTATATTGTTGGGATACTTGAAGAAGAGATTGATGTGAAATTTGAAAAGTGAAGAGCAATTGAAATACATTCATTTATGTTACAGAGTATAATCTCGAAAGTGGTTGAAATGAACAGCGAGTCAAGAGATATGAGCCTTGATCGGAGTGCAATTCAGGCAACCAATGTTATTTTAACTGATTTGGATTCGTATCTCCAAGAAAAATGCCTAGAATCAGCAGTGGAGAGCGGGAATCTGGAGTCTTTGAGAAGTCTTGCAGCAACTATTGTCAAATATAACAGGAGATTAGAACGAGTCGTCGCTCTTTATTAATAAACATTCTGACTCAATTTTGAGGATTTTTTTAAAAATAAAAATTACATTTGTAGTTGTGGAAAAAAAGACAATTTTCCCAGCGAAAAAATATGACACAAAAGAACCAAAATATAATATTATAATGACGACAGAAAATAATTGGAGTCAGTTAATGAAGCACTTCTGAAACCCACGTCACGTTCCAAAGTCGCATGCAACCACAACCATCTCAAAAAAAAGAAGCTGTAATTGTATTAAATGTCTTCCATTCCTTACATTAGCTTCATGCCACTCTTTTTTTTTTGTCATCTTAAAAACCCGCACTCATTTGGTGCCCTTAATTTTCTTGTCTATTCTATTCATTCAATCGTAATTATTCTTCTCATTTTTATTTCGGTTCTTTTTTCTGTTCTTCGTTTTTTTTTCTCGGTTTTTAAAGCCAAACTGAACTCATTTATATTTCGAACATCAACTGGAAGAGAGATATAATTATTCGATTTTTGGTACATTTACTACACATTTGATTCGCATTTCCGACATAATTCAGAAATGATAATTTTTTGACGTCTTATGTTGAGAAAATTCGTAATGTCCCGGGGAAAACATTGCAACTTTTTGAATATTTTGAGATTTTTAAAATTGCAACTACGAGGAAAACCCTCGTATTCGTAATTTAAAGAAGAATCAAGAACCTATCTTAAATTTCTTTCAGCAATCAGATTCCGTTTTAATCCAACCAAACAAAAAAAATGAAAAGAAATCCACATTGGAAAAAAGATAAAGAAATTTTTTAAATTCACATTACTAGGTCATCAATTCTACGTCATATTGAAAAAACACTGTTGAAAAAACGTATTAAAATTCAAATATGATCTTGAATGCTGTTTTTCACTCTCAATATCAACAAAACGTTTACAAAAACATTATTTCCCATCATGGCTAGAATCAGAAGCCTAGAAATCCAAGCGGCGGCTTGGGATTCGTCCGACAAACAAAAAAAAGTGCATAAATATCTGCAAATATAATTTTGAGACGCTTATTTTAGAATGTTTCATTACCCAGTTTAGTTATCCAAGCATGAGGTAATTTGACCGTATCCCTGAAGATGGTTTAAAAAAGCAGAAACGTCGGATAAATAAACTTATAAAATAAAAAATAAAAATGCTTCTACCAAAAACGGGTCCAAAAAGTCGAATCGTAATCATCTTCAGAATTATAATTAGTTAATGTAAAAAATTTGAGTAAATATATTCTTAATTTCATTTTAAAATTCATCTTGGTCTAAATACCATAGAACGTTTTCGAGATTCTGAAAAGTGTCTTGAAAATAAATTTCAGCCATAAATTTAGCCACCAGTTTTTTTCATTTTTTTATTAAATGAACCTTCGAATGATTTCAAAACAAAAAATTACCAAAATCGGGCTCGTTATCGAATCATTACTCACTACAGTCTTTTTTTGAAATTTGTAATCTATAACAAAATAGTTTTTAAGGGACGCCCTAACAATTTTTCGCGGATATTTTGTTCTATTTTTCTCTGTTCTCTTTTACTCATATATTCTCTCATTCAGCAGTTGACAGACTATTATTAAAGATGCCCAATGAAGGATTGTCAATTCAGAATATGTGCAAGATACCAACCCATCCCATTTCTCGAGAGAAGGTTGGTTTTTCTTCTCTTTTTTTATGTTTTCCATATTTTTTTCCTTTTAAAAACTGTGCCCGTTACATTTTTCAAAAGCCATAGAAACCTTTTTACCAAAAGCAAGACGGGAATTGTTTAAAGAATAAGGGGGACATTTCAGACAAAAAAAATGCGAAGAAAATGCATATGAATAGTTAAATGTGCATGCATTAAACATAATTTCGGAATTGGAAGTTCAGAAAAAAATGAAGCAGAAAACTTGAACTTTATAGTTGAGCGGAATTTTTAAAATCATTTTTTTTGCTGTCAAAACCTACTTGCAGAATATGCAGCAAAAAAATTTGAAAAATGATATCAGGAAGTGCTACAGTAGTTTTCTTGAATATATTTAGGGCGGGTCTTTGGTGTGCAGAGAAGGAGGAATCATTCTGAAATGTGCGATGCCATGTTTGGTTGCGTTCGAACTAATAGCATCCCCCCAGTATTTTTTTTCCATTTAATTTTCTTGCCGCTCATGGAGAACCAATCGTTAATTTTTCTTTCTATATTTGATATAGAGTTTCCGTTCTATGTGTCATCGTGTAGTTCTAAAATAGAAATTTGAATTACGATCAAAAATTTTAATTTTTTTAAATGATGAGTGTTAGCAGATCCTATTAGCTTTGAAAATTTTCAGATTATTAATGAATGACTTTCAAAGCTGATAAATGAATTGTACTCACTTTTGTCAAACATTTCAAAAAACGCTAGAAAAAGCAGGTTTGGGCAGATTTTTTAGGACACTGTATTCAAGCGCGTTCTCTCGTGTTGAACATATTTTTTTAAAATCCAAAAAAAATTAATTTAAATCAATTTCGACATATAAGTATTTTTTCACATTCTAAATAGAATTGGCTTCATAAAGTCATATATTAACAATTGTAAAGCAAGAAAATATTAAAATTTGATTGAAGCTCAAACCCATTTTTGATAGGCTTTCAGAATTCGATTATGAAAAGAGAACAAGCTTCAAATTCAAAAAAAAATTAAAATTTTCGAAAATACACTAAAAGTTAGTTGGAAAAAATGTTGCCACGTTATAATTTTATTAGCTCATGAAATAAGTTAAATTTCTTATAGTTTTGTTATTTCCATAATCTTGAAAACAAGCAACAATTTTTTGAGATTTCTCGGTTTTTTCTTGGTTATTGTGCGCCATCCATAGTTGTTTGAGCACAGAAATCCGAAAATTCGAAAAAGTTTTCAAATATGAAAAAGAAGGAGAAAATGGAACTGAAACTGGTGTTAAAAATCCCTGTAAACTCATTAATTATTCCAAAGTTCCCCCCTGCATCTTCATATCATGGTCACTTTCTTGTCTTATTTTTAAACTGAAAATAAAGCTGAATAATTAGTATCTTTCCACTTATTCATCTCATTTTTGGAATCTAAAGTGCATTTGCATCTTTTCAAAGCTCAAAACTCGTCATTAATTTCTCGGATTTTTGGTCATTTTCAATTATTTGCATAATCATGTCGCGTCACTTTTAACCGAAGCATGAAGAGTTCAAAATTTACGAAAGCATGATTGATATCATATGCATAAAAAATGAGTGGATAGATTGATGCGTGAGACATCTTGGTTGCTATGAAGAAGTCATAGGAATTTATGTTCATCTATGTGTTTTAAAGTCAAGAACGATATTATTTTTCTTTAGCTTGACTTTTTTTTGAACTTATAGTTTATTTTTGATTTATAAATAATATTTCAGAGTTTCATGTCGTTTTCAACAATGTCTGGTAATAATCAGCTTCATCCACCTCGCTCGTTACGTAGGTGTCGAAGCGCATCTCCAGCGCCGCTTCGTCCTCCAATTATGAACATCGAACGACAGAAGGCATTGAAGTAATACTGTTTTATCTCCTTTTTCGCCAATTTAATATTTTTACAGGCGATCATGGGCACGTGTTCCCCGTCAGCATTTCGGAAAATCAGTACTTCAAGCATTTAGTGTGAATGTAGATATAGGACGTACGGGATTTGGAAATCCGGATTCGGAGCGCAGACATGCTAAACATTTCACAGATTTGGTGCAGTCTTGCATTGACAATTTATCCGATTTAGAAACTGCTTTGAAACCTTGGCTTGATGTTATCGGACGAGGCCATACTGGCTTCAAAGTGACGTGAGTGAATTGATTATAGAATTGGTTTTTTATCCTCAACAATATTTTTTGGTTTTTTTTCGTCGTTCATGAAAACATTTTTCAATATTGAAAAAAAACCATATAATGATCTTGCTAACAACTCAGCCCCCGTCACTATAGTGAATGCAATCAAAAAGAACATTTCAAAACCATAAATTATAGTTTCCCAAAATAAGTGCGATGCTCCATTTTGGTTTCCAATATGATCTTTTGAAATTAAAAAAAAATAGCATCTAACATGATCCTTATTTAAAGATATGCAAATGTTTTTTTTCAAATCGAGCATGAACAGACCAAAGGTTGATCGGTGCAAGATTCAGAAAACACTTCGTTTTCTATTTTTTGGATTAAGAATATTTGAATAGATTGTAAGGCACTAATCGCAGTAAAAACCGAGTTGAATTAAAAAAGATTAAAAACAACAATAAACTTGCATTTTTAGGTAAGGTAAGGATTTCCTTTTAATTCACCAATTGTTGGCACACTGAAGAAGCTATAAATTAAAATTGTATAGAAAAAAGGATGTAAATTTTTTTAGATTTGACAAAAATCACTGTTTAAATCATTAGCTTTAGGTAGCCTAATAACTTTCTTCATGTTAAGAGTTTATCAAGGTTAACAAAATTGTTTTCATGGGATTTTTTCATATAAAAACGGTTTACAAAATAGCTATGATTATAACGAATTATTTCAATGCTCTGAATTCTTTCAATTTTTCAATATTGTCAACTCAAATATTCTTGATCATGCAAGTTGGTTTTGACCTACCCAGAAAACCTATGTCTCTCACAAAGTCATTCTATTTTTAAATGCGAGCGGTAGCGCTGCGGTATTTTAGTAGAAAATGGATGATCCAAAATTTTCAAATTGACAATAACGAATTCAATGAATTTTTCTATCGACCTGCGTCTCAAAATCTAAAATGTCCAAATATCAGCTTCGGATCAATTTTTTTCAAAAAAGAACTTTGCACACCATTCACTATCAAATGAACACAATTGTTTTCAGCTCCAAACATTGGGAAAAATTTGGCGAAGCAGTGCTCAGTACAATGACTGAATGGATCGGACCTGGAAAACAACATAAGGAGACAATAAAAGCCTGGATGGTACTTTCAGCATTTGCTCGCTTCTATATTTTTAAATTTTAATTTACTAGGTATTATCGTCGTTTTTATCCGATCGCTTGAGTGCTGCCAGCCGTTCTGCAATGCATTCCCCAATGCTCACTCCACGTGTTCAGATGATGACGTAAGTTTTGAAAAAATTATAATTATCTTTCGTTAATTTACCGCATTATATTTTGCAGATTCACTTTAAGAACTTGATATTTTCCGTGTTCTGAAGCTGCTCGTAATTGCGACAGAAGTCACATCTACGTTTTGAACCATGCTTTCTATCGCTCTTGGAATAGAATCTATTCCATTATTTCTTTTTCTTTCTTTGAATAAATGTATATTTGTTGTTTTATCGACATCACAACACAACAATCAATAGATTATAAAATTGCGAAAATAACTTATTCTAAAAAAAAGAAGATGAATGACAGGAAAGGGGGAAGAAATCTGAATCGGTTTAAAAAATGATACACAGTCGAAATAGTAGGAAAATAGAAAAATCAACTAACAGTGAAAGAAAAAGGTAATTCGATAGGTCTAGAAAATAATATTGCACACAGTGTTTTTGGTAAAATGATTGGTGTAACAATCATGAAGAAATTGAAATTAAAGCAATAATGACTATTCGTCAAAGACAAGACGTCGTGGGTTTTTGCAGAGTAGGAATGGAACGTAGAACATTTTCGAGTGGAGTAGGACAGAAGAAGCGTCGCGAAGATCAGGAAGCCTAAAATTACCGAATTATTTTCGATGATGACTTGGTCAACTTACCATTCCAAAACTTGCGTCAAAGTTGGCTCTCCGGGTTCGAGAAGGTGAATTTGAAGGGTTTTAACGAAATGGTCTTGAAGAATTGCAACCTTTTTGACTATCGAACTGTTCAAGGTTGAACCAGCGGCAAGGTTAAACAAGGTTACTGCCTTGATGCACATGTAAACTTCTGGTGACACTTTAAGTTTCGAAAAAGAATTAAGAAGTGCGGTAAATCGGATGACTAATGACCCAGCCTCTCTGAAAAACCCCAAATATCAAATAGAAATGATTTTTGTGTGCACTTACTTGATCACATGCTCCAATGGAATTGCCTTTCCCAAAACAGCGGATAATCGGTTTTGAAGGATTTTCAAGTTAACAGCCGGGTTGGAAAACGAAACTTCATCCGTTTCAGTAATCATTGTGGTAGTATCAGGAGTAGTATCATTGCTAAATTTTGAATAAGCATAATAACAAGCAGAAAGTAGGACAAGTTCTGCCCATCTTTGCGTGAGTAGATGTGTGTGAGCTTCAACGGGTAGCTCTCCAAAGAACGGAAGAGTTTTTGTCCATTCAACGAGCTGCTCAACAATTTCATCACCTGAATCAAAAAATTATGACCAGTAAAATTTGGTATTTTAAACCAATTCTCGTTAATCTGCTACATGCTGGAGTGATATCACAATTATCACTTGGCGCAATTCTCAACCCTTTCAAATTAATAAGACGATCTAAGCAATCCATTTCAAGAAGATCGTTGATAATTGTTTTTCCACACGGAAAAATACGAATTGGAGTTGATTCTTCAGCTATTTCTTGTTTCTCAATTTGTGTCTCTTTGATACGTCGACTCTGAAAAAGGTAATTGGAATGAATCCTGCTCGGCAAATTTGACGTAGAGGGATTTTTTCCGGTTTGAACTAAAATTTGCTCGAAATTCCTGATTGAAACCGAGTTGAATAAATATTTAAAAAACAAAATAGAACACCCGTAATTTTCGAAATCTTAAAATTATTTTTTTTCATAGTTAAATCAGGCAAACTCCTGGGACATATAATTTTTAAGAATGCATTTAGATTCACAAATCCTACTTTCAGTGTTTTATAAATATTTCGTCCTCCTGGTGAACGGTCTCCTCGAACTGCTGAAAATATTGAAAAAGGAAATTAAAAATTCTAAGAGTTTATGAAAACAAACCTTCTAATACCATGCCCTGGCGGAGGCACTTTTGAAATCGACAATGTTGGCACCTGAAAATTATGAATTAAGAGAATATCTACTTTGAAGGAACATCTTGATAAGATGCGTAAAAGCTATGGTTATTGACAAAACCATCTAGGCGAATGCAAAATTTTTCTGAAAAAAAAACGCGACGAAGGTTAGAAATAGGAACCTGTTTCTGTGCTGCTTATCAATTGTACACTCTCCGCTACCGAGGACGCACTCGTAGACCCTCTTGTTCTGTACCGTTCTTTTGAAGAAGGTTTTGCAACTGAAAAATTTCAAATTATTCGACATTAAGAAGAAATTACGTAGTGTTCACGAGTAGTTTGGAAATTATTATGTAATAATAATGAGCAAGCTGGTGAGAACAAATGAGTTATGCGCGAGCAGTATTAATGTATCTAGAGCGGAAATATTTATGGATGCGGAGTTGGTACGACAAAGGCTACCAAGGTCGCAACGTTTTCAAATTTTTAAAGGAGCAGATGGCAATCGGAGCTATCTTTGTCCAAGCTCCTCAAGGTCAAGACGGGATAATTGTTCTCGAATCGAAAATTGAACAGGTGGATTATAAAATGAAAACAAATAATAAATTTTGAAACATTTCGTTTTTGGGTGCAGTAGATTACGGTGAAAATTGAAATGGCTGTTGAAAATGATAGTAAAATGAATGCGACTAGTTGAGACATTTTGGGTTTGTGACCTTGTTCTTCTTCATTCCAAATGACGACGCACCAATTTTTTACCTTTGCTATTTTGTTGAAATTCATTTTTTAATCGAAAAAAAAGAAAGGAAAGGTTACAGTAAAATAATGAAATTCAACGAACTATTTGAAACGTTTAATTTTGAGACACAGGGACTGAAAACGTTTTAGGGGGAGAACTTGCAGGAATATCGGGACAGGTCAAGCAATTGTGATGGACTAAACAAGATAACTATAGGTTTTACCTAATGTTAGGTAAAACGTGGTTTTACAGTAATTATTAATTGATATTCGGTAACAGCTTCATAATTTTTGTGAGCTTTATTAGCATTTTTCCGGCCACACAATTCCAAATTTTCTCAAAAATCCAACTTTTTCAAATAGTAAATAAAACGAATCCTATAAGACTAGTAGTGATTTGACTGTGAGTCAAATAATTTACCAAAAACCTGAATAGCTGTAAATAACTAACCTAAAATGACGAAAAACAAAGAGAATTCCTCAAACCACAAAGGTTCCGAGCCAAGTAACACAACTTTGAAATACTGCAATGAATTTGTGAAAGATTCAGAATTGGGTCGTGGTCATCAGAAATGTGGGCTAGATGGGCGCGGACAATAAGGCGGAGAAGAAATGAACAGAAGGTTAAGAGAAGAGGTACGCAGATGGCACCGATTGAACCGACCTTGTCCGATTCATACAAAAACTGTCGATACTAGACACAGAAAAGGCCATCCATGCAATACTTATCCAGATATTTCGTGATAGTAGTCTAAGAAGTTATTACGAGAATGAGATTTACAAGTTGTTTCATGCAATCGATAGACTTTTGTGAATGAAAATATCTGCTCTTCACGGGGTTCATCAATAACAAATATTTAGGGTGCATGCCAAAAAAAATGGTGTTGATAAATCAACTGCGACCCTTTTTTGTTTTTCCTTTCTATGATTTATCTCATGTTAGTTGTGTCACATCAACCCTTGCGAGTTTACTTCTGATGCAATTGCTCATCCATTTTGCATTTGAATCAGCCATCTGCCCTTGTCGTCAACCGCATAAAATGAGCTTTCTAGTTCGAAATTTACAAGGCCAACTGAACACTTGTCCCAAAATTGGTGAAAAATGATTGAACACAGTTGGAAAACACAACATTTTTGTCCAAAGGTTTTTTAAATGCCTCGATTTGTCCTTTTATTTGTTGTATTGTCTCTTTTTCAAATTTTGGAGGTAGATTTAGCAAACACCTATTGTTATAGGACTTTATGAAACGTATTGTTCACAAGGTCCCATAGTTACATTCGTAATAATCAATTTTTAAAATAAATAGATTACTCATAGTCAATGGATTGGGTTAAGCACGAATTTTTTTAAAAAGCAACTCGAATAGTACGAATATTTGACAGGAAATTTCAAAATATCTAAATATCAAAGAGTTTACAACCGTTTTCACGGTAACATACTATTAGCAAGTTTGTAAACATGGTGATTTCTGTCGTTTTGTTCACATATCAGTGAATGAGGTCATATTTAGGAGGAGATTGATAGGATAAACCTCCTCAATAAAGTTCTGATGAGCTGTTCGACTAAACGCGCGTTGAAATGTGTTAGTTGAAATGCGACCAGTTTGAAACCGGCAAATTTCGAAAGTGCAATGTCAGTGCGTGACACCCGACTTCTCGCAACATTTTAGTCTCAATGAAGATGCAAGATGATCGTGCGAAATGACCCGACGGCGATGCATCGTGCTGGGTCATCGTTGAAGGCCTTGACCATGACGAACACTTTCACTGCATTAACTCAAACTTTCATTTTCGCGAAATCGCTTATCCGCTTTGTATTAGTTTTTTTTTGAAAAGCTTTCGATCTTAACATAATAACGAGCAAACGTTAATGAAAAAATTAACAATTGTGAAGAAATATGTGCGTACGTTATTTTCACAAAACTAGATATTGTTTTTGAAATCTGAAAACGAAAAAAGGAACATAAGTTGATGAAAAAAGCAAAAAGTAAAATTTGAAAACAATTTTTCAAAAAAATTGTGTAAAGAAAATTTGAATTTTGATCATTAAATTCAAAGTAGAGGTCACTCACCCTTCGCATGTCAGCACACCATAGTGGTGACCATTTGATTTATCGTCGCAAATGCAGCACTTTTTTTCCGCCGTATTTATGTTTGTCGTGGTTGTTGGTTGCTGTGACAAATTACAAGATAGTTTCAAATCACGGATGCAAAAAAAAAGTAGAAATCGTATAGTTTAACTCACTGTTGCCAAACTGACAGTATCTGCTGAAGGGATATCCATCAGAACGGTTGGGACAATTGTGGCAGCTGATCTGCAAAACAAAAACCAGTTATGTTGTTTTTCGCCGCAAAAAGCGAACCTCGACGATGTTATTACAGATGAACGCGGATTCAAACTAGCCTCCGTATGGTTTTGCAGCTTGATCAATTCCAAATAAGCCTGAACATGAACAATTATATTAGTGAAAATAAAAAATATATATAGATATGTTACTTGAAGCAACTGCTGACTATCAAACTCAAACGCTGGTGATGGATCAGATGTTGAATCAGCCATTGATTTCTAAAAGATAACAATCAAAAAACATTTTAAGAAAGAAACAAAATGTGCAATTTCAATATAAAGGATGACTAAGGCTCTTTTTTTTTAGTTTTATTACACTTTTTGTGATATTATAACAATCGTTTTTATCAAAACTAGACATTTTAATAACTATAAAACGGAACTTCAAGGAAATTGAAAAACAAAAGTTTTGTCAGCAGACCTAGATTCTTTCAAATAATCCTCATTTGGGAATCCATGTTGCGCACATTTTTAGAAGTATAATTAGGTTCATAGCTTGCTTAACCGGAACTATAATTAAATGTGTCATTGCATTCAAATTAGGTCTCGATGGTTGTCGAGTTTGCTCTATTACTAGAAGCGATCAGTTATTTTATTGAAATTCTGGAATTGAAAACAAAAACTACAGCTTTTTCAGTCTTCTGCTCACTCATTAAATACTGAAAAGCACAACTAAAATGAATGTGAAAATCTAATCAGGAAAAAAATAAGGTAAGAGAGAAAAAAACTGAAAGTGAAAGCTTCAGACTAAAGTAAGAGCGAGAGTTTTATATCTATTGGCTCCCTTGGCAACGAAAAGTAATAACAAACAAGCTCAAACAATATCCCCCAAAGCAGAAAAGAAGAGGAGAAAAAAAACTAAAAAATCCGTCGCACTCATGAAAATTTACTTTCATTATCGCCGGCCACACCTCCTACCAATTCAATTCGAAAATCGAGGATGAATAAGCGAGAGTGAACTTTTCCGCGGATCAGCGGCGAAGAAGGATGAAAAGGAGGAGCGCGCGCGGACATTGGCGCAAAATCAAAATTGGGGTGAAAGATGTATGGAGGGCGCAAGCGAAATTTTTGTGGGTCAGACCTTGAAATACATGAAAAGCACGATCATAGATTGAGGGGAGTTTTTGCGAGAGCGACAGTTAGTCCTCCCACAAACACATACATACATAACGATTAGCCAAAACATCATGATCTTTCATTTAATCTTCCCCGCTCTTTCACTTATTTTAGGGGGTTTTTTTTCGACTTAATCCAAATGAACTTCATGAAATTGGACAACCAGTCTGTCCATCTAATCAAAAATAAGCGATGCGCTAAAGTGATATGACATAAACAATTATTAGCTAGATACATGTATAACTTATGAATGCTTTACTGAATAGAAAAAGAAAAGAAGAAAAAAATGTGATCCTTTAAATACAAGTTTTTAACTGGTGAAATTAATCTCAAATCCTAAAAAGAACCTCATTAAAACACATGATATTAATATAATTTAAAATCTTATCATCTTCAATATAATATAAAATGATAAATAATAGGAAAATGAAAATGAACAATCCCACAGGTTATTGAAATGAACAAAACGAATCCGAGAAAAGTGGCGCAGTTCAAAACAGATGCATCCGGGAATAGAGAATAGAGAAGGTCACCTTGATCCATTTTATAATTCGAAAAGAGGAGAAAGCATCATACGCAATGTCACATTAGTTATAAATATAGGTAGTTTTAAAATGAAAATGAGAAGAAATGGAAAACGAATTGTGTTTTTTTTTCAAAATCCGGTGACTGTTAATCCTAACTTTAAACAAAGATAACAAGTGGATGGGCTTGAGTGGAACACTCAAATGAAGGTGGATGATTAATATATCCACCCACATGTTGCCAATGTGTCTGGAAGAAATTTAACAATAATGGAATATGGAGGAGGTGACCATGAAATTCGGAGCAGAAACAGCTGGTTGACATTGAATATTGCGCAAGACTGTTAATGATCCGGTACCACACAACCCGCTGGTGTCTTTTATATTTTGACCATGTATATTTCGATTGTTTTCTCAAAAAAAAATGTAGCAGTGTGCTAGGGACAGCTGGAGTATGTATATCAGTTGATGGTGCAAGTTGTCACGGCCTTGGGAAACCACTAATATGAAAAATGAGTGTGTGGCTTCACAAATTATAAATGAGTTCAATTTAAAAGTTATTGCAAATAAATGGAATAAAAAAATGTGTTGCACGCTAACAATTGCGTTTTAATAAGTGTCAAATACTACAACGCTCAGCCGGTGCAAATATCATTATTCATGAAATTTTGATCAAATTCTATAAAATTACTACTACTGAATGTAATGAATAAACTAGACTTAAAAATGACAAAATTTATCACGATTAATAACTTCAAATTTTAGCATTTATTCAAAATTAATAATAAAAAATTCCAATTATTCAAGCGATACTATACCATACCATCTGATCCATAAAAGTTAATTCATCAATTCGTGAGATGTTTTCATATTAAAGTCAACGCAGCTTGGAGGATCAGGCTTGTCGTGAGAAAAAAGAGCCGGCCTGCGGTCAGCCTAAAATCGACTTTCATGCTTATAGAGGGCCTGTGATACTGCCCAAAACCTGACCTTTATTAAACAGAAGAAATCCGGCCTTCGCCTAGTCTGCGTCCAGTACCTCAACGGGCCGGCTTCCTCTTGTCCTGACCAGGCCGGTTTCGGGTCGGCTCAGTGGCCCATACAACAGGTCTGTGGAGCATGAAACTAGAACTCTTAAAATTTCTAAGAAACTTAAAGCTAGAACTAATGTTTTAAAGAAATGTATTTATTTACTTTATCAGAAAAACAACGTAAAAAATGCTGAACACACGCAAGAAAATACGAAGTCAAAAAAAAATAGAAAAAATTCACATGAGAGAAAAATTGTTTTATAAAATCATAGAAAAAAGTTTTCCGAGACTCATATTGTATTCTAGGATACTTTTCGTTTTAATTGTGTTCCCAAACTTCTTTTGTATCAGCTTATCTAGCTTCAAAATTTGTCGATTAAATTTTTAGGCGTTAAAATTTTTAGACCTCAGCCTGAACTTATCATGAAAAATGTCGTGATGGGGTATGAAAGGATTTTTAAAAAATAAAAAAATAAAAACAAAAGTTGGAGGTGGCTGGGAAGACAATATAAATCATTTGAAAATTATAAAAATATGTTTTCTATAAATTTTGAAGTTGATGACAAACGCGCGTTTTTGTATTAAATTGAAGCCCAATAATATTCAAATTTATTTATTTCGAAACTAATATGAATAGAGAAAATAAAAAAGGAAAAAATGAGAAAGCCAAAAAGTTTGGAAAATATCCTATTATATATTTGAAAACGCCGGGAAAGTGTCTGTTAACACAAATCTGTGCGCAGTTTTTTGTGTTTCCGAAGCCTCCGTCGTAGTAAAATTTAGGGGATAGAAGAACGGTAAGAATAAATTTTCAAAAGACGTGGAAAGGATTCGAACACGACACCTTTCGCACAGCGAGTAGGTTACTTAGCCGTTAGACCAAAGGGGACACATTGCAACACATTGTTTTTTGCTACCACTATTTTGGAGAACTCCATTGTTGGTGCGGGCACTATGAGCGAGAACAAAACAGTACGAGAGAAAGAGTGAGAGGGGAGGGGGCGATGATCGTCCAGCGTGCATACATTATTTCGTTTTTTCTTAATTTTTATTTCTGCTTTGCAATACTGTTAATTAAATTATCGAAATGGCGGAAAGCATGAAGAAGGTACCAAAAATATGAAAAAGCGTTGGGATTCTTCGGTTTTAATGGCACGCGTTCAAATACTTTCAGCTCCAAAAATTCTGAAAATTTGAGATAGTGGACTTAAGTGACTGTACCAGCGGTGAATGGATTGAAATATGAAATTTCGCAGCGCAGCGGCGTTGGAAAAACGATCAAAAGTATTGGAATGCGTGCCGAAGGCACGGAAGAAGCGAGCCGCAGGCGAGCTTCTTCTGTGCCTTCGGCTCGCATTCCAATACTTTTCGATCAAGAAATTTCGGTCCCGACTACTAAATTCAGAAGGTGAAATCGTCAAACAATTGAAAGTGAAGTAGCACGCCGAAGGCGTGTTGGAGGCGACGCCGGAGAAAAAGTTGTTATTAGAATTTGTTTAGGTTCAAGAGGACGTAACCCAACGAAATAGTAAACTAAAATATACTCGCGATTTCAAAGAACCGATGCGCTTTCCTCGATGTTATGTACCACTAGATAATTATTGCTCATTTTCTGAAAAGTCGAAGAAAAAAGTAATAGTGCAGTGAAGTAGCACGTCGAAGGCATGTTGGGGGCGAAGCCGGAGGCGAGCCGTAGAAAAAGTTGTTGTTGAGATGAGTTTAGATTTAAAGAAAATAGGCGAAATCTAAATATATGATAAACTGACAACTAACTTCGGATTTCAAAGAGGAGCTAGGTTTTTCATCACCGTCTTTGGTATCCCATTTTGATATTAAGATATCTTTATTTGAGAGGAATATAACAAAAGGGGCACGCCGGAGGCGTGTTGGAAAGCGAAGCCGAAGGCGAGGCGTAGTCCAGGAGTTTTGCCGCGTAGCGGCACGGAACTCCTGGTAATGTATATGACAAAACTAACGAATAATGACGATCTCAAATAGGTGACAATTGACACATTAGGAATGGTTGGGATCAACATGTATTTTACAGTAGGTCATTGCTACGTGCGAAGGATAATTCTGGAACGGGTTAACATTAGTAAAGAAGAAGTTGGATTTTTGATTTTTGATTTGGAGAGGGTCAAATTTTCAATTCTTGTTACCATACCGCTCAATTCTTTCTTTGTGTTCACAGTTGGATTCTGTTACTTTAATATCATTGATGAAAAAAGAGTGGTGATTCTGTTTTTGTGCATTATTGTAGTTTGGTTTGATGACGTCGATATAAAAATAGACACTGATCCCAACCTTTTTCCAATGTGTAAACTCTCAACTATTTGTTGGTCATCATTCATCTTTTTTTTGTGTCATACCTTTCAAACTCTTTGGTTTTTGCTTCACTTTTTTGTCTTTTCTTTATTATTCATATATTTTTTGTAGGAAGTTAGGATTTGTCCCCAAAGATGGCCTAAAACCGAAGCGTAGGATAAATAATTTTAATCTATTGTTCTTATATTAACAGATGGTTTGTCATGAAACGAAATTTAAATACATTCCCTCATGAAATTTTCTATAAGTTTCGTTTCTCACTATCTATAAATTAATAAAGAATAAATTCGAATATAATGGAAAAAACAAATAAATGGGGATTAAATCCCATTTTTCCATATTAAATGACTGAAGTCTGTGGTGTTTAGATTCTAGGCCGTTTGATTGTTTTTCGAAAAAAAATAGATTTTCGAAAAAAATATAGATTATTTTATAGATTTTTTGGAAATCATTTTTTTTTAATACATCTGAAAAAACTTTAAAAAATTTTAAAAATTAAAAAGAGGGCTCCTGTGCTCCAGTGTTGGCGTCTCGGAGTTCAAAAACCTTTAAAAAATTGAATTTTGGCAGCCACGACTTGGACCTATTGTTTCGGTTAAAAAAATGTTAGAATACAATTTTTAGTCTGCTTTTATTAGTGTGGTTAATGATTTCCAAGCGATTTCAAACAATTAAGGCTGCTCCCCTGTGTTTCTTCTGTAGTAAAATGTTTTTTTTAATTTGAATTACTCTGTTTAAGGTCCAAAGTTCTCGAAGTTCCTGAATCTGTAATAGTGCCCAAGGGAACGTTAGCTAATGGTTATTTATTTTATAGTTAATCAAGCAAAGTTTTAAAAAAACGTTAATTTAAGCTGATGCGACTAATGCTCATAAATTTTCATAAAGATCACAGACCATGATTTTAAAATGAAGCGCACACAAACTAATATTATTTCCAGCTTTTCCAGCCCGGTTTTTGAAAATGTTTTCATCTTCCAATTTCTTAAATTTTAGTAGCCTGGGTTTAATGAAAAACAATCCACCCCGGATTGTTTTTCTCATCATTGATAATTTAGCGTACATGTTTTTGGAATCCTACATTATGATTTCTGTGAAAATGAAAATAGCGTGGGAACAAAACATAACATAAAATATTCAAGGGTTTCAAAATTTACTTGAAATTATTAAATTGTTCTTTTTTACCTACATATTAGAGAGAATTGATACCACCCACAGAGTTGTCTCTTTCTATAATGGTCCATTTACACGCAACAATAAATGTATACATTTCGATCTGAATTGCCATGTTTTAAGGTTGTACGTTTTCAAAATGATTGATTTCATTTATCGGAACTGCCAAGGTTTTGCTTTCTGCATGACGAGAACCAAATGAAAGCTCAAATAGGTTATCAATCAGGGCCCCTGCCGAAATCTTTTGTTGTTTGATGAGGCGAATAATGTCGAGAGTGAGTGAGCATACATTTTGTTTCTCCGCAAGGACCTTTTTTTCAGATTTACTACAATATTCATTTTTATTTCTAATAATAATTTCTAGTTTATACAGAAAAAATGACAACTAGTATGGTAAGTATTTAACATCTTTTACTATGTTTTTTCTCTAAATTAAAAAAAAAAACATTTGCCTATTTTTAGTTCCTCGTTTTCTTTTATTAAATATGCTTGTTATCCGTCGTTCACTATTTCGGATGGCAAGCAACAAAGTAATTATGGTCGTGGACTGCGCATTACTTATTCACAGAACAAAATAAACACGAAGACAAAACCGATTTTAGTGATTCCTAGAATAATGAGCACAAAAAAAAATAAATATGAACAATAAAAAAATGAATTGGTGTTTTTTGTGCTTTTCACAGTCTCGGCAATCATCTAAATTTGCTTTTCGTGTGTGAATTTTATAACACCACCAATAAAATAGAATAAAGACGTCCGGTGGGAAAAATAGAAGCCGTGATCATTCTAAATTGTTTATATACACAGGCAAGTCGCGATGGGACGCCACGCGCACGCCAGGCGCGCCTCAGCGAACTTTTTTGTTCGCTGTGGCGGGCACGACGTACCAGCTGCGGCGTGCCGGAGGCGTCTGCCACGCGCACCTGGCGACCTTTTTGAAAAATTTTGGCTTGGGTTTCCCTTCATTCTCTTTTCATTTTTTTGTAAATTTGATAGCATTTAACGCGTATTTTAGTTGATCAAACTTTATTTATTTATGTATTTAAAAGAAAAATAGTTTAGAACAAAATCAGTTCAATTACAACCAAATTAGGAAAAAAAAACAATGGGTCTTACAGTGAGAAACATACTAAAGCAACGGTTTGGGATTTAAAGGGCAAGAAAAAAAACCATTTTTAAGATAATGATAATGTTAAAATGAGAAACCGTTTTCAGAGGTGTGAAAAAATGAAAAATGTGGAACTACTACAATTTTTTAGACCAAAAAAAAGTTCTGAAAAGTGCAAAACTTCATAGTACATAAAAACTACCAAAAATGGGAAAAAGCAGGTTGTGGTCGATGCAGCTCTGAGTTCACAGAAAAGTAATGGTCGTCGACGCGAGAAATTGAGCGATAGAAACACAAAAACAGAATTTAATGTTGAATTTTCGGCGTCTACGTCCAGAACTTTTCTGCGAACAAGGAAAACTTCATTGATTTCTACCCAGAAATTAAACTAAAATGGTCCGAAATTCATAGCTATGTCGAACAGTTGCTTGAATCTTGTCTGTAGTTCATTTCACGGGTCTTATTAATTTTTTATTCCAGACAGCAACAGGGTTCTGAAAATTACAGTGATTGACGTTAGTTGATAAGGAAATAAGCTTACATTGTCTCGACGTATTCATTATTTCCATGATAGCATTATTTCATCCAGTTTTTGCTTCATTATTTAGAGATGAACCTGAAATTAGAGATAAATCATGTCGAAATATAAGGCTTCTCACTTACGCGAACGATCTTGTAAAAAAAACTTCGCACTTCCAATGCTCTTTTTTAATCGAAATTGATGTCTCGAATATTTGACGTCTGAAACGTAACAGATATATGTGTATATTCAAGAAGGAATGCGGCATAAAATAGGCGAAGAAAATTGGTAAGGGTAAACATATCGAGAAACTAAGAACGAATGCAAAAAAACATGTTTTTTAAGTAAATGAAAGCGGTAAATATAATTCTTCGATGTTGCATAATTTTCTAATTTGTTTTTATATTCAGTTCAGAGTTTATTACCGATTTTGAACAAGAATTGAAAGAAAATAACATTCACTAAAATTTAATTTAAAATAATTTTTTAAGCGAACGATATGTCACTATACTTGTTAAATAATTATCGCTAAATAATATAATTAATTAATAGAAAAGAAAAAAACAGCTTTTGTTCATTTTGAAGAAAAGAAAAGCAAAAAAAAACGCAAAAACAAATAATTTTTTACTGAAAATTTCGTTAGCTCCGCCCACGCAAGAGCGTGGCTCGCATTTCAGCAATTTTGCGGCGCGCAAATCCAATTTGTACTATTTTTCGACATGACAGACAGAACCGTCTGAAATTTGATTTTTATGGCAAAATTTCGATAAATTTGTTATAGAAATGAGAAATAACATGAAAAGAAAACTCAAATACTGACCTTCAAAGGTTCTAACAGCTAAAATAAGATATTTTGAAAGCAGAATGAGATTTAAGATCATTTTGGCTTGAAATTGGGATGAAATTACCTTAACATTTACAGAAATCATTATTTACAAGCTTTTTTCATTCAGTTCTAACTATTTTCATAAAGCATAGATGAATTTAGAAGCCACCTGAAAAAATAAAAATGAAAGGTCGCCAGGCGCACGCCACGTGTCCGCGGGGTGCGCCACAGCGAATGTCGCTGACGTGTGGATGGTTCCAAATGCGGGTCTCCTGTTTTTGGGACAAAAAATAATTTCTTCCATTTAATTTGTTGAAATTTTTCAATTTTAACCATGAAATTGCATAATGTGTGTCAAAAACCAAAAATTACGGAAAATCCAATTTCAGTCAAAAATGCATGTTACAGTTTTACTAAAAAATGTCCTAAAACTAACGAGGATTGGATTTTTAGTTACAGTTGTAAAGAAAACAAACTATTATTTATTTTAAGATACTTTTGACACATCAGTTATCTGTTTTTTGAATAGATAAATCTGACTAAACTTTTTTACATTGACGACACTTCAAATTGAATTTCAAATGTTTTAACGACATTCAAATAACACGTCATGTTGAAAAAATACGAATCAAGTTGCTTAGTTTAATTATTTTGCAAAAAACAGCTAATTTTTAAAGGCTATTTGAAAATTGCAAAACAAGGTTCGCTGAGGCGCGCCTGGTGTGTGCGTGACGCGCACCAAACACCCGGGCGCACCTGGCAGACGCCTCGTGTGCGCCTGGCGACTTGCCTGTGTAGTTTTTTCCCTTTTGAATCACGGAACTATGTGCAAAAAAAGTTCTGAAAAAGTTTCTGCAGAATAGAAAATCAAGGTTTTTTTTTATTATTCCTTCTTTTAAATTCTAAGAAGTAAGATATTTTAAGAATGTCTCTCACTTTTTTATATAAATTTTTATTAAATAAAAAAAGAAATGTTTTTTTTTCAAAAAATGTAGCAGCTAGCTTCAAATTTCCCACGTAAGTGGGAAATTTATTTGCTTACTAATTGTGATGTTAGAAATTTGTTATTATGTTCTTCTTTTCCCCCAACAATTTATTATATTTTCAATTTAATATCTCTATTTGCTCCTCTTTTGTTTGCCGGAAGCATTTTTCAACAGATTTGATTCTTGAAACTGAGTTCGATTCAGATTTTAGAATCTTGTGCATTGTACAGTTAATCGAAGCGGATTTACCCACGAATTTCTTACTTAACAAATCAAAATATTTCATTTTGTCAAAACACTTTAAAGCGCTTACCACATTTTCAAGAACATACCCGATTCGATATTTTAATATTGATTCTCACTTCAAGAAAAAAAACCATTTTATAGAACAAACGCTGTCGATCTATATTTTTTAGAGCATTAAAATAATTTTTTGTTTGATTGCGGAAGAGTTGCACACAAGAAACTGTCTGCATCGTTTAAAACACTTCTTGCTTAAAAAGGGGTTTAATGACGTAGACATTCTTATTCACAAAAACTTGGCGCTCAAAAATATATGGAAGACTTATCGTTTTTCAGTGGTTTAAAAGAGTTTTTTTGAAGTAATATAAAGACACTTCAAAGAATGGTTCGAAAATGTTTCTGTGTTCCTTAACTTCCACATCTTTTTAATTCATTATGACAGCTTTTTTCGTTTTAAGATATAAATTTGCTTAAAAATTGTGTATAACCAGACTCAGACTGACATTTTTTAATAAATTGAACGCATTTTTTTACTACCACCAAAAAATTAAAAAAAAAACAATAGCTTACTATTAGTGAGTAAATTTATATCACTGTTGAATTTTATTAGATTTCTAATTTTTGTTACAGAATGTCTAAAAGATCTACCTCCCGTTAAAATTCATAGTCGAAACAAATTTTCAGTTCTTATAAATTATTCAGCCTAGAATTTTCAAATTCCTTTTTCTTGAAATATCAAATAACTTCATATTCTTTCGACGAAAATACACGTTTTTGAACTGTTTCTTTCTTTTTTCTTTGTGTTTCTTTAAAAAATTTAGAAGAATAAGGATTTTTTCATTTTATTTTGTAAAAAAAGAGTCTAATCGATTTTTGTCATAAAACTCATCTACAATTTGTCTGGTTCGCTTCGTATTTTCAAAGATTTGTAGGAATATCTTCCATGTATAAAAAAGATTTTCCAGACTTTGATAACAAAGATTTTCCAGACTTTAAATTCTCATGCATTAAAAATAAGGCATGGAGCAATTAACATATTTTGGCTCACTTTAATATCCCTCCGAGCCAAAAACTGACACTTTGTTAGTTCTTTTTTGCTTCTAAAATTTAAATTATTGGTACATAAGTAGTCCTTTATAACGTATTCATCATATTTTTATTAATAGTAAAAATTAGTCAACGATCTTTTAGCTTGTGTGTCAATTTTAGTTTTTTTTTTCCTTTTTTTTTGAAAAATAATTTTATCCCTCAAAAATATTCCAGAGTAGTTTTTAATGGAAAGCAAGCTTTTTTCGGAATAAAATAGTGAATAACAGCTATAAAATTTATATGCGGATCAGGTGTCCTAATTTGTAGTTTTTCGTCTGTATTCAATTCCCCTGAGGTTGTTCCCATCTGTGCCGCAAATCAAAATAAATCTAGATTCTGCCACCGCCCCCCCCCCCCCCGGCCCGTTTTAGTTTTCATGGTTTTTTCTAGCCCATAAAACTGCAAAACCCGCCACCTTTTTTTGCCAAAATTTTTTTTCTGCGATTCTTCTCCTGACAACGAGAATGAATACGAATAGTTTCTACTGAACACCATCGCAAAAGAAAAAAAACGGGGGAATAAAAACCCCCCGAAAACAAGCAATGAAGTGTCTATGAATGCCCGCCTACTTTTGGTATTTTGTCGAGACAAAAATAATTTGGAGTCCTTCTCAATTTGTTGTGGTCTTCTTTTCTGATGCCCACCCGCCAAACACCCCCACTAACAAATTTTCACACTATTGTCATTCCTTTTTTTTCCTTCCAAGTTGCTCGCAAGCTCTGCTCACGACAACTATATTAAGCACGACCAAATCAATCATCATTTTTGTTCACACAAGCACCCTCTTATAGTCTTCAATTGTTGCTTTTCTAGAATGAAAAAAACTCTTCTTTTTTTCATGAAATATTTAGAGAAATGTTGTTTTTTTGTGCTCCATTCTGATTACACTTACAAATCGTTAAGAAAGTTTTTGACTGAGGAGTAGGCGGTGCTTCCTTACATTGACAGATTTTCTCCGAGCCTTGGATAACTGCCCTAACTAAATGCTTCTTTCTTCTTTCCTTTTTTTTATCGAAGTTGTTTGCTCCGTGCTCCGGTTGACATTTTTTTTTTCAAACAAGTTATTTTTGCTAGAACGTACACACTCTCTGCACCGGTCGACCCCGACCGATTTCACTATTGTTTTCAGCGCCACCAATTTTTTCGAACGTGTTGAAATATGGAAGGGGAAACGCAGGTATGTTTTTAGACATTTGACTATTTTTTTCCTTTTCAAGATCTTTTTCGGGTCACTTTTTTAAGGATATGGTTCCCATATGACGCCAGGGTTCATAGGAATGTCTTAGCTTGTTCAGAGCACAATTCAAGAAGAACTAACTCCGTTGAACTTTGACTTGAAATACTTTATTATCCAGAGGGCAGGGACATCTTTTAACGACAGTGTACCATTTTTATTTGATTATTATTATCTATTATAGTGAGATAGTACACTGCCTTTAATGAAAAATTGACCATAACCATTATTCAAAGTTTTTTTTCAAAATTTGTATTCTAAACATAACTTCAAAACTACAGAAATATGGAGGTATTTCAAAAAACTCACATTCAGTATTGTTTTGAATTTTTATCCCCCCCCCTCTCAATGCAAGAAATGTTGTTGTATCGTATTGTAATCTTGTTTTTCTTATTCTTTCTCTCCTTGGAATATTTTATTAGAACGTCTTCAAGTTAGTATTCTTCAGTAAAAGCTCTACCTAAATTTAGTCACTTTCTCCGAACATCCAAAAAAACAATAACTAACTTCACAGAAAAAAATAGTAAAAGTTTAAAAAAATCTGGAGACTTTATGGCGGCGAAACATAAAATATTCCATGCGGCGCTTTCTTTAAAGCTGGAATATGAAATGATATGAATTGTTTGCTTCATCTAGCACTAAATAGGATACGTGATTTTGGTCGGCAATATGCGTGGAATTATTTATGAGTCCACATATATTATAACTGAAGACCAACTTTTTTGCAATGTTCAAAAAAAGTTTTGGAAAAATCCGAACGTTTCGCCTTTTTTTTTTGCTGAGATTTTTGAAAGACTAAAGGATATGTATTTCTAATAACGAGAATAAGAATTGTAGAATGTGGGAGTTTTTTATTGTTCACTTTTTTTTTCCTTGCAAAGCGGTTATTCTTCTAGAAATTTGAGTATATGTATGTCAATCAACTAATTTTTTTCTTTGAAATTTTATTAGGCATCAATACAACTAGGGTGTTGACGTTGATTATGTAAACTTGTTTTTTTTCTATTTTTTTCAAACAAATTTTCTAGTTTGAAACAACAACCAAAATAAGGAAAAAAAACGAAGATGTGTGTACAAAACACAAGAAACTTATCCTTTAGGATTTTGAGCTGAGCGGGCCAACTAGCCGAAAAATGTGTCAAAAAAAAGGCAAAGACGATGTGATGAGATGGAGAATAAGTAAAAGATCGTATTGCAACAAGTTGAAAAGAAAATGAGAAAATGAGAGAGAGAGACGTTCTTATGTCCTTGCTCATTTCTTTGAACTAACTATTCTTTTACATAACACACGTAATTCAGTCGTTGTTTCCGTTATGTTTTTGACAGCAACTTCATCAGATTCTGTTCAGGTAATCTCGATTTATTAGAGAAGTAGGCTTGCTTGAGTTGTGATATAGAATTTTGAAATGGTTCTTGATTTATAACATTTTTCGTCGACGCCTTCTAAAAGTTCAAAATTTCATCAATATCCCGAACTTCCCAGTGGCACCTAAGCCTTAATAATTTAAACAAAATTGCAAAATGTAAGCTCTTTTTCTTCTTTTAAAATCCTAAGCGTTAGAGAATTATATTTTTTCTCGTCTTTAAAATGAGCATTCTTTCCTGAAACTCCCTTTTAACTTGGAGGTTTGTTATTGGCAACTCAACTATTCTTGATCATGCCAGTTTTTTGACCTACCAGAAAATCTAAGTCTCTCACACAGTCATGCTATTTTTACTTGCGAGCGGTTGCGCTGCGGTCTTTCAGTAGAAGATGGATGATCAAAAAATTTTAAGTTGATAATAATATCATGTAATAAACTCCCTAGTTCTTAATCGGCAGAAATTATTTGCTTTGAAGTGTGACCTAATTAAAAAATAAATTAAATTAAATTAAAATTAAAATTAAAGTGTGACCCCCTCTGATATGAGGTGCTTTGTTGTAGAAAATTGATAAAAGGATCTGGAGTGAGCACGAGGGTAGGCCTGGAGTGAGTACGAGGGTAGGCCTGGAGTGAGTACGAGGTCTATTTTGATCGTACTCATCATCTCAGTCAATCTCAGCTACATTTGTTATCACTGCAAAGTACCCGCTTAATCCTAGAACGGAGCTCTTTACAATAGGTTGAATGACACTCGGAGCCATTATTCTTAGCTTGAATCTTTCCCTTGTTCACAACAACTGCAATGTAAAAAACAAGCCAGAAAAAAGGAAATTTTTATTTATTTACTACATCGACGGTATTGTAAGAAAATCTCAAAAACCACAATTTTCCGTCTTTATGTTCTTTAGACAAAACTAATAAGATTTCATTCATTCCTCATCGCTCCTTTTTTTTCGATTTTTGATGTACACTTTCATCTTCTTTTTGCTTTTCCTTATTCCTACTCCCACCAACTTTTTACTCTTACTTGCTCTTCTGTTTAAACAACTTTCTAGTAGAGCAATTAGAATAGAACAACACGATATATTCATTCATTCGTTCAAAAAACTCCCACGATTGCTCGCCCCAAGGCGGATTTTCACAGCATGTCGTCAATGTGATTTGCAAAATATCTTTTGGTTCAATCATCACATACCGATTTGAACGTGTACATTAAAGTGAGAAGAATTGAACTGCTTCTTGAGAATATCGAGCAGAAAAAAATTAGGTATTGGTTTTGTTAACTGCCGACATGAGGAAGATATATTTATTTTCCGAGAATTGACAGAACATGAGAATTTTTTTGATCTCCTTTTTTGTTCTTCTGAATTTCAAATAGTGTTTATGTGTATGCCAGCCATCGCAAAACACGCTCTCTTCGGAAAAAGACGAAAGCTTCGGATTCCTTCAATTTCAGAAAAAAAATGTGTTGTTTCTGAATTTTTTTGCTTAATTTTTTTCACAACTTTTTTTTGCTTCTGGTAGAGAGAAATATCTGACGATGTTCGGAATGAAATAAAAAAAAAGGGGGGGGGGGGTTCTGGAAAAATAAACTGAGGGGTGGTTTTTTAATTAATACGATTAGATATATTTTTTATCAACGAACGGAAGGAAATGCTCCCCATTTTTTGGACAATATTTCTTGCCGCCATTTAAGTCGCATTCAGTCTAGTGCTGCTCAGTTATTTTTTTTCTCCCCCCCACACTACATGAAGTTGGATGCGCTGCTTCAATTGAATTCATCGAACCGTGCCAAAATCTAACGGTCTACCTTGCTTGTTTGCAACACTGCAATCACTTGTTTGTATATTCTTGAATATTCCACTTTTTTTCTCGTTCCCTTCGACAGCAAAAATGTATTTTTGTGAGAATCAGAATCATCTTTCTTCTGATACTTCTTTTATAGGAAATAAAAAATTCAAGGTAAGATCGAAAAATCATTCTGACGTAATGCTGCAGTTTTAGCGTTCGTGCATTTTTTTATTCTAAAAATGTTACTTTTGGTATTTTAAGTTCAATGAATCCAAAGGGGGAGGGATGATTGAACATTTTTTGGTTATTTCCTCAGAAAATTAAAGATTTAATTCCTCTGAAAATTAAAGAAAATCAATAGCCTAATAGAACCGCATGAAGCCGATAAATGCGCCAAATATGAACAAAGGCCCGATTTACACAAGTTTTGTAAATCACATAAACTCGGAAAAGAAATTTCTAAACAATACGATAGTAATATTGCGCAAAATTTCACTAGAATTTTGAATAGTCTACTTTTTACTAAAATTTTGAATTGTCAACTAAAATTCATGTAAAACTTTAAAATTTCCTAATTAAAATAAACAAGACATGCTCTAAATATTTTTAAATTTTGACCTCCACAATACCGTAACCACAATTTTTTTTAATGCAAAAAGTTCTCATTTTGTGGATAAAGATTCAATAAAACGATATGCAATTCATTGCCAGCTCACAACATTGTTATTCAGTCGTTCCAATAATGAACGGCTCCGGTACAAAATGTGATTTCCGTTATTTGCAATAAATAATCATCGGAAATGAATCAGGAAATTAACAATGAGTCTATCCATCAAACTCTGAACGTCATTTAGTTAGTTTTTTGGTGTGTATGTGTTTTCTCATTCATCCAGAAGATAACATGAGAATTTTTTCGAGATGGTGACAAGTTGGATGGTTGAAAAAATCTTCGAT
The DNA here is from genome assembly GCA_964036255.1 of Caenorhabditis virilis. Classification (NCBI taxonomy): domain Eukaryota; kingdom Metazoa; phylum Nematoda; class Chromadorea; order Rhabditida; family Rhabditidae; genus Caenorhabditis; species Caenorhabditis virilis. The sequence continues at coordinate 12,177,874 of OZ038420.1, read as the reverse complement.
GAATGTTTCATGGCGGCCCTTTTTTTTTGCTTTAAAACTTGCATAAGTTTTATTTTCTGTAATATGATGAAATTGCTTTTATGCCTGGATTTTTTTAGTTATAATTGTAGGGTGGAGTCATTGGAAACAAAAGACTTTTTTGCAATATCCCAGTAATATTATAAGCTCCACTTTTAATATTATAATTTTGAAAGTCACTATACTACATATAAGAGACTCCACACAAAAAAACCATGAGCAATATTTAATATTTCAAATTATGTTTTAGATTGTCAAATTAGGTTTTAGTATGATGTTTTTATTATATGTCATGTACATTTGAAAACGCAATGTTTTACATTTTTCAAAGGGCGCGTTTTAATTATCTCCTTTTGACATGTTCTCCAAAAATAGGAAGGAAGGTTTATAGAAGAAGTAATCAACGACATCTAAAAACCATTAAACACGAATATTTTTCTTTAAGTTACAAAAAAAAACAAGAAAAAAACTCTCTCATTCCAAAATTAGAACAATTCTAGAAGATGGAACAACCAAAAAAAAAGCCTTTTTCCTTTTTCTCATTCATTGTTGTCAAAACTTTGATTGGGCTAGTTCATTAGCGTGTGGATGTGCTTGCGCGCGTGTGTGTGTATTTTTTCTTGGATGTGACGCGCGTGTGGTAACTTTTTCGTTAAAAAAATTAATCTTCGGATCGTTTTTAAGAGGAAATAGCGTCTGGAGCAAAAAGTGTCACTTTCACAATGATATATTTATTCTACGCAATGAAAAATAATATCAAACGAATTTCTTATTCTTCGTTTTCAGGAGATGGTTCTTCGGGCCATTGACTCGATTCGGGATAGTGTGATAAATGCATCATCTCCGACTACTGTACCATCTAGAGATATTCCAGTTCCATTGATGAAGCCTTCATCAGTTATTCCAACAGTTGAACTTGTCCTCGGGACTATTACATACTTGGTGAGTTCGCTTCTTTTTTCCTCGAAAATTTATAAGATATCTTTTGGAGAGGCAGAAAAAAAGTGCATTAAAAATGTAGTGAGTTTTATAAATTCAGATAAGTAGAACACATAGTTCAAAAGTTAAATCTAAAAAAAGCTTTTTGAATAAGAAAATGCTTATGAAATATTAATCAAAAGTTTCATCTTGAATAGTTTGCCAGAATTGATTAAAAAGTGGCCACTTATTGTAATACAATATAATTTTAATTAGAAAAAATTATACTTTCTACAGTATTTTTATGCCGAGTGTTAAAAGAAATACACAGTTTTTGCTTCCAGTTATCGAACTGTATGGAAGAGATTTCGATTTTAAAAAAAGAAGTTGAAAAGCTCCTACTGTCTCAAATTTTGCATAATGACTTTGACGTTTTAGCTTATAAAAGTTAAATTTATAATATCTCTAAGACTACTAGTTAAACAAGTCATACTTACGCGGTTATATGACAGTTTTTGAAAACATTTTTCAACTTTCTGAGCTAAATGAATTGAGCAGAAATTCTTCAGATCGGCATTAATACTTCCCCGAAGTTTTAAGACCAATTAAGAGCCGTCCAGAGGAGGCGTTAACATGAGGATTTTCCTAAATTTGAAAGATATTTAACCATACTATGAAGTCAAAAGTTAAATCCTGATCCATTGTAAAATTATTTCAGGTTATCATCGCAATGACAGTGGTAGGAAACACATTGGTTGTAGTAGCAGTTTTCAGCTATAGACCTCTTAAAAAAGTACAGAACTACTTTTTGGTCTCATTGGCTGCATCCGACCTAGCAGTTGCAATTCTTGTCATGCCTCTACATGTCGTCACTTTCTTGGCGGGTCAGTCATTTTTTTTTGTTTCATTTTTTTCTTGTTGCAAAGGAAAAATCATTGCTTTCTTCTTTCTCTTTTCCCTCGACCGGAAAACCGATCCAGTGGAGCTTATATGATACTAGGCCCGCACTAATTGCCATTTGACAACCGGATGCTGTTTGTCAACGTTGTTTTCCCGTTTCTGGATGTGCGTTTGAGACGATAGATTTGAATTGTGATTGCGTGTGTCGTTATTCTTTTAAATAAACGAGCAATTTTGGACTGCTACTTGAGAATTTTATTTGAATGAACTATATATAAATGTGTTGAAAAAAAAAGACGTTTTATATAGTTTTCAGGGCGAATTCAAAAATTGTAGTTTGTTCAAAAGATGGAAAAAATGGGAAAAAAACAAGTTTGTCGTTTAGAAAACGAGCAAAATAACCAGGGCAATTAGACTGAATAACTAAGTGTTGGCTTGACATAACACAGTTGCTTAAAATTTAAGATTGGCTCAATCTGCGACGGGTGTATTCTAAAAACTTTCTTGCATCTTTGTGAGAAGTGTGAATAATATAAAAGACAAGAGAATAATAAACGATTCTACAGTGTAGGGGATCTGAACGAGTTTGAACAAAGAAAGTCGTAAACTGAATTAAACAAAAAGAACATAAATAAAAAATCTATTCTTTTGGAGATGGGATGCAAGTTGTTTTTTGGCAAATGTTAATATGTAAAACTAGAATCAGAGGATTCAAAGTGTAAAAATGCTTTCACTCCTGGCTGGGCAATTTGATCCAATTTATACTACTCAAAATTTTGAATAAGATTAAGAAATGTGAACTTAGAATTAAGATTGATCTAACTTTCCTTTATTGGAAAAGGGTTTGACGACTATCAGCAAATACTGAAATATAATGCAAGTTACTGACAGTAACAGTTTCATTTTCGACAATATGATTGACCTGCTGACAATTTGGTGAGCATGATTCGGGAAAACATAGTTTTGAAAATATATTCAAAAACAATAGATAAAAAAGGCTTTATTGAAATCATAAGAAATTGGATGTATCCTTTAGAAAATGTTTAATTTACAGGTGGAAAATGGCTTCTCGGAGTAACTATTTGCCAATTTTTTACAACTGCCGATATTCTTCTATGTACTTCATCTATATTGAATCTATGTGCCATTGCTTTAGATAGGTGAATTGGAAAATGTATTTATTACAGTCAACATTACTTTATTTTCAGATACTGGGCAATTCATGATCCAATCAACTATGCTCAGAAAAGAACGCCAAAATTTGTCTGTATCATCATCGTTGTGGTATGTTTTTTTTTTAATATTCAGCAATCATTTTTATTATTTTGATGCACAAATTGGCATCATTTTCTCGTAATTGTGAAAATGTCGGTTCTAGAGTTTTTGTAGAAAACATAGATGTTTTGGAAACTATGCTAATTTTCATCTTTTATAGAAAAATATAATTGTTTTTGTAGGTATGGATTCTTTCCGTTATAATTTCCGTGCCACCAATAATTGGATGGAATAACTGGGACGAAGGCGATGAAGACAGTTGCGGTCTTTCGACAGAGAAGTATAAACACTTTTTTTTCCAGAAAACCACTCACTTCGAAAATCCTTTTCAATTTTTTTCAGAGCTTTTGTTGTTTTTTCGGCGGCCGGGTCGTTTTTCTTGCCACTTTTGGTGATGGTAGTTGTTTACGTGAAAATTTTCTTAAGCGCACGCCAAAGAATTCGGACCAATCGAGGTATGTGCGAAATTCGAACAATAGTTAGGGATTTCGAGGGAAAAAAAGATGGGGGCCAGAACAAAAAGGAACAGAACTTTGATCGTCACATTAGAATATGTTTGGAAACAATAGAGTACTAAAATAAAACAAGGAAGGGATAACTGAATTTGCAATGCTTACACTTTTTGGTTTGCACTTACATTAGCAAGGTTTCAGTGTTACGTCGAAACAGATGGAATAAGAAATAGTTATTCTTTTTTTTTTGGAAAACAAGAAATGGAGGGGAGGGAACATTTTGGAAACCAAATATTGTTTGTCTGAAATTTTTAGGATAACCAAAAAAATAGTGGTGGTTTCAATGATAAGAAAAAACACGAATCGATAATTAATGAGCATTTCCTACAGAATCAAGTTTCGTGGATTAATATAAATAAATGAATAAATTGAATTAAATTAAAGTCGACCGTTTCGCCCCTAAGCTAAGACGGTCTATTGTCAAGATAAAAATTTCTGGCCGCTCGTTTTGCGGAGTGTCGTTGGGAATTTACTCGCAACGCGACCGCTACGCGCACGGCCAACTGAGAAATTTGAATTTGAGCGCGTTGCGGTCGCGCTGCGAGTAAATTCCCAACGACACTCCGCAAAACGAGCGGCCAGAAATTATTATCTAATATTGTCAAGATAAATATTTCTGGCCGCTCGTTTTGCGGAGTGTCGTTGGGAATTTACTCGCAACGCGACCGCTATGCGCACGCCCAACTGAGAAATTTGAATTTGAGCGCTTTGCGGTCGCGCTGCGAGTAAATTCCCAACGACACTCCACAAAACGAGCGGCCAGAAATTATTATCTTGACAATACCAATAGTTATATTTAATGAGTTAATGTTTACCTCTTGCTTACTATTAGTTAATTCGAGTCATAAATCTTCAAAGCTCCTCCTAATGTTATTCCAAGGTTCATTAATTTCCGAAAGAGCTATTCATTTAAAATTAGGTCATTGACTAACAATGGTAAAAGCATCTTTGAAAACTTTGAACTCATCTCCACTATTTTTGAAAAATAAGAAAATCCGCTCACGTGAAAAAATAGTCAGGATATCATGGATCCCGTTGGAATTAATGGTAGAATAACATAAAATTCGAAAAAAAAAGAAGTTTTGTTAAATCAATCCATTTTTTTTCACAGGAAGAAGCGCATTGATGAGGATTCAAAACGCCGAAGGTGACGATGATCGTCGAATGTCTGTGAAAAGAGCATCAGTCGAATCTGCAAGGACTTCAAGCCGGGTAGGAGAGAAAACTCCATTGGTTGTCGTTGAAGGACATACGACAGTAACAACTCTTGCCGCCCAATCTGTTAGTGAATTACTTGGAATGACATTTTTCACTTTCTCTTTCATTTTTTTTTCACTTCTTCTAATCACACTTGCTCTAACTAACATTTTGGGTTATAGCTAAATAACGGAATTGGCATAACTAACTGAAAACCGAAACTAAAACCAACTTCTCATTTGTTTATTCTATTTTCTATTTTTTTCGTGCTTCTCCCAAATTGATCTTTTTTTAAGTTGCTGGTTACGTTATTTAGCCTTGGCAAGAAAAATTAAAGTAACGCTTTCTTTAAATATTATGTTGTACAGACTGATGGTGGAAGTCAGCCGAGAGAAGAAACCACAAAACATATGAAGTATCATAACAATGGATCATGTAAAATTAAAGTCAAGGAGCCGAAAGATGAAGATGAAGTAAAGTTTTTATTAGATTATTATTTGAATAGATTATCATTTGAGTAGTAAGAGTATTTTCGCCTGAATCACTTATAATTCACTGCAAATAATAATTCATAACGCTGCACTTTACTCTCAAAATGATTTCCTTTTCAGAATCCTACTGCAGTGCTTAGGAAACGTGAAAAAATCAGTGTTGCAAAAGAAAAACGTGCGGCTAAAACAATTGCAGTCATTATATTTGTATTCTCATTTTGCTGGTTACCATTTTTCTGTGCATATGTAATCAGACCATTTTGTGAGACATGCCAACTTCATGCTAAGGTAACAGGAAAAGATATAATTTAAATTTATTACAAAAATCTGATTTTTTTCAGGTTGAACAAGCTTTTACCTGGCTTGGTTATATCAATTCATCTTTGAACCCGTTTTTGTACGGAATTTTAAATCTAGAGTTCAGACGGGCTTTCAAGAAGATTTTGTGCCCTAAATCAGTTTTGGAGCAAAGAAGACGACGTTTGAGCGCACAGCCATAGAATTATTTATAATATTTACAAAATATAGATAATACTTTTATTGTTACGCATGTAAAAACTATTTAAGATTATTTAGAAACACATCTACTGGTAATTTTTAATCTCAAATTATCGACTCTCATTGTTCTTGATGAAACCAATTTAAAAAAAAAACATTTTCAGAAAATGGGAATTGTCACTTACTGCGTTTATGTATTTATTTTGAGCATCGTGTAATGAATGATTTTAAATATTTTTCTTTTGTTAAATGAAACAACAATAGGTATTTTCACAACGAGATCAACTGTAATTTTTATCAAACGATATAATTATTCAAAAATTAATTTGTGGGAGAATATTGTAACTAAAACGCGTTTGATTAACTATTTGCATCGATCCTATGATTGATGCACACCGCGACTAAGCATTATTATATCTTCATAAATGTTACGAAATAATTAAACAGGTTTCCATAGATGACTCATTCTTGAGTGACTGTGATGCATTAGTTCGATATACGCTTATTTTCCACAATTCCTATTGACTTGAGCCTCTGTCGTACTATTATCTTCTGAAATTTTAAATAGGATGTGATCAGTGTTCCGATGCGGATCGGATTTTTATGTAAATTTTTTAACACTTCCTTATTTTTTGACTGATTTTGCGATGCACCAATTTTGTGTTTTTTTTCATATACTGTTCCCTCAATTCTATTCCAAACGAGCTCCATAAACTGAAACGTTGCCAAAACACCTTCCAAAAAACAAAATGCATGAAACAGTAGAAGAATCTGGAACTAAATATGGTACACAATCAAACTGACCGACTAATCTTCGTATGTCTAAGTTCATGAATCTGATTATACTTTTATACACATTTCCAGACCTTCTCATCTTCGTCGCGAAAGTTTATTTATCATTATTTCAAAATACAGTTGTGTGAAGTTTACCAGATGTCTTTTGCTTGGAAATTGTTCATTTGAATTTACAATTTGAACAAAACCAAAATGAGTTCAATTAGTGTCGGTCAACGTTTTTTTTGAAAGCAATTACAACAGTGTCAACAGTTTTATACAATTTACAAACACCGTATTCTGGGGGCATAGAAAATAAAAAAGCAATTTCCAATTTCACAATTGACATTAAATAAGCGAATGATACTGTAAGATTCAGAAACCGCGTTATACAAAGTATATAGCTATTGCAAGTTGTTCTTATGTCTCCGACCAAATATGATTTAAAAAATAAACATGACGTATTTATTGATACCGATCTTATCCAAACATTATTTCATCTAATACGTGTTTCTTAATCCATGCTCATTTTCTCATAGTAGCTTAACAGTAAAACCATAATCCGTTAGCCGAAAAAAATCTTAATTCCGCATTCATTTCTATGCTCCACACAGTTTTTAATACCCGATTATACAAATACGACGCAACAGTTCTTTAGAGGTGTCGAATGGATTTTCTATCCTGCTGTTTCATTTATTTTGCCTTTAGAAACTTCGCAAAAGAAAAAAATGTGGTGCAGATTTAGAGATAATAAGTGCTGTTTTATGACTTTATTGTTATTTTTACAATGGCAAATAGTGCTGAATATGTGACGTCGAAAAAAGTGCAAAAATATTTGTATTGTTGGTCTTTTGATTACGTTTGAGCAAAAAAAGATATCTGGATATGTGGGAATAAGAAAAATTCGAAATTTTCTCAAAACTCACGTATTTGTCTCAAAAAAATTTTCTGTGACAGTGCGAAAAAACATATTTATAAGAAGTCGGAAACAACGAACAAATATGTAAAATTTGAATATCACCACAATAAATGTAAATTTTTACAGAATTTGAAAAATGTCTTCACTTTGTTTTTCTATTTGGATTTGTTTATATTTTTTAAATTAAATCATTTAGAAACTTACGAAAAAATGTACATTCACAATCAAACATACTATCGATGGCATAAGATTCATCGTAGCGATAAAAGTTCAAAACTGTTTTGAAATGGTTCACAAATCTTTTTTAAACATCTAAAGAAGAAATTATTTTTACAAAAATAAAAAAAAATTACTTCTCGATCAAGAACTTTGCCCACTCAAATTCCTGAAGACTTTTTTTATAATTTAATATTATTCGAGAACTAATGCTGTTAGAAACAATTTATTAAAAAAACGTTTCGAACAAACATTAAACAAACAAATTTTTCAACCCATTGGTTTAAAAAATGCAAACTTTGTTTGATCGGAGTTAAAAACTTCTTGAATTATCAAGAAACTGATATTAGAATTAAAAATTATTAGTGGTTTAAGAGTCATTTTAAAGAGTTTTACCAAATTTTCAGTCGTTTTACATTCTCTTATCTCCCGGAAAGTGTTAACTTTCTTCAAAATCGTTTTTTTAAAGCTCTCATTAAAGTAAGATTAGGATGATTCTTTTCCAGTAATTCATCATTTCATGTCACGATGTCACTAGCAGGTGTTATCTTTAAAGAAATCTTGTTGGATTGCAAAAAAGTTTTGGGTGCAATTTTTGAAGTTTTACTTTCGTCATATGATGTATTTTTTGTTGCGTCTTCGTTTTCTCATTACAAAAAAATCTCGGAAATGAAAATTGATAACGTTGTTTCCTGAAATAGAGTGTTGAATGAGGAAAAGGATTTTCATTAGTGAACGAAAAGGAAGTTGGAATGTTTGATGTTTAGAACGTATTTTTAACATTCATTTGTAAAAACAACTTTCGTTTCTGTGATGTGCGCATTTCCATATCAAAGTTGTCAGCACCATTGGCTATACCTGAAATGTTATATTTTCTAAACTAAACCTGATAGGAATGATAACTTTTTAGCAACAAGACCACTCTTGTTCGCATTAGTGTCATAGTACCATCATTTACTCGGACAATTCCACTAGCGAACAAGTGTGGCCCAACGGCCAAATTTCAGCAGAATATTGAAATATTGGGACAGAAAGCTTCCCAATTCGCTTGAGTGTCATAGTACCAAACCACAGGACAATGGCAACCAGGGAATTGGTAAGCCTACTACCAAATATAGAATGAATAGTTCCAAAAGTGACCATTGCAAGTAATGTTAATGGTATTCTCCGCAATAACCGGCATTTAAATACCTCCAAAATTGGGCGTGGCATAATTCTACACACCATATCTATGAGCACATCATACCCCAAGTGATTAGAGATTCTCAATCATTTTGGTAATAAAGAAAAAACACCAACGATGATGCCTTTAGCAAGATTATTGTTGTACATTAGAGTAGAAGGTACTATCCAATGCAGGTGAGCCATTCGCAATTTCTCTGCGCGCACCTACCACCTCCTACTTCTTTTTTGTGTCACAAACGGTGTGTTACTCACAGAGGGACACCTCAAGAGACACAGGTGATGAAAAACCGAAATTGCATGGGAATTCAAGAGTGGCGAGTTTTGGCGCGAGAAGACTTTGGTTCAAACATAAGCGCCGCGGCCGGGGGTGGAAACGAAAAGGAGCGAGGCGCTTTTTGCACCCTCTAACCTCTTGCAACTTCTCGTCGTCTATTTATCATCTTTAACGCGCACTTTCTCACTGTTAGGAACAGACTGTGAAACATGTACACTATTCTTCGAAAAAAAGTGTTGCGATTTTCTGTGTTTTTTTCCTTCATTTCTGCTCCGTCTTCGACATTCAATGTCTCTCAACTAATGGTAAAGGGACAGCAGGGGGGCAGAAGGAATAAAATTTGAAATCGCAACATTGTAAGACATTACAATTTGATAGAGTTGAAAATTAACCACTGATTGTAATTGATAGTTAACGATAACGGAATTTGACATCTTTGATTAATCAAAAAAGAGAATAAAGAGTTCGAGCGATGAAGGAAAAAAAAAATAGGGTATAATTTACAGAGATGTTCAATTATTTGAAAAACTACTTTACACAACTTAACGAACGTTAAACTAGAAAAAAACGCGTTTTTCAAGAATTCGCAACAAAATACCCACCTCCACGAAAAAGTTCGAATAAGGTGATCAATCAAGTTTGGTATCTTTGGGAGCCGTTTCATCGAAACGGGCGACTACGATTTCAAATGACATGGTGAAGGAGAAAAAAAACTGGATAAGGTGATTGATTTGCCTTTCAATTTTTTTCTATTATTCTCACGTTTTTGCATTTCTAGAAACGCTGATATAATGTAGTTTTTGAATTGTGACCGAGTTGCAACAATTGATGTTTGCCACATGATGGAGAAATGTGTAACATCTGCTCGAATTAGCAAAAACGTCGGCTTTAAAGTGATGTTTCAAATATTTTGATTGTGAGCTTGGTGTCAACTGTTACGAGTACTTCGAGTTTCATCGAGTTTTAAATTTTTTTTTAGTTGTTGTAAAGATCCCAAAAAAATCATAAGGTATGTGGTTTAACGGTCAGGACTCCCTAAAAATTTTCATAGAACTTTGTTTATAGTTTGAACGTTCTACAATCTAATACTTTTTTATTTTTTATTATAAATTATCAATTCTCGATAAACCTTTCAAGTGATTTATTTAATCTTACGGAGAGAGGATTACACTAGAATTTGTTTTTGAAATCCTCACAAATACACGGTTTGTAAAAGTGTACAACCCACACAGTGAACTCGTTGTTGCGGAGTTTACCCCTGCGCATAGTCGCTGTGGGTGAGGGATTTATCACTGCAGAGTACGCAGACAGTAAACAGTCAGCATGATCCCAACAACGGTTGGAGATGTGAAGAGACTTAGACACTAATAAGGAACCATGCACTGTTTGCAACCATATCCCTCCCCGAAAGGGCCCTGCCGCAGAAAAGTCCGCAACGACGGTGTATGTTCACTTTTACAAACCGTGAAATAGGATTTATAGCTTATTTGATGAACTTCTTGATCCCTAAAATTGTATGGACTCTTTAAATTGGTACAAAAATAATTTTTAAAAAAAATTACATTTTGTTGGAGGTCTGAATTAAGAATGATGCACAAAAAATAATGTATTCTTTGCGATTCAAAACATAACCTAAAATTGTATTGATGGCAGTAATTTGCTCTTTACAGTCTTCCTTCTTAAAAATTACAGTAATATTATAATGATGTAACGTGCATAGTTAGTTAATGGTTATGATGCAACCTATTTCAGGACATCAGTTATTATGTTAAAACCCGACAATTTCGCAATATGATTTTCTTTATTTAAAATTTCTCGACCTTCCTATAGGCACAGGCGAAGGACGAGCGATCCAATCGTACATTTTTTGTTTAGTGCCCCCTGTTCACAACGCATAACTATTCTGACACATTGAAAAAAGAGGGTGACAGTGTAAAAATATTTGTGTGAAAAATTGGTTACTGGGATGTGTAAAAAAAAAGAAGAATTTTCACAATTTTCATGGTTAGAGAAGAGTGAGTTGTTGAAAAGTGTTTCGAACTTCATCGTTTTTTATAGTGAATAGGAGTTTTGTTTCATAATTTTTCGGTGCCAAAGATTGATTAATTTCAAGAGAAGTTGGATTAATTGGCAGTTTATTTTTCATGAGCAAGTTTTTCTTTTTCATGAGCAGATGTCCAGGCGGGCGAAAAACGTTGGAAGGGTTGAAAATACGATGAATTTTACGAAGTAAGAGATTAAATCAAATCTATCAGTGTTATTTCTTTTATTTGCTCGAAATTCGAACTTGATATCCAACAAATTTTGAAATAAGCCAAATAATTTGTTAGTTTTTGTTATACGAATGTAATAATTGGGTTAACACAAGCATATACTCATGGAATGACCATTTTTTCTTACTTTTGGGAGAGTGTTGTGTGCTCTCAATTATCAAATCTTTTTCTTCATTATTTTGACTTCGAAATTTAAGATCCCAAGAAGAAAAAGTTTCGCAAACTCCTTACTAGTTAGTAGATAGTCTTCGTTGTAAAACCAAACAAAAATATTAATTTTTATTGTCGTTCCCAACGTCATCAGCTTTGTGATCAATTTCCAACGACTCTTGAAAAGACAGCTCTCTCGTATCTCTATATCATAATATTAGTCTTCTTTTGTCCCATTGATATTTGCATTCTTCTCAAAGCCTAGAAAAAAGTTTTTGCATGTGTTCAACTGGCAACACATATATTCATCAAACCAAAAAATCTCGCAAATATATTCCGTTCTTATCGCATTCTTTGTCTCCTTGATTTTTCTTCGAAACAGGTGCGTTACTTTTCTGAAGAGGCGCCCGTTTTTCTTCTTGTATAGGCGGGCCGTAGAGTGAGCGTCTGATAGATAGGTTTGTTAGCCCCACCCCTGGTTCAATGCACAAAAACGGCAGTCATCTCTCACTGCTTGCCATAACGGTTTGTTGATTATGCTTGATGCGGACGCTCTCATCAAGATGTCCCTATCGGGCATTCGTCAGTCGTCATTGTTGGAAATAAGCATACTATGACACTGAAGCGAATGCACGATGGGCTGTGATGCCAGTCCATTCAGCTAATCATTATTCTGTTAATATTCCGAACTGCTGCTTTTATTTTCTATTATTTTAAGGAAACCGATTCCTTTTTCGTATTCGTCGGTGGTCATTGCCAGAAAAAATTGAGCTATGACACTGAAGCGAGTGCGTAATGGGATGAAGGTGTTGTTCGCTTTTTAAAACTCAGGTAGGTAATGCGGCGAAAAAATCGGTAAGTCTTTAAAATAATTAAAAAAAAAAGAAAATCAAAACTAAAATGCTTTTCTTTTCAGAAACAAGATGGACGAAAAATCATAAAAGATCTTTGCTTCTGCTCTCTCACTTCTCACCACAGTGGAAAAAATGAACTGCTCGTTTTCACGATGTTAAACGATTAATGGTGGCAAAAAATGGATAATGATATGAGAAAGGATGGGATACGGGGAATTAGAGGTGTGAAACAACAGTTTATTAAAAAAAATCATGACAAAAATTTCGGAATCTGGAAAATTTGAAAGTTGCTGATTTGTTATTCAAAAAATAAGATTAAAAACGTGTCAATTGATAAGAACTTTGAAATGATAAAAAGATAAAAAGAGCACTGTTCTTGTGTTCTTTGATGGAATTAAACGTGGAATTTGATGAACTGAAAAAATTCACGTACAAATGCATACTATAAATGAACACCTGGATAAAAATTAATAAAAATTACACCTTATTGATAACGAAAACATCTGGCTAAAATTTGTAATGGATAAAAATTGCGAATCTATTGGAACTTGAAATTTTCGAGTTTTCCATTATGTATTTTAAACATGAGATGAATTAATTTATTGAAAACGTTTTTACACAATATCTGATAATATTGATTTTGAAATTGGGATGGGGAAAAGATAATACAAATTTATTACGCAGGTGTTCAAACACGGAGTCAAGGCCATACCTAAAACAATTAATCGAACGTGTTTGTTCTTGAATTCACTGAAAATTTCTATGGGCAATGGGATACATAATGCACGTTTCAATGAAAAATAATAGCATGATTGATTCAGAGTGGAAGCAAATTCTTTCGTTTTCCAAAATAAAATTGATTATCGTCAAACCAATGGAACAGTTAAATTCGAACCTTATCAATATCTTTAACTGGTTTCGAATCAAATCTAATCATTTATGTTCACCTTTTCAAGGCCGAATATCTCAATTTTCATCGTATCACTACGACAAACAAATTTGGAAATATGTTCGATTTCTTCTGAATCTCTTAATTTTAATTTTCCTAGATACGTTTTCGTAGGTGATCATTGAAGTTTGTAAATTATTTCCGAGTTGATTTAGGTTTTCATTTTTATGTTATTCCTGAAAAGATTTTAATCATTGCCCCACAGTTCATTTAATAGGGACAGCTTGACATGATAATGATACATATCACGCGGAAACAATTGTGTAGTCGGAAGCCTTCCTTGGATCAATGCCCGGAAAAAAGCGATGACGAGCGAGTGTTCGCTTGAACGCACTAGTTTTTATGAAATTCAATTGGATTGATGACGATATAAGGATATGCTCATAAATTAACATGATTTTATGAATTTGCAATCTAAAATTTGTGTGTTTCACAAACAATTAGTGGGGTTCGAGTTTTCACAGAATTGGAGTTGAAACACGAACAAAGCATTTCCCGTTTCTATTTCAATTTTGATGAATTTATTCATCCTTTTCGGATTTTAAAACTTTTACGGTACCTTGCTTTTTTCAAAAGTTTTTCGGACTCTTCAAAAAGTTATTTATAGACTGAAATCTATTTTACAGTCATCCCTAATTTCAGAAGTTCGAAATCTTTTTAATTTTGAGGACTTGTTTCTCTTATTCAAGCGAGCTTTAAGTTTTGCAATATAAAAATATATTGTGTAGTTATGAATTTTTAAAGGAGGGTTTTACGGAGATTATGAATGGGCCTGGGATGAAAATAGGCTTCAGACTCATTCCAAATCTCTATTTAAAATTTTCTAAAACCACCTAGAAGTCGAGAAAACACGCCTCAAAACGATGGCCTAGAAAAAAGGGCCACCCATCGAAAACTAGTCCGCAGGCATGAAAAGTCCAAAAAAAAGAAAAACGAAACATAAATTAAGATGAAAAAACATTAAAAAGGACTACTATAAGCATTCTGCATAACTATTTATCAACGAAACACGAAAAAAGTTCATAGGAAAAAGTTCGGCCAGGTGGGCCTTTTTTCTAGGCCATTGTTTTGCGGCGTGTTTTTTCGGCTTCTAGGTGGTTTTAGAAAATTTTAAATACTGATTTGGAATGAGTCTGAAGCCTATTTTCTTCCCAGACGCATTCATAATCTCCGTAAAGCCCTCCTTTAACAAAAATTTTACTAGAAAATAAATCATTATTATGACGTGAAATTCATTCAGAGGCTCGAAAGAAAAAGAGCTGCAAAGATCCACGTGGATTGCGATTTCACTTATTTTCAGATTGGGACTACGACGACATGAGAATTAAAAAATAATGCTTGCGGTCTTAGAAGCAGTGGAGACTTGGTGAGCAAAAACAATTTTCCAAAAAAAACGATTCTGTAGAATACTTTAAAAAATTGAAAAAATTGAAAATGTTTATATATCTATTTATGATATTGTATAACATTATTTCTCCAGCTTTTGCTTATTTTCAAACATCTTTAAACGATGTTCAAAAGTAAAAATAATGGTATTCCAGAACTAAAACGACAACAGTTCTTTACAAACATCAAGAAAATATCGTTTTCAGATTGATGAATGTTTTCAAATATTTATTTTTTCTGTTCATGGAATAGAAAACAACTGTTCTTATCTGAAATGAATTTTTAAAAAAACTCAATTACATTACTCTTTGCACAAATTAAAAATTCACAAATATAATACAGAAATTCAGATTAGAATTTACTTCAAATTAAATAACAAGCTTCAAATTTCTTCTTCGATTCAGTCGTTGCACAAAACCTGTTAGTTCTTGTTTCACAGAAACCGGCACAACAAGTTCTTCTCCCGGATCGCGGGCTGAAATACAAATTTTAAGTCATCTGCTCACTAAATATACCTTTAGCACTACTCATTTTTCTCAAGGTTTGTTTTGCACCAAAGCTTAATGCTCTCATTTCTTGTTCTCTGGCCTGAAATTATGTTAATTGTTATTTTAATAAACAGTTATTGTTTTCACCTTCAAAACTCGTTTTCTTTTTGTTGCCCATCTACTGTATTCTCGAAGTTGTTGAGCTGTTAACAAGGATACCGCCAATGTTTGAATCTGAAAATTAATAAATGAACAACAAAATATTTTTAATGTTGATGACTTACTTTTAACCCACGTAGACTTTCACTAGGTATATTATCATCACGCCAAACATTTTCAAACTCACGTTTCACTTCTCGACTAGCTGTTCGTAAAAATGGAGCATTCACTGAATCAAACTGCATCATAGCTACATCATCAAATGTTGTCTGTAATTAAACAAATATACGAATAACATGCACAGTTTGATTGATTGTTAGCAAAATCACAGTATATATATAACATTTTTGAATATAATATTTGTATCTCTACAATATTCGGATAAATCTTATAGTAAAAGCTAATACATAAAACTCAGGAAAACGAATGCACCGGCGTCGCACCGGCGTCGTACCGAAACCTGCTCCTTTTCAGCTCAAAAGATTAATGTGTTTTGATTTTCAAAATTTCGCACATTTTGTCTCAGTGAAAGTGCCACAAAATAAGTTTAAACATTTGGTGCATTTCAATTTTTTATCATTTTGCTTTCATTATTTAAATTTCATTATAATTACCAATTTCCTAGTTCAAAGAAACAAAAATTTCCATAATGTTTTGGAGCGGAACAATAAAATATCTTATTTTGTCTCATTATCCTTTTCCAATACAACATTTTAAGCCCAATTTTATTTCAGAAAAACGTGCTTCACTATGAGTAACTATTAGCTTTTAAACTAAAATTTCAAAAGATTTTTAAACTCATGAAAAAATCGTTTTCACACAAAAATAAACTACAAAGCTCACCTGATCTAAATAATCATCATCACTATCTGATAAACGCTTATTATTTGGATTCGAAGGTGTTTCAAGCAATGGAATCGGTGATCCGCCGTTTGACTGAAAACAAAATATTATATTTGTAGATTTCAAAAAAAAATTTGAAATACCGCGATATGATCAAACTCTGATGGTTTTGGTAGCGAGCCTCTTGAATTCTTCTTCGTGATATCTTCAGAATCTTGACTGTTGTTGGATGTAGCTTCTGAAATATTAAAAAGTTGAATCTATTTTCAAAACTGATAGTCACCAGAATCAAAACTGTTGACCACATCATAAATATCAGCCTCGATCAACTTTTCATGTTCACAAGATGTTCCAGGGATGTATGCCCTCCTGAAATACATAGTAACTTCTAAGAAAACTTTTAAAATCTGTTAAATACCAAATTTCTCGAACTTCTTCTTGTGCAAAAATGGGTAGCTGCAACAGATTTGTAGGAAGACCGCATTCTTTGCCAGCCTATATTAATTAGAGATTAAAAATTGAAAAAAAAATTGAAGAAAGTTTAAAGAACTTCTACCTCAATTGCAAATGAAAACCGAATAAACAATATAACGATTACGCAATGGTTCCATGAACGCATTTATAATAACAATAATAGTTCGGATATGGTATGAATATATGATGTAACAAATAAGTTGGTTGAAGTGGCAAGACGGTGCGAACAGGTAAGTAAGACCACCCAAGCTTTTTCTCCTACGTATTCTACTTCTTCCACTACTACTTCTTATTTTGAAGGAGTGCCAAACTTTAAAACCAGTTGCAGGGCTTGTTCTACAGCTGCGGATTACTAGCATACACAACTTTGCCTTCAAATCACTATATCAAGGACGGATGGCAGAGGGAAAGTTTTTGAGTGAAAGTCACTGAGGCGAGATGTGAAGACAAGAAACAATTTTTTTTGCTTGACGCAAAACATAATGTTTCTATAATTAAGATGGAAAATCTTTTACCTTGTTGCATCATAGAGAAAAACGACTGGTTTTCGAGATGTCGGTAAGCATGCATCTATTTTTGGCAAAGGTCAGGAGACATGAATAATGTGTTCCAAAATAATGGATTTTGTAAAAATCACTGTTACTTTGATACTTAAGTTGTTACCAACAGTTTAATGTCACAAGAATTTTGTTTTCAAAACGTTAAACAAAGGCAACTGTCACGCGCTGGAAAAGTAGAATTAGTATTTGTAGACACATGTCAAGATACAGTAATCTGGAAAAAATATTAATGGTAATTAAGACATCAGGTTCAGTAGTTAACGTATCACAGAACAGCATCACACGAAAATTGGTTAATGTTTTAGGATGAGATTCTGCATGTCTGGAAATATGATGTTTTCGGCAATTTTAGTTTCACAGCGGTAATTTTTTTTCCCGCTCATTTAAAGACAGCTATTCAGTTAATTTTACCAAATATGCACGATATACCAAAAATTAGTACTTTCTTTCAGCAATCTGATACGACTATTAAAACAATTTTTTGTCTAAAAGCCGATTTACAGCAGCCGGCCAAAGTCGGAAAAATAAAATTTTGAATTGCGGCGGGTCCGTGCGGCGCGGTCGTGGTCCGTGCAACGCGGTCGGAATTGGCGAGAAACACAATTATTTGAATGTGGCTACATATCGGTATTGTTCTTTGGACCACCTGGGATCCCATTCGAATTTTGATTTTTTGCCTTGAATTTGGATCGTGTTAACGGACAAGCTGCCTTTAACAGAGCCAAGCCCTGAAATTTGGAAACTAGTGACACTTTAAAGATACAAATTGTGAAGCTGAATCTAAAGAATAATTTATAATTTTTCTTTAAACAATAAGACTGAAAAATATTTCCCGTTTAATTTAGCTTTGATTTAAATTTTTAAAATACTGCCTCGATTTTTATTCGTAGTTTTGTTTTTGGAGTTGTGGAATGAGCCGAAAAACTTCTTTGAAATATCAAAGATTTTATAATGAATAATTTTCATAATTTTTATTATTGGATTTTTATTCGGAAGCTCACCATTTTCAGAAAAAAAAAGAATAATATTGTTAATATATATAAATCGCAAATTTATCTCTAAATGAGGTCGTAAAGGTGCGATTTGTCAGCACGTTGGGATCAGTTTGCGATATAAATTTCGATAAAACCAGACAATGTCTCAGGTTATAGTCCTGTTTCTTAAATAACTCTAATGTTCAGGAACCAACAGTGTTTGATTCTCTTTGTGATGTTTCAAAATTCACAAAACTGATAACATTTGGTAGTAATTAAGAAGATGATTTTAAATTATTACTCCATAGAATAAGACGATTTTTTTTTCTTCGAGGACCAAAGTAATGGAAATATTTTTTTATTCAAATATCTGAAAATACGATCCAACAGTTTATTTTAACGGTTTTGGAGCTCATATATGGCTCATATAGGGCTCATAGGAGCTCATATAGGAGATCTGAATTAATTGAAGTTTGCCTGACGTTCATTCATTTCAGAATTGACAAAATAATTGAAGTCAGTTCTACGGCAAGCACAAATAATTACAATTATAGAAATTGAAAAAAATTATCTAAATATTCCAGGCTCTTCACTAGCAATGTATCTTCCGATAATGCTATCATGATTTGATGAAACCGTTTGTATTTTTCCTTGTTTATTCATTCACTTTTCAATTTGTTTTGTGTGCTCCAGGTGCTTCGGCAGAAGAAACGCACCCAATGATGACCACGATGTTAGAACAATTTGTGCCACAACGATCAACCACATTAACGAGTCACTTCGACGGGAATCCATTTTTATTATTGAAAGCTCCGACATGCCACCATAATTTCTGAGACATCTTAATATAATTCTGCTTTCTAGAAATTGAAATGTGTTGAATATTTTCGAGTTCAGGATTTTTTTTTGAAACATTTCAAAAACTGCTAACGTTTAACAAATATAATTCTCTAATCTCATTTTTAAATTTTCTGTCAAAATGGAAAATTGAATTTTTAATCCGTATTTATGATAATGATGATTTTTAAGCTTTCAATCTGTTATTATGAAAATTATGGTAGTGAAGCACTTGAAAAGAAGAAAAAACCAAGAAATTAAAATGTTCACTTTGCATTTTTATCTGAAAAATTTGAATATGATATCTGTCTGAAAAAAATTAAATTTATCTCACATTCCAACTTAAAAACATTCTATAAGTTCAAAACTATTGGAAAAAATAATGTTCAAAAGACTTTCGATGCTATCACAATTAATTAAATTCAATCAGAACGTCTTAAATTCAACAAGAACAATAGTTCAGAACACAATTCCGTTCATTCTCTTCTCTTATCGCAACTACAAATTTGTTCCTAGAGAAAAAAAAACTAACATAAGAAATACACACTTTTCATTCAAAAGACGAAAAAAAATCATTGTCATTGGAAACAATAGGTGTGCGCCGATTCAATCACATCAATTCCATACCGACAGCTCACAAACAACTGCATATTGTTATACCCATCAGAAAAAAGAGTGATTTCGCACGCCAAGCACATTCACAGCTGTGTCCGCCCTTTGTCTAAGTCTCACTGCGTCCCTCCTCTCTTTTCATTTTCTCCTGTTTCACAAAAAAATGTTTAACGTTCGGAAATTTAGCTTAAGAAATCTCATACAATTAAACATGTTTGTTCAGATAAATCTTAGGAAAACACTCATAACCATATGAAAAATAACGCTTGTTTTCGCGTTGCGGTCGCGAGGCGGCTAACCCCCCTCCCTGCTTATGTTGTTCACATCCAATATTAGGTCACCTCAACCTCACACAGCCAAGGTTGTTTTATGGGCATGTTTAGGTTATCGGAGTTTTTGTAGTTCTGACAAGTTTTTCTACTTCCTTTTTATCGTTTTTTTATTCAATATTATTCTTTTGATGACTAATTTGTTTTTTACAGAAATCGTTTGTTGTTTTGACGATTGTGCAAGCCAAAATTTATCGAAAAAGGTGAGTATTTTTATTTTTTTTTTCTTTGACTGAAAACTAAAATGATGAAATATAATAGGTTTTATTTTATCCTGGTATATTGTTGAAAATATCCATACATTTTTAGATAAATAATTACGAAATTGCAGCTTGAAATGAAGTTTTTTGTTGAAATTAACCAAGTCTGTATTTTAATCACAAAAAATACACTTTTTAACGAAAAAAATCAATAAATATGAAGATAAAATAACAGCCTATTAGTCATCGTTTCCTGTGAAATGTTTTTCTTATGCTCTGCATTGAAAGCATGAGAACGGTGACGACAATGACTCACATTCTTTCCGTAATATTATTGATTCATCGTATCAATAATAGCATTAACATTTTTTTACAGATTGCTGCGTGGTTTACTTGCTTATTCTTCAGCTACAAGGCGACCAACATCAGTCTTCAATATCAATCGGTGAGTGTTTTTAAAAAGTTTTAAACTTTCCAAAAAAAAAGTGAATCCCGAGGGAAGTTGCAATTTTCTAAAATCCTCCAAACGCTTAGAAAAACGTTGGTTTCTCCTGTAAAAACTGAATTTTTGAAAATAAATATGAAAAAGTAATAAAAAGGGAACGAGAAAAATATCTATAAAAGGAAAAGAACAAATGAATTTGCATTGCAAACAATTGAAAATCGGAAAATCCCAGAAGTGGGAGTTTTCTGCACTTTGAGCTAATCAGCTTCGCTTCACAACAGCCATTTCGCTGACATGTTTGAAATTAAGAGTGAGGAAACATGTTTTTCTTTTTTTAGTCAACGATTTAAAAAAAATCCGACTGTTAAAAACTTCGATATGACTTGTCAAAACCTGATAGTTAACTCCTACAAGTGAAACTTTGATGCCTATTATCCTAGAAATATTATTTAACAGTTTAAACATTTTTAATTCATCCAGAATGGAGAGAATTTCAAAAACAAACAGCCACGTTAATTAATGAAGTTAGTTTCACAAATATTCATCATAATTGCAGCTCAAGAAAAGAAATTTAGGTAAATCCAAAGGTTGTTCCCGTATACTCATTTATTTAGAAAGATCTGAAAATATATTTCGATTGAGTAGAAGGCCAATTTCCTTGTCATAGCTCTTGCTTCCGTAGTCATAAATTCCTCTGTAAAATTGTAAAGATTTTCCAAATTAAGTTTTCTTTCGTATACTCATAAAAATCATTAAAAATATATCAGTATAGTGTAAATTGATGTAGAAATCTTCTTTAAAGATAATAGGATAAAAATTAGACTTCGAATTGTAAGAAAAATCTCTCATTAATCGATTTAGTCAAAAATACACAAAGAAATGATGAAATTTAACATTTTTGAAGGTGTAATTTTTTAAATATTTTCAAAAAAAAGGACGTTTGGCGAATTTCGTTGAATATTATACTCTTATTTTTGGTAATTGATGTTGAGCAAGGAATTTTGAAGAAAAACGGTTACATCTTTCTGGTAAACAACCTTCTGCATTCTATGAGTTACAAAAATTCTATGAGCTCAGGAAAAGTAGTATTGAAAAATATGAATTTGAAATTAATCAAGTCGGGCAATGAATTTCGGAAAACAACTGCTAGACATTTATGATTTGAGCCTTTTTACCGAAGTTTTGAAAGAGATGTTTTTGTTACAAATAATACCTTTGAATATTGAAAAGGCTCTTTTTTGAAGAGATTGATATAAAAACTGGGAGAAACGTAACTGACTATGATATGAATTAATTCCAATGTTGTCTCTTTTGAAAACTTTAATTTTTTAAAGCTATTTAATTAATTTGTTGCGCTAATCATTGCATCCATGCTTTTAACTACAGTCTTTTAATTTTTAATTAGTTCAATTCTCATATTTTTCATTCATTCCGGTGTCTAATTACCTAAATACACCAAAACTTCAATCCATATGGAGTATTCGTGAAAAATGAAATGGTGTCATTTGTTATGTTTGTGAACAGAATGCATCGATGAAATGGATGTATATCAAGTGCGTACGCGGTGCAACATTGGTTGTTAGAGTGGCTGTATTTGTCTGTCTAGTCGCGGCGGCGGAAAACGCGAATGCGGTGAAAAGTGCAAGAGAAGAGTCTATGTGGGCGAAAAAAAAACATTGGTGTGTGTTGTTGCTTCATCGATAGATTTGTGCCATATCTAGTTTTGTATATTTTTTTTTCGCTTCTGTTGTCAATCGAACTGTTGGGTGAGAGCGCAACGCGGACGGCGATGGCGGTGCCTGTGCAGCTTGCCGCATCGGCATCGGCTTCGGCGTCGGCGTCGGCACAGTGGAAAAAACACACACGCACACATTGATTAGCGGCGAGGATGAGAATGACTGGATGGATGGTCGAGACAAGAATCGGGTTGGGGGCATGATGATGGGGTGGTGTCGAGAAAAATGCAAACGAACGAATGAAACAGAAAGAGAAAGTGAATGGCAAAAGTGGAAACAAGAGGTGTTGTTATTGAACGAGTACAAGAAAAGCTGCCCGAGAGGTGTATGAGCGTGGCGGGTGAGAGTGACTGTGCGCATGCATCGTTGCGTCATAAGCGTCATCAATCGTCCCCCTACAAACATATATTGCCCCCTAAGGTGAATTTGCTGCTCTTAACACGCCGTCTTCATTAAGAAGAACACATTTAGGCGTTCAACATTTATTTTCAACCGTTCTTGAAGTGTTTTAGAACGTTTTCCTCAAACTGGCGAGTGATTATAGTTATATGCTATTCGTTCCCGGTAAGGGATTATGTAAGTTTTTTTTCTTTTTTTTTTCCAATTATCGTTTCGTTTCTTTTTTTTAAACGCTATCGTGGAATGAGATAATGGCTTTTAGAAATTACATAAGATGTTTAACTTGATTGTCCTTGAGATTTTCTCCTTCACTATTCAGCTTTCTATCGTTTTTCGACATGCTGAATACTGATATCGCTTTCGCTCTTATCTCGTAGATTTTCACTTTTGTCTTCACTTTCGTTCAGAAGCTAGTGAAACGCTGGGAACACATTTTTTTAAATTCTTTTCTAAAGGCACGTGACTTATTTTTCAGCACGTTTTTTTTGAGGTCTATGTCGTAAGCCGATTTCATCTTTTTTTGGTACTGTTATAGATATTGTGAATATTGTGAGACGTGCATTTTTGATATTCAAAAATGGAATTTAGAATAAAATCAATTTTCGAATGTCGTATTATATATTTTTTTAAAAATTTAATTTCAATATACCAATTTCTTGTTTTTGTTTACTATCTTGCTTTTCTTGGCAGCAATTTGATCATATGAAAAAAAAATAACAGTAACAAAAGAAATTTAATACTACATTACTACAAACGACCACTACTAATACTACTGCTTCTACTATAGTTGCCATAGTAAGCAAAAACAGAATTACATCTCTTTGTTCCTTCAATGGTTATTGTTGTTATAATGCTTTTGTTGTGTTTTGATCATACATTTTACTGATGGTTTTTTGTTGTCATCGTCAAAATTCTATTCTTCTCGTCCCCTCACCCGTCACATCTGAATTCCAAAGCGGGTGACCTCGATCATCAGAAGCGATGGCGAATGGATGGCAGAAGCGCGCCAAAAAGTCTTTAAAAAAATTGAGGTAGACAAGAGTGAGAGCGATTAAGAGGTAAAATCGAAAAGAGCGAAATGCATCTAAAGACTGTAGGCGCGCGCGCACATGCGTGCGTGCGTGCGTTTTCATTTTTCTACAACCCGTTTTTGGGTGGTGAAAGCGCCAGACGAAGACGTGAATGTTGTTGCTGTTGCGTTGTCTGTTTCAACCCAGCCTTTGTCGCAGTGCTTGCGCCCTTTTTGCTATAACAACGCATTTTTATCTCTCTCCCTCTCTCTCTCTCCCCCCACCTCACAATGTAATACGAAAGTGAATTTGAATGAGAAATTCTCCCTTTCAATTCACAAAATGTAACATTTTTTTCATTAATGCTGCTAAAAAAGCGGATAACGAGAATTGGAACGTTTGTAATATTATGATTCGATGCGTCAGAATACAGTTTTTTTTCGTTTGAATGTTTACGACAGACCAAGTTTATATGTATTAAAAAAACGTGTTGTAAACAGTTAGGCATTTTTTCAGTTTAAGAAAAAAAAAGTTTTTTGAAGTGTTCGCCAAATGAACACGGTCCTTTATGTTTACAAAAAGGACCGTTTTCATTTGGCGTAGTGGAACTATTAGGTTTTTCAAAAGCTTTTAAAATTACAATAGAGGGGACCTCGTCTCAAAACTTCAGTTTAAAAGTTATAGCAAATTTTTTATTAAATATCAAAATCCATGATTATTTTTTGTTGTATCTCTTCACGCGTTCTGCTCACCCTTGACACGTCATCAACTATTGAATTGCAATGTTTGTTGAGAATGAAGCCATAGGAACGTAAAAATTGGAATTTACATTTTTTTTTATTCTAGACACACCTGCCACGCCTTATTATTTTTTTTTCGTTTACATTGGAATGACGTAACAATGAAAAAAAAAGCGGGGAGGGTGGTGGACTGCTTTTTTTATTGCACTTTTGCTCTACGTTGGAGCATCATCCAGTCAAATAATCTAACATGCCGCCATTTGTACGCTCAGACATATAGACATACACATAACCGTACCCAATACATACGTGCGCATACACACAACCGCATTTGCCGGTAGGACAGGACAACTATCGGCGGGCGCGGAGACGATACCATTTCCGCGAGCGCGTTAAGAGGGGGAGCGGATTGCGCGCGCGCCACGATTTTGCGACCATGTCTTTCGAAATTTTTTGACCGGTTTTTTTCCCATCACGTCGCTTCACAGTCTTCGCGTTGTCACCCGGTTGTCGCGTTCCATTCGCTATGCAAAGTAGGGCCTCCGTCTGTCCGTGCGTCTTCGTGAGGGGGTTTTTGCTTGTCCCTGTGTATGTGTGTGCCGTTTCTGTCTCAAACATTCCCATCCAATTCGTTTCGTATGTTTCTCTGCGCCAGAAACGTGCGCTTGGTCCTTCGTATCGCGCGACACATTTACTCTTTCTCCATCGCACCCTCTTAATGTCTAGAGGGGTCTGATTGCACTCGCTTTGTATTCTATTCAGCGCACACACTAGCGCTGCATCATTCTTCCCACCAAATCGCCCTCTTTCACTTTTCAAATAGAAACGGTTTCTTGTACGATTGCACTTTCCCGCCAATGTTTCCATTTTCGTTCAACAATTTTTTTGTTGTTGTGAATTCTTTAAAACTTGAAATTCTTACACTTGTTCTTTAATCAATAAGTTGTTTTGTAAATCTTTAAAAACATATTTTTTCTTCACATTTATTATTTGTGAATGTATTGTAGTTTACTTTCGTATTAAAAACGTTTCATCAAATCTAAAACGCAAAAAAAAAACGTTTCACCGATTTTCAATTCATTTGAAGTTTAACCCAATTTTTTTCTGTTAGATCAACTGTCTTCTAACAACACGTATCATCATTGAGCGTTTTGAATCTAGTTCAACACGGCTTGTTCAGTCGGATTTTCGTTTTTCTTTTCTATTAAAACATTGTTCGTAAGTGCATGTGCCCTTTCAAGCATAAAACATTATTCCTATATCTATATCTCAAATTCCCCCCCCCCCCCCTTTTTTTTCGCCCATGCTCCTGTCGAGCTCTGCGATTTGTGCAGCTGAAGTTATTAGCTTTTGCTTTCCCACAATTTCAGGTTTGCTTAGGGAATTTCAGAATTGCTTATTAGACCACTTTTTCTTTTGCTTTTTTTGTTTTTAGTTCTCACGTGTTATTTAAGAACAATGATATATAGAAAAAATCCATTTTTCAGCCGATAAAAAGGCCATCAACCAATTGTATTCTATTCTATTCAATATTTGCTTGTCCTTATTATCATCGTACCTTCCTAATCTATTGTTATCGTGATTTTTTGTTATCGTTTATCGATTTATTTTGTCGCAAACACATTCTCCCAATCAAAAAAGTTTATTTCAAGCTGGAGGGTGTCTGTCCGGACTGTGCTATTAGGTGTATGACGACGATGCCAGCTGATGCGGATCCCTCATGGCAATATCCCATGGGTGCCGAAGCGGCGAACGGCGAGGTCGTTGGACTACGGCCACAAGTGACACCGCACACCACCAACGTGACAGCACCAGCAGCGTCCATTCAACTCCATAATCATCTACGAGCGCAGCAGTTGACGCACTACCCGGTTGAGACGTCGGCGTCAGGAACTCAAGCGCCATCTGGCATGAATTGGCCGGTCATTGATCCGAATACGATGGCAGCGTTGGCGCAAGCGCAAATGGCGTCATCGCATGCACAATTCATGTCGCTGGCGCTTACACTGGATCCGACACTTTTGTCACACTTTTTAGCATCTCAGACTGTGCCTCAAATCCCTCAACCACTTGTTCATAAAAAAGGTAGATATATCAAGTCTATTCATCAGATTATTTTGAATATATTTGCTTTCTCGGGAATAAAGATTAGTATTTTAACAATTACTAAAAAAAAAGCTTGTTGAACAAGAATAATCGTTTTATTAATTAATTGAAGATTAAATGTAAAATAGTAGCCTGAAAGTGACAATCATTTATTTCAATTAAAAAAAAACAAATTGTAAAATTAAATCTCTTTTCAGTATACATATTCCGAACAAAAACTAATCTTAATAAAACATATCAGAATTCTTATTTGCTATTACGCAACAGCCCAAAAATTATAAATCAATAGAAAAAGTTAATCTCTTGCTCTTTGATCCACTTACAAATGAACAAATCTAAAATTAACCAAACACTTTCGAAAGCAGGCATACATACAGTGACAGAGGGTGTTAGGTTAGCGCATTTTTCTTTTCTTTCGTTTTTTTTTTACCTCCCCTCCCACACTCATTTTTCCCATATAGACGTTTCACTGAAAAGACGTTTTTACGATTAAAAAAACCGTTTTGTTGTAAATGAAGGCCTTGAGATATACGAAAGATTGATTTCTCTTTTACAACGGGCGTTCGAACATAATATTTTGGTAAGTTTTTGCCGGTCGTTCATTTCACATTGTGTCAAGATGTATGTAATATCATCTTGAAATATCAATTGTGAGTTGGAAAACGATGACGATTTTTAATTCCACTATTTCATTAAAACTGATAAGACGAAAAAAAAAACGTGTAGATAATATCGAATTTTTTGTTTTTTTCACGTTTTCAATTGTTTTCAATTTTCAGCGGAGATGGAACTCCGAGTTGGGAACAAATTCCGACTTGGCAGGAAAATTGGAAGCGGATCATTTGGTGATATTTATCTAGGGCAAAATATCCAAACGAATGAGGAAGTTGCTGTTAAACTGGAATGCGTAAAATCAAAGCATCCACAGCTGCATATTGAATCGAGATTGTATAGGATTATGCTTGGAGGAATTGGAATTCCAGAGGTTTGTTTAATTAAAAATCTTGAGTGCTATTTTTATTCCTAATGGTTTTTTAGGTGAGATGGTGTGGATTGGAGGGCGAATATAATGTGATGGTTATGGAACTTCTTGGTCCATCATTAGAGGATTTATTCAACTTTTGCCAACGGAAGTTTACCCTCAAAACAGTCCTCCTTTTAGCTGATCAAATGGTATAATAAGAAATATTGTGGTTTTTAATTCTAAAATCTATTTTTTTCAGCTTTCTCGAGTTGAGTTCATTCATATGCGTGATTATATTCATCGTGATATTAAACCGGATAATTTTCTTATGGGTCTTGGAAAACGCGGTAACCTAGTATATGTAAGTTTTCGATTTCATCAAACAAACACATCGGCGCCTTTTTTTCTCTATTCAGATTATTGATTTTGGCCTTGCGAAACGATACAGAGATAGCAAAAACCAACACATTGGGTATAGAGAGAATAAGAATTTGACGGGAACGGCAAGATACGCAAGTATCAACACACATAGAGGGATTGGTATGAATCTATAAGCTAAATGTATAAAATTTGCTTTAAAAAATTTGGTTTTAGAACAATCGAGAAGAGATGACATTGAGTCGTTAGGCTATGTGTTTATGTATTTTAATCGTGGAACACTACCATGGCAGGGATTAAAAGCGGTGACAAAGAGACAAAAATATGAGCTGATATCGGAACGTAAATGTTCGACGAGAGTTGAAGATTTGTGTGCAGGTTATCCAGGTAAGAATCGCCAATCACAAAATTGTGTTATCATTTTTCTCTTTCAGAAGCATTCGCTGCTTATCTGAATTACTGCCGAGGGCTCGGATTCGAAGAAGCACCCGATTATTCTCATTTGAGACAATTATTCAGGAATTTGTTCCATCGACAAGGTTATTGCTATGATTACATTTTTGATTGGAACACTTACAAGTGAGTATTCTTCCTCGAGTCCCGCATCAATTTATTCGTTGTATCATTGGGGGAGTTATCAATTGCAGAATTTGATGTCGTCCCTTTACTAGAGGTCCGAAACAGTTTGTTTTGTTGTATTCTGTCTCTTTGTTTTCTTTAGATTTTTTTGCGTGTTTTTTCCTCTTTTAGGGGAAAAAATTAACAACGAAAAAATCTAAAGATTACTTGGAAGCTTTTCACTACGTGATTGTCTCTCTATTCTTCAGTTTTCTTTAGGCTATTTAGTATATTTCCAGGTTCCGACGTCCTGGGGTTTGCTAGCATTTCCATCAACAAATGGGTAAGACGTTTTTCTTTTATTTTTTTCGAAATCCGCTTCTTGCACGCCTGTTTCTTGAGATTGGTTAAAGAAAAGATAGAGAGTACTTAACAAGATGTTCCTTTTCATAGAAAAATAAGAAAAAAAAAATCAATAGTCAGGTGCACGCTCGTTATGTGTCGTACTAGTTGCACCCATTTTGTACCCAATGGGAGAAGGACTACTGAAGTGGCGGCGGCCGCGGCTAATAATTAGCAGAAGTGAAATTGAAGAAGCGGGGGGCGCTCGCGTTGCGTAGAAACATAATTGAATAAAAGAAAATCTTATTAATCTCATTTATTTTTGTTGTTTCCAGGATTGCGTCGAACTTTGGTGCGAATCAAGAATATTACAATTTGGTGTTGAAGCAATTGTGTCTGCAATGATTATGTGGTTATCGATTTTTTTTCCCCCCGCCTCTCAGCACTTTCTAACCATTTTTTCATTATAGTTATTCGAATTCTCCCCCCCACTATTTTCTTTATTGTCTAGCCAATTTTACCTCTGTCATCATTTTCACTTTGCTTCACTTTTAATCACTTCTTCCACAAAATTTTTTAGATTTTTTTTTTAAAAACGCATTTTTTTGTAATTTTTTGTTCCATCTGTCATCAGCTGAAACTCCACCAGACCTCGGTTCAAAAATTCTGACTGATTTGCTCTTTTGTAAAGCGTTTTGAGGTATTATAACATTTTTTAAATCTTTTTCCGTTAATTTTAAATAGAATCAGCTAGTTTTTGAAAACGGTGGAGTTTTTTTTTAAATTCAAAATGTACAGTGTTCCCTAAAATTACTGAAACAAGCCGTCTTCCTCTTGAATTCTCTGATTTTTTCAAAAAAAAATTAAATTCTCTCTCTCTCTCATTGTTTTTACGTGTTTTGATGTGGTATCAATACCTCTAATCCCAAAATTCAAACAACCTTAAACCTCTCATATTTTTCAATTTCTTTTATTTTCTTGAAAAGGTTCTGCTGATGTCGAACAATTACTAAAAAAAACTAAAATCTGAAAAAAATCACCTTTTCGAAATGAAGAAAATTGATTATAATTTTAATCAATTTCACATGTTTTTTTTTGTCCGGAATTTCTTGTCTCAATTTATTTACTATCTAGGATGTTTAATTTGATGTTTCGCTGGTGTTGATTCTCCCATTCTCTCTCTCTCTGTATCATGTTTTTTTTTGTCTTTGAAATGTTTTGTATTTTGAAATTTTCTTGTAAACTTACAAGTAGGTAACGAATTGTACAACCGATCTATATGTTCTAAATTGTTTCTAAATTAATTTCTCACCATTCCAACGTTTTTTTTCTTAAATTTTGAATGAATTATTGTCGGATTGTTGATTATTCATTTGAAAATGTATCAGCAGTCGCCGTGTGTCGTCGAATCAAAAACTCGGAACCGTCGCATGTGCGGGTTTTTTGTCATTTTTTTATAAAACGTTCTAGCTGTATTTTTATTCATAAATTTTGTGTTTTTTAAATTTTTTTTTCTGTTTTTTCCAACAACTCACTCATTCTATGTAAATTTTGTAATCGTTGTTGAAATGTGTAACTGAAATTAATTGTTTTTATTTTGTTCTCCTTTTTTAATGTTCTATTTTGCAATATGAACTGTTTCGAAAACTAGAAATGTTGTTTGTTTTCTATTGAGCAAGAAAAAATTACAAAAAAAAACATAAGATTTTGAGTTTTTTTCTAGGCTTTCTGTTTTTTCAAGGAATTAAAAATGGTTGACTTGTGAAAAAGTACTTCAAATAAAGGGGGTATTTAACTCCTGGTCTTCTAAAATATTGCGGTTTGTTTTAGAAATATAATCGTTAAACTGTGCTCATAAAATGTCACCCAGTCATTAATAGTAATAGATAAATAATCATAATTAATATTGATATAAAACATTGAGATGAAGTTATGGTAGAATTTTAATACTGGCTACAATTTCAGCAGCGGTCTTGCTCTTCGTCGTGCTTCTGTTTGCTGTTTGAATCGCTTGCGGGAACAATGTGTTGGCAAGGAAATCTTTAGCATCTCGCCAAATTTGAGCCTGTAATTAAACGTTTTCATAAATGCTTTTTTTGTCTGGCAGTCATGTTCACTTGTTTTCGAGCGCTATTGGCAATAATTTGATTGGTTCTCACTCTTGAATACCTATCGAATGTTTCACCAAGGGCGTCTTCAATGACTTCCATAAGTGCTTCACGCTCCTCAATCTGCAAGAATTTAATTGTTAGTTTTTAGTCTTTGGTTTAGTGGTCGGATTGTGGAAATTTCGGTTTTTAGGATTTTGTGAGTGCCTTTTTATAGAAAATTGCGCAATGTGCTACTTTAAAGTAACATAAGTAACTGACAAAACAAACAAATTCAAGTTTATGAATCACATTTCTGACAAAATCAGAAAGCTGGAGCATCTGAGATTCATCCCGGCTCTTCTTTTGGCTCTTCTTTTGTACAAAAGCTTTATTCATTTTCTGAGTTCTTTGCAACGTGAATTTTCTGAATCCTTTCAAGTCGATATTAATCAAAGTTCATTTATAGTGAACCTGATGTATCGAATGCATTGCTTAGGATTTTGTAAAAGGGGATTTGTAAAAGTCGAGATAGCGTTTCATGAGAATTAGTGAACGCTTTCCCCCACCCTCCGACATTTAAATCAAGTGTACTGAAGCCTTTTTGCTGAAATTTTGCAAAAAATATGACTTGTTTGTAGTAGGAATGATTTGTAAATGGAGCACTGCTTTCAATTAACTTGTAGTTCAAAACACTACCCATTTTTAAAGAATGTTTGAGAGCATCAGATTTGTAGTTTTTCTGAGAGCTTCAGATCTTTAATCCTTACGTCTTGCAAGTTGACTGGTGCTTCACTTTTCCTGCGTGGAACGATAACTATAGGAACGGAATCCGTTTGAGTGGATCTTACGCAATTCAGAAATTCGACGCTTGCAGTTGAAGTGTGTTTGTTCTGCAAATGGAGAAGAAGAATAAGGTAATTTCCATGGAGATCACTTGCCGTTTGTGTCGCCATGTCTTTCAAATCTCGACTGACTGGGGACAAAAGAATGTTAGCATATGTATCAGCTGTTGGTTGTATCGCATATGATGGTTCGATTATTGCTTCAATGTCTTGAGCGGATTTTGATCTAAAAATAAATAAATGTGTCATATTATCGAGTTTTCTACGTCATCAAAAATAATAAAATAGCATTATGACAAGTCCAGTGATGATATTACCTTGGTGGGAGAGCAACTTCTAGTGAATCATTCGTTGGCCTATTAATTATTACTCCGTTTTGGCGCTGTCCCAAAGAGGCAAATGTTCGCCGCGTGTCTGAAACAACATCTGATACTTATAAATAATTCATTCACATTTTGAATAATAAAACAAACTTTTATTATGTTGTATTGAAAGATTATCGTTCAACCTAATTCCTGTACGAGTTGATTTCAGAGAAGTGTCAGATTCGGATGATGTTTTATCAATCGCCGCTTTTGCTCGTTCTTCAACTGAAATTTATAAGATAGTAGATAGTGGCTTTGTTTTTTGAAAATACTTTGAGAAATGATATCCTTTTCTTTTCTTGTCCTTGCTGTTCGTGTCGCGTTGGTCAATTGTGGTAACGTCACATTTTTCTTTTTCTTTCTTGTTCCTGGAAAAGTTTTTAAAAATTTTATATATATTTTTTAAATTTAATTAGAGTCATATTTGGGTAAGCTGCGATGGAATTATTTAAAAAACAATGATCCAGCTCTCAAGTTCTAATAATAACGTAAAACCTTACATAATTCTAGTAACAGGAAGCCATAAACAAGGAAACCTTAAAAATATGTAGCTCAATTGAATTTATAAGTGTCGCACTATAAGAGTATAATAGTAAATAATTTGACAAATGTTATTAATCATTTTTAGAATCCGAAAAGCTTAGAAGATAACTTGAAAAGTGGAAATTCTTTGAAAATCCCTATTAAAGAGAGCTTTTCCGGTTTTTTCAGCCCTACTTTTTTCCAAATGTTAAAAATCCATGCTTTGTCTTACGATCTAATGCAATTTTTAAAAAAAAATCCCAGCTTAAAAATAAAAAGTTTGAAGTAGTGGAACAAAGTTCTAAAAATTTGTTATCTAATTCCCGGCGTTCGCAAATTGTATACGAGCAGGCATGTTAAAACGGAGGAATACGGACCCTCCGCATCCCAAAAAAACGGAGGTGGAGCCTCCGCTTCCAAAACAAAAACGGAGGGGGAGGCTCCGCATCCCAAAAAAAACGGAGGTGGAGGCTCCGCATCCCAAAAAAAACGGAGGGGGAGGCTCCGTTTTGTTGCCCCCTCCGTTTTTTGAACGTTTTACACCTGTTACAGGTTAGAAAAACGGAGGCGGAGGCTCCACCTCCGTTTTTTTTTGGGATGCGGAGCCTCCACCTCCGTTTTTTTTTGGGATGCGGAGCCTCCGCCTCCGTTTTTTTTGTGCGCGAATGCGGAGGGGGAGGCTCCACCTCCGTTTTTTTGGAGGCGCCTTAAAAAACGGAGGCGCATTTAACATGCCTATATACGAGATTGGTGGATATTCAAATTTTTAAAGTTTTTAAATTAGGAATCAATGTTAATCAATGTTATGAATTCGAAAATCCAATTCTACAATTGAAATTAATTTTTAGAATTTTTCGAGTTTTTGTTTTGGATTTCTAGAAGATTAATTTTGATATTATATGTTTTGTTTAAGAATTAGGATTATCAATTGCAATTATTTTTTTGCTTGGAAGAGAGTCGTTAATGTTCATGATGGACATAATTTTCAAAACCACCTATCGGTACAATGTGACAAGATCAGTTTGCAAAATAGGTTTATTGTATGTCGCCAGCAACATTAGTTCCTTATTTTCGAAACAAGGAAGAACAGGCCGAAAAAAATACACAATGCAACATGATTTGGAAATTGTTCATTCCTTTTTTGTTATTTATAAGGGCTTAATTTTTTTTCGCAATGAACAGAACAGAATCTTGTCCAGAATATAGGAAAAAATGTATGCTTCATCCTGTATGGTTTTTAAAACCCTAATATTCTCCGAAAAATTTCAAGTTGAAAATTGCACCGTAATCTATGTAGGTATATTGTGTGTTCCAGATTTTTTTCAGATCGAGGCCAGAGTCGGATCAGTTCCAGATTTACAAGTGTTCATATGATTGCATAAATTAGCAAATAATAATTTTGCACTTGCCAGAATTAATTCACTATCATCAAATTATAGCTAGATTCTTACTACATGATGACGCAAACTGAGAATAAAAATTAAATAAAAAGGATTAGGATATTCGTAAGCTGCTTTTTGGTGAGACATGATTATCAGTCTCTAATTCAAAAACTCAAAATGTATTTTCTTCTTTTCAATTCAATGACGTTTTGAAAATAATTTGATTTAGTGAGTCATAAATACTTATTTCATCCGTTTTTAAACGGAAGATTTTGAGATTTTGTGCTCATCCTTATAATATACAAAAGCGTCTTTTCTTAGTATGGAAGAGAAGAGCGATGACTACAAAATTTATCTAACGAAAATACTGACAAGAACTGAAGAAGATTTGTAAAGTTGGGACGTAATGCAGAACGTATCGAGCGGAATTTCTCAAACTTTGAAAGTTTATCTCATTTCGATGTTCATTTGTACTCATCTTTGATTTTGTGATAAAGATTGTATGTTTTCAGGAAAAGCTGGTGGAAAACATACATCTTTTCTATCGTACATATGTATGAGAGTATCTGCGGATTGTGAAGCTTCCAGGCCTTATCGTATTCATTTGTCACTCTTAAGCTTCATTTAATTTTTGGTTTTCGTTGCAACAAAAAGAACAACCCCGGTTTTCAAAACAATTTAGATTTTATCAAGCTCATAACAGTCCCATTTTTTATAAAATCTTTCAAACTAACCCTTTTCCATTCCATTCTCTGCGTCTCTATCTTCAGGGTCTACGAATTGAATTCTGAACATTAAAAAACTTCATTGCAAGTCATTTAATCACAACGAACCTAGTTAAGGTTCATTCCGGTGGAAACTTTTCAAAAACCAGTATTGTCCAAACAAAAAAATAACTTACTGTCCAGGTCTGATAAGAAATGGTAAATGGGTGGAAGTTTTGCTGCTGCCGTTGTTGTTCCTGCTTACGTCATTCATCGTATTCGGTCTGCAAAATATGGTGCTTTGATGCAGAACAGATAAGGTGATTGTGGGGGATGATGAATGTTTCTCAGAAGTTTGAAAATAAAATTAAACGGAATATAAAAAAACAAGGTGGTGCAGCATTCAAAACGACACACGCTGAATTTTTTATTCTGGTTTACGTAATTGAGCTATCTCTCATTCATGAAAGCATTCATCTTTTTTCTAAAAATACTCGATTTCCGGATATTTTTAGAAACCTTTTTTTATGAGTGTTGTAGAATACATCAAGCAAATAAAAACAAAATGCGTAAGAGAGAAATATTCAATTTTATTCACATATCTGTGACGCCGGAATCAAAAAGAACTGATATAGTGTTAGAAGAATATATAATCCAAGAAGTGTTTACCGACATGAATGAGTATTAAATTATATTTCTATTCAAGGTAAAAAGTTTTTATATCAGGATTAACAAGAGTTTTCTCTTTTTTTTTGAATTATATATCAAGGATATGAAATTTAGTGTTACGCACAGGTTCTTAATAATAGAATTTTTAAAAAACATAAAACATACGTATAAAAGTGACGATATCTGTTAACACCTCGAACATCGGGAACATATTTCGCTCTTATAACTGTATTTTCATATTTACTACCGATTGACTCATTTTGTAGTTCAATTGCTGCAATTCTTTCCTTAACCGAAGTGCCACGTGCTCTAACTGTTGGCATTCTGTAAGAAGAAATGTGGACAAACTATATTTTATTATATCATTAATTCGGTTTATGACACAATCAACTAGTTCGTCAAACAGATAGGATTTCCGTTTTTTGCAAGATAAGATATACAGCGGTAACTGATTTTTGAAAAAAAAAGAGGAGAGATATAGAAGAAACAAAAATCAGAAAAATTCGTATCAATGACGACAACAGTAAAGCACAAATCAAGAGTGTTCACTTTTTGGACGTTCCGATACAGACATATTGATATGATGATAAAAATGCGGAGAATGATTGAAAAATACCGAAATTCAGAGTTTTATAATTGAAATATGGAAACTACTAAAGTGAACTGAATATTTCAAAAAGTTTGACAGAAATTATTAGAAGCAGTTTTTATAAGCAACACCCCGTTTTAGGATTTAAAGAAAATCCCGCTTATAGAAGGATCGGTATCCGTCTATATTCGTCTCGTTTTCTTTCACACTTTTTATCTTTTACTGCTCTCCGTGTATTGCGCACTGCATTTTTGCTCATCTTGTTTTAAGAAGATTATATCATATCTTTTAGCTTCTTTTCCTAAAAAATATTGTTTAGTTTTGGAGAATTCTTCTTTAGTTTGGGATTTGCTTGGAAAAACCGATTTAAAAGTGATTGTTTTTCGATGTGGGGTTTTGACGTATTTAATAAATTTTGAAAAGTTTATGATAAATCCAGAGTTTTATCACATCGTTTGATAATATGTACTCACTACAAAGCGAAGTTCACAATATGTAAAAATTTTCACACATTTCTAGTCTTGGTTTTTTGTAATGATTTAGCATATAAAGACTAAAAACCTAATAATATAAAAAGTAATGGTCATAATTAAAAACTTTGCTGACAAAAGTAGTTTTTATGCGTCTTAAACTGTACAAAAAATTGAATTTCCAGCTAATTGTGTCTCGTCTAGCGGTGGCTATCATACTATTTCCGTTTGCAAAGTTTTTGTATCCTTCAAAAAAAAAGTGGCATAAGTTTCCGACGCTGTGATAAAGAAATTGCTTTTACCATTTTTCTCGTTTCGTTGATAGGTACGCCCTCAGATATCTCTGAAGGTGAGAACAAACAGATAGATGACATAACATCATCTTGCAACTCGATGGCCATTCCAGAGCCTAGACACAATGCCAATAACCAATTTTCAAGGGCATTGTGTATCAGAATCAACAGGTCCGCCCACAAAATTAGGTACTATTTAAACTTGGGCAGATTACTTTCAAGTCACAACTTTGTCAACCCATTCAAACAGCATGCAAGGCCTTATCATCCTCGCTTTGACCATCGCTTCGACTCAAGCCTTTTTGTTCGGAAACTTGGGAAATCTTTTCGGAGGAGGAGGCGCTTGCGATCCATGTGCCGCTGCAGCTGCAGCTCGACCAGCTCCATACTACCCACCACAACCATCCTACAGCCCAAGCTACGGCCAAAGCTACGGCCAAAGCTACGGCCAAGCTTCACAGGGATACGCTGTTGCCCGACCAGTCTACAATCAACCACAACCAGTGTACAACCAACCTCAACCAACCTACAGCCAACAAGCTCCAGTATGACTTGCTTTCCCTAGCTTTAAAATTTCCCATTCTTTCAGGTTTACCGTACACCAGTCTATCAATCTCAACCATCGCCAGTCCAATACCAATCGGTTGCTGAATCAGCCCCAGCATCTGCTGTAAGAGAACCCAGTTGAAAATTGATTGTTAAACACGCATTTTCAGGCTTCTGAGTACGTCCAACCACCACCACCACCACCACCATCAACTTCATACGCCACTGGATCCGCCGCTTCTGGATACAAGAAGTTCTAAATCTAGACACTACGATAGAATTTTAAACTGCCAACATCAATATGATCTATTTTTTAAATGTTATCTCAGGATTTTAACATTCTGTTTCATGTTCCTTGCCACGAAATAAACAAGATTTTTTTCTGAAACTTCTTCGCTTGAAAAGATTTGTTTGAAGTAGATTTTAAAAAGTTCATCATAATTTAACCATTGCAGAGTTGTGGGGAAGGAACCAAGCAATAACTTATTAGAAATTCACTGTCGGTCGAACGTTGTTTCATGCCAGGATGAGATCTTTCAGAACTGAAATTTTTTTACATGACCATGGTGTATTCTTTTAAATATGGTTGAATTGTCACAGAAAAGACATTCCAAAACTGGATGAAATCAGAAGAATATATTAAAATTATTAAATATTAGCTTTAAAAAATAATTTTTAGTTGCAATTGAATTGTCATATTTTGACGTATTTACATTAATAAATTTTGCTCAATAGTAATTTCGATGAGTTGAACAGGGATAGCTAAATTGAGTTCAGTTGAATGGGGATTGAGTTAAGCATTCAATTTAACCATCGAATCCAAACTTTGCAAAACCAAAACACTAAACTCACGTTTACTTTTTTTTAACCGCTGCTGCACATATTCCAACTACGGTAAAAAGTTCTTTGTTCGGCTATTGTGTGGGAAAATAAATAAATGCCACAAAATGTCCACAAAAGGGGGTATCTATTGCGTTGGAGAAACCAACAACAACGTTCGTTCGTTGTTTTCATTTAAAACATCTACTTTTTCTCATCAGTGTGCGTTTGAAATATATTTTTATACAATTTTTGACTCAACGCAGTTTTTGAAATTGGCTGAATTAATCTATCAATTTAAAGAATTTCGGTGCCGCTTAAATATTTTAAAGCTTAAAAAGTATAATTGTGAAAAGTTGGTGATTTTAACGAAAACAAATTTTTCTACGTATTTTGCTATATTTTTCTACGACTTGTAGGCTTAATAAAAAACTGTATATTA
This sequence comes from Caenorhabditis virilis, assembly GCA_964036255.1. Lineage (NCBI taxonomy): Eukaryota > Metazoa > Nematoda > Chromadorea > Rhabditida > Rhabditidae > Caenorhabditis > Caenorhabditis virilis. The sequence goes on along the minus strand of OZ038420.1, from coordinate 12,139,198 downwards.
ATAATTCAAAGCGAAAAATTGTTTTTTTTTTCTATTAATATAAAAAATTGCAGCAAAAAAGCTAAAAAAAAGACGTATTGGATTTTTTTTCACTCATGACTCATGTTATTTTGGATAAAATCAGTGAAATCTTTTACATTTTCTCCCCCACATTGTTGACCATTTGTTGACCAATATTCACAGCTTGATTTATCCTCATTTTCTACTTTTTTTCAAACAACATTGAATTATTTTAATACTTTTTTTCAGTATTCCTCCAAATTCGTCCAGATAAAACCAGCAAACGATGCAATCTCGACGCATCAAATTCTCAATGAGTAATAGGTGCACAACTCTCGTGAAGCAATGGAAAATGCTGTCATTTTTAAAGGGTTTGAATTTATATTTTAAAAAAACCAAAACGAAAAGCAAAATATAATATTTTTCAGGGTTAATAAGGTTCAAATATTATTATCTTTACCCTCTGCTCTACAACAGTTATTTTGGTCAAAGCGGAACGTATAAGGTAAGCATTATCGTTTATATATTTTAAATTTATTTTTCTCTTTAACATAATGAAAAATATTCAGTTTCAATTGATTTTTAATTAAATGCTAATTTATGCAATAAACCATCAATTTTGGGACTTTTTTTTTAAATGTTCTAACTTTTTTGTAATTGTAACAATAATTATATTAATTTATTATTATATAATATTAATTAAATCTTAATTATGAATTATCGTTCTAGAAAAAGCGAATTACGCTAGTAATAATTAACATTACCTATATGTGCATTTTTGCGTAGGCTTTGGTGTAAAAGTGTACAGGAAGAACGCTTCTTTATTATATAGAAAGGGGGGGGGGGTGACAGGTAAAGGTTGCGGGTCACCGTTGTGTAAATGTTAACCCATCGTAATTTACTTGTTCTACTCTCTCGGTCACTTTTTTCTCTCTTTTTTCTTGTTATTTGCTTTCTAAGGTTCTAAAAGTCAATTGCTCACGATAAACGGAGCTTCTAATCTATTTTCCATACAGAAAAGGGTGCTTCAATCACAAAAGCATTGTGTCGAAATTTGTACTTTTTAAAAAAAAAATTGTTCTAGAAATATATTTAGCAATTTCTAGGATTAAATGGCCCGTGACAATGTTTGTTATTGTAAAAAATGTGATAAACTGTTTTTATTTGTGAAAAAAACAAATATACTTTCACATATTTTTATTTTATTGATTGTTAGTTACTATTAGGTTAACTATGTGTCGTGTCAAATAAATTGTGTTTCTTTCTATCAAAAAATAGACAGACTAGATCCGAACTACACTTTAGGCCACAACTTTTTTCCAACTGTTTAAACAGAAAAAGGTTTTTTTTGAAAAATTTATTGGTAAATTATAAAATAAATATGTTTCTACATTTATTTCTTGAATTTTTGTCTTTCCTAACTAAATCAAAAAATCAATAAATTTTCAGGTTTATGTAAAAAGGGGAACAATCAAATGAGTGACGATGAAGAGCTACAATTTGCCATCGAACTTTCAAAGTAAGATATCAACAGCTGTTTTTCAATTATTTTTGTAAAATAACAACTGATGCACACATCATTTCATGAAAAAGAAAGCAAAAATAATAAATAAATAAAATATTTTCAGAAAATCATACGCAGAAGAAGTGGCGCGGTCAGGACCGGACGATCTTATTCGATTCGAGTCTCCTGATGAACCAAGAAGGAGGGAGAAAATCGATCAGATTAAAAAGTTGTTTCAATCATCACAAAATTCGTCAACTTCCAGACAGTGAGCTTTAACATTATGATCTTATTTGAAAAAGAAAAAACCATGTATTTCTAGACAAGTGCTTCCTTATGGCTTCCGCATTTCACTAGATGACAATCATCCCATTAACTCCATTCCACATTCGCCATCATTTCCTTTGAATCAATTTACAACTTATCAATTTACTGAACCGCCACCTCCGCCAATACCACCAAAGCCTGCTGAACTACGAGGGTACAATTTTCCACCAAGCCCTTCGATTTCATGTAAGTTTTTTAAAATTAAATATTTATTTAAATATCCTGAATATTAAAATTTCAGTACTTCGAGATCCACCACCTTTACCACCAAGATCGAACAGAAGATCGCTTCCTTTGTCAAGTTCAACGCCTCTTCGTCACTCGGCTCCTATTTTTGATTTAGAAAGAGCTTCTGATTTATCCCGTGAGTGTTTTGAATCGGGTAAAATGAACCTGAAAAAATTAATGTTACCTTAATTTCAAATATTTTTATTTTTTTTTAGCGATCAACCTCAGCCTCAACAGCACATTCACTGATACTTCTACAACTGCGACCTCTAGTGAGCATGAAACAATGTATGATGAATTTTTCGAAATTAAAAATCTTAATTTATTGATTAAATTTAGGAATCAGTACCAGCCACTAACTCATTTATACGTTCCGTATACAATGACGAACCTTAATTCATCTTATAATGCACTCCGGAATGGAGATTTGATTGATTTGGAGGTGGATGGTACAAACAACGCAACGCAGGATATTGTAAGTTTCAGAATTTTTGAAAGTTCACAAAGATCTCGACGTTTTTTAACAAGGAAATGTAGGGTTTAATTGATATCTTTCATGTCGAATCAATTGATTAATTCGTGTTGATATGACACCATTCTTTTTTGTACGTTTTAATTATTTCATTCAAAATGGTGGATTCATACTCATTTTCAACAAAAATGATGCATAATGATTTTGTGAGTGTTGCAAAACTGTGGATTAAATTGATATTAAAAGCATAACTATATTTAATTCTTACAGATTCGCCGAGAATTTGATCCTCTTTATGGTTTATCGGTATTTAATCCGAATTTTTCTGTAACTCAATATTCGATAGCCAGGGATGTTGACAGCGAAAGAGAAGACAATAGCGAAGGTATGTAAAAATGAACTTTATTGACCAAAAGATTAAAAAATTAGAAATAAATTTCAGAAGATCAATCGTCAGAGATTTCTGGAGAAATCCTTAAGCCAGAGTTTTTTGAGTTCACGTTTTCTAATATAAAATTACTAGAAGCAGAAAGCCTTATCGAGGAACAGGTATTTAAATTTGTCAAATAGATTTTTATAAACAATAAATACTTTTGTTTTCTAGACAAGAAGGATATGTAAACGTGGTTTGATTTTTAAAGAGAAACGGCCGTTCAATTTTATCGCGCCAACGGTGGATTATATGACGACGACGGCCAGCACAATTAAAGTAATTGTTCATTGGGATACAAGGTTGCATTTTAGAAAATTTAAAGGAAATAAAACAGAAAGTGGTTTTTTAGATTTCAAATGTTCGGAAACACTGGCAAAGCGATGATTGCAAATATTGAACAGACAATCGAGCTGATTGTTGCGAATTCAATGTCACTTTTTGAAATCAATAATACAGATGACAAACAGTATGGCTTGAAGGTCAGTATTTCAAAGTTTAGCATGCAACAAAGAAACAAGTTCAATTCCAAAAAATGTAGTATTCATAGCTGCTGCACTCACGTATAATCCGTTAATTGCTCGTCAAACATTTACTTGATGATGAAGTTGTTTTTCTGTGTTGTCTCTGTTCAGAAACAAAAAACAAAACCAGCGATTATTTATATTTATTTTGTTTATTTGAAATGTTGCAGATCTACGGACTCAATCAATTTCTGGATTTGGATAGTGAGCTCGGTGCTAATTTGTATACTGGTCACTGTTTGCTTCACGGTGAAGATGTTAAACTAGAGGCATGTTTTTAAAGTTAGTATTTTTTAAATATTTGTTTTTTTGCAGTTAGCTGTGTTTGAAGAAGGACCAACAAGTTATGGTGATAATTTTCAAAGTTGGGAAAGAATGAAGTTTGTGAAATTTAGAATTTGTATACATATTTTTAATATTTTAGAAGTCAACTACGTTATTCTTCTGTTATGGATAAAGAAGACATTGAAAACACTTTAAACCATCTTGAACGAGAAATGACTCTTTATGAAAAATCGTTTAACGAAGGATCAACACTAAAATGTATGGATTTTTGGAACCGTTCGATTAAAAATGTGTTATTTTATAGTATCTCAAACTTCTCAACGTGTGAAACAAGTTGTAATGCTGATATGTAAAATTTTGCACTGCATTGTTCCTGAAAACATGTACATTCAAATGCAGAGCTATCTGGCGGCGACCACTGAGGATCAGCTGAGATATCGACGTAGTGAATTTTTACGAGAAATCCATAGCTTTTTGGAATCGTTTTGTCGTTCAACAGCCAGCAAGTACATGTTGCCGACGATTTGTGTAAGAGATTTTGAAAATTTTTGAGATTCACGAAGTATATGAAAAAATTGCCATTTATTTTTAGCCGTTCGAAAAACCGAGGGAAGAAGTGTTGAAACGCAGCGAATATCTACAAATCATGTTGTCGTCGGTTCAGTCGGTTCCGGAGAAATGGATGAAGTAAGTATCACGCGTTGTTAATATTGCTTCAACGTAATTTTTAAGGAACTATTCGGAATTTTATATGTCAGTTGATATTTACTATGGGACGCAAGTTTTGGATGGGCATAGCAGTCGAATTCCGAAAAATGTGAAGAGCGGACAGTTTTTCCCAAGGATACATTTAGACTTGATTGTAAATACTTTATTGCGAACAAATTGTCAGGTGTCTAAATTAGAAAATTACAGGCAAAATTCACAAGATTAACGCTTTGTACCTATCCACGAGAGACTAGAATTGTTGTTTCCATTAGCGGTACTTTAAAATCAGGTCTCCAGGCGGAAGGGAATCAAGAGACTGAAATGTTGGCATATTGTTCTGTTCCCCTGTATGATGAGAAATTGTAAGTTAAGCAATTTCAAATGAACCCTTAAAAATAAACTTTAGAATCATGAGACAAGGCCCATTATTTCTTCCCTTGACCATCCTTCAAAAACATCCGCTTCTCAAGCCATTCGGACCATATCCATTCATTAAGGATGCACGTGATCCAATTCTAATCATGAGCTTAAAAGTTTGGGACACTGAGATCTTCTTCCCGAAAGTGATTGTTGATCTACAATGTGTTCCGCAAGATTTCTCAAGTTTGGATATTGAAACACAGGAACTGTTGATGGAATTGATTGAAAAACAAGATCCGTCACGGTTAGAAGAAGACGATCAGGATGTTATTTGGCAGAAAAGGTTTTACTTGACTAATCAGCCGGAAGCATTACCATTGGTGCTTTCCTCGTTGAGCGATTGGAGCTTTGGATTCTTGATTAAAGTATATCAACTTCTTGAAGAATGGGCACCGCTGAGACCTGAAATTGCCATGCAACTACTACTTCCACAGTGAGATTTTTAAATTTTTGAAAAAAATGTCTTATTATACTTTTGCTTCAGGTATCCGGATGAAAAAATTCGTTCATATGCTGTTCAGTGTATTGCAAGTGGATCAACTGATTTTCTCTACCATTCAATCCCCCAGTTTGTTGAAGCCTTGCGATTTGAATTGTATGAAAAATCTGCATTAGCCGATTTTATTCTAGAACTAGCGTCCGTTAGTTTGGATTCAACGTTTGAAATTTATTGGTTTGGAAAATCTTGGCAATATTTTATATTCAAAATTAAATATTTTAGGCAGCTTCAACAGAGGGTTGATCATTGTGCTGTTGATGACTTACCATATGCGATTCGTTGTCAAAATCTACAGCAAAAAATAATTGATGAACATGAAAACCCAGACTTGAGGTATGGATTATTTCAAAAAATGAATTATATTTCTTAAAATCTAATACAGAAGCGATATCAAGCTTCAACACGATCTTCTCAATCAGCTTGATGCAATTCAAACGGAATTACGCTCACGACCAAATGATTCCGAGCAAGAGCGGTTACATCGGCTACGAACAATGCTTGGAATTTTGGACGCAAAGTTATTAGAACGAAAAGTAGGGGGATAAAAAAAAACTTACACCCCTTTATTTTAATAATATTTTTCAGGTACGTCTTCCAATTTGCCCGTCGTTTGATTGCACTGGAGTGAGAGTGGAGGAGTGCAACATCTACAACTCAAATGCCAAACCATTGAAGATTATATTTCGTGGGCTCAGTTCGAACTATGCCATTATTCATAAAGTAAGCAGAATTTGATTAAAACCATATATTTCTTATTTTTTTTTCTAGCGTGATGATGATATGAGACAGGATGCTTTTGTAATGAAAATGGTGAACGAAATGGATCGGATATGGAAAACGAATGGGCTTGATTTAAGGTTAATAACCTTTCGAATCATGCCTGTTGGATTTAAGAGAGGTGTGATTGATTTTAGAAAATATTTATTATTAACAAATTATCTACTGGTTTAGGAATGGGAGAACTTGTTCTGAATTGTGCAACATTTTTGGAAATCCAAAAAGAGGAAGGGTTGACAGGAGTGCTGAAGGATGAAGTTCTTCAAAAGTGGCTGATGAAACATAATAATAGCGAATTTACATTCAAGGAGGTTTACTTCATTAAAATATATTCAAAAACAAATATTTTTGTGATTTTTCAGGCTTTGGATAATTTTATAAGATCGTGCGCTGGATGGTGTATTGTTACATATGTTCTAGGCATTGGTGATCGTCACAACGACAATATTCTTTTTACCAAAAATGGACATGTTTTTCATATCGATTTTGGAAAGTATATGGGCGATTGGCAAATGGCAGGAGGGTTTAGAAGGTTGTTTCAGAAACAATTATGATTTTATTCAACTTCAAAGTGTTTATTTTTCAGAGATCGTGTACCATTTGTGTTCACTTCTGAGATGTTTTATGTCATTAATGGTTCAAAGTCGCAAACGCAGAATTATCAAGTATTTATTGATTATTGCTGCAAAGCGTTCAATTTTTTGCGGAAAAATAAGAACACTCTGACGAATTTGTTGAGGATTGTGAGTGATTTTTTTCGTCAATTCTAGTCACACAACCTGTTGATATTTTGCAGATGGCTTGCTCAGATATTGCTGGAATCAATATTGAATCAATAGCGTTTGTTGAGAAAAATTTGATGCTCGATCTCACGGAAACTGATGCGACGGTACAATTCACTGAGCTTATACAAGTATGTTTTTCGTACTATGATGTTGAATTGTAAAGGGTTTTAAAAATTATTTCAGAACTCATTGAAAAGCACATTTGTTCGATTGAACTTTGTTGCACATACATTTGCACAGTTTATGTCATCAAGTTCAAGCTTCTCAAAACGAGATGACAACAAATTGAGTTTTGTTCCGGAGTTATACACGTGAGACTTTAACAACGGTTTGAAATAGATTTTATCCTTTATTTCAGTCAGTTCAGCGATGGTACCATCAAGCATGTTCGTGTTTTATCATTCGAAAAGCGGTTCATACCGAATAAAGTTTATGTAATTAATTTTTTGAAAACAATAAAAATGAACAAAAAATTATTTTTCAGCTATACAAAATTGAAGTTGAACGTACAAACATCGCCGTTTCATCCTACGTGTATAGATCATTTGCCGAGTTTGATGAATTACATACAAAGCTGCGTAAAAGGTATGGTTGAACGGTTTTCTTAGATTTTATAAGAAAAACCATTATTTTCAGGTTTCCGTTTCTTCCGATTTGTCTGAATACGCGAACAAATATGCGCTCAAATGTGCGGGCTATCGCGCAAAAGAGAATGATAGATGTTCAGCAGTTTTTGAGAATATTGTTCCAGCAGGTCGAAGATATTTGTAAAGTAGGTTTTTTCACTTCCGTTATATTGCATTGTCGATGTTTGATGCAGAATGAGAGGCGTTGATAGATTGGAAAATTATTCATACTCTGAAATTTATCATGTAGACCACGCATTTGTTGAAAGCAGAGTTTTTTTGTGTCTATAATGAAGTTTGATAATTAAATAAGGTTCCAGTTCTGAGAATCGTTCTTCTTTTGCCGTTTTACCTAGTTTTTCTTAAAAATATTTTTCAGTGCGATTTGGTCTACACGTTTTTCCACTCTTTGCTCCGTGATAACAAGTGCGATAATTATACTGGTATGTTATTTTATTCATTGAATATTAACTATTAATAATTTGATGCATACAAATTTTCAGATACTTCTATGATGGTTCCTTCGAATAATTGCCAAATATATTTGAAAGTGCAACACAATAGTGTCAAACAAACGTTGAGCGTTTTTATAGGTGAAAAAGATCCAAGAAATTTAATTTTTGTATAGTAGTTTTTTCAGGTCACGTTAAAAACTTGGCTATACTTCAAACCGGACAAATTCCGGATCCGTATGTAAAAACTTATGTCAGGCCTGATTTGCAAAACTATTCCAAACGCAAGACGCAGGTCGTCCGAGGTACTCAACATCCTGTATTTAATCATGAGGTGAGAGAAGCTGATATTTTGTTCTGTTGCGAAAAAATAAAAAATTATTTTACAGTTATCTTATGAACAATTCCCACAGAATGTTCTACCATCTAGAGTTCTCGAAGTAAGCGTTTGGAACAATGGCGGTTTAATGGATAATCATAAAATGTATATGGTTTGCATTCCGCTGATGAAAGTGAACAACATCCCTGAAAATACAAAAGCAAATCGGGTTCTTGAGGGCTGGTTCCAATGTGATAAATATATTTGAGTTTTATTTTTCTAAATTTCATATTTTTCTATGTCAGATTTTCACTTTTAGCTTTTCACAGAGTTCTATTGCTTGATAACTGCACGCTGTGATATTTCTTTCTTTTTTCATAGTCATTTGTCAACAAAATTCACAATAGTAACAGAGATTTATTGGAATTAATTGCATAATTGTCAGTTGCTTTGTATATAAGAAGTTGGAAATTATTAAGAGTCATTTATATATTTTAGTAACCAATGATTAAACAGTTTTCTGAGATATTTTGTTTTGAGCCAGTAAGTAAGCAGCTAAACAATTTTGATGTGTCTATGATTTTGTGATTTCGAAACTATTGTGGTCAAATATAAAGAGCAGTTATGTACTTGTTTTGGTTTTAAGCAAACGAATATTTTATTTTTTCTACGAACTGAATTAGAAGGCTTTTCAGGATGAAGAAACAAACAGGAACAGAAATGAAAAAAATTGGTTGTGAAAATGAATCTTATGAAATATTAATATGTCCGTTTCACATTGTATTATCCATTTTGAATGAAGTGTTACAAGTGAATGAGCCACGCTTGCCAGATTGAAACGTTGTAAATGAGCTATAAAGTCTATTTTTATTTCATCTATAATTTGCTAAAAAACGCAGACAATTCATCAGTATTTCAAATATTTACAGTTAAAGATAGTGTACCACTTTAATTAATTATATCAGAATTTAACATTGCGAAAAACGCATTTAATGCAAAAGAATCTCGGTGCATAAATAACTTGGTTATTTATGATTTTATGATTTGAAATCCAAAATCTTGTTACTTACTACACACTAAATTTATTTGCTTCTTAAAGGAGGGCTTTACGGAAATAATACATGACTTCATTCTCATTCCAAATCTGTTTTTAACATTTTCTAACGCCACCTAGAAGTCGAGAAAACACGCCTCAAAAAAATGGCCTAGAAAAATAAAGGGTGGACACTTTTTCTAGGCCATTGTTTTGAGGCGCGTTTTCTCGGCTTCTACATGGTTTTAGAAAATTTTAAAAACAGATTTGAAATAAGAATGACGTATATTTTTATCCCAAATGCATTTATTATCTTCGTAAAGTCCTCCTTTAAAACAAATAACTGTAAATAAAACGTATTTTAAATTTTCTAAACATGTTTCACAAAAATTCAAAGAAAAAACAACATTCTTCTAAATGGCATCTTGTTGCTTTTTTTGAAATTTAATGTTTGATGTTTGAAAAAAATAGTTTTTAGGCAGATAAAAATTTGGAAAATATGTTCATTACGATTTTATCTCACAACTTTGTCACATCACTTTTGTTTTCATACATAATTTCCTATAAATTTGAAATGCTGAAGATAATAGTATTTTTCAAAAGTTTTGCAGGACATGAACATCATCTGAAATAAATCCATTTAAATATTATATCCCAAATTACTTGCAGTCTCTTTCTTTGGACATTCTAACCTCGTCTTTATTTTTTATACTCAATGAAAATAGAGATAGAAGTTAGTCTCATTTTGGCTGAAAATAGCGAAAACGCGGAACACAGAGAAAACGACGAGCATTTGAAGACTCACCTCTTCTCATCAATATCTCTTCACATAATTCTGAATATGCCGTCCTTTTTCTTGTTTTTCGTTGTGTTCTTTTGCAAACTATTGACTCCTCGAATTGTTTCTACTGACTTGAGTAAGACGTTTTTTATGTTTCTCAAGTTTGAGTACGTATTCCATTTTTTTTCTCTTTCTCTCAAATGAAACAACTTTAAAACCAGTTTGAGTGAATGGACAAAACTATTGTGCCCTTTTTTTCTCTCTGTTCAATGCCGGAAATGATGATGAGTGAGGTTATTGAAGGTTTTGTGGGAATTATTTTGGTCGTTCAAATTTTATTTTTTTATTATGATTTTGAAAAATTGTTTTTTTTCCAAACTTCCTAAGTTTTAAGGAAGAATATAACTCCGAAATTTTAACTAAAGCCGACTATAATTTTATTTCCCACGTTCAGTTCACCTTTTTCGAGCAAAAATTTTCAACAAACAAATTGTGGGATAAAGAAGAAATATGTGCACGGCTTAATTGTGGCGTGCACATTGTTCAGCTGCGTATTGCCGGAAAATGAACGAGATTGGACTGAAAAGGCGAGGCTAGTGCGCAAAGTTTCGACAGCAGCGAGACAAGATTGAAGCCATGGATACGAAAAGCGGCAAACTATGTTTGAAGACTACTCGTTATATCATTTTTTTTGCTACATATCATCTTCACTTTTTCTTTTCTACGTTTTTCTGTCTTCTATAATTCATTTAATTTTAAATGACTAGTCATTTTTCAAATGAACAGATATCGCGCCACATCTGTATTACTTTTTTCTTTTAAGAAAATGATGAATGCCGCATGTAAGAGTAACAATGTTATCAGTTCGCATTTCTTAACCCTCTTTTTAAAACCTTATGGCTTTAGAATAATGTGTTGTAGGAGTTTTCATCTCTGCTTTTTTGAACAAGATGGCATTTTACATTTTGTTTTCTGATGTTGTATTTCATGGTTTTTCAACACACTCATAAAATAACAAATAACGTTTACTTATGTTTGAGTTGGTGTTTAGAAAATCATCATAATATTGGAATTTCCATCTTTTTTTTTGAGTTTTAAATTATTGAAACAAGTGACATTTATTGTCAAGTGATTTATTTGAAAATTTTCAACTACACTTCCTTCTTCCATCATTAAATCATTTACCCAATTAATTCCATCACCCATTTTTATCTTTTAGAATTAAACGACAATTGGAACTGAAATAAACATCAGAAACCAAATGTTGCAATTTCTTATCTCAAGAATTATTTATTTGTCAATATGTTTAAAAAATAACGCTCTTTTTATTTTCAGTGAAACTCTAGGGGGTTATGCCGCATGGAGCGAAATGCATTTGTCAGATTTGTACTTGCGGGTTGGTTTGCCAAAAAATGTTTTTTAAAAGATGTTCAAGATTTACAGGCGGCACAAATGTCCACATAACCGAAATGCAAGTAGTATACAGTTCGGTGATGGGTCGTTTCAATTTGAGAACAGAGTGGTTAATAAGAATTTCTGAAATTCAAAGCAATAATTTAATTTCAGACATCGTCGAAAAAAATAGTGCCACAAATACGAAGCACTCCAGTCAAACGTGAAAGCAAAATATCAGAAATATTTAATGACTATCAACAAAAAGAAGTAAGAAATAAAATTTTACATAATTTCAAAAAACAATAATTATTCAGGCCAATTTTACATTTACCAAAAATGCTCAAAACGTCAGAAGTGATGTCCAGACAAACGGTAAACACTCGTGAATTTAATATGATATAAAATACAATTATATTTTAGCAAACAGTTTTCAATCAAACAACGAAGGCTTGTCGAGGGTAAGAAATAAAGTTTAATAAAAGTAACCCGATATATTTTTAGGTGTCAGAGGCCCCAAACAATAATGGCAAGGCGGCGGAGCAAGCGGATTTCGCTCCAACAACGAACACCCGCACAATAACATTCAGCGGCAGAAAAATTATTCAATCTCCAAGAAACCAGCAATCATCTTCAATACGGGAGGTGTTCGGTTATAATCTCAGCGGTACAGAATCAGCATCGCCGAAGGTTGCTAGGATCAATAAAATGGATCGACGTACAGAAAACAAAAATGAAACCAAGAATACGACGGAATACATCAGCAAACGAACTACTCCTCGAAGAAACGATAGTCAATTGTTTAACGAAAATACGGTTTCCTATGGTTCAATCAGGACAACAACATCAACTAATCGAAATGGCAAAACTCAGAATCAAGAAGACTTCACAAATGTTCGTGGTGAACGATTCGAGAAGCGAAAACCAACTGACAACAAGATTCTTCAAGGTGATGGAACCACATTCGATGCCAAAACTCAAAATCAAGAAGACTTCACAAATGTTCGTGGTGAACGATTCGAGAAGCGAAAACCAACTGACAACAAGATTCTTCAAGGTGATGGAACCACATTCGATGCCAAAACTCAAAATCAAGAAGACTTCACAAATGTCCGTGGTGAACGATTCGCATCAAAACGTCCACAAGATCATGGAATCGTTTATTCAGATGGTACAAGTGTGAGGAGAACACAAACACATGAAGATTTTACTCATGTCCGTGGCGATCGTTACGAGAAAAAGCTGCGTACTGAAAACAAGATTCTTCAAGGTGATGGAACGACATTCGATGCCAAAACTCAAAATCAAGAAGACTTCACAAATGTTCGTGGTGAACGATTCGAGAAGCGAAAGCCAACTGACAGTCAGATTCTTAAAGGTGATGGAACCACGTTCGATGCCAAAACTCAAAATCAAGAAGACTTCACAAATGTTCGTGGTGAACGATTCGAGAAGCGAAAACCAACTGACAACAAGATTCTTCAAGGTGATGGAACCACATTCGATGCCAAAACTCAAAATCAAGAAGACTTCACAAATGTCCGTGGTGAACGATTCGAGAAACGAAAGCCAACTGACAACAAGATTCTTCAAGGTGATGGAACCACGTTCGATGCCAAAACTCAGAATCAAGAAGATTTCACAAATGTTCGTGGTGAACGATTCGAGAAGCGAAAACCAACTGACAACAAGATTCTTCAAGGTGATGGAACCACATTCGATGCCAAAACTCAAAATCAAGAAGATTTCACAAATGTTCGTGGTGAACGATTCGAGAAGCGAAAACCAACTGACAACAAGATTCTTCAAGGTGATGGAACCACATTCGATGCCAAAACTCAAAATCAAGAAGATTTCACAAATGTTCGTGGTGAACGATTCGAGAAGCGAAAACCAAATGACAACAAGATTCTGCAAGGTGATGGAACCATGTTCGATGCCAAAACTCAAAATCAAGAAGATTTCACAAATGTTCGTGGTGAACGATTTGAGAAGCGAAAGCCAACTGACAGTCAGATTCTGCAAGGTGATGGAACCACGTTCGATGCCAAAACTCAAAATCAAGAAGATTTCACAAATGTTCGTGGTGAACGATTTGAGAAGCGAAAGCCAACTGACAGTCAGATTCTTCAAGGTGATGGAACCACATTCGATGCCAAAACTCAAAATCAAGAAGATTTCACAAATGTTCGTGGTGAACGATTTGAGAAGCGAAAGCCAACTGACAGTCAGATTCTTCAAGGTGATGGAACCACGTTCGATGCCAAAACTCAAAATCAAGAAGATTTCACAAATGTTCGTGGTGAACGATTTGAGAAGCGAAAGCCAACTGACAGTCAGATTATTCAAGGTGATGGAACCACGTTCGATGCCAAAACTCAAAATCAAGAAGATTTCACAAATGTTCGTGGTGAACGATTCGAGAAGCGAAAACCAACTGACAACAAGATTCTTCAAGGTGATGGAACCACGTTCGATGCCAAAACTCAAAATCAAGAAGATTTCACAAATGTTCGTGGTGAACGATTCGAGAAGCGAAAGCCAACTGACAGTCAGATTCTTCAAGGTGATGGAACCACGTTCGATGCCAAAACTCAAAATCAAGAAGATTTCACAAATGTTCGTGGTGAACGATTCGAGAAGCGAAAGCCAACTGACAGTCAGATTCTTCAAGGTGATGGAACCACATTCGATGCCAAAACTCAAAATCAAGAAGATTTCACAAATGTTCGTGGTGAACGATTTGAGAAGCGAAAGCCAACTGACAGTCAGATTCTTCAAGGTGATGGAACCACGTTCGATGCCAAAACTCAGAATCAAGAAGATTTCACAAATGTTCGTGGTGAACGATTCGAGAAGCGAAAACCAACTGACAACAAGATTCTTCAAGGTGATGGAACCACGTTCGATGCCAAAACTCAAAATCAAGAAGATTTCACAAATGTTCGTGGTGAACGATTTGAGAAGCGAAAGCCAACTGACAGTCAGATTCTTCAAGGTGATGGAACCACGTTCGATGCCAAAACTCAAAATCAAGAAGACTTCACAAATGTTCGTGGTGAACGATTCGAGAAGCGAAAGCCAAATGACAACAAGATTCTGCAAGGTGATGGAACCACGTTCGATGCCAAAACTCAGAATCAAGAAGATTTCACAAATGTTCGTGGTGAACGATTCGAGAAGCGAAAGCCAACTGACAGTCAGATTCTTCAAGGTGATGGAACCACGTTCGATGCCAAAACTCAGAATCAAGAAGATTTCACAAATGTTCGTGGTGAACGATTCGAGAAGCGAAAGCCAAATGACAACAAGATTCTTCAAGGTGATGGAACCACATTCGATGCCAAAACTCAAAATCAAGAAGACTTCACAAATGTTCGTGGTGAACGATTCGAGAAGCGAAAGCCAACTGACAGTCAGATTCTTCAAGGTGATGGAACCACGTTCGATGCCAAAACTCAGAATCAAGAAGATTTCACAAATGTTCGTGGTGAACGATTCGAGAAGCGAAAGCCAAATGACAACAAGATTCTGCAAGGTGATGGAACCACGTTCGATGCCAAAACTCAGAATCAAGAAGATTTCACAAATGTTCGTGGTGAACGATTCGAGAAGCGAAAGCCAACTGACAGCCAGATTCTTCAAGGTGATGGAACCACGTTCGATGCCAAAACTCAGAATCAAGAAGATTTCACAAATGTTCGTGGTGAACGATTCGAGAAGCCAAAGCCAAATGACAACAAGATTCTTCAAGGTGATGGAACCACATTCGATGCCAAAACTCAAAATCAAGAAGACTTCACAAATGTTCGTGGTGAACGATTCGAGAAGCGAAAGCCAACTGACAGTCAGATTCTTCAAGGTGATGGAACCACGTTCGATGCCAAAACTCAGAATCAAGAAGATTTCACAAATGTTCGTGGTGAACGATTCGAGAAGCGAAAGCCAACTGACAGTCAGATTCTTCAAGGTGATGGAACCACGTTCGATGCCAAAACTCAGAATCAAGAAGACTTCACAAATGTTCGTGGTGAACGATTCGAGAAGCGAAAGCCAACTGACAGTCAGATTCTTCAAGGTGATGGAACCACGTTCGATGCCAAAACTCAGAATCAAGAAGATTTCACAAATGTTCGTGGTGAACGATTCGAGAAGCGAAAGCCAAATGACAACAAGATTCTTCAAGGTGATGGAACCACATTCGATGCCAAAACTCAAAATCAAGAAGACTTCACAAATGTTCGTGGTGAACGATTCGAGAAGCGAAAGCCAACTGACAGTCAGATTCTTCAAGGTGATGGAACCACGTTCGATGCCAAAACTCAAAATCAAGAAGATTTCACAAATGTTCGTGGTGAACGATTTGAGAAGCGAAAGCCAACTGACAGTCAGATTCTTCAAGGTGATGGAACCACGTTCGATGCCAAAACTCAAAATCAAGAAGACTTCACAAATGTTCGTGGTGAACGATTCGAGAAGCGAAAACCAACTGACAACAAGATTCTTCAAGGTGATGGAACCACATTCGATGCCAAAACTCAAAATCAAGAAGACTTCACAAATGTTCGTGGTGAACGATTCGAGAAGCGAAAACCAACTGACAACAAGATTCTTCAAGGTGATGGAACCACATTCGATGCCAAAACTCAAAATCAAGAAGACTTCACAAATGTCCGTGGTGAACGATTCGCATCAAAACGTCCACAAGATCATGGAATCGTTTATTCAGATGGTACAAGTGTGAGGAGAACACAAACACATGAAGATTTTACTCATGTCCGTGGCGATCGTTACGAGAAAAAGCTGCGTACTGAAAACAAGATTCTTCAAGGTGATGGAACGACATTCGATGCCAAAACTCAAAATCAAGAAGACTTCACAAATGTTCGTGGTGAACGATTCGAGAAGCGAAAGCCAACTGACAGTCAGATTCTTAAAGGTGATGGAACCACGTTCGATGCCAAAACTCAAAATCAAGAAGACTTCACAAATGTTCGTGGTGAACGATTCGAGAAGCGAAAACCAACTGACAACAAGATTCTTCAAGGTGATGGAACCACATTCGATGCCAAAACTCAAAATCAAGAAGACTTCACAAATGTCTGTGGTGAACGATTCGAGAAACGAAAGCCAACTGACAACAAGATTCTTCAAGGTGATGGAACCACGTTCGATGCCAAAACTCAGAATCAAGAAGATTTCACAAATGTTCGTGGTGAACGATTCGAGAAGCGAAAACCAACTGACAACAAGATTCTTCAAGGTGATGGAACCACATTCGATGCCAAAACTCAAAATCAAGAAGATTTCACAAATGTTCGTGGTGAACGATTCGAGAAGCGAAAACCAACTGACAACAAGATTCTTCAAGGTGATGGAACCACATTCGATGCCAAAACTCAAAATCAAGAAGATTTCACAAATGTTCGTGGTGAACGATTCGAGAAGCGAAAACCAACTGACAACAAGATTCTTCAAGGTGATGGAACCACATTCGATGCCAAAACTCAAAATCAAGAAGACTTCACAAATGTTCGTGGTGAACGATTCGAGAAGCGAAAACCAAATGACAACAAGATTCTGCAAGGTGATGGAACCACGTTCGATGCCAAAACTCAAAATCAAGAAGATTTCACAAATGTTCGTGGTGAACGATTTGAGAAGCGAAAGCCAACTGACAGTCAGATTCTGCAAGGTGATGGAACCACGTTCGATGCCAAAACTCAAAATCAAGAAGATTTCACAAATGTTCGTGGTGAACGATTTGAGAAGCGAAAGCCAACTGACAGTCAGATTCTTCAAGGTGATGGAACCACATTCGATGCCAAAACTCAAAATCAAGAAGATTTCACAAATGTTCGTGGTGAACGATTTGAGAAGCGAAAGCCAACTGACAGTCAGATTCTTCAAGGTGATGGAACCACGTTCGATGCCAAAACTCAAAATCAAGAAGATTTCACAAATGTTCGTGGTGAACGATTTGAGAAGCGAAAGCCAACTGACAGTCAGATTATTCAAGGTGATGGAACCACGTTCGATGCCAAAACTCAAAATCAAGAAGATTTCACAAATGTTCGTGGTGAACGATTCGAGAAGCGAAAACCAACTGACAACAAGATTCTTCAAGGTGATGGAACCACGTTCGATGCCAAAACTCAAAATCAAGAAGATTTCACAAATGTTCGTGGTGAACGATTCGAGAAGCGAAAGCCAACTGACAGTCAGATTCTTCAAGGTGATGGAACCACGTTCGATGCCAAAACTCAAAATCAAGAAGATTTCACAAATGTTCGTGGTGAACGATTCGAGAAGCGAAAGCCAACTGACAGTCAGATTCTTCAAGGTGATGGAACCACATTCGATGCCAAAACTCAAAATCAAGAAGATTTCACAAATGTTCGTGGTGAACGATTTGAGAAGCGAAAGCCAACTGACAGTCAGATTCTTCAAGGTGATGGAACCACGTTCGATGCCAAAACTCAGAATCAAGAAGATTTCACAAATGTTCGTGGTGAACGATTCGAGAAGCGAAAACCAACTGACAACAAGATTCTTCAAGGTGATGGAACCACGTTCGATGCCAAAACTCAAAATCAAGAAGATTTCACAAATGTTCGTGGTGAACGATTTGAGAAGCGAAAGCCAACTGACAGTCAGATTCTTCAAGGTGATGGAACCACGTTCGATGCCAAAACTCAAAATCAAGAAGACTTCACAAATGTTCGTGGTGAACGATTCGAGAAGCGAAAGCCAAATGACAACAAGATTCTGCAAGGTGATGGAACCACGTTCGATGCCAAAACTCAGAATCAAGAAGATTTCACAAATGTTCGTGGTGAACGATTCGAGAAGCGAAAGCCAACTGACAGTCAGATTCTTCAAGGTGATGGAACCACGTTCGATGCCAAAACTCAGAATCAAGAAGATTTCACAAATGTTCGTGGTGAACGATTCGAGAAGCGAAAGCCAAATGACAACAAGATTCTTCAAGGTGATGGAACCACATTCGATGCCAAAACTCAAAATCAAGAAGACTTCACAAATGTTCGTGGTGAACGATTCGAGAAGCGAAAGCCAACTGACAGTCAGATTCTTCAAGGTGATGGAACCACGTTCGATGGCAAAACTCAGAATCAAGAAGATTTCACAAATGTTCGTGGTGAACGATTCGAGAAGCGAAAGCCAAATGACAACAAGATTCTGCAAGGTGATGGAACCACGTTCGATGCCAAAACTCAGAATCAAGAAGATTTCACAAATGTTCGTGGTGAACGATTCGAGAAGCGAAAGCCAAATGACAACAAGATTCTTCAAGGTGATGGAACCACATTCGATGCCAAAACTCAAAATCAAGAAGACTTCACAAATGTTCGTGGTGAACGATTCGAGAAGCGAAAGCCAACTGACAGTCAGATTCTTCAAGGTGATGGAACCACGTTCGATGCCAAAACTCAGAATCAAGAAGATTTCACAAATGTTCGTGGTGAACGATTCGAGAAGCGAAAGCCAAATGACAACAAGATTCTTCAAGGTGATGGAACCACATTCGATGCCAAAACTGAAAATCAAGAAGACTTCACAAATGTTCGTGGTGAACGATTCGAGAAGCGAAAGCCAACTGACAGTCAGATTCTTCAAGGTGATGGAACCACGTTCGATGCCAAAACTCAGAATCAAGAAGATTTCACAAATGTTCGTGGTGAACGATTCGAGAAGCGAAAGCCAACTGACAGTCAGATTCTTCAAGGTGATGGAACCACGTTCGATGCCAAAACTCAGAATCAAGAAGACTTCACAAATGTTCGTGGTGAACGATTCGAGAAGCGAAAGCCAACTGACAGTCAGATTCTTCAAGGTGATGGAACCACGTTCGATGCCAAAACTCAGAATCAAGAAGATTTCACAAATGTTCGTGGTGAACGATTCGAGAAGCGAAAGCCAAATGACAACAAGATTCTTCAAGGTGATGGAACCACATTCGATGCCAAAACTCAAAATCAAGAAGACTTCACAAATGTTCGTGGTGAACGATTCGAGAAGCGAAAGCCAACTGACAGTCAGATTCTTCAAGGTGATGGAACCACGTTCGATGCCAAAACTCAAAATCAAGAAGATTTCACAAATGTTCGTGGTGAACGATTTGAGAAGCGAAAACCAACTGACAACAAGATTCTTCAAGGTGATGGAACCACGTTCGATGCCAAAACTCAAAATCAAGAAGATTTCACAAATGTTCGTGGTGAACGATTCGAGAAGCGAAAACCAACTGACAACAAGATTCTTCAAGGTGATGGAACCACGTTCGATGCCAAAACTCAAAATCAAGAAGATTTCACAAATGTTCGTGGTGAACGATTCGAGAAGCGAAAACCAACTGACAACAAGATTCTTCAAGGTGATGGAACCACGTTCGATGCCAAAACTCAAAATCAAGAAGATTTCACAAATGTTCGTGGTGAACGATTCGAGAAGCGAAAACCAACTGACAACAAGATTCTTCAAGGTGATGGAACCACGTTCGATGCCGAAACTCAGAATCAAGAAGATTTCACAAATGTTCGTGGTGAACGATTCGAGAAGCGAAAACCAACTGACAACAAGATTCTTCAAGGTGATGGAACCACGTTCGATGCCAAAACTCAAAATCAAGAAGATTTCACAAATGTTCGTGGTGAACGATTTGAGAAGCGAAAGCCAACTGACAGTCAGATTCTTCAAGGTGATGGAACCACGTTCGATGCCAAAACTCAAAATCAAGAAGACTTCACAAATGTTCGTGGTGAACGATTCGAGAAGCGAAAGCCAAATGACAACAAGATTCTGCAAGGTGATGGAACCACGTTCGATGCCAAAACTCAGAATCAAGAAGATTTCACAAATGTTCGTGGTGAACGATTCGAGAAGCGAAAGCCAACTGACAGTCAGATTCTTCAAGGTGATGGAACCACGTTCGATGCCAAAACTCAGAATCAAGAAGATTTCACAAATGTTCGTGGTGAACGATTCGAGAAGCGAAAGCCAAATGACAACAAGATTCTTCAAGGTGATGGAACCACATTCGATGCCAAAACTCAAAATCAAGAAGACTTCACAAATGTTCGTGGTGAACGATTCGAGAAGCGAAAGCCAACTGACAGTCAGATTCTTCAAGGTGATGGAACCACGTTCGATGCCAAAACTCAAAATCAAGAAGATTTCACAAATGTTCGTGGTGAACGATTCGAGAAGCGAAAACCAACTGACAACAAGATTCTTCAAGGTGATGGAACCACGTTCGATGCCAAAACTCAAAATCAAGAAGATTTCACAAATGTTCGTGGTGAACGATTCGAGAAGCGAAAACCAACTGACAACAAGATTCTTCAAGGTGATGGAACCACGTTCGATGCCAAAACTCAAAATCAAGAAGACTTCACAAATGTTCGTGGTGAACGATTCGAGAAGCGAAAGCCAACTGACAGTCAGATTCTTCAAGGTGATGGAACCACGTTCGATGCCAAAACTCAAAATCAAGAAGATTTCACAAATGTTCGTGGTGAACGATTCGAGAAGCGAAAACCAACTGACAACAAGATTCTTCAAGGTGATGGAACCACGTTCGATGCCAAAACTCAAAATCAAGAAGATTTCACAAATGTTCGTGGTGAACGATTCGAGAAGCGAAAACCAACTGACAACAAGATTCTTCAAGGTGATGGAACCACGTTCGATGCCAAAACTCAAAATCAAGAAGATTTCACAAATGTTCGTGGTGAACGATTCGAGAAGCGAAAGCCAACTGACAGTCAGATTCTTCAAGGTGATGGAACCACGTTCGATGCCAAAACTCAAAATCAAGAAGATTTCACAAATGTTCGTGGTGAACGATTTGAGAAGCGAAAGCCAACTGACAGTCAGATTCTTCAAGGTGATGGAACCACGTTCGATGCCAAAACTCAAAATCAAGAAGATTTCACAAATGTTCGTGGTGAACGATTCGAGAAGCGAAAGCCAACTGACAGTCAGATTCTTCAAGGTGATGGAACCACATTCGATGCCAAAACTCAAAATCAAGAAGATTTCACAAATGTTCGTGGTGAACGATTTGAGAAGCGAAAGCCAACTGACAGTCAGATTCTTCAAGGTGATGGAACCACGTTCGATGCCAAAACTCAGAATCAAGAAGATTTCACAAATGTTCGTGGTGAACGATTCGAGAAGCGAAAACCAACTGACAACAAGATTCTTCAAGGTGATGGAACCACGTTCGATGCCAAAACTCAAAATCAAGAAGATTTCACAAATGTTCGTGGTGAACGATTTGAGAAGCGAAAGCCAACTGACAGTCAGATTCTTCAAGGTGATGGAACCACATTCGATGCCAAAACTCAAAATCAAGAAGATTTCACAAATGTTCGTGGTGAACGATTTGAGAAGCGAAAGCCAACTGACAGTCAGATTCTTCAAGGTGATGGAACCACGTTCGATGCCAAAACTCAAAATCAAGAAGATTTCACAAATGTTCGTGGTGAACGATTTGAGAAGCGAAAGCCAACTGACAGTCAGATTCTTCAAGGTGATGGAACCACATTCGATGCCAAAACTCAGAATCAAGAAGATTTCACAAATGTTCGTGGTGAACGATTTGAGAAGCGAAAGCCAACTGACAGTCAGATTCTTCAAGGTGATGGAACCACGTTCGATGCCAAAACTCAAAATCAAGAAGATTTCACAAATGTTCGTGGTGAACGATTTGAGAAGCGAAAGCCAACTGACAGTCAGATTCTTCAAGGTGATGGAACCACGTTCGATGCCAAAACTCAAAATCAAGAAGACTTCACAAATGTTCGTGGTGAACGATTCGAGAAGCGAAAGCCAAATGACAACAAGATTCTGCAAGGTGATGGAACCACGTTCGATGCCAAAACTCAGAATCAAGAAGATTTCACAAATGTTCGTGGTGAACGATTCGAGAAGCGAAAACCAACTGACAACAAGATTCTTCAAGGTGATGGAACCACATTCGATGCCAAAACTCAAAATCAAGAAGACTTCACAAATGTTCGTGGTGAACGATTCGAGAAGCGAAAGCCAACTGACAGTCAGATTCTTCAAGGTGATGGAACCACATTCGATGCCAAAACTCAAAATCAAGAAGATTTCACAAATGTTCGTGGTGAACGATTTGAGAAGCGAAAGCCAACTGACAGTCAGATTCTTCAAGGTGATGGAACCACGTTCGATGCCAAAACTCAAAATCAAGAAGACTTCACAAATGTTCGTGGTGAACGATTCGAGAAGCGAAAGCCAACTGACAGTCAGATTCTTCAAGGTGATGGAACCACATTCGATGCCAAAACTCAAAATCAAGAAGACTTCACAAATGTTCGTGGTGAACGATTCGAGAAGCGAAAGCCAACTGACAGTCAGATTCTTCAAGGTGATGGAACCACGTTCGATGCCAAAACTCAGAATCAAGAAGATTTCACAAATGTTCGTGGTGAACGATTCGAGAAGCGAAAGCCAACTGACAGTCAGATTCTTCAAGGTGATGGAACCACGTTCGATGCCAAAACTCAGAATCAAGAAGATTTCACAAATGTTCGTGGTGAACGATTCGAGAAGCGAAAGCCAAATGACAACAAGATTCTTCAAGGTGATGGAACCACATTCGATGCCAAAACTCAAAATCAAGAAGACTTCACAAATGTTCGTGGTGAACGATTCGAGAAACGAAAGCCAACTGACAACAAGATTCTTCAAGGTGATGGAACCACGTTCGATGCCAAAACTCAAAATCAAGAAGATTTCACAAATGTTCGTGGTGAACGATTCGAGAAGCGAAAACCAACTGACAACAAGATTCTTCAAGGTGATGGAACCACGTTCGATGCCAAAACTCAAAATCAAGAAGATTTCACAAATGTTCGTGGTGAACGATTCGAGAAGCGAAAACCAACTGACAACAAGATTCTTCAAGGTGATGGAACCACGTTCGATGCCAAAACTCAAAATCAAGAAGATTTCACAAATGTTCGTGGTGAACGATTCGAGAAGCGAAAACCAACTGACAACAAGATTCTTCAAGGTGATGGAACCACGTTCGATGCCAAAACTCAAAATCAAGAAGATTTCACAAATGTTCGTGGTGAACGATTCGAGAAGCGAAAGCCAACTGACAGTCAGATTCTTCAAGGTGATGGAACCACGTTCGATGCCAAAACTCAAAATCAAGAAGATTTCACAAATGTTCGTGGTGAACGATTTGAGAAGCGAAAGCCAACTGACAGTCAGATTCTTCAAGGTGATGGAACCACATTCGATGCCAAAACTCAAAATCAAGAAGATTTCACAAATGTTCGTGGTGAACGATTTGAGAAGCGAAAGCCAACTGACAGTCAGATTCTTCAAGGTGATGGAACCACGTTCGATGCCAAAACTCAGAATCAAGAAGATTTCACAAATGTTCGTGGTGAACGATTCGAGAAGCGAAAACCAACTGACAACAAGATTCTTCAAGGTGATGGAACCACGTTCGATGCCAAAACTCAAAATCAAGAAGATTTCACAAATGTTCGTGGTGAACGATTTGAGAAGCGAAAGCCAACTGACAGTCAGATTCTTCAAGGTGATGGAACCACGTTCGATGCCAAAACTCAAAATCAAGAAGACTTCACAAATGTTCGTGGTGAACGATTCGAGAAGCGAAAGCCAAATGACAACAAGATTCTGCAAGGTGATGGAACCACGTTCGATGCCAAAACTCAGAATCAAGAAGATTTCACAAATGTTCGTGGTGAACGATTCGAGAAGCGAAAACCAACTGACAACAAGATTCTTCAAGGTGATGGAACCACATTCGATGCCAAAACTCAAAATCAAGAAGACTTCACAAATGTTCGTGGTGAACGATTCGAGAAGCGAAAGCCAACTGACAGTCAGATTCTTCAAGGTGATGGAACCACATTCGATGCCAAAACTCAAAATCAAGAAGATTTCACAAATGTTCGTGGTGAACGATTTGAGAAGCGAAAGCCAACTGACAGTCAGATTCTTCAAGGTGATGGAACCACGTTCGATGCCAAAACTCAAAATCAAGAAGACTTCACAAATGTTCGTGGTGAACGATTCGAGAAGCGAAAGCCAACTGACAGTCAGATTCTTCAAGGTGATGGAACCACATTCGATGCCAAAACTCAAAATCAAGAAGACTTCACAAATGTTCGTGGTGAACGATTCGAGAAGCGAAAGCCAACTGACAGTCAGATTCTTCAAGGTGATGGAACCACGTTCGATGCCAAAACTCAGAATCAAGAAGATTTCACAAATGTTCGTGGTGAACGATTCGAGAAGCGAAAACCAACTGACAACAAGATTCTTCAAGGTGATGGAACGACGTTCGATGCCAAAACTCAAAATCAAGAAGACTTCACAAATGTTCGCGGAGAACGGTTTAAACCAAAACGCCCACAAAATCACATATTTTCATCACCAGCCCAATCTTTAGCGATTAGTGAGAAAGGAGTAGTTCGGAGTGATATCACTACCGTTCGATCTTTCAGTCGCTCTGAGATTCATAACACGCTTGATGGTCGCCCTACAAGTGCGTGGCTCCGTGAAAAAGGCGGTCAACATAAATATTCTGGTAAAAGCACCGGTTCTGTTAACGTGGTAAAAACAAACTAATTCATACTTTCACGAAAATAATATATTTTCAGGTGCAATTGGTTGAAGGAAGCTCGGAGACTGGTTTAGATAAAAGTGCATTATTGTCATCAGGTTTCGTAGTCATTAATGTATAATTCAGATCAACGAATTTTTATTGCAGATTTTGCTACGCATCAACTTCAGCAAGGCGGAAGTTTTTCGGGTCCACATCATGCAACAATGTTCGATCACAGTGGAAGCAATTATGGAATTGTTAATTTTTTTTGTCATTGTCTTGATATAATTGTTTTTATTTTTAGGATTTTCAATATCGTCCTGTTCGGTGCATTGCCGGTGAGCTTCTTGGTTCTGTACAACAAAACCACGCCGATACTGCACATTTCCAATTCAACACATGTAACGAAGGACATCATTTTTATGTAACTAAAGATGGAGAGGAAGAGCAACATATTCCATAATTTTAAATATCTGTCTTTAACAGTTTTGTATTTTAAATTCATAATGTATGCTGATGCTCTTATTTTCACAAGGAACCACGTTCCAGTATGCGTTTCGGCTTCAGCTATCTTTTGTTGCCATAGCAATGTGATTAGACCAGTTTCAGCCGCTCTGTTTGTCTTATTTTTATTTTGTTTTAGTAGTTTTTCAATAAGTTTTTCTAAAATAATAAACTTTCCGTGTTGTTCTCAATTTATATCGAAATATTCAATCCGTATTGTTGGAATAAAATGATTTTTATTAATCCTTATGTTACTATTAATGCTATTTTCATAAGTCTTTTAGAAAACAAAGTCCTATTTGCAGTTTTAATTTGGATAATGAAGTCTGGTCATCGACGTTTAAATGACAGAGATGAGGTCAAAATTTTAAATTAAAGAAAGTTTCAATAAACGTTTAAAAAATTAAATTTCAGTCACGCGAGAATCGTAGAGAACGAGAAAGAAACAATCTACGTAGGCAACAACGGGTCAGAGAACTTATAAACAGCAAGGTATATTCGGGTAAAGTTGCTTCAACTTGGCCTTCCTATTTTACAGGCATGCTTTTTTGTGATGCTGTTCATAAGTTTTATAATATTCTGCGTATTCTGCAGCATCCTTCCCGACGGAATTGGTAATCGTAGTGAAGAATTCAAAAACAGTGTTCTCATGGATTACAACGAATACATCCTCCATAAAAAACAATCAGAAAAAGTGTTATAATTATAAATTTCATCTCAGCTTCGGATTTCATTTAATTCTCGTCAATTTTCTTTTCTGTTGTCGTTGTTATAGTCTTTCAGTCTGTCCCATTTTTATTTTTTTTATAAACGAAACGTGTTTTTTTATTCTGGAACTAATAATAAGAAAAAAAATGTTTCTAAACAACCACCCTGCAGAAAAAAAGACGACCTCGAAATTACAAATCTGGTTTGTTATCTTGGCAATCAACGCTGACGGAATGTGAACCATTTGACAAATTTGTGGGGCTTTTTCGTTTCAGTGTTTCTTTTCTTTTTGAAAAAACAATGTTTTTTTTCGTGATTGGTGTGAGCAGAGATTGATAGAATCATTCTTTTGTGACAAAAAAGACATATTTTGTTATTTTGTCGATTAAGAATTAAAATTGTAGCGTTTTTTTTTGAATTTCGACACTACAGAATGTACTTTTTGTGATCTCTTTAGCACCATTAGAATCAATTCAATAAGTGGTATTAAAAATTAAAATTTTTTAATATTCTATCAGTCATTGGTTATTTTTCGTGATAACATAGCATATACCAAATCCCAGATCACGCTGCAATGTAAACTAGAACTTAACCAATAACAAATTAGGAACTTGTTTATAAGAATGAATGAAAAGTTCATAATTCATATCAATGGTAAATCGTACAAGAAATTTTAAATAATCTCTGGGGCTACCTGGAACCCAGCGCCGCAATTTATAGGTGACCCAGGATTTTTTCGTACTCTATTCTTACGGTTTCCGAAGACTTACCGAAGAAGACATTAAAATTAATCAAACATTGAGTTTTTGTTCACCTGAATCTTAACATTCAGGCCTTTAACTATATTAATTTATTCAGAAAGCGTTTTTTTGAGAATTGAGCAGAACCATATTTATTTTTGATAATTTTTGGTTTTTTTGTTTAAAAAATTTTGAAAATAAAATTTGTTTCCAAATTCAGTTTTTTTTTATTTTAAAATTGGCTATTCCTTCCATATTTATTGTCCCAAAAATTTAACTCAAAAAGTTATAATATTACTGACGCCTAAAGCGTCTTTGTTTACACTTTTATCGCGTTATGATCGGTTGAAAACTTGAAAATCTCTAAACTTCACTTTTTCATGAAAGATGTGTCTAGAAAACTTTCAAAATGTAAACGATCGGCTTGCAAATAAAACTATGTATATATTTATATTGTTTTCATAGCCATTTCAAACGATTTTATGTTTTTAAAAGTCGGAATACAACATTATGTAATGTATTTTGAAAGTCTCGTATGTATTTGCTTTTTATGGTCAATATTTTCGATGAAATCGTAAAAAATTTTTTTTTGTAAAAGGACATATTTTTCGAAATATCCGCCGAAAAATAAAGCAATTGATTGATTAGATGCCTAGTTGTATGTATCGTACGTACAACACAATATAAACTGATTCAGGTCAATGAAACTTTCAATTAGTACTTGAGACTTTCAAAAAAAAAGAGAAATAGAACGTTTCGATTTAACGAGAATAACACAAAACCCACCATTTCCTTTTTGTCACTACTTGACAAATTTAGCTACGGGCGGGAAAACAAGAAACGAAAAGCAGAGGATGAAAAGCTTCCCTAGTTCATAATTTATTTTTTTCCGTCATAATAATACTATCAGTTTGTAAACTTTTCAGTTATCCATTTTTAATACCAGCTGCATTTTAAAGGAAGAGCAAAAAAAGAAGAAGGATAAAAAATGGCGATGCCATCTTTGACGTATTTTTGTCATGTATTTTTGAGTAAGAAATAATTTTCGTTGGAAGTAGTTTCCGACAGCTGTTTTTGATCGCAACTGAATACTGAAAAGTGTTTTTGAAATATGTAAAAGTGTTTCGAAAATTGAGAGTATTTGAGAGATAGCTTTTTCCCCGACGGCTGAAGATTTTTTATTTTAAAATGTGAATTTTTGATTTTTAAAGTTTTGCATACATTCGATATCTTAGTATTTCTCAGAAAATCATGAACTTCGATAGTTACCTATTGTTTATATATTTTTTTATGAACCTACTTTTAATGGCAGTATCGGTCAAATTAGTGTACTTGAAAATCTTATTAATGCCAAAAATTTCAATATAAATATGAATTTATATTTCCAATTTTTGAATACACCGGCATTTCGTTTTGAATTTGCATAGACGTGGTCCAATTCAGGCGGTTTCCCTTTTCAGCCTAATAACACAAATTTTAAAAGGTTAAGGGTTTAGCAACCTTAAAATGAAGAGACGTCTATGTTGGTTTTAAGTATTTCTAAATAAATCCAAAATGTGATTTTATACACCAATGAACGAAAAACTAGAAATGCAAAAAAGGACACTAGAAAACACACATTTCTCTTTAACAACATAAAAATATTGAACTTCGATTCCGGCTGATCGTTCTATCACGTTTTTCTTCATTCCGGCATTATTGTTTTTAAAAAAACATAATTCTAATCGATTTAAAACAACTTGAAACTTGCGTAGACTCCTAAAAAAAATATTGGAACCACGGTCCGAAATTTTGAAAAATAAAGTTTGAAGGGAAAATAATGTTGACGCGGTAGAACTGCGTCTGTTCAAAATATTTTCAACAAAAACAATGAAAAATTCGAAAGTAATTGGTTTAATAAAAACAAAATTTTGGAAGGCCTAAAACACTACTTATAATAAGGAGGCGGGATGAAACAACAGCTCCGACGTGGTCGAAAAAGGCGCGAAGCACAAAAAAAGTGAAAGTGGTACCCTTTTCGTTACTGGTGATTGTGCAACCTTGTATTTATACATTTTTCTTTGCCACCAATTTTTCGGACCTAACTTTTATCTCAAATATTTTATGCCACAGAAGGTTAGCAATACCTAACAGGTAATTCACAAAAATTTTCAAAACGCTCTTTTGATCTGCGTTATTTAGTCAATATTGTTGTTTTAACCGCTAAAAATAATGACATTTGAAAAAAACAAGTAAGTTTCAAGATCTTTGGACATTATTTAATTCGTTTCTATTTTACCGGGCACTAAGGTTGTTTTTCCATGTTTGTTTTCTTTTTCCCAATTTTCTATACATAACAACAACATCAACGTTACGTACATTTTATTGTTCAAAATAAAATTCTCAATCGAAATTTTTTTTTGCATTGATTTATGCGATTTCGGAGTCAGACACTACACTAATCATCCCGTTCGTTCCTGTTTCCAGGAAGTTATTACATCAAATGTATCTCTCTCAAATAAATATAAAAAATCATGAATTAAAAAAAGTCAGTTGTCCTGATGAGATGAAACATTTTGCATGATTTTCCGTCAGAATCAGTTTGACATTTTTGCGAATGCATAGTTTCTCGTTGTTTTTTTCGTCATTCATTTCTTATCTTCTCTAAGCAACTAGGTGTCTACTTTTTTGACCCAATCACTTTATCCTGGGCGACAGGTGCAACAAATAATATTGTAAATTGCATGATCACTTGTTGCATCTTTTATCCAGTTGAATAAACATATGGTTTTAGTCAGGATTGTAACATTGTTTTTTTTTTCATTGCGCGTTTTCATCAATGATTCGTTTCCATCTATTTTTTTAATGAATCCTATTGCTTTCACTTTAAGTTTCACTCCTTTCAACAACGGTGGTGGAAATTTTTTATATATGGACTTCATTAATCTAATTTTCGTTTTTTTTTCACCATTTGATGTCAGTTTTTCTTCCATTCCACATCATACATTTTATGCACTTCTCTTCAACACTCTTGTGTGTGTTTTTTTAATACTTTCGCATTGAAGGACAAAAAAATTACAAAGTCATTGAATTACATTTGGCAGATAATCAGAGTTCATCGACAGAATAACTTTTTTGTTTGGGAAAAACCCCCATTTTCCTTAGTTTTATTGTTAGTTGAGAACGAGATATTTTCCGCACGATGTCGTTCACATAATCAACAGCTCGTTGGCAGCTTGCAGCAGCTCTGGAGAGTTTCTCATCCCCAAAAATCCATTTATTCTTTATGATCTGTTGAGGGGCACCGGTTGATGTCCTACCACATTCTTTCACCCATCCAAACATTTTTTAGAGGGCGGCTGATTCTTCTTTAAACACTTTTTGAAATATTTAGCCCATTACCGCTGATCCTAAAATGTGTAATCACCTTCAAAATTTGAGTGTTCTAAAAATTTCGTACACTTCTTTTTTTCAAAATAGACGCAATGTGTAGTCTCATAGGGCTGGATAAGCCACGATTCTAAATTTCGCCAAAGTTCAGGTCTAACTTATTTTACATTCGATTTTTGATTGAAACTTGATCGATGACTCTAGATTCCATAATCGTTCAAAAGTGTTTTGAACTTGTTCACCATACAAAATGAAATTTTAAATTTTTGATTAAAAACAATATATGCCCAATTTTGAATGAAGTCTTGAAATTTTAAAATTTGCAAATTATGTGCAAAATGTTTCATAAATTCCAAAGTAAAACCGTCCTTTGAAGGATTTTTGCGGTTACTTAGATGACCATAAAGAAAGTATGAAATGTATACTGTACAAATCAGATTTCCGTAAATCGGATTGATGGGTTACGTCAGTATGGCATATTCTTTTCATAAATGTGCAGTGGAGCGTAATATTACTGTCCTTAGGCAACAATAGTACTTACAAGCAGGATGGCAGCAACCGCAGTAGCAACTGGTTATTTTTGATTGTTGCGCGTTCATTTCTATTCGCATGTTTTCTCTGTCTCATCTTTTCATTTTGGTAATAGTCACACTCAACCCGAATTATATTACATGTTGTATAATACATATATAGATAAATACGCCATATCAGTTTCTCTAGTTATCTTTATCATCTCTTCTCATTTTTTGCTCTTTCCTTCCATCTTAAACATCAGGTTTGTTGTCTTTTTTCAAAAAAAGAAAACAAACTTTTTTTGTCTTACAACTGGTAACTAGGGAGAGAGAAAAAAAACATTACTTTCAGTTCTTTTTTCAGAGAAATGGAAATTTAATCCGCCAAAAAACATGTTCATATTAAATTGATGAATATAATTGTTCTTCCTTATTTTGTTGTTTTTAGATTGTTGATTCAAAATTTTTTGTTCTTTCTTTCCCATTTTTGCGAAATTGAAGAGGCACCTCGTTTTGAGTCACAAAAAAAATAAATTGATTCGTGGACATATATAAATTTTTTATTGATAGTTAGAATTTCACGGAGTTTTATTATCACCACAAAAAAAAGAAATAGGAAAATTATATTGTTTATCAGAGGGTTGTTCAAACAAAGTTCTCACTATGAGAACTCTAGAGAATTTTTTACTGAACACTAAAGAAATCATGTGTTTTTTAATAGTTACCAATAGAACTTTTGAACTCGAAGTTATTACCTATTTTTAAAGCTTCCGTCGTTTTTTAAATTTTTGATTAACATTATTTTAAAAATAAAAAAGTGTCGTGATTTATAGATGCTAGAAGAATGAAGAATAAGGCGGAAGAGAGCCCAATATTTTTGGAGAATGGCCCTCATTGATCATTTTTTCTAAATTTTGTGAAATTGTGGAAATATATTTCATTTCAATGCTTGAAAATGTTCCTCACTAATAAATAGCAAATTTAAATTTTACCTAGAAAATATTTACTTCTCGTGCACAGAATTAATCCGAAAAAGTTAATGAAATGAAAAATAAAGTGGTATGTTGTTTTTTAACGTTCATGAAGGCAACCTTGTTGGTATTTTAGGCTCGTTATATTTACTTTTTTAAACTAATTTCTTATTTTCAAGTTTAAGTTTATATTTAGCAGTTTGTGACAACCGACTGCTTTACGATTTATTTCAATATTCAAAAAATAACTTCGAAAATCTACATTTCATTTTTGGTGTAAAATTCATTGAATAACATTCCATTTTCAGATTTCCTGACCTTACCTAACTAATTTACAGCTAGTTGTAAATTTTACGGTTCAGAATTTAAAATTTCGTTCGATCTCGAAGCTCGTTTTTTTAGCAGAAAATAATAAATAGATTCAAGGCTAATTGCAATTTTCCGGAACTTACTGCAAACACGAGATTGACTCTCAAAAAATGCACTATTTCGAGCAAAATCTTTTTAAATTGTCGTGCGGTGCCCGTCTTCTAAATTTTTCTACGGAATTTACTAACAAGAGGCACATGAAAAAAAGGGGGTTTTTTCTTAGTTTAGTAATGACCCTAAACGAAACTAGGTTTTTTTCTGACAACGGATTTGAGTTTTTCTGCATTATATATACATAGAATCTCTTTACATCCCAATATATAATTTAGATCTTTATTTACATTAATAAAAACACGAAAGTAAAGCAGGAAACAATTATTTGGTACGGCCCGTCTGCGAATATTCCAACTTGTTTTTTTCCTTTTATTTTACAATGAGAAATGTTTTCTTATTCTCATTACACTAAAGTATAATAGCTTAGTGGATCCAGCTCTTACCAAACACCATTGTTTCCCATGACCATTATAAAAGTGTCACAATATTATTTTTGCTTGTATTTATTTATGTTATTTTTTTCTGTTTCTTTAAGATGTTCCCACAGTGACGATAAAACTTTTATGAGCCGCACTTTTATTGACATATATTTATAATAGAATAAAGAAAATATATTCGCATTTTGCGGGTTCATAATCAAGTGCTTATACGATTAAATATACCTCGCTACTTTTTTAGCTTTTTTTTCTCATTCTTTTCATTGCACATTTTTTTCAATGTTTTTAGTCTTAATCGATTGTGTAAATATTCAAAATGTTGTTTTCATGAAGTCACTTTGTTTTTCTTTCTCTAATTGTTTATTATGAAAATTATTCTCACAATTTATTCGAAAATCTGAAAAACAAAACAACAAACATTCTGAATTTATTCATAAATGTAGACATGCTCTCATCAATTTTCTTGTTCTTTTCTTTTTTTTTTTTTAAAAAGATTTAGACATCAAATGTCTCATTGAATTTCTAATTTTCACAGCCCCCGAATTTTTAAGTGGTTAACTCCACTAAAATCTCTTTTCTTTTTCATGTTTTTTTTTATTTATTTCAAAAAACTTGACACCACAGTGTGAAAATAGATATTTCAAAGCACAAACAGCGTTCTGAAGCGCTAAAATGGCAATAATGAAAAGGTGGAACGCTGCTATTGAATGTACTATATTTACTTTCGGGAACCCTCACTCACTACCTCTCCTTCATAGTGTCAGCCTGGCCATCACATCTAGCCAACCCCGACGTTTACTTAGCCTACCGCACTTTTCGGCTTTGAAACTAATACGCTTTTTATATAATGATCTGTTTTTGTTATTCGCATATTATTTCCGAGTATCTCTCTTTTTTTGTTTTAAGTGTGTTATTTTTAAGTATTTTTAAAGAAAATTGAACAAAAATAACATTTAGATTGCAATTATTCTAACTATTTTTATTGATTAAAACAGGTTTTTTATTTGAGAAAACAATCGAATTGTTGCACTTGTTCAATGGGACGCCTTTTTCAAAAATGTTGTGTTTTTTCTCAATGGTGGTAGTTGAAATATGTTCTTTAAATTATGAATATTTATGTAGGTTCAAGTAGGTTACATCAAAACTTGTTGAAATTGAAGAACTAACAAAATAGTATCATTTTGGATAAAAAAAATGAATTCAAAAAAATAAAATCTGAAATCACAATTTTTTAAAAACCAGTATAATTTTTTCAAAAACCTACTGTTGACAACAAAACTAAAATGATCCAACCTTATTCTAGGCCATTATTTTCGTTACTCAATATCATTATCTAATTTTTATATATTTATTTTGCACCGTACTTTTTTTTGATCTGCCAGCTTAAGAAGTCTCAACAAATTAGTAAAATGTCTTTCATCGTATTAATTCAAAAACGAGACCTATTTTAAGTAGAAATTTCTCAAAAGAATATTAAACATTTGCGGAATTTTTTGAAATTGTGTCATTTTAATGGAAATGTCAAATCTTTATAGCTTACTTGAGGGAAAAATCACAATAATCCATCATTTGATCTCTCTGATCTCACAAAAGTGATAGTGGCGGTAGAAAATTTAAAAAAATATCAGTTTGCTTGCTTTTTTCGATTGTATTTAATTTTGAGTAAATAACAAATAATGCGCTCTTTTTTTATAATGGCATTATTTTTTAAATTTTATGATTTTTCTCTTAATTTACTGAAAATTGGACTTAAAAATTAAGAATTGTAAGTTTTCAAAATGGAATAATCACAATAACTAATTTCTAAAATTGTTAGACGCTTCTTTGACATTTTGTGTCGTTTTTAAACGATCCTATTATATATTGTATAACCCTGAAGCGAGAAGTAAGTTCCTTAGTAATTTGTGGTCTATCTATTGTGCACCTAGGGGCTCTTTACAGTCCAATTCTGAAAAAAAACTCAAGTTTCAATTGAACCACTTCACCGAGAAAAAAAAACCCCAGTAATAATTTCGTAACGTTTTGGCAGTCCGAAACTATTTGCCAAACTGCGCAAATATTCGTTACCTCGCTTACTTTTGCACTGTGCCACTTTAGTCAACGAACAGCTTTTGAGTTCGGCATCTATTTTGTTTTTACATCTAAACAAATTACTTATTGTTTTTTTTAATGTCTGTTGTTGTTTCGATGTTTGATTTTCTGAGGTTATAAAAAAACTATTATTTAAAACGCGTAAAGTATTTGCAATTTGAATCCATCATCGTACTGTTTTATGTCCATTTCCTATTGTGGCGCCGGCGGTATTTGACGACAATTTACATAAAATATAGAGATATTAAAAAAAAACAAAAGTTTATTGTTTTTTCTTTATTGTGTGGTTTAAAAAAAGAAGAGAAACATTTTCACTTTTATTATATGTACGCCTGGAAATAGCATGAATTATTCAAAAAATGGTGTCAAAATTTCTCAAGTTTCTTCTCTGAAGCTTTATTAGGAATCATTTTTGATGCGAATACAAATAGCCCGTATAACTACAGTAGTCTTACACATTTCTTTTTTTTTCTTGTATGATTGTAATATTAATATCACAAATAATGAATAAGCTCACAAAGTTGGTTGTCAGCAATGTGAGTCAAAACAAATATGTTTGTAATAACGTTTTAAAGTTCACGCTGTTTTTTTTTCTAGGCACCTGACCATTTATTTTCATTCATAGTCGGATTTGTTTTATTTTTCGTATCCATTTGTTTTTGGACCAGTTTCAATTTCTTCTCCCCCCTTCCTCTTTGCCCTACTGAAACTTTAACGATGAAACTCGATCTTTCATTGTGTTGGGAGTTGTGTTGTGTGCACTCGATTATCTTAATTGTGCACATCATTTTTGACTCAAAATAAGCGATTTTCAGAAAACCGCCTCTCAAATTGATGAAGTCTGGTGGGCGGTTATAGAGGAATGCGGTGCAACATCAGAAGACTGTTTACATTAGGGTTTTTTGTGTTTGCAACAACACTTGTGATTTTATCATTACCCAAGGATAATTTTGGAAGTGAGTTAAATCATTGATTCGATTTTTGAACATGTTTTGAAAACAATAATAACATGTGTTTTTTTCAATTTTTTAAAATTTTGGTGTTGTTAAGTGTGAAAACATCAAAAATCATTTTCAGCTGCTCTTTATGAAAACGTGGGGTAGAACAATTGTTATTTGTCAATTAACCTGAAATGAAAAATGATTCTTGGTCATCACATAAATCACTCAAATTTCTTATTCAGGAGAATGGGAACAAGCTCCACAATCGAAGGAAGCGAGAGCAGTGAATGTGGAAGTAGATATTGCAAAAGTCAACCCGAAAAACGTTCAAGTTACTCCAGTAGGGCAGAAGTCACTTCCACATCAA
Source organism: Caenorhabditis virilis (assembly GCA_964036255.1). Classification (NCBI taxonomy): domain Eukaryota; kingdom Metazoa; phylum Nematoda; class Chromadorea; order Rhabditida; family Rhabditidae; genus Caenorhabditis; species Caenorhabditis virilis. The sequence continues at coordinate 12,102,931 of OZ038420.1, read as the reverse complement.
CCATTGCCTCCAAGTTTGGACAAACCGATAAATGAGGATCCATTTGGTATTTTTTGGAAAAATAAGCAAAGACCAACATTTTTAATAATGGTATTTAGATTTTGTTGTACAATCGAATCGCTTGATTCTACATGATCTGTACAAATATACACAAAATATTGATTTGGATTTGTTGCTACAAAGCGAATGTAAAGAAAATTTGACGCTGTCTAAATATTGGAGCTCAACTCAACGGTGATTAAAAAATCTATAATTAATTCATTCATTATTTGGGTTTTCAGTAAAAGTGCACCAGAAAATGATAATTGGGAGAAATTCTACGCAAACATTGGAAGTTGTGCAGTGTATCATGATGATAAACAAATTGATGATTTGTTGCATGATTTAAATACGATGCCAATCAAAAATGTTCATATTATGGATGGTGGAACACAGGTCAAATTTGTTTTCACTTTTGAGAACGATAAACAAGCCGTCTTTAAACCAATGAGGTAACATAAATAGTTTATTCACAACAAAGTTGATTTTTCACAGATTTGGAAGAGATTATGAATCGGATCCTAATCATTTCTACTTCAGTGATTTTGAAAGACATCAGGCTGAAATTGCGACTTTCCACTTGGATAGGTAACATTATCGCTTTTTTTGTCATACAAAAATGTATTTCTTTTTTTTTCAGAGTGATGGGGTTCAGAAGAGCGGTTCCAACAGTTGGAAGGATAATGAACATGACCACTGAACTCTACCAAAAAGCCGAGAAAAAGCTGCAAAAAACGTTTTTCTATTCACCGGCGAAGAATTTCTGTGTCGTTTCACGATGCGATTACTATTGTGACACAACGCATGCAATTTGCGGTCAGCCGGACATGAAAGAAGGAAGTGTTCAGGTTTTTCTGCCAGATGAGACAGCGGTACCTAGAAAGCATAATAGAAGCCCATATAGAAGGTAAAAGAACCAGTCACAATGCCTGAAGTGATTGATTGATTTTACGTTACTTTTATAGAACTTATTCAAAGAAAAATCAATTGGCGGAATGGCAAACAGATATGAATTACTGTGAGGATAAAGTGAAAACTAAAAAACCGTATTCATCTGGAAGAAGGCTGTTAGATTTGATCGATTTTCATATTATGGATTATTTAATAGGTTGGTTTATAAAACTCAAGCATATCGGGGAAAATAGCGTTTTCCTGACAGATTTATGAAATATTTAACATTTGTAAAATATTTTGCAAAAATATGTGAAAACCTCCATGTTTTTACCCGAAATTAAGAAGTTTAAAAGAAATTTCAAAGTTTCGAGATTTTTTAAAAATTGCCTTTTTTTAAATTTTTAGTTGCAGACATTAAAAAAAATATTTCGATTAATTATTAGTGCGAAAAGTTTGAGTAATAGATATTTGAGGAATTGACCAATGTTTATGAGAAAATTTCGAGAATTCATCCCAAATTGATTGGATTTCCCTAAAAATGTTCAAAATTAATTGAAAGAACAATAATTGATGTTAAATTTACCAAAAAATTTGACAAAAATATAATTTGTCAGGATACTGCAACTTTTCGTGTTTGATTTTTTGATTTTTTGATTCTTTGATTCTTGAAATAATAATAATTGTTGCAGGTAACCAAGATCGTCATCATTTCGAATCATTCAATGTATTTGAAAATTTCCCACCATATGCAATACACCTGGACCATGGCAGAGCGTGAGAGAAATCGTTAATTTTATACAAACCACCAGAGTTTATTTATAGGTTTGGGAGAAGTGATTTTGATGATGATGATATTTTAATGCCACTTCGTCAATGTTGCATTATTCGTGCGTCAACGTTCAAAACATTGGTGCAATTTTATAGTCAACCAAAATCATTAACAAAAACTTTGCATAAGTGAATACGAATCAAATTATGGCATCACGAACAATGATCATATTTCAGCTCGATGTCCAAAGATCCAGCACACCCAATATTAGCCTTCAAGCATTATGCAGCAATAGAACGACGGTTAGGGAAAGGTATAGAGCGGAAAAATGAAATGAAACGTAGTTAATCGATTAATTTTTCTGTTTCAGTGATGTCATATCTTTTGGAATGCTTCAAAAATAACCCAGCGGGTAATGTCATTCAAGGAACTGTTGTCAATCCAGTCATGTCTGAAACGGACCAAGATGAGGATGAACCAAGCGACGACGAGGGTGATAAAAAAGACGACAAAAAAACTAAAAACTAAGATGTTGTTGTTTTCGACATTAAAATAACTAGAAAATACTTTTTCGGGGGGTATTTTTCTAACTTTTTTGCTTCATTTTGGATTACTTCAGGGTTAAAAAATTCTCCTTCCAAATTATTGTTCAATGACATGGGGTTTCGGGTATAATCAGCTTCTTTCTTCTAATCTTTATAGTTCCTTTATTCCTCGTCTATTCATTTTTTCTTCATAAGGGGACAATGTCCCGAAAAAATGTTTTTAGATTTGTTATTTTTATAAGGAATTGTTTCTGCCATAAAAATGTCCCGAAAACATTCCTTGTATCTTAAACAAATCTAATTTTGCTTAAAAAAATAGTCGCTGTAGCTTCTGTTGTTCCGTTTTTTCTGGTCACTCGCATTTTGAGGGTATAAATTTTTTGGTTTTTTTTCGTGTTTCTTTTGTGGCTATTTATCCCCCCGTTTTTTTCAATCCACCTCAGAATCAGATGTTCAACATCGTTATTGGAAAGTAATCTGCCAAAAAGAAAGTCGAGTAATTTTTGAGAATATTGTTGGTATACATTGATTTTTTAAGAATATTCTTGTATGTATAGCTCCGGTGTTTTTTTTTTCTTTTTATGATGGTTATGTTATTATTATTTTTTCCTTTTTTTTTTAATTGTCTTGTGACACGCACAAGTAAAATAAAAGGTTCCGCTTCTATGACAAATTGTTTCTCAGAAATCAGCTGTGGGAGAAAAATTTCTTCAAATTTTAAAATCTTGTTAGAAATGCTAATTTTGCAAATAGTTTCATAGTTAGACATATATTTTTCACACGATGAGAAAGGTATATTTTAAGAAGGTATAAAACATATTTTATCTGCAAATCCTATCGAGATTATTATATTAGCTTTAGATTTAAAAAAAATGTTTTCAAAAGAGTTATAATGAACATCGTGGCAAGAACGTCTTTAAGATTTCAGATTTACGCGAAAATCATTCATCTTCAATATTTATTAGTTTTTCAATAATAATAAAGGATATTTATTTTATTTAGTCTGCTGATGAAAAAATATAACAGAGCAGATGTGTTATTTAGTACATCTCTCGAAAAAATAATTAGAAATTAGTAATGTAATACCATGAATTACTTTATTGGAAATAACATTGCCTGTTTTTTGTTTTTAAGTTTATAAGTACCATGTTTTTAGAAATAAATATGAGTTTCTAGGATTTCTCCTAATTAATTACGTGGGATTACATCGACTAGAGTTTTTTTGAAATCCAATTAGACATCCTTTTTTTCGTACACTTTTTTTAAAAAACTTTGAAATAACCTTCTTTACCGTTTTTTTTCGTCGTCCTAACGCTTAGAACTGTTCTCTTTTTAATTTTTTGTATCTTTCAGTTTTTTTTAAAAATCATTCTTAACATCTCATTTTAGATTTTCCAATTTTTGAATTTAGCTTTTCTTATCACCCGAATTCATGTGTACCCGCTAAAAGTCATATCTCAACGTCTTCGATCTCAACAAGGAAGTGGTCGCGCGATGAAAAACTTTCTAATAAATTTAAAAAAAAGTCTAACGAAACATTGGGCTAAATTTCAACTAAATTCGTCTCCAGTTTTGAGTTAGTTTTGAAAATATATGAGTTTGAAAAATCCTATAGCATAGTGTTATTTTGTACAATATGAAATCACTTTTTATTTATTTTTTGCTAATAAATTCACTATTGGAATCATCATTAATTCACAAAATATTTTTGTTTAGTTACCTCCCTCTAAAACTGCTCTTTTAAAACCGAAAATGTTAAGTTTGAACTTTAAGTTTCTTATTGTCAACTCAAATGTTCTTGATCATGCCAGTTGGTTTTTTTGCTCATTTGAAATTGCGCTGCTGGCATTTACTAGAAAATGGATTATCTAAAATTTTAAAGGGTGTTTTAGGTAAATGAAAATCACAGGGCTTTTTTTGTAAAAAGCGGGAAAAAATTATAGATAATTTGCGTGTTTTCTGATTAGCTATTGATAAGATATTTAAGGATTTTACATGATCATGTAGCTTATGACTGTATTTTGATGAATTGTTTTTCGATCTACCAAAAGAAATCAAATTTTCTTCACAACTGATTCCATTTCACTGCTCGCTTTCCTTTAATTTTATGTATAAGCATTGTTTTTTTTTCCAAGAATAATCTAACCATAATAATAGTTTGCTAGAGTTGAACACGAGTTGAACACGCAAATATTGTTTTTTTAATTGGAGGTTCAAATAAAATTGAGATTATGGTAGTTTTTTGTCAATTGAAGAAGAAAAAGTGAAGTTATTAGTGGGAAATTTTGTGTTGCATTAAGATGCTGAAAATATGTAAAAAAAATAATTTTTAACAAAAAAATCCCTTTTTCAGCATTATTCCTATTCCATAAATCAGTTGAATAATTGTTTTAAAATATGCAACTTGTGACAATCCGTTTTTTTTCAATTATTTTTCAATATGTCATATAAAATTTTTTTTATGTGATTGTGAGTCGAATAAACTCTTTTCTACATGTCATTTTCTCATTTGTCCCAAAGCGTTTCTCATTTCAAAAAGGTTAAATATTGTGTTCGTTATAAATTGCTCGCATGACTTGTTTCCCATGAAACAGCAAAGGTGTTATGTTTCGAATGATTTTCTTCGAATTTTTATGTATACATGTATGTATTTATTTTCTTAAACTTGCTCTTGTTTCTTCCCAATGGACATTGATCAGGAGTTAGGAGCAAAGGAGGGGTTTTTGAGAATAACCCTTGCGTGTGTATTTTTTTTCGTGTTGTTTCGTCTTAAATAAAACCAGCCTGAAACAAAGAGAAATAAATTTTCGTCAACTGAATTGAATGAAATCTTCGCTTCAGCACTACGTTCTGAAAGGAAAAAAATGTGTGCTTTGTTCTTCTTATATAAATTAGAAAATTGTTTGTCCGAATGGGGTTAGAATAGAAAAAAGAAAAAAAAAACACCCACTATCTGACATTTATCAATCTGGATTGGCGCACACCTATAAATTTTCTTCACGCATCTTAATTTTTGGAGCATTGCGTCAGTCACGTTTTTTTAGATGTCTGTTACGAGACCTTTCTTTTTTCAGTCATGTTCTTTTTTTTTGTCATGGTAATTTTTCATTTGTACAAAAGTTCATATTTACTATAAGTTCATCATAACAAACATATAAATAATAGGAAATAATGATAACTTAGATATTTTTTTTTTCAAAAAATATTCACTGGCAAATAATTTTTAGGTTTTTATCCACCAGAGGGTCTCTTCTGAAAAAAATAATTACATAAATAACTAAAGTATATTTTCATGTATGTTGCACATTTGCTTCTCTGTAATTACATTTTCCCTCCCTATTAATATGTTTCACCCCCTCCCCCGTTCATATCCATCAACTCGTTTTTTTTTCATTTTTTTATTATTTGTCTATCTATGTGCAATATTTTTGACCTTTTTTCATAGGAAAAGTTTTGATCTTAGTAGCCAATAGTTAGTTTTTTTGAATACAGAACTTCTGAAACCGGAAAAAGTTAAAAATATACGTTTTGTTCACTCGAGCGTAGTTTTTTGCAGTTCAGTTGAAATACACGCATAGTTTTCTAATTTTGTATAAGTTGATGACATCAAAATTCAATTTCTCAAGACCAAACTTCGGTTTAGTTGTGTTTTTTGTCGATTTTTGACTTTTTTATGCTTAATTTTGAAGAATTATAAGGAGATTTGCCACCAAAAAAATGTTAAGTCCCAGAAAAAATGAAAATTTAAAAACTGTGTTTTTTTTTGATACAAGCAAAGTTAGTACGCGAATCCATATTTTTAGAGAGTTTCGAATATTATGGAATTGTTTTTTCGATTTCATTTGTTCTAGTGTTTTTTGTCGGTTTTATCACAAATCATATAAAAGTCCACTTTCTCTTAATTTTATCATGTCAAAAACACATTCCTTTTGGCTTTTCCCCCATTTTTTCGCCATTTGTCAGCTTAAAATTATTCTCTTGGCACGATTGAGAATCAAATTTTCTGTCATTCTGGATCCACTCAATGCGTCCTTGGAATCCCCCCTTAAACAAACGCCGTTATAAAAATGCTAACCTTTTGTTTCTGGCGAAAATTTAGCAAGTTGATTTTTTTCATTATTTTTTTGCTAAAAATCAGTGATCGTTTTAGACTTATCTAGGAGGAAATGTTATACATGAATCCTTACAATTAACAAAAATGATAACTAAAAAAAATGAAAAACAGCCAAAAACATAGTAGTCATACTTAAAGCATACATCTAAGGATAATACATGTTCTGTTTTTTAAATTATCAAAATTCATGTTGCGCAACTATACGAATCTTAAAAGTTTTTGGTTAGTTATACGTATAACACCTGCATTTTGGAAAAAAATGCCGATTTTATTGTTTATCTGATCTGAAACAAAAATGAATTTTGCACGCTTTTCAAAATAGTAAAAGTTTTTTACTACTTATTAAATTATTGATCTATTTTCCAACTTTATCTTCCTCTATTGCACCAAATATTCTCATGATCGTTTCTGAAAAGCTAATTAACTTGCTCGTGGGAGGATTATTCTGAAGATTTTCGTCTTATTTTATTGTTAGTTTATTTCTATTTTTAATGAATTTTGGATAACATTTTGTTTGATGCTATTTAATTGGATAAGAAATATAGTGACAAATTCCATGACTAATTTTCAAAGAATCTTAATAATTGTAAAATTATTTTAAGCAAATTTTCATGACGTCATCCGTAACTATAAGGCTTACAATTTTAACAGGGAGGGGGACGTAACAAACTGATGCGTAGGGGACGACAGATTAGATTTTAAAATTTTTCAAAGATTATGAAACCAACATCTGTTGAACTATGTATGATGTCATTATATATTTTTTATACGAGAGAAATTTTGTTAAAAAAAGGATAGCCATAAGCAAATTAGGTTAAGCAAAATGTCACACACGTTCAGAATATGTATCCGAATTCTGAAATATTCAAAGAACAATATTTATCATATTTTTGTTGTTATTTGTTATTAAAATACTCTAGTCGCAAACAATATAATTAAATGATCGTCTTCTCATTTTTCATCATAACATTTTTTGTAAGAATATCTTTAAAAAAACCGAAATGAGTAGTTGTTTGAACGTTTGGATTCAAAAAAAAAGTCTTTACTATTATGCCCTTATTAATTTTTAAATAGTCACTCATACATTTCGTCGACATGTCAAATGGAATTCTCCATTCATAATATTCAAACTTTTTTCTTCCAATCAACCCTGAACTTCAAATTCAATTTTGTTCAGCATCACTTTTTTTTATTTCGATGCTGTTTTTTGCTCTCCAAAGGAAAATGAGTGTTTCCGTTTTTTTTCAGTGTAACCTTTTACTAACACTTTAATTTTTATGGAATTTTTTGTTACTGGAAATTTCATGCAGAATTTGAATAAAAAGCTGAATATTGAAAATATTTTTTTATTTTTTCAAAATTCTCAAAATCCCAGACACTCATCTAATGAGAACCAAAAATCAAAACAAAAATGATGTCGCCGTCTGAAATTAATTTTAAAGTCTCTATACAAATTGATGTAGACATTTTCATATTTTCCTTGCGTATTTCCTACTTTAATGTGAATAAATAAATTTCTTATTGTTTAGCCTTTTAGTTTTAATGACTTCTTTTTTTTAATGACTCTTGCATTCAATTTACTTTTTTTTTAATTTTTAGCGGTTTCGAGTGAAAATGTCTCCTTGAAATTGTGATTTTCAAACTATTGAAATCTTTTGGCACATTGAGCTACAATTTCATGTTTTTTTTTCGAAATCTCCAATCACTCTAAAAACCTGGACACTCAAAACAAGGCTCCATTTTTTTTGTTATTGTTTTTTTTTTCATTTTCGCACATTTTCAGTTTTTTTTCCGTTCGTTTATAATTAATGTGCAATTCTGGCATGTGTTTTAAGCGCATTTAATATCCTTCTTCAACGGTTTTGCAAAAATTTTCAATTTTATAATAACTAAACTCTTGTTGTCTTTTAAGGGTAATGAGCTTGACCAATGTAGTAGAAAGTCTGGAGGGCAATGAGCAGGTGGGTTGTTGTTATTTTTTTTTTGAAAACCAAATATCATAATAATTTTGCAGAGTATCATTGTCATAATGTGTGCTACAGTTATTATTGTTGTTCTTGGAGTTGCAACGCTGATGTTGAAATCAAGGAAGAAATTGAATTGGTGAGGATGTTCAGATAATAATGAAGTTTTTTTTGCTATTAGAAGCATTCACATTTGCACACTAGTTTGCAATGTTTTAAATAAAAAATTCTGCAATTTGTATTCTGGACTAAGGAGCTTGAAGCAAGTTGTTTTCTTCCAAAGTTAACAACTTACGTCAACATAAGAACTTTTGAACATCAAAACTCGGAAAACTCATCAGAGCCAAAGATGAAGTCCTATTTTTTTGAATTCAAATATGCATTTTTTCCAACATATTATAGAATGACCAAAATTCAATGATAACGATATACTGTTGGAAATCTGAATCGTATTTTGCTTTCCACCATTATACATTAAAAATCGTATTACAAGAAAATCCTTTAAAGTTTGCTTAACTTTAAGGTACGAACAAAATGTTCTCGAATTGGGAAACGGCGCTGAGTTCGTGCGATGTCATCCTCTCACCAGAACTGATACAGAAGATACTGCCAGAATGGAAGGGTATGTATTGTAAAAAAAAACATGAAAATAATTCCGTTAGCTCATTTTCAGGAGTACTATTAGTACTGGAAGTTTTAAAAACTCCCCAGGATTACCAATGCCAGAAGGAGATTTATCCAACCTATTCACAATACCAAAAGCTAAAAAAGGACCGAGAAGCATGTTTTCAAAGTTCCATCAGAATCAATTCGATAGAGGATTATATCACAATACGGTCAATCAGCTTGAAAATTCGAAACAATAATTGTAGTTATTTTTCAGATGGGCGATGAATCTGCTTGCAGCCCTGTTCAAATGAAGGCCACAGGGTCTATTCAGCTTGCAGTCAGCCATGATGTCAATTTAAATTTATTAACTGTCAGTTTGAAGCAAGCTGTACATTTGCCTACTAAACGGGAAGATGACTTGCCAAATCCATTCATGAAAGTTACTCTGGAGGTTTGTTGTAAAACTGAATAACCCTACAGGAACCCCCAACGCTTTATTTAGATTCCTGAATCAAAAGTGCCAAACGTCGAACACGTTACGAAAACATATCCATCCACTGCTTCGCCACAAATAAACGAAGATTTTTATTTTCCAGTAGGATTTGTTAAAATATTCATCAATGAGTATTTCGTTCAGGTTACCGCTCAACAAATAAGTGCTTGTCGTCTTGAAATAATGGTTTATGACTACGATCAGTTCAGTGTTGATGAATGCGTTGGTTTCTGCTATCTAGCACTCGGAAAAGTTAACAGTAAATTCGAACACGACGAAATTACAGTATTCTGGGCTGAAGTTTTGCCGCATGATGATGGCGGAAATGTAAGTTTTCCATATATTTTTTTCAAAACATTTGAAACTGGAGAAAAAACTTTTTTCATCAAAATTTTTGCATTATTACAGTAAATCAAAATAAAATGATGATGAATAAAAATATAAATATTTTACACTGTGCCGAAATAGTGTAAGATAATAAGGAATACAGTTAACAAATTTTCCAGGTGCTCACGTCCCTTTTGAAAAATCGCTTCATTTTCACTTTTTCAATTATAAAAATTTAATCTTGATTTCAGAAAGGATTTGGAGAAGTTTCATTTTCATTAACATATTTGGCTACCGCGCAACGTTTATCAATGAATATTTTCAAGGTTCGAAATATACGAACACGTCATGAAGGAAGTAAAGTGAAAAGAAAGTTTATAAACTGATTTGCGTTTTTGCAGATGTTGCACTTCGTGTTACTTTGTTCAAGGAATCTGAGAAAATTTTGAAAAAGAAGAAAACAAACTCAAAGAAGATGTCAAGAACGATTCAATATAATGAGTGTCTAACATTCACTCTACCAAAACATTCTTTATGTGATGTGATTTTATCGGCAGAGGTCTGTTTTCTTTCTCTGAAGATTTTGTTCTATTGAATTTATCCTTCAACTTTGAAATTCCAGCTTATTCTTGAAACTGGAACGTTTGGCATTGCTTCCCGAACCCTGGCTCAAATGCAACTGCCACTTCACAAGTTTGTTTTATCTTTTCTTCGGTCTATCAGACTGTTTTATTTGATTAGCTGCAATATGTTTCGGAAGTGTATCAAAAAAAAATCGATGTATTTACAGGTGCAAAGACTTGTGGAGAGGGATTATTCGTGAGCAAAAGTCACAAGCGAGATGGTATTCGTTTGAGCAACCATAACAAGTATTTCACACGGCGTTTTGAACTGGATACATACAGAAGTTTAAAAAATCATCAGCAAACATGTTAATTATTTTTCGGTTTGATATTTAAAACGTTTAGTAATAAATGTTTTTGAAGAAAACAATTTTTAGAAGTGGAAATTGTTATCTTCTGTTAAATTATTCTTAATATCTAATAAATTTAATTTATTTTCTTTTTCGTTGTTCTAACTATAAAATCGCATGAAATAAAACAATCGTTTCATTAAATGTGTATCTGAGAGTACATCTATTCTTCTTTATCGGAAAACAAAAAATGGCAATCTCTTTTAATCATACCCAACAACAGTAAATATTTGGTGAAGTTTTCTGAAAAATATCGATTCCGAAACCTGAACACTTGTCTTTCAATGAAAAAAGTGTAAATTAACTCAATCTGGCAGGGAATTGAGTTGAAATCTGTGTAAGTATGGGACAGAATGGCACGACATATTAGTAAATAATAACTGCGAGATGAAATAATGAACCTTTCAAAAATAATGCATCTCTTAGGAACGGATCCACACATTTTATCTCCAACAAAGTTTCCAATATTATTAAAAATTTGTACATATATTGAAAAAGTTACGAAATTGGAAGTTAAGATTGGAAGAAGCACACAAAATGTTTCCAACAAGGCGTGATTGGAAATCTCTTTAACAAATCATATTAACTGATCCTGAACATTTAATCTAATCCGACAAAACATTTTTAATAATCTTTTCGGATCATGGAACTCTATTTTCCAAAAAAAACAAAAATATGTGAAAAGAAATGTTTATTTAAAAAACGGCGAAAATTTTCATAGAGGAGCAAAAATCTGCATCAATGTTCCGAAACGTGTTCATATTTTATAGCATATTCAAGTATTTACCGCAATTTTGAGAGCCCGTCTGAAAAAATGCACCTTATTCGTTCTAACCCTGAATGTTTATGTCACAACACAAGTTCTTAAAACTATTTTTCACCTCCATTTTTTGTTTTCAACAAAACTGAATAATGATCCAGTATTTTTAAGAAGGTCAATATTTTAAAACATTTTCATTAGCAAATTGTTATTTGCTCACTTAATTTAGATAGCTTTTTTCAAAAATTGAAAAATAAACTTTATAAGCATCCTATGCAAACTATAAAGGTGTAAAACCAAAAAATGGGTGTGTTACAGTTGATTAAATAGAAAGAACAAAATTGGAGAAACCAATTCATTCAATTCATTATATTGCGATGTCACCATCCTGGCTATCCTTACTTTTTGTGCTTACGTGCACAATTGGATGTGTGAAATCTGACAGTAGTTGTGTAGATCTGCTGCCAATATGTGCAAGTCTTCAAGCTGTTTGTTTCGAGAGTATTTTTCAATACCATTGGACTGTGCTCAACAATCTGACTCTTCAAGCCAATTCGTGAATAATTTAATGAAATTTGGTTTGAAAACAAGTTATATTTTTCAGCTCCACAATCCCTGCACTTGAAAGCTCACTTCCCCTTCTAGAATCAAGTCTTCCATTAGTTCTCGGATCGAATCCTGATGCATCAACCCCGTCGGGATCATCTGATTATCAAACAACTGTGTCCGATGAGGATGCATTGAAAGTAAAATATTATTACGGAACGTGTCCTTTAGAGAAGAACAATTTTCAGAACGCCCTTCCATTGTTGAAAGAATCTCTACCATTAATTCGCGAATCACTTCCTCTCGTAAGAGAATCTCTTCCACTGATAAGACAATTTCTGGACCCATTATCAACCAAGACAAGTTGCCAGCAAAAGGCGACATGTAGAAGTTGCAAAGAATGTCCAAAATTGCGAGGAACTATTGTTTCATTCGTTGAGTCATTGTGTCCAAGCACATGCAAGGTTTGCACCTCAGCTGGTATGTTGAAAGTATGAAGTTGTTTTCAATAAAACTGTCATTTCAGGTAATACAAACACAACAGCTACAGCCCTTGCAGCATTTTTCGGATAACTTGGATGAATTTTCATTTTAGTTGATTGATTTCCTTTTTTTGAGCAATGAAGAGCAGAGAGTAAAATATTTTTAGTTTTTATTTTTTTATTAAACTCTATTTTTTGAGCTTTTGCTTCAATTTGATTTTTAAAGTTGCACTTTTTCACCAATTGAACAATTAGAACATGGAATGTTTTTATTTCTATCCAAAACAACATTAGGAATTGATAGTAGTTTCCTCTTCTACTAAAACCAATCAACACAACATGAAGAATAAAGCCTCGAAATAATGAAAAAATATATCAACGGTCACAGATCGGTTATCATCCAGTAATATGCTAACTTCAATATGAAGTCTACTTTCCAAAAATATATTAAATAATTATTTGTACAAGTTTTGGTGGGGGGGGGGGCGAGATTTTAATGAGCCCAAGTTTGGAAAACAATGGTTTGGGGCTTATTCTCGTCGTCTACCCATGTAGTCCAAAGGTCGTTTTGATTTGACGCAGTCAATACAATCCGATTATCCTTGGCGACCGTTTTGAATGGAGAAATTCCCGTACTGCAAAAAAGACTCATAGTATTCGATATCTTTTTTTTAACTTACGTGATAGCCTTTTTTATGAGATCAATTTCGACGGCGTTACCGAGTCCCTTTCTACGATGCTCTTCAAAAACATATTGATTGTTGAAAAATCCTGCAGGATCGATCATTTCAAAAGCGACTGGTTGGCCGTCGTAACGAACGCATGATGAAGGTAATTGTGCCAATTTAGCCCTGAAATTGGTTGATGTGAAACTGTTAATTAGGTAAGTGATAGTACATTGTTTGTTCCAAGTCACCCGGCCCAGCATGTTGCCATGTGTTGTTCACAATTTCTCCTTCCTCGTCTGGGTAGATCTGAAGAAATAGAGCACTTTGAAACATGATATCTATTTTGCATGATATACAAATAACAACGCTTTTAGGTCAAAATTCTTCCACGTGATTAACCAAATTATTTTTTAAAACAAGTATCTGAATGTTTTAGATTTTAGAATAGTAAAATTGTTGAATATTGGAGACCATTTTCCCAATACAACAGGCCATTTTCCCAATACAACAATTTATTATCGTAAACACAAATTTACCAAAAACATCGGTATTTTAATAAGACAAACATCGGCATTTCAATAAGAGTTGGAGAAAACAAACGTTTGAGAAACCAAAGGTTTCCCAAGCTTCTTTTGTGAACTTTCCTAGGTTAAAGTCTTTTGATATTGCCGACTTTTACAGGAATTCAAATAATATTTGACAAAAATCTTGGAAAAGCTGCTTTTCTCTATGATGATGTCATTATCTTTAGTTTTGCTAAATAAATATGATTTCTTAAGAAAAAATTATTTATAGACGCAGATTGTCGTTCACATCATTAGAGCACATTTCTAATTTTCTCAGAGCATGTTTTTTTATATTCATATTTCTAAGAATAGAATTTTCACATCGGTTATTCTAATGTTGTTTTGTAATCAACCTTACCTAATCATAATTCACATCAAAAACATGAACGTCTGTTTTTTTTAAATAATAAAAACAAGTTGTAGTTATTTTAAAATAACGAGATGAAAATATCAAAGTTACTAAATTCACCTGCTCGAAGTTTTCTATATGAATACATATGACTTCGCTAAAAAATATTATTTCAGTGAAACTAATTTTCGTTTGAATTCTTGAAAACGTTCTCACGGCATTAGAGCATACATAACTTGAAGTTTCTCACAACTTGTTTTTGATTTTAAATAAGTATTTCTAAGAAAAAGACCTGTCACCTAACTTCTTCTTCTCCTGCTCATGTTTCCCATCCTTACCTCATCATAATAATACCCCTCCGGTAATTGTGGCATTGGTTTTCTCATCGCTTTCGACTTTTGTTTATCAGTCATATAATACAATGACAAGCTCAAATCAGATGGCGACAATTCAGTCATTTCCTCTCTCATCACGACACCATACTGCAAAAATTTCACATTGGTGAACCCCCCCGCAAAAATCTTTTTGACAAATATTTATGAAAACCCGTTCATTTGCTTTTTTATCTAAACATAGGGTTTCTTCAACAAAAAAAATTCGGAAATGATAAAGTAATTTAGAATAAAATAATTCAATCGTTTGCATAATTGCTTTTTTGCGTTAAAGGATTATATTACGTGAATAAACAGAAGCGATTACTGTAATCGGTTTTTTTTGGCCGATTTAATTTTTCTTGATTGTTCTTTGTGCCGAAAAATTTAGAAAAACGTAGAAAAAAATGGATTAGATTGTGGGAAGTCGGTGTTAATATTATTCATGGCAAAGGGCAAATCAGCTTATTTGAGATGTTGATGTTTGTGTAAAAAAGGTGTTAGAATGGAACTCGTGTGCAAAACATAACTTTTAAATGCTTCTTAAATTTTCAAAGAAATTGGTTCTTTGGAAAAACGACCTTCAATTTCAATGGTTTTCCTCTGAATGGGAAAAAAGAAAATCGTTTTTCCCAAAACCCAATCTCACTCTTCCTGAATATTTCACGTTGCCGATTATTCTTTTCTTGTGTGATTTTCGATTCTAAAAATTGGCAGGTGAAAATAAAGCGGAAAAATAGGCGACAACTTTGAATATTCTCACAAGAGTTTTGCTGAATTTCTGTGAAGAATTCAGGTGTTACTGAGAGGTCGAAAATATTGATAATGTTCACAGAAATTCAGAGAATTGTGTGACTTCTTTTTAAAAAAATGACAAAATCAAATTCAAAACGCTTGTTAGGAAATTGTTAAAGTCACACAATCCTTTGCTATGTTTTAAATATGAGCGAACCATTTTAATGAGCAGTTCCTTGGCAATCACAAGATGAGGTTGACGCTTGGCGCCGAATACACGTAATCTGAGAGATGAATAAGCAGAGATAAAATATTAATTTCTGTAAATTTTTGGATTACCTCAGTTCTCGAACGAGCTCTTTTATTTCTTCACGGTCAATTGTTGTTCCAGGTAATTGTGCCATCGCGATTGTCGGTCTAATAAATCAATACTTAATTTGTTTACTTGTGGAAGAACGTTTGTTTCTTCCTTCCTCAGAGATTTTTAAAGCTTGCGATGATTTATTCTTCATATGTTCGATTTCAAGATGTTTCCTTTTTTTATTTCTGAGAACGATGAATCTATTCTCATTCTGGGAAAAAGAAAGGAAAAGTGCAACTGATGTTTGAAATAACATTAAAAATTTGTGGGGCTTCCTTGTGTCGTTGTGGAAATAAAAATAATAAAAAATTATTTTTAATAAAAATTTTGCAAGCCGGAAACACGATCATATAAAACGTTTTTGTAGTAAACATCAAAGAAACATGGATGGTTTGGAAATATACACTGTACGTTTATGTAAAACTTACTTGATATGGACATTGTTTTTGAACATGAAAAAATACTTGGGATGAGCAAGCGATGGATAGCAGAAAATACGGACGGGTGACTCTGGGAAACTGGAAAACAAGAGCTTAGAAATTACGTGAAGAAAATGGTGTTTATGGAAAGAAAATAGTAAAAAAAAACACAAACTAATACCTCTTTTCAAGACGAGTTCGAATCGAGAATGGGAAGTAAATGGTCTCGATGTATTGCGATGTTACAGCCATCGCGCGGATCATATTCTCTCGCGTTGTAACTTCGAACAAAGAAGCGTGCATGTTTGAAAACCTTTCTTTTCTATAAATTTGAAAGTATGAATTGCTTGGAAAATTTAAAAAAAAGAGTAAATAAAGAATAGAAGATTCAAAAAATGTAATTTCAAAAGTGTTTGAAGATACCGTAAGACGGGTACTTCACTGAGATTTTCACATGTTCATGACAGTATGACCAGATTAAACAAAAACATAAATAATAAGGCACAACAAACATCTTACAAGGGTCTCCCCATAGATGGGCGGTCCGAGCAATTTTTGAATATTTGCTGAGTTTTTGAAGAAATAGAAGACGTTAGACGACACAAACACAGCAGAAGCTGAACGAGACGCAGAAAAAGGCGGGACTTCTTATAATCTCCCTTCCCTCTGAGCTATTTTTTCAAAACGAGAGATAGAACAAGAACTGAAAGGAGCATACGAGAGCGGGCGGACAAATTGATGGTTACGCTGCAGTAGTAGAGACGACGACATGATATATTCTAAAAAACATTATGCGAAAAGAGGAGCTTCTGTAACTTTTACGAGTGTTCTTTTGCGCTTTTCGGAGCAATTCTCAATTGCAGAGATCTTCGCAGCGGGGGGAGGGGAGGGGGCGCACACACATCTACTCGCTTTGCTATGCTTGTGGACGATGGGGCTATCCCTCTGAACAATAGCATGCGCTTGAAAGAGGCGATGGAAGCGAATTGAGCTTCAGTCTTGCTACGTAGACGCGCAAACGGTTGGACATATGCTGTGAGAGGCGGGAAATTGAGAATTTTAAAAGTTCATGAGGAAATAGTGAGAGGCTTAGAAAATCGTAAAGGAAAAAAAAAGAGATACGGAAAGATCATCGTAACATTTTGGGACTCTAAGGTTTCGTTTTGATTCTTAATGGGTAGATGTGGAATAGAATGAACTTTTTAATACAAAATAGTGAAATATTCAATTATTCAAACAATTTGGAATTTTTCGTATTCCTATCAGGTTACGCTTTTTTTCAGAATCAATTACAAACTAGAGGTTTAATCTATTTCACATTTTTCCTACGCACGTACCGTTGTGCAGTTGTTTCAGCGGAAGCTCGCTCCAAAGTCACTTTCAATTTAGTAATCAACAATTTGGTGAAAAGAACGAAATGCAATTTGCAGATTCTGTTTCCAAGAACGTACAAAGATCAGCATGCGGCTAAACAAGGCACGAGAAGATTTTCATTATTAAAACAATTGAGGAAGTAAAATAAAAATTTAAAAAATTTCAGAATATTTAAACGCACAGTTCAAATTTTGAGAAACAAGGAACGCAACATTTTCAATACACCCTCGCCTCAGAATGATCTCTAAAATTTCCTTTCAATTTGTTTGCTTCTCACTTCAGAGCAACAAACCAGGATAAATGATGATTGGATGACCAGCAGGCATCACTATTGAGAGAAAAAACGCGATAGTGGTTCAACGGAATCAATGAGTTTGTCAACGACAACCCTGGGAAACCTTGGACCCTTAGATAAATAACAACAACAAACTTGTTGTTGTTCTCTCTCATTCAAAATGTATTGTGCAATAAAAGGTGTACAAATAAAATGATGTGATGTGAGCTCCGACATTGTCAAGCTATCGCATAGCTAGTCCTGTAAACGGCAACATCGCAAACAACAGTGAATCTTTTTTTTCTGATTTTGAGATATTACGAAATCATTTTGGTTTTTTGAACAAAGAAACCCTTGATATTGCGTTGCTATGTGGATTTTTCTCATTTTTCTCATGGCATTACCAAAAAATATGTTTTTTGTTTCCACACGAACGGTGAAAAATCAGCAATTTGGGCGTTCTTTGAGCTAGTTTGTTTTAATGAAGCATATGCTGAGATTACGATATAGAATTACTAGGTTTCTCAAAATAAATAATTGTTAGTTTTGGGGCGGATATCAAATAAAAAAAAACACCAAATACGGAACTAGCAATAAGGGCACAAGGTTTCAGAGGTCCCAATTATCAATTGATAGTTTATTCGAAAAAAGAAAAATACTGAAACTTTATACTCTCAACAGAGGCTAGAAAAAGGGAACCATTGAAACATGTCATCTGAGTCAAGTGGATAGCAAATAGTGTTTTACTTTTTATATCCATCCTAATTCTGCTACCGTAATGATATGTAATTTTCCTTTGAGAATTTTCTTCGATGATTCATAGGAAGCAATATGTTTAGAAAATAAAATATAAAATGCAGTATTTGGAAACATCTACAAATATTCATGAGTTCTACTTCCTGATTCAAACCTAACTCGCGGCAATAGTAAACGCATTTTTGAAAAGGGAAAACTAGAGAATAATCAAAAAGTGATCTAAAATTCCTCTAGAATTATCCAGAATTTGAATTTATAATCAAAATCGTAAATTATGTTAATTGCTCGTTTTTGTTTAACTAATTGTATGACATCATTTTTCGGCTATTGGTTAATTATTCGGGCAATTTTCAAGGAACAACTGTTTGTTTCAAAGTTACACATGCATTCAAAACGAACATTATTTGTATATCGAAAACAAAAAAACATACACTAGCAGCTTTTAAATAATTTTTTGAATGAATAAACAAAAAATTTGATTAATTATAATGTTGATTGTAATTCCAGTTGAGGTTTTCAAAATTTGAGCTTCTTGTTTTTTCCTAGGATGGGAGGATCAACCATCTGATTGGCCAATTCTAAGCTTTGTTAATTTCTAATGAAATCACATGTAGCCCAAGGGCTTGGATTTTTGTTAAACTACATCATTTTTCAAGATTCCGCATTTTCATAAACAGTAAAAAGTTTACTACAGAGAAAAAATGCAATTCTGATGAAGAAAATCGTAAAATTAAAAAAAACCATTTATTTTTCTGCAGCAAAATGTGAAACAATGTATTTTTTCTCTAACCCCGTTGCATGAAAATCTACGCAATGAAGGTTTCCGCAATGTGAACGTTTTGTCGAA
This sequence comes from Caenorhabditis virilis, assembly GCA_964036255.1. NCBI lineage: Eukaryota > Metazoa > Nematoda > Chromadorea > Rhabditida > Rhabditidae > Caenorhabditis > Caenorhabditis virilis. Next base: position 12,083,696 of record OZ038420.1, on the reverse strand, counting down.
AACTTCGATATGCTTTTGAAAAGATAACTCTTTGAAAAGTGTTTGCAATCAATTTGTCATTATTCCAATATAAAATCATTTAAAAATGTGTCACTAAATTTGAACATCATTTTTATACATATTAACTTCGTGATAAGCTGGAAAAGATGTATTACAAAAGTGGAAGCCACTTACGTTAATTCATTTTTTTGAACGTCAAAGAGCTTCAATAGTTTGATTTTGAGAAAAGGAATTCCATACAAGCAGTTTTGCAAGATAATTTTTAAAAATGCGAAGATTATTTTCCTAAATTATTACATCAATTTCAAAATATGACAACATTGATCGGTTTCATATGAACCTTGACTGAAGCTAATAAATTATTGCTCAAATCAAAACGCGCACTACCAAACACCAGATGTACGAACGCGGTTAAGGTCAAATTAGGTCAAAATAGTTGAAATTTTTACTAAAAGGTAGATTTCTTAAGATGTGATTAAGATGCGTTGCGGTCGCGTCGCGAGGGAATTCTCTGAGATGCCATCGAGAATGATGAATATTTAGCTTGACATTACCTTATTTAACATTTTCTAGTTTCGCGATCAACAAGCTGCAAAATTTTTAAACAAGATATTATTCCGTGGCAGTTGATGGAACAAATATTTTGCGGGACGCCTAGTCTATTCGTGAGAAGAACTACAACCTCGAAGTTGAGCTTGAATTTATTTCCACCAAATGGAACCACTAACCAATGTGATGAACTCATGAATTCAGTACCTGGTTCTTATTTGACAATCTACCAGTCTTATTTTGTTTGTGGGATTTATTCATGCAGTTTCAATATTTCGGTGTCTTTACTAATATCTGCGAGATCTACGGCTTCCGTAAAACAAACTCAATATCCCTGAATGTTAACTTGGTTACAAATCTAAAAACATGGGGCTAAAACTGTTGTATGATAAAAATTTCTTTCTTTTTTACATCTTTTTAATCCTAGGGATTACAAATTGGTTGGTGATGATATGAACAGTAGGATCAAAGTGTTGGTTCGCAGAATATGTATGCTGCTACAAACACAACCAAAAATAACAGTCAACATTTTGAACTTCGAGAAATACCACAAGTTCATCGAAACATATTTCTTGACCGTTGTCACGTGGATCTACCGAATGCAAAATTTATGAATCATTGAGATACACCTTTAGCAAACAAAGAAAGCTTCGAGCTCTTTAGTTCTAGCTTTGTTTTTCAGAAGCCTTTTTTTATATCCACAGATCACACATCCAACCGAAACTACAAAGAACGATCGACAATGTCGTAGTCACCAACTGAAATTCTGATGAATATAATCCATTATTTTCATCAAAATGTTCTCTGTTTCTAGGCAACCTTATGTTCGCAGGAAAAAAATGAAATTGCAAAAAAAAACCCGACATCCGAAAAAAAAATAATTGGGAGCGGGAAATACCACGTATTTGACGAGGCGGATAATAAAGTTAAGTCTAGAGAGATAACTTTTTTTTAAAGGTTTCTCATAGCTGAAAAAATGTTATGAAATTGAAATTGGTATATCTGATCCCAAAAAATTAGTGACATCAACAATGATTGAACACGTTAAAAAACAAAAAAACTTATTTGTTAATACTAGTATCGATTGATCTATTAAATTGCAATATTTTCTAGACAAAATAAGAGCTAATTAGTTATTAATGTAATCTCAAAACGGTGGAAAATAAATATTTTATTCAATTGCACCATCTCCTACAAATTTTGCAGCCAGTCTAAGATGACATTGGATATTCAAATCATGCTGCTGGACGTACCTGGTACATAACATATCGAAACCCATAAGTCGTGTGAATCGACCAAAAAACTACATTATTGAGCCCTCATCGTTTCACCTTTTTTATACAGTACTTTCATTGCCAAATATTAGAACGTGCACAAAAAATATAGAAACTCATAAGTTGTGTGAATCGGCCAAAAAACCCCATTGTCGAGCCCTCATCGTTTCACCTTTTTTTATACAGTACCTTCATTGCCAATTATTAGAAAATGCACAAAAAATATAGAAACTCACAAGTTGTGTGAATCGTGGTGAACGGTTTTGATCGATACAGTTAACTCTCTTGTCGAGAATTTTGGTAGCCTTCCAGAGTAAACAGCTTCTCCTCACTGAAGTCGACTCGTCTAAGATTCACCGCGTCCCACCGGAGTGCTGTTTGTACCGATTTTCTTCCGCCTTCAAATTCAGGTATTGACTTTTGTAAATCTTGCATGGCACCACCATATTCAAGTTTTTTTCGACAACATTCCGGACTTTTTCTCGGCTGACGTTGAGCTGCGTCGCCATCTTTCTCATGGATTATCGATTTTCACAATTGATCCTCTGCTTTATCTTATTTCTCAGCTCCGGAGTGTTCACTGTTGGTTTCCTTCCTCGTCCGGGTTTGTCATACCCGTTGTTTCATTTAATTATCCGGGTCACTAAGCTACGGTACTCTTTCAATGATTTAAAGATCTCCGGAAAATTGTGGTTCTCTCCTGACTTGATCTCATAATTACCTAAAAAATACAAATGATGATGAGTGATCAGTTTTAAAACAAAGAAAAACATTTTAAAAAACTATTGTGAAAAAAATAAATAAAAATTACAGTACTCCCTTCGCGATGAAGCGCGTTTTGTTCCCATTATTAATTGTCACCCTTTAATAACGGAAAAAAGCTTCGAAATATTATTGCTGCTGTACCCATTACATATTTTTTATTGATACACAAATCACAAAATGAAACTTGCTGATGTAGTGGTTTTTCTTGAACTTTTGGCTCTAGAAATTTTCCATAACTCGAACTTGATTTGTTGAGCTCTTGTTTAAATCAACGAAAACGTGACTTGTTATTTACAATGCTTCATAATAGACTTAAGTTAACTTCTTTCATTTTTAAATATTTTTATTCAAATTTGAAATAGGAAGAAATTGTCATCCAAATTTTTTTAGTTGACAGAAGGCAGACATATGTGTTGTGTGTTTTTTTAAAATAAAATAATAATTGTTTACAAGTAAAGATGTTGCGCAAAGTCATATGCTTGGTGAATATTCAAGATTGATTAAAACCAGAAGAATTCTTAAGCGACCTTTCTGATGCATAAATTTAAACAAATATTGTTTTTTTTAAAGCAAAAATTGTTTTTTTTCTCTCAGCGCGTGTCGCTTTAATTAAATGATTATTAAAGCATTCTCAAAATTCCGTTCGTCAACTCAATTATTCTTGATCATTGCGTTTGGAAGGCTGCTCAACCTCACAGCCGCTCAGCACGTACGCGACGCGGCTGCAGACACTCAACACACTGGAAAATTTGAAAAATTCATTTTCCCGCCAATATTTCAGTGTGTTGAGTGGAAGGTCGCCGCGTCGCGTTCGTGCGGAGCGGCTGCGAGGTTGAGCAGCCTTCCGAACGCAATGATCAAGAATAATTGAGTTGACAATACGTACTATTCATATTTCTATTTTGTAACTAAAAAAGGAATCTATCTTAGGTGCCTATAATTTTTTTCAGATGAACCTGCTGGAAATGTAAGGAAAAAAAACAATTTATTTAGATTACTGTAGCTTGCAATGGATACGATTTTTTAACCTTTCAAAATAACCAATTATGGTTTTTTTAAATATATATGTAAATGTCGGTCTTATTTGAAATATCATGGGAACCGCATCTTCCAAGTAAACATTCAAAATTTTTATAACACAAAAGTTGTTTCTTTTTACTTTTATAAATGGATTTTTTGACCAAGAGTAAAATTTTTGTTTCCTTATTCCATCGAAGCGGAGAAAATATGTATATGATGTTTTGTTTTCATTTTCGTTGCGTGATAAATGATATTCAGCATCATGACAACCATTCATTATAAATATTCAAGTAAAATAACAATTTCAAAGGTTTTCTGCTTCTTACTTAAGTACGCCTTTTCTTTTCTCCAAAATGGGATATATATTTGTAAACATCGTTCCATATAATGGTTTTCAACTAATAATGTATTATTTTACGATTCTTTTCAAACGAAATAATATTTCCAAAGATTTATTATCCTACACAATAGGTCTAGACAAATTTCATGTTCAAAAACTATAAATCAGAAAGAACAATCTATTTTTTCTCATGACTTAGAGTTCGTATTTATTTTCAATGTTAAATGCCATAATATATTTGTGTTTTGATTCTTTGATTCTTTGTAAAACTTCGTTTTATTAATATCTATTCTTCAGAGAAGATGATATCGGAAAAAAAGTAAAAGTTGTTTCATTGGATTTCCTCATTCAATTAAATTTTTGTTTAAAAAATTGTTTGAGGAATTGTGTCTTGTGATCATTTCATTTTTTAACCCAATTTGTAAGAGTCTTAAATATATTAGAGTTTGAGTAATGAGAAGCTAGCTTGCTAAATAACTCTTTTTATTATAGTTAATTACAGCGCAATATTTAACACTGTATATTATTTATTTAAGGAAAAAATGAATATACATTCCAAAGCTCAAAAAAATGACTGCGAGTTAATTCACTTTTTCTTAAAATCTCCTTTCTTTTTTTTCTCCTTCGTAGTTTGTCACTAACGTTGTGTTTCTTGTTTCAATCACACAAGACGTGTTTAATGTCTGTAGTCTGACCGCAGACCCCTTGCAGATGATTACGAGGATTATTAGGTCTGGAGAAATTATGTCTCTTTTCAATTTATCCATCTCACTGGTATTTTTATTATTAAAAACGAAACTTTAAAAAATGTTCGATTTGATCCAAAAAGTGTAACATTTGAGATGAAACATCCTCTGTTCCCCATCTTTTTTCCTCCATTTCTTTTTTTCTGTTTATAAGATATCGCATGCACTTTTTAAAAAGTCAATTTATACAGAATAACATCTTATCACGGTATATCTAGACTTGTTTTTATAGACATGCGTTATTTTTTTATTTTCTACTTATAGTTCTCTTCATTTTTGTTTTTGCTATGCCAATTCACAAAATACATTATTATTCTATTCAAGCTTTGTTATTCTAAACTTGCATGTGAAACCTCGGTGTCAGAAAATCTCAGTTTTGATATTTTATTCTTGTTCTTAATATTTTATTATTATTATCCTTTAATATATACAAACAATATTTTATTAGGTTTGAATGTTATTTATAACAAATTTTCAGTAAATATGGATTGGGGGAGTTTGAAATATTAATTCATTAAATACAAATTTTAATTTAATTTTTCATTTTTTAATGCTAAGCAACTGCGAAAAACTATATCGACGCTCATAAACAACATCTTAATTCCAAAAATAATTCTCAACAAAAGTTATTTTTCAGCAAAAAAATCATTTTCTGTTATTGTTTTATCATTATCCAACATCAAATCAAGTCTCTTCTTCTTCGCACTTTCATTTTCATGACATCCACACACACCTTTGATTCGATTTCTCCTAAAAATCGGTGTTTCTAAACCTTCTCGTTTCCGTTCTCCGCTCCTTCTTTTTTTTCTGCCAACAAGGAACTAAAATTTTAAGAGGCAAGAGAGGGCATAGTGACGGCGCGCCAGCCCCCCTAGCAGTAGAGAAAACATCGTGCAATTTCGAAAGAAAAAGAAAACGACCGAAAAAATAACTATTCTCACTATGCGTTGTTTTTTTTTCAAAGTGTCTTTCTCTCGTTTTCTTTTCTGCCTTGGGCACTAGCGTAGCGGTTGCATCGCTTGTTATGTGTATTGATCATGAGTGACAGCGGATTGAATAAAAAAAGAAAAAAGGACAAGAGATAGAATTGAATGAAGTCGGTAAACAGGTAACTTCGGTGTAAATAAAAACTGTTCGATCCAATGGTCGATTCGCAAATATTTGTGATTTTTTTGGGGGAAAAAAACGGGCCGACCATCCAAGCTTTGGTGCTAGGAGCACGGACATCGCTGTGAAACTGTGTTGCCGATGTAGGCTCATTTAACGGATTATTTCTTTATTCATTCATAAAAATATATATTCTTGCCCTTTTGAGAATGTAGATTCAATTTTTCTTTTCGGTTTTTTGTTCTGAAAAATAATCTTTTTTTTTGCCGAGTCCAAATATTATGATGTATAATTTTCGTTTTTAAGACTCCTGTTTTAGGTTTCAGTAGAAAATGAGCATTAAAATGAATACCTGTTTTTTTTCCACGATAACATTCAAAAAATGTATGCTAATCTTATGTATTTCCCGCAGAATCCGATTTTTCAAATCTTTGTTTTTATTATTGGCAAAATATCTTTTTTTTTGTTGTTAAAAATATATTATTTTTAATTTGTTTTCGTAATCAGTTGAATTCTCGAGGGTGCCGCCAATTATTTTTGTTATATTCGAAAAAAATCATGATAACAATTTATTATCAGTCATGTTAACTATTTTGAAAATCCGATATTCATAGTTTGTTAAAATTCAGGAAAATGAAAAAAGATAAAATTACTTAAATTTCTAGAAACGATCACAAAAGCCTTTATTTCTACTATTTTATATTAACAACAAGACTAATCCACAGAAGACTATTTCCAATAATGAAAATCTTTTAAAAAATGTGTCCCCCCCCCCCTCACAACAAAAATTCAATTTTGACGTAGACAAATCATCATTCGTCTTGACATCCACAGTAACCCAATGCTTCTTCTTCTTCTTCTTCTTTTCCTGCACTTACATATTCATTTTATGTTCTCTTTGACTACCAGCTTTGATCATTTCTCAATTTTTTTCCACTTTCTTTCATCCGTCGCTCTATGTCATGCATGACTGAATGAAAAACTAGCGAGCACTTTCAGTTTTTGCCCACCATTTTTTTCACGTCAACATTTCAGAGAACATTCCTTTTTTCTTATCCCTTCAAAGAACAATCACTTTTTTTTCTCATTAATTTTTGTTCTATCTTCAGAAGAATATGAGTTTTTGGAAATAATGAATTTCTTAGTTTTTTTTTATGTTGCAGCTGAATTTTTAAACCAATGAGTTTTAATGATATTTAAGAGTTTGTTAAAACATCTGCTCCCACATTGAGTCTAAGCTGACATCACATTTTTCACCATTCATAGTCAGTCTTTGAAACACCTGCAATCAGTTCGCCATAGTGACAATTATGATTACAATATCAGATTGAAGTTGTTCTTGATCATTTATGATATCCCTAATGTTACGTCCTTTTCTGGTTTTTAAGAATAGTTATATTCATTATTTTTTCTTTAATTTAAATGACGGTCACACTTCCTTGTCAAGCTCATTTCCCTTTGCTGCCATTTTTCTTAATTCTTAGCCAGAATTTATTTTTCTTATTTCAATCTCCGGTTTTCAGTAATGGCGACAGCTTTACCAAACCATAAACCGCTGGTCTCCCGAGCGGTTCCAGATTCTATTGATTCATCTGATCAAATTGCTGGATTATTGGACAAACTTTCCATCGAAGATGAAGCTTTCAAAAAGAAGTGTTTAAAGGTTTCATCCATTTTTTTTTGTTCCCCATCTGCAAATTTGTGTTCAGGAAGATGCTGCGAACGCTGTGAGCCCGGCTGATTTCATCACACTTCAAAGTATTAGATCGGCAGCGATTGCTCGCAAAACCAACACCACTTCAAAATTTACGCGTGGCGGGCCAGCACTTTTTGCGGATTTGTTGAACATTGAGAATAAGGTAACCGCTAACAAAAGAATTCACTTTTTAACATAATTTTTGAACTTTAGGACGAAAAGTTGAAGAAAAGAGAGGGAGCTAAAATTGAACAAAGAAAAGAAAAAGTTGAACCAAGAAACACTAAAGAAAGTCTTGAAAAATTGGAGAAAGAACGAAAGGAGAAGGAAGAGAAACTGCTTGAAGAATTAATTGCTCGGGGACCAATTAAAAACTTCCGTTGCAGTGATGGACATCATCCTTATTTACACACCGGTAATTAAAGGCATTTCTAGCTAATTATAATGGTCGCTGTTTCAGGACAAATCTTACACGGAACAACAGCACAGACCACAGTTCACGACATTTCCGCTTACTCTGGTTACGGTAATGGCTACGAATGCGGAAGCACCTGGTCATACAGTCCAGAAACAATTGGGTACGATACGATTCTGTGTGTAACCCAAAATATCACACACAGATACACTTTTCTAATTAAACTTCCTTGTATTGATCACTTATAGATCAATCAGTGCGTCAACAACTCCTGATACAGTACTTTCATCCGATGGTTACCGTATCGCATCACCAATACAAAACAGCCCAAAAACTAATGTGGATAGCCCATTTTCAGATATTTATGCAAAAGGTTTGTGATAAGATCAAATTAAATCTAAATTTAACATTGAAAAGTTTGAAAATAACCTACTAACGTTAGAATGACAATATTTAGAACGGGTACTGTAGAAACAAATCACAACAAAATTACCGAATATAAATCAGATTTTTCATATTTCAGTGATATAAACACTGATTTTATGACTCTAAATTACAATTCATAAAAATGCAGGTTTAACGGTTTGCGGGTTTTAAAAAAAATTACGGTTTTGAAAGTTATTGTCAAAAATCTCGTTGCCGAACGAAAATTAGTAACAATTATAACTTCATATTAAAACTATGATGTACAAAACGTTTTTTACAGAACTCGCTGGAGCCTTGACACCATCTGCTCAAGAAAATGAATTGCCAGAATTTTTGCAAGACTTTATATTGAAATTCTCAAATCAATACTCTGACAAAGAAAAATCACGCATTCGAGCGCCTTCCGCTGATTCAGGGGTTTCGTCACCAATGTCAGCAAGGTCAGCATCGCAATCTTCGCCAAACGTTCCACAAGGCACATGCAGGTAATATCATTTTAAGAGAAGATACCGTATCGAAACATATTAGGAAATTCTCGTTGTCAAATAATGACGACGGCTGACGAAGAAAGATAAGATTGAAATTAGCGGCTTTGTCACAACATTGTTTCTGTTTCGCGATTTTTATCCGAGGTCTTTTGGACGAATTTTCTCGGTCAAATTTTACTTCCTTGTTTAGTCAGTACTCTTTCTAATTAGAGATAAATGTATTTTTAGTGCGATTCAATAATGTTTGAGAATTATTTCTTACATAATATAAGGTTATGTTTTGTTTAAGTTTTTTATACCAATTTATTGTTTTAGTAGCCCAACAACACCATCAACATCTCAAACACGTTTAAGCCCGCGAATCAATGATGCCTCTACTGCAAAACAAAAATTGCATGCACTTATCAATGAAAATGATTTGGCTGCAGGTTTCCATTGGGCTTGTACTATGGTAGTTTACAACATTTAATAATGAAAATTTATTTAAATTTGAACATTTAGTCCCCAACAGCGCTCTCAACAAGAGATGCCGATGGTGATACTCTCTTACACATTGTTGTTGCTCATCTTGATTTGGGAAAAATCTATGCCCTTTGTGAAACATTGCGCAAAACCAAATCAGAAGAGGTGGATGTTTTCAGTCAAACCAATAAGTATGGAGAAACGCCCCTTTTTGTTGCTGTAGTTCAGAGAAGTGTCGAGGTATCGCAGATCGCTGTTTGATGCATTATTTTTGAACTCGTTGCTCTTTTCAGGTAGCCGAGTATCTTTTGGAGTTAGGCGCGAACTCCAATGTTCAGACAAGCCGCGGGGATAAAGACACTGCCTTGCATCATTCAGCTGCTCGAGGGCTTGTCGATATTATAGAGGTAGCGCTGAACCCGTGACGAAACATTAATCTCAAAAATCGTTTTCTTTCAGTTGTTGAGCACACATCAAGATATTAACTTGAATCATGTTAATGCAAATGGAGAGACAGCTATTTTGAGCGCAGTGAAAAATCATGGAAATCTTGATGAGCTTACTGAGAAACCTGTTAATAACAAGACAGTTATTGGAATTTTACTTGATAATGGAGCTGACCCAAGCATTGTTGAAAAAGCCACCGGAAAATCAGTTGTTCATTATGCTGTTGAAAAGATGGATGTTGAAATTCTTGACGTAAAGAAATTATATAATGCTGAGGAAAATTAGCTTATTTTTCAGCTTCTTAAACTTCACATCCCAGAGGATACATTCACTGATTTGGCTAATCTTGCCGATTTGGAAGGCAACACTGCAGTTGATATTTTAAGCTCATCGAAAGCAAATAAAATCAACGACTGCGTTCGTCAAGACATCTATATTAGACTTTTAGCCTCAGGAGCGATTGGAAAAAAATCGATATCTTAAAGTTACTGTAGTGTTAATTGTTTTTTTCAGTAGTTTCTGTCTTTAAAAGTTTTTACTGTCCATCTGGTCCAATGCAACGATTTTACTTCAATTATGAAGCTGTGTATAACGAATTAGTTTAACCTTGTGAAACTTTTAGTGGGGTTCCATTTTTTGTGAATTCATGATCTCGTTTTACTTATTTTCTTGGAATATTTTGTTCCACTTTTCTCGCATGTTCAAATATTGTTTAATACGCTCCACTATTGTTCTTGTTTAGTACTATTGTTTCTCACGCATTTGTTTTTATTTCAACCTATCTTTACTTCCACCTTCCCCCCGGAACTGATAGTGAATACATCTAACTGATTCCTCTTCTCAGAAGTAACTATCTCTTAATGCACCATACAATTAAATGTAAACCTGTTTGAAAATTCAACGATATTCTCTCATTCTATTTTTTCAAATAAACATGGTGGTTGAACTGTTAAGTTAGCAATTTCTTATGACACATACGAATCATTGAGCATGATATTAAAGAAAAAATATTCAAGACATTATTTTGATGTAAGGCTTTTAGGAAGAGGATAACGTGAGCTGGAAAATTTGTTATTTACACAGAATACACTCCGTGATGATGGAATTTGAATTTAATATTGTCGGGTGAAAGTTTTGTGGGCTACAATCAAATTTTCAGAATTCAAGAAAAGATCAGAAACGGTCAAGTAGATTTTTTCTGAATGTACTAAATATCAAAAAAATTATACGAATGTATTTTGCGAGTTTGTACAATTTTAAAGAAATGATTCTTCTTAGAAAATATAAAGGGTTTCGCAACCAATCGCCTTTTACAGAAAAGTCTACGAAGATACATACTGAATAATTCTAGCTTGCTTCCGACACAATTACTAGATTATGAACATCGCGTTTATGTTGCTGCGACGTCCCACTTCTGACGAGAATCATATCTTGCTCTCATCGTTCTAACCACAATATATCGAATCAGTTCAGTGATAAATGAAAATGAAAGTCGCAAGGACTGGCTTCGACGTCTATAAATGGTTCAGCGTTGAATATAAATAGCAAAGATGAACATGAAGACAACAACAACTTCTGTGAACATCAATAGAACCATGTCGGCACGTGGCTTTCCTTGAGAAACAATGTTTTAAAACGTTTCCTGAAGTTCATTATTTTTGAATGTTATAAAATTGTTAGATTTTTGACGTTTAAACTACAATAATGCCCATTTAAACCTGATTTTCAGAGATATTTTCATGAAATACAGGAGTGGTCAAAAATAAATACACCTTCAGTATTTCTGTCATAACTCCGGGCATAGTTGGAACTTTTTAAATGAAATTTGGATACGATGTGCACCTGTGATGTGGTGGCGTAATTACAATCAAAACAATACGTTTCTCAGACGGAACTTCATATCTGCTTGTTTTTCCTCGACCTTCATACCATCAGTACGACACGTCAATGAACATTTTTATGAAAAACATGAAACTACTGAAAGTATGGTCAGTTTCTTGAGATGAACAAAAACTGAAAACTAACTACTTAATGCATTAATCATCTATATTTGTGTATATTGTAGAGACTTTTTTGGCCCTAATTTCAAATTAAAAATGTTGAAAAAGATTATCGAGAAATAAATTTTTAAAAAACTTTTAATGTTCTTTTTACACAGGAATTTTAATAGATTGTGATCAACCGATTAAAAAAATTTGATCGGTAAGCCAGTGTATCGATGGAGTGGCATCAATGAACCAACAAAGGTTTGAAAGTCACAAAGAATTTCGAAAAAATTGCATTTTTGCTAGAAAATTTGTTAAAACCAAAATATACCAAAAACAGAGTGAAGAAAAGACGAGACACAGACGGAAAACGACAAAACCGATCCTGCATAAGGTTGGCAATAGAGCGAGTTTGCAGATAATAAACTAGTCCACTCTGGAAAATTAGTCCCTGAAAATATTTACAAACAATAAAATGTTTAAATATTTTTAATTTGAATTTTGGTGAAATATTAACAAGTTTTCACAAAGAAAGCCAACGTTTCTATTGACTGGCACACTTTTTGTCGATAAATAATAGTCGTTTCTTTTTGTTTTTTTAACCTCGTGATCTTTTTTTCATTTTATAAGGAAGATTACGAAATTTATCACTATATAATGTTTCGTATTTCTTAACAATTTTTTTATCTTGTTCATTGTAAACCGTAAAGTTTTCAAAAAAAAGCTATAATTATGAATTTTAGATATTTTTAAAATTTTTTCTGTAGGGTTTTACAAATAAATTTTTCATTTTTTTCCCGCAAATTCTACGCGAAATTATGTCGCTCTTAAAATCAAAATTTTAAGGATGTTCGGGGTCTTGCGGATGTCTCCGCTTCCAGTATTGTTTGTCGGACTCTACACAATCACATGCGGTGAGCTTAAAAACAACCATCAGTGTATGCAAATCATTGTTAATTCTCAGCGACCACTTACATTTGGGCAGTGCTACGTGAAGATGTCGATCCATTATTTCCATACTTGTCGTCAACTGGAGACAAACGCCCACAGTCTTGTTTCTTCAGTATGGGCACTAATTTATGTAGCATGCTTGTTTTTATCATAATTTATTTGAGGTTTGTGAGTTTTTTAGTTTATTTTTCCTGATTTTGATTTTATTTTTAGATACCGCCATCTTTCCGCTCAATTTGGCATAGACAATTCAATTCATGTCAAAGTTCATAAGTATTCGCGATTTGTTGGATATACGGCAGCGATTGGGATGTTTTTCGTTGCCAATGTTCAAGATACAGCAATTATTAAGCTTCATATAACATCTGCTGTTATTACTTTTGGATCAGGTTCCATTTACATGTTGATGCAGGTAAATTTTCAAGAAAAAAATATGCACAAAAGTAATGGTTTTTAGGCTTTCGTGACTTATCACATGTATCCAGAGAATGTAACCTTCTTATTGCTCGCCAGTAGGATAACTGTTGGAATCATCTCAACAACTGCATTTGTTTTGGGTAAAAATGCTACAAGGGGAAGTTTTTTTTGTTGTACATAAGAGTTTTAAAATGAAATCTTGCTCACTTGATAGAGCTCAATCGAAATAGTGAGAAGCACGTCAAATCACGACTTATGCGTTACTTTTTGAGCTAGAATTCTGAAAAATCGTTAAAATTTGGATTTTGAAGAGCTATAATTTGGCTCAAACTTAATAAATTGAATGCACTTGCTAAAAACGATAATATGAACTTATGTGAAAAATTTGAGCGGAATTTCTTAACATTTATTGAAAACGCCATAATCTTCAGAACTCATCAAATGAGCTAGGTTTCATTAAACAAGCTCTTGAACAGTATAAAAACTTCCCTTGTAAAATTTTTGAAATTTCTGAAACGATATCTTCTCAGCTTTCATATTCGGAACTCTTGCTGCAAACAAATACCATTCATACTACCCAGATCTTCCAACACCACACCCATGGTCTCGTAAGATGTGGCAACCTGTAAGTGAAAGAACAAAAAGTCAATTATATTTATCCTTGGAATATTATTTTAAAAATTACGAAAAACTAAGTTTTTTTTCGATCCTCCAAAAGAACTACAAAGAAAATAGTCCGCGCGAACTATTTAATGGAAACCTAGGCCATTTATTTTTTCTATAAATATCAAATGCAGTTTTTTGAGTACCTTTATTCGGGAAACGATACAATATGATTATGTAAATTAGTAACACCATGGCCAAAGATGATTTGATAATGAAAAAGCTTCAAACACCGATTAATTTATAGTTTTAAATTAGTTTACTCTTTCAGCTGTCAAATTAATGAGAATAAGGATACTGTAGTTGGCATTTTTATTTTAGTTTTAGGCAAAAAATAATGTAATAGTCGACAAGAACCTTTTTTTCAAATAGAGTAGAGTTATGGCGTACTTTGTTCAACGGAAGTCGAAAATTGGAACGTGCCAATAGTTGCGAAAGTTGAAATTTAAAAAGGCTGATTTTCACATTCAAAATTGTTTCAAATTTCAACCACAAAAAGATTTTTAAAATCCAGACTTTGATTTTTTCCCACAAATTAAAAAAAAAATAAATCTAAAATATTTGAGTTTCCCCCCAATTAAATTCCGCCAATTATTTTAGGGGTTCGAATACCACATAATTTCCGGATGTTGTGAATGGATCGTTGTCACATGTCACTTGCTCTACATCATCTCTTTTGCACCAGAATTTGAAGATCTTGTTGTTGAGATAAATGTGTTAACTGAAGAGCAAGAACAAGAAAGACAAGCTTTGACAACGACTGTTAATCACGAGGATGCTTGAACCTGGTGTCTTATTTTAAAAAGGATAAGTTTCATTTTCAAACCCTGAAATGGTATTCAATGGCGTTTTGTGCGCTGGTTTTGAAATTAGAATTCCCCTGTTTAGCACAATATTTTGAATTGTCCCGGAAGTTGTGAAGAAGTTTTCTGGTTACTCCAATTTTTATTCGTTTTGCAGAATTTCAGCCAATAGTGTTTCTTTTCACACACCTCTGTAAACCAAACACCAACTGATAAGGAAATTTGATTTCTGAACGTTCAAAACTGTGGAAATCTTTTTTCTAGGATTTTAATTTATTTTTTGTTGACCCTCAGCAGAGATTTTCAGCAAATGTCTAGAAAATTGCAAAGAGCATTCCCTGCCAAATCGTGTATAAAAATGGAAAACTTTAAAGATTGTTAAAAAACTTCAACAGAATACCATTTCAGGGGGGATAAAACTTCCATGAATATAAAATTTGTATCTAATGTATTATTTGTGAATGCTTCATGATATTTTTTATTTAGTTCTCAAGTCGATGACGCAGCTTTTATTTTACGTGTTCTTGTGTTTTCTTGTCTCATTTCTTATTTTTTTAATCTGGTTGTAAATGCATCGTAAACCACAAAACCCCACTTTTGAAACGCTTTTGCCCTACACAATTTGCCTTATTTTATGAACCCGTTACATACAATTTTTGGAATTAGTCCTTTTTTTTAGTTAGACTAATTTGTCATGGGCAAATTCTTTTTCCTACGTAATGGCTTGGAAATTTTCACACGCTTGTCATTATTTTTACGAGTTTTTTATTATTTTTTACAGCTTTTTTGTCCATTATCATGCTTAAATAAATAAGTTTTTGTATTTTTAGACTTTATTCACAAATTACGAAACATTTACAGTGGGCTATTATAAAAATGGAATGTTTTTGTTATAAATAAAGAACAAATAACAAGACACCCGGGAAAATTCGTTAAAATTATAGGAAAGATTATGTTTTTGAAAATTTTTTTCTTTTTTTTTGAGTTTTTTCTTTGATTTTTTCATGCTTTAAAGCTTTAAAATTAGAAATCATTATTATACGTTGAGAATTTTGCGAAAATATCATATTAAAAAGGTTCCCGAAGAGAATTCGATTTACAGAAAAAAGAAGGAGAAGAAGAAAAAGGTCGTTGAAAAGGGATTAGAAAGGTATAGAAAAATGATATTCTAAAAATAAAGAAAAGCTATGAATGAGGATTTCAAAGTATGTATCTACATTTTCGTATTGCATATAGTAGGAAAAAGAGAAATAGGATATATTTTAAAAGTACAGAGAAACCAAAGAAAATTATGAAAGGAGAAGATGCGTATTAACCTTCAAAGAATGAAAAATGAAGAGAGGATCAAAATATAAGGATTATATATGTATATATTTATTAAAAATTGAGAGATGAGATCAGTGGTATGAAGATTTGGACTAGACCGGAGAAAAGATCAATTCTACAATATTGTCTCAAGAAATGAGAAAGAAAATAAGAAAACATTAAAACAATTTCAATATTGTTGAGGTGATCTGTGATGATGATTAGGTATTCTATAGTGTCGACTTTTAGGCGATGATGACATACTTGGCAATCTATGACGATAAACTATTGAAGCTAACCCAATAGTTATTGAAAACTGGATTGGTGGATTGAAGACCTGAAAATTATTAATATATTGTTTAAAAATAAAAAATAAAGAGACGTTACTTTCTAATAAAATTAGTTAATTTCTTTCTTCACTCCTTCCCATCCGTGAGCACCTGGTCCAAACTTGTAAACTAATTTTTTTGGATAAAGACCTGTTTTCGGGACCGGAACCAGAATTTGTTTCTCGTAATATGTTCTGAAAATGAGCAATGCATTATATTATTATATATTTCTTTGATAAGTACCTCATTGCTCTGCTTAATTTTTCATAAGTCATTTTGGTGTTGTTCTTTCGTTCTCCCCAAAGTCTTGCTAACTTTTCTGATTCGACGATTCGGAATACTCCTTCATTTGAGTCTTCCCATCTAAAAAAAAATTAATTTTCAACTTATATGTATAACTAGGTGTTTTTATTATTACCTAACAACAGAAGGACAAGTTGTTGGATCTTTCAAAGCATCCCGGATAAATTCCCACAATTTGTTTCCCTTGGTATGTTGTGAACGCTTTCGTGGCTTGCCATCCTTATTCTTCCGGATTTTCAGGTCAGCACTTGAACGACCTTCTATAATAATTAAAAGAAATAAGCTTATAAAGATATGTATTTATTTACCATCATAATCAGTGGAAGTACTACACGGATATTTCAGCAAAGGTGAGATTTTTGGTGCTTGAATTTGAGCACCAAGAAGGGGGGAGTTTGGGGTCAATGTATTTTGCAAATAGTTGACATTCAATGGACTCAAACCTGCAAAAAAAGAAGTTTCATGCATATTCAATCGTGTTTCTATTAATTCTAACCAGTTGTCAAAGCATCGGCGAGTGTAGAAGCCAATGATTGATTCAAAGATTGGTTCAAGGATTGGTTCAAAGATTGATTCAACGTTTGAACAGCATTCACAGTCTGTTGTTGCGTCAAGAAATTGGGATTAAAAGCTGACTGCGTGAGTGCTTGAGTGAGGGTATTCAAATTAGTAATCTGTTGCTGCATGACTGGTAGCTGAGCAATTTGAGCGGTCGGTTGAGGGGTGGCAATTGTTGTCGTTATGGGATTGATAACCGTTGGAAGACCCAAATTTTTCATATTTAATATCGTTGTACTTGTTGTAGGAATCTCTTCGTCAGCGAATGTGCTCAGTGCGGTATCAAATGTTGTGTCCTCTGAAAAGATGGTTTTTGAGAGCTTCTTAAAATTAATACATTAAAAAAGACAATGTACCTGAATGAATAATGGTCTTTCTGAATTCGTTATAAATGAGACTTCCAAATACAGCATCTCTTTCAATAAAATTTCTTTCGGTCATCGTGAGCATTTCCTGTCCAGTCAATGACGCAAACTGGAAGATAAAAAATATATAGAAGTATACAATTGAAAATGACGAATTGAATGGACGAAATAATATTGTTCTATTTTACATTCAGATTTCTGATATTGGGTTGTTGTTTTTTTTTCAGAAAAATAAACTTGTTTATATCAATCATCAGACATGATGTTTCGCGCTGAGCTTTGATTCCTTAATTTTTGAGAGATTGAAAGTTATAAGCCATGAGAAACACCTGATTATTTCTCATGCGCATATCACATGAATATAATATTTTGTTCAAAATAGAATTTATGCACATTGAAAAGATATATAGAAATGTTTCCAAACCTTATGCATATTCATTTCTTCAAATGGTATGTTATTTCTTTTTGCAACATCAAGCATCCATGCAACGACATCATCAACAGCCCATTCGTTTGGGTCTTTAACTCGGAATCGAGCTAAATTGACTCTGAAAAAGTTAATTAATTAAGTTTTTTTTTTCGAAAAAAATAACAAACTCACTTCTCATTATTAGGAATTGGTTTATATGAAGCAGCGTTCATGTGAGTGCGCAAAATGTTCTGTGTCGATGAAATATTTTCCAATAATTTGGGTAAGCACATCAAATTGTACAATGAGGCGGTCGTTGCTGTTAATGGATTCGCTGGTGGAACAACCGAAAACGCCGACGGACCCGATGAAGCTAAGCCCGCCGTCGGGCTGAAAATATTCATTTTTAACAGTAAATGAAAAAATGTCAGGCAGATGTTTATAAGTAACCAACGTTGAATATAGGATTAATTACGTCAATAGAATACCGAATTTGGAGAAGAAAATGAACTTTGTTATGGACTTTCAGATATAAATAGATTATTTCAAGTATTATATAACAATAATCACCTTTTCAATATTAATTACTTTTTTTCCAAATTTAACAAAAAATAACTCCACTTACCCGCTCAAAAATGTCTGTTGTGGATAGGCCAGTGCGGCAGGCCAAGGTGAGGCGCGCTGCGGCGCGGGTGCGAGAATAGGCGCGGGACAAGCCAGTGCCGGACTATTCTGTAAAAAATTAATGGTTTTTTTAGTTTCAAAAAAACAAAGCAATTCTTTTAACTAAACAAGAGAGAAAAAAATCGTCTCATTCTACTGGAAAAAAATTGGGTGCAATGAAAAAAGATGAGTTTAAAGTGCATTTCTTTTTCGCATTCATTATTTTTTGCCGTGATTGCTGCCAATTTACTTTAGTTGGCTACACACCGAAACTCTATTATATTATAAAAAATAGCATTCAAAAAATAATCTAAATTAGGAAAACCACAAATTTAGAAAAAAAAAACTTAAAAAGAGGTGAGAAATCAATTACGGTTGCCCTCGATACTAATTTAAAGGGTAATGATAACACTGCAAAAAATTCCTGAAATATATAAAAAAATGTGATAATAAATAAATACTCTGCAACGAATTTTGATTTTCGGACAATTTTTATACTTCAAAATGTGTTTGAACACACATTTTTTCTTGATCAAATTTTTTTCATGGAAAAGTGCATATCTTTTAAGAAAAAGGATGGGATGTTTCTAAGCAACTAAACGAAATTTTTATTTTAAAAAAGATGAACATGGTCATTAGTTTTTTTTCCAGTCTGGCAGAATTTTGCCTATTTTATTTTGTTTTTCTGAATTCTAAAATTGAAGGAATAAAATCTAAAAAAAAAAACAAAGTAAATAAGAAAGAAGAAAACTAGGAAGACTGAAATCTCAAAAAAAAACTTTATTTTGAAAATATAATATCCATCTACTATTTTATGATGATCATGAGTAAAAAGAAAATGCGGCAACTCTCTCTCTCTCTCTCTAATAAATAATATCAGGCGAAGAATAAAAAAGGATATGAAAATGTGTAGTTATAACAACGAATAAAAAAAATGGAGCACAGCCGAAGAAGACGGCCAGAGTTGTGCACTGGTGCCTAAAGCTCGAACCGTGTGGTGCACACTTTGAAATCAACTAGTAGAAGAGTCAAGAAGAAATATAAAGTAAAAAAAAAACACACGCACACGCACGAGGAGAAGGCTGATGTGGGGGGAAAGAAGGCAGAAACATCAAAAAAATAATATGTGAATCATAGTGCAAGAAACATGAATAATAGCGGATTTCTTTAATATTTTATTCTGATGAATATATAGGCAAAATTTTCGAAATTATTTCTTGAGGTCTTTTGAATTTTTTTATTTATTTTATAAAAAAAGGCAATTGAATTTTGAAAAATTGGAAAAAATTGAAAGTCTTTCGATCATAAGATTATTGAATCGATTTTTTTTGTCGTTCATTTTATATGCCAGCGTTGTAACATGAAACATATTGTCGATTGGTTTTTGTTTTTGCAAAATATTGATGATACTTTTGTTGATTTTTTTTTATATTCGTTTCTTTCCATACTATATTTTTGAGTATACAGTATTCAACACTGTTTGTTATTTATTTTATCATGAAAAATTCTAATCACTTGATTGACAATGTCGAACTAATTAGCAACGCGGAAATGTCGTTAATCGAATGATACATCAAGTTTACAAAAATAGAAAACACACTTCCATAGCTATAGTGCATTGAGACTTTTCCCCCTTTTTTTTCCGCAGGCCCTATGACCTCCGGCATTTTCTCTAAGACCTCTTGAAACTTGCCATTATTTTTGGATGTTTTAACACGAAAAAGAAGAAAAAAAAGAGAAGATAACAAACCAACAAAACCCCCACGACATACATGAATGAGTGAGTGAGTGTGTTGTGAAACAAAAACGAATTGATAGAAAATCAACGGAAACCCTCGTTCTAGAAAATGATTTTAGAACAGGAACTGGGTAACAGCCCTAAAAGAAAACGGTTGACGACGATTTATGTTATTTCCCTATTCTGTTATCAACTGAATGCCCTTGAAAATATGTAGTTCCTTGTTTCTAACATCTCGCAAATCTTGTAAATAAGCATCTTCACTTTCTACCTAATTTTTTCTTCCCCCTTTTCAGAAATAATAAAAATTGCTTTAGGGGGTGCGCCATTTTCGATTTTTGTTCTCTTAACGGAATAGGAAATTTCAGAATGATGAATTCGAAAAGAAACACGCGTTTTTCATCTGTCAAACAACGGAACAAAAAACAATTCCTGATAAACTTTGAAAAAAGAACTTTAAACGCCTGGAAAAATGATTTGAAATGAACAGAATTTTGTCTAAAGTCTGACAGTAAAGTAAATAAAAATGAAGCCAAGTAAAATAGGCGATAGTATTTTAGAAAATGGAGATTTACACACAATAAGTAATGAAATAGCTGGTAGGTTGAAGAGTAACTGTACAGAACCTTGACGAATGTCAGTCAATATTATTTCGGAGCCCAAAAGGACGCAGGGGGGCACGCAGTTTTTTTTTGGGTAAATTTTCCTCGGCGCGGTTCGTTTGGTTTGACAACACCAATTTTTGTGCTCTGTGCAAATTTCCACCAAGATTCTCCGCTTTTTTTTCTCTTCAAATAAACATTTTTCTGGGATACTCCCTAAACCTGGCAAAAGGTTGAGAAAAGAACCAATTTTGTTCAAATACGCGCATAACTTTGTTCTTTATACAATTTGTGGGAAAGTTGCTGTACGTATGTATCATTGAAACCAACAAAAAAAAGTCTTAAACAAGTTTGGTCTGGAGGGCGTGAGAAACAATCTTTCCTACAAAAATTTCCAAAAAAAATAAAAGGAAAACAATTTTTTTGAATGGTTCCCAACATCATTGTTTTTGTTTCTCACATGATATATTTGCCAGATGTTGAACAAGAATCCCCCCATTAACACTTTTTATATACTTTTCTAACATTGTTTTCAAAAAATTGAAAAATACTTGTGCAATAATGGTAAATAAAGAAGGAAAAAAATTCGAAAAGCGTAGGATTTGTTCTGTAATTCATAGCTAATCCAAAATTTTTCTTTCCTCTCGATTCATTCACATCGGCTTTTGAGAAAAAAAAAACATGCACATTAGTTCATTCACTATTACACGATTTTTCTTTTACCCTCAAAATGCTGATGTCATGCGGGTTTTTTTTCCTATTTTTTCCCTTTAAGAACATGCATTCACTCAGAAAAAAAACACACAAAACAAAAAAGAAAGTACAATCAAACTTACGAGTTCTTGATTTTGCCACGCAACAAATTTTCTCATCACGTCGATTGGTTCTTCAGTGAAAGTTTTTGAGCGATGGAACTTGCATATCAAGATAACAACCGCTGGAAAAAAGAAAATGTTTTGGAGGGAAAGTAAAGGGATAACAATTTGAAGATATGGGCGAATAAAAAGATAGAAATGTAACACATTTTATGTGAGCACAAATGTTGCAAATGTTAAAAATTTACAAAGGTATCTCATTTTATTTTGGAAAGTTTATTTATATTCATTTTTGATGTGATACAGTAACCCAATAATCTGAAAAAATGGAAAAAAAAGTGGAAAAGTGCAACAAAATGTTGTTGCAACAATAGCTATTGTTGAGAGTTCTTAATCAAAATTGATGCTATTCATTTATGGGGGAAAAATGTAATCGCGTTTTTTTTTATTCCGGCTTTCAACTTTTTCAACATTTTTAATTTTTGGTTCTGGTCTCAACCAACCAATATAAATGTTTGTAACACAAGCTTTTGCCAATTGCCAAGTCCAATAAGAATTCTTTTGTAAGAGCCTGCAATTAATCAGGAAAATCCGAGTGAGTATGAAATGTTGAAAAAATTGGGGCGGTGGGGGGGGGGGGAATGTTGCTTCAATAAGTCGGGGAGGAGTTGTGGAGAAGGGGTGAGATTTTTGAGAAATTTGAGAGGAGATAGAAGTTGAAAAAGAGATATGGTTCGTAAGTGCAAATTGACATGAATTCAACCGGTGGCGTTGGAGATGAAAAGGAGGGGGGGGAGGAAAGTTGAACGTTATCAGATTGGGCGAAGGAGGAATAAGAGGACCGAGACAGAATAAAACCCGAGGTTTCAAAATATCTTCTATCTTGTTTCTTATTTCCGTGATTTTCAATTGTCTAAGATTTGGTTACGATTTTCAAAAAAATGTTTAATCCCCCCTGGCCTGATGGGTATTTGTTGCGCACAATATCTGAAAAAAGATCATCACGTCATCTTCAAGACGAATTAGAAGAGAAAAAAGATTATCACACGGGAAAAATAGACAAACGATCATACGGCCACGGAAGATTTATCTAACGTCTCCTTTATTGTTTTTGATTTCAAACCGTATCTTTTATGTTTTCTTTGGTTTGTTTCGCAACATTCTATCAGGTTTGCTATCATAAAAATTAGTAGACAAAAAGGAAGAGAATGGTGAAATTTACTAGAAAGATAAATATCCAAAATCAGAGATAATACGGTATAAATCAAGCCTTTAAAGATCTCGAGAGTGGAAGAACAATAGACACTGATTCACTGAATTTCCAAGTCTTATTGTCAAGCGAGATATCGTCGAAAGATGTGACAGTATTCGAAAAAAAAGGAGCTTCGTGATGAGATTCTGTGTAGCACATAGGGAGCTCACAAACAATCCCTCTTTTTTCATTTGGAATAGTTAAATCAAGTTAAGTATGGTTTTCGAAATTTCTTCTAAACTTTAACGCGACCGTATCACTCTTAATTTTTTTAATACTACCGCATCATGGCAGCAACACCTATTTTTTTATCACTGAAGCAGCTGAAAAATGAGCAGATTTACAAAAAACTAGAGGAAAATCTAAGGCTTCACAAGTTCCTTCCTTGGCTTTCAAAGGCTTTACTCTTCTAAAGGTGGGATTCTAGTCTAACTGGAACCCGCATACCTATAAGAAAATATACTCTAAAATGCTTCAAGAAGAAAGTAATGATCACCGGTAGCCAACAAATATATGATACATATCAGCCAGTGACAATTTCTATATCTCGGATTATATTTTTCAATTCATATCAGCACTTCTTACTAGCCTGAAAAACATGTACGAATCGTTGGAAGAAATCAAAAATCATGCCCAAGAAAAGGAAGAAGACCCCCACTCATATCATGTGTGACTAATCTTCATGTTTTTCCTGCTCTCTGAGCTACTATTTTATGAAAAATATCAGAGCTATGTCAAAAAATTATATGCATTAGCTCAAAGTGGGGAAATATTTGGCCAGAACACATTTTATTAAAGTCGTGTAATCAAAGTGAGAGACCAAGAACATCAAAAAATGTAACAATTTGTATGTTGATGAAAGGATTAAAGTGCATCGAATTAACAATTCTTGAACATTGAAAAAGCGTTTCTTCTAAATAATGGGATAATCATTTCAGATCGAGACCTTTCAATTGAAAAACCCTTTCACATGTCATTTTTGACGGGAAAAAATTGATATCATCTTTTTAAGGGATAATAAAATATTCAATTGCAACATAAAGGTCTAAACATGTTACTTTTTTATGCTTGAACATTTATAGATGCGAAAAAAAACATGTTTCGATCCTTTCATTTTTTTTCAGATAACCTTGATTAATTGATAAAGCGTTTAAAACTTGTTACGTAAACATTCTATCACGCTTCAGTTTACAACATTGAAAATTCCGAAACTAAATGCAAATTTTAGTTTTCGAATCAATTTTTAGAGATATTGTCAAGCGAGACTCGTTACTGCAGGCAGTCAGCATTCTTTTGTGATCAGTTCAAATTTGATAATCATCGCAAGATGAATATACGGTCGAGAAACAGAAGGCACCATCATCTAATCTGTTTGAAACAATACGAGGGGTTACGATAAATGATAGCGCGGCGACAAAAGGGATAAATGTGACATTTGTAGTTAGGGCAGATGATGACTTTTCACCTGACCACAACTTTTTTCTCCTGCTGGCGTAATCAGACAAACCAACTACGGAGAGTATAATATTATTTATTCTGAGAAAAAAAGGAAAGGTTGATCCCGATAAACCCATAAATTAAATATAGCCAAGAAAAGTTGTGTGGTAAAACTTGCTCCGGTGTTTGAAACCTCAACAAGTCCTAACTCAATCTTTAAAACAGATTTTCATTCCGGTCAATGGCTTCCCCCCAACCAGCTTAAAGCATATAAAATGTGCTCAAACGGTTTAACCGATATGATTTGAATAGATTACGAGGGCGGAAAACGGAATTATTATCATACTCAACATAAACCTTATTAGATTTATTCCACTCCTGCCAACGAAATGAAAATTAAGCTTCAAAATAACATTGGATTATGTGAAATTTGTTCTTAAAGTTATGATGAACTATAAAAATTTTCAAATTGATTTCACAATTAATACAAGGAAAAAACAGAATGAAAAAAAACGCATGCAAATTAGAGGAATTTCAATGTAAATGCCGAGCTCATTTGTCTAGAAGCGCATTTTATTCTCTCCTTTTTTAATTCTGCCTCACTTCTGCACTTTTCCAAGAAGCACCAAAGAATTCTCTCATTTCTATTTTTACCTCGATGCATTTACATAGCCCCGGATCATAATATTTAATGTTAAAACATGATTATAATATCAAGCCAAAAAAAAGAGATATGAAAAAGAGATGAACAGAATGCTCCCAAAAAAGATGTTTAAAAAAGTTTCGAAAGGAATACATCCAGCAGACTTTTTTTTCTTCAAGAAGTTTTTTTTTTCGTCTTCCGCTCACAAACTCGCAAAAAAAGGTAGGAAGTGCCAAAAAAGCAGGAAAGGAGAAAAGAACAGAAAGCTCTACAATTTCACATGCACTATGGACGAAAAGCAAAAAAAGAAGGACTATTTCTTCAGCAAATCGATTTTTTAAAAATTTGTAATAAAAAACATTGATAACCTTAAAGAGAGGGTACCATCTAAAAAAGAAGTCAAAGTCGGAACGCCATGGATATAATGATCATAATTTTTTAGATCATTTTTTAGAGCTCAAAGTCTAAAAATTATTAAAAATTTGAACGTTTCAAGAGCTGAGCTCAAACTCAGTATCAGTAGAAAAATGCAGTTGTTAAGCCAAATTTCAGCAATATTTATTAACAATGCTCAGAAACGTTACTTTTGCTCAGAAGAATTCCTTTACAAACTTCAAATGCGCTTTTAAATGAGCTTCATGCAATTGAAAAATTTAAAAACCCGTCACATACTTCCTTTTTAGCTACACATTGGAAAAAATTACAGGTTCTGCAGTTGAATGATGACAATATACATATGTCGATATGAAAAGTAAGTGAAACATAGACTTTAAGAAGAAAATGCATGAAATTCCAAAGAGAGAAACATCAAGTGTGCAAATGGATTTTCGAAAAGGAAGTGATGAGGTGAGGGGAAGCTGATGACGTAAACAACGAAAAACGGAGAGGAAACATGTTCGAGGAAGATTCGTTTTTTATGCAATGATTCCAAACTTGTTAGAACTTACTTTCAAGAGCATGCTCTTTTTCTATGGAACTACAGAAAAGAGGAGTGAAAAAAGGAAATGGAACAAAAAAAAGCGGGACCGATGTTTGAAAATAGATTGTTTACTGGGAACAAGTGCAATTTTGAGAATGGTGGAAACTAAATTATTGAAATTTGTGAGCATTGTTGGATATTTCCGTAGATGGATAAGAAAATAGAAAATCTAATAAAATATGTATAAATACAATCGTCTTTTAATAAAAATGAGTTGAACTGCAAAATAAAATGATATCAAGGTTTAAAAATCTGAAATTTGAAATGAAATCTCGTGGTGAGACAAAAACATCGACAACATATTTTTGAAAAAAAAGAAAGAAGGAAAACCAGACAAAAGAATCAATGATCAAAAAATTTCAGAGTCCTCCTAACCTGATCTAACAATAAACAAAAATCAGTTGGTTATTTTTAGTGCAAAAAACAGGAAGAAGAATAAAAAACACTTTTGAAAAATTTTTTCTACATTTCTGATCAACGATCAAAACACAGGGGGGAGAAAAAACAACATGCATACATGACACACTTCTCTATATGTCAACTATTTAAAGTTCACATTTCAAAATACTTGTTTTTGTTTTACTTATTATACTAACTTTTGTTTCAGAAATGTATGTATATCGTAGATTCGTGCTTTTATTTCAATTGAAATAAGTAAAAAAAGAAAGGGGTACAAAAAAATGAAAATAAGATTGAAAAATGCTATTATATTGATAATTAAGGCAATTAGCACGACGCTGTATTCATCCGTTTTCAAGAAGAAGAGTTTTGAGAAAAAAAATAATAAGGTTATTTTATAATCCATGGATCAAAGTTTATGCTCAAATAAAGGGCATTTGTAGCAAGATTAGATTGTCTGGAATTTCTAAAAATTTGGAGTGTCACTTTTTTTCGATCATAGGTAACATTTGCAATTATTCGTAGTCATGAGAGTTTTGTTTGGGCGTTTTCAGAGAAAGGAAATAAAAGGTATACACTATGTACCGGATATCAAAGAAAACATGATTACATATTCTATAACAGACAATATTTGTGGTTTTGATTAAAGCCCATCGCCTTTGAAAATATGCATTTCTAAGTGAAAATGTTAGTTACAAGGCAAGCTTTTCCTCATCATCATGAGCTAACTGGTCGACGATGTCGTTGTCCTCGACGACGTCGGAAGAAGAAGAAGGAGAAGAAGAAGGAAAGGGATGCAAAAAAAGAAGCGAAGAGGGAAGTAAGCAGTGGTCGATGATCAGTGTTCAGCTCCTACTCACCAAGTTCGTCATGAGATAGTGTGTCGTTTTGCAGAGGGAATGTTGCTTTTTCTTTTTCTTTTGGTTGTGTTAGGAAGTACGGCGGCTGTTGGGACCCTTTCATGCGGACAGCAAAAAAAACCAGCACGGAGCAACTAAAAACAGAGAATCGACTAAGAAACGAATTGGCCTTTTTGTCGGAGTGTACTTTTTGGGAAGTGATATGTCTATAGGGCTTTTTCTTAAAATAAATATACCGATACCAGATGTATACACGAAATAGTAATACAGTAAATTGTTAATGCAAGCGCTAAAAATCTATGTCAGTGTTGTAGAGTATAACATGACCTATCAAACAATGGAAATTGGAACAGTAAACAGCATTATCTTCAAGATTCAAAGATTGTACCTGTCTAACTCGTGATGATAGTAATCTTGATGTTTTTTCTTCTCTTCCCGGATTCTTGGACTACTAAAGTAAATTAAAAATAAGATATAAAATATCAAAGTTTTACTGATCTTTGACAGAAGCACTATTCGAGCTATTCTTAACAATGTGTAACACAAGCGAAGTACATATCTAAAGCGTTTCCGGCTATTTCTGCAATATTTTTAGTGACTGAGCCAAATTTTGAGAAAAATCCTTGTTTGTTTGATTTTCGTGGGATTTTGAACAACATTGGATTTTGATCACATTTGGCAAAATTTTGTAAGCAAAGTTACGGCTTTCAAAAATTATTTTTCAAATGAGACAGGTGTCATTGAATAAAAACGGAAACACTTAAGGTCACATCCTTGCCAAATGCTAAAAGTTACAAAAAATAGATAATAACACAAAACATGAAGTTAAGCTTTGTCAACAATTATGTTGCCATTTGGCTAAAGTTTTCTAGATGTCTTTTGAAGAACCTAACTTCTTTATTGATTATTAAAAGTCCCTTAACTGATTGGAGCGCAGTTTAAAAATTTTAGTTGTTTCGCTATGTTTTAATAGAACGGGAGGGATCATTCAATTTCGAAAAATGAGAGAATTAAAAAAAAATCATTGGAATAGATATCGACTAAACTTTAAAGTTCGAAAATCATGGATGGCAGACAATGTACAACATGTAAAGGACGATGTGCAGTTTAATTTAAACATTAGAACTTAAAGAAGACTGTTTAGTGTGGAGAAAATTATTTGAAACAAACAGCAAATCATACTCTTCCCATAGAAAGTTTAGATTTTTTTCCAAAATTGAGAAGACGCCGAGGAGGCGTGGTTAAAAGTGATGGCCTAGAAACACTTGCACAATTCCGATAGCGTTTTTTATACTGGGACAAGTCATACAAAACTATCAAAATTGATTCTTTATGTTATTTTAAGTACTTCGCCTACCTTGTGTTTGAAAATCAAATGTCATAGCATTGTACTTCGACTATGATTATAACCTACTCAACGATAAAAGGGAATTTTGAATTTTAAAGATCCAATTGTTACACGACTTGAATTTCAAACCTAGTTTATGGTTCAAAAATGAGAATCAATGAACAACAAATTTCCAAGGTTTCAGGTGCAGTTCAGGTGAAACGAGATTCAAAGGATATCTCATTTTTTATCTTGTTTCTGAAATGAAAACTGCACAACCCACTTCAATCAAAGATTGTCAACGGTGAACTTGAATGTCTGATTAGTATTGCAAAATGTCGAAGCTGAAAAAATGATTCTTGATTGCAATGAAAGGTTAATAGAAAAAAAAGAAGAAACTTGAGTTTCCGTAATGAATATTCAAAATGCAAATGTTTGGTCTACGTAATTCGCATAAAAGATATGTGGATCTTTTAAGAAATGTCAAAACCAAAAGAACTCAACGTCAATTGACACAAGTGAGCTCTGGTCGTTCATATCTGCATATTAAAATGGCAGGAAAAAAAATGGTTGGGATAAAATGTGAATATTCATAACCGCTTAAAAACAAGCATGAAAAAAGAAAAAGGGACTTCATCTAAAAACTTTTATTAATATAAAAAAACATCGAGCAGAGAACGCGAGATGCTATAAATGTATTGTCTCGAAAAGAAAGTGCAAATATAATGGGATATAATTAATATCTTTTTCTATAACTACATAATTTTAGCTTTTTTCTGAAAAGGAAATTTGAAAGAAAGATATGGATATAATTTTTTTTCAAAAAAAAGTGATATTTGTCACGTATAATCAGAAAAATGCTTGGCAACCAAGTTTCAAAAAAAAATAGTGCGTTATTTTCCCAGGGGGTTTTGCTTTTTAAAGACTCGCTTGTTTTTTTTAAAGAAGTCTACCCTATGATTAGTAAACAACGCTATGTTAGCTCTATTATCGAGCACAAAGAGTGTATTGAAATTATATGGTAAGAAAGTGAAGAGCCAATTAAGTCGAAACGAGAAAACTTCTGATGTTAATATGATATTACATTACAGGTTGCATTAAAATAATTACAAAATTATTTAAACATGAAAAACCGGCGAAAAAATATCATCATTTATTTTTTTTAGAAGTTTTTAGGTAAATTATTTTCTTTAGTAAAACAGTTCAAGAAAGAAAATGATGAATTACACATAGAACTGTTGCATTTGATCAAACTATCCAGAATATAAATGATAATGATAACAAGGTAACTTTTTTTGTGAAAATGTGATTTAAAGGAATGGTCTAGAAAAACTCGTGCTAAGCTGATCTTTTTTATGTGGTTTGAGTAGAATTTAGTTTTCAGTCACAATTTGCTATTATTAATCAACAAAAGCTTAAATAAACAATTTTTAAAACTCTGGATAACGTTTTCTCGACTTCTATTTAACTTTGATTATACAAAATTTCGATAAGTCGCTCACTGATTAAGGGATTTCAATGCTACTCTACGAAAAATTTTCCTGAATTACTATTCGGCTCAAACTGATAGTCAATATATCTGGAGAAATCAAGCGGTTTTCACATTTAGAATTTTCCAGCGTCACATTTTCTTTCAAAAAAGATAGGTCTCATTGAAAAATAGCCAGAAACTTTTCAGGTACCTACCTCCCTTATAGTAAAAACTGCAAAAAATACATATGTCATACAGTTTTTTTTTAAATTTATATAATTTTCAAAGCTTTCTTTATGAAAATTCTATAAATAGTTAACTTGACGAACATTTCAATTTAACCGGTTGAATAACCGTTAACGGGATAACCGGTTTAACGAGTTAACCGGTTAACCAGTTAACTTTAACCAATGTTTCACTATAGTTTGTAGCCTCATCCTTTGTCAAGTTGTTTCATCTTTGTTTCCCAACGACATTAAATTCCAATTTTTGATCTCAAAACGTTTAAACTAAGAAAAAATTATGCAACAGAGTTATGCTTCCGACATACTCGACTCTGTCAAAAAGAAACGAGCATCGAAGCCGCGTTTTTTTCCGTTTCCTTTCTATTGAAAAGACCTAATCTTTGGAACTTGTCTCTCTTTTTGCAGTCTAAATTGCTGGAGTTCAAACATTCAAACTTTTTTTCAATTTAGTAATCAATGATCATTAAAAAAGTCAAACTTGTTTCTGAAAACGAAATTTGTAAATGACGATTTAAGGCGCAGATGGAATTTATTATTTCAGCTGTTCGATAAAAGATCAGGCAGAAATATTTCAGGAAAAAATGTATACCGTTGCTGAAAGAGAAACATTTTTCTTTGCGGAGATATAAAAATATTTGCAAAGAGCCAAATATCATCGATTCGGAAGGCCAAAGACTGCCGCTTAGCTCAGAATATTCAATTATTTCATAAGTTTCACGGCATTTTCTAGAAAAAAGTACAATAAAGGAATAAGATTAGATCAAGAACTCGCTAATGCTAAAATTGTCTCCAACATGGCGTTCTATATCACTTCATAGTGAGCACAGCAAGTAATGAAGGCCCTATAGAATTATTCAGACAAAATCAAAACACGTTTGATGAAAACATAACATATACTCTTGAAATGATCAAAACATTTCATAATAGTTTAGCCAAAGGTTAACCGATTTCACAATAGTTTAGTCAAAGGTTAACCAACATTCGAATAGCACAAAGAATAACAGAACTGGCTGACAAAGACTGCAATTTTGGAAACAAAACACAACACGGAAATATATTTTAGTTAATATAAAACGTGGTTTTTAAAACGATTCGACTTCTGTTGGAGATTAATGGAGGAAGTGTCGTAATATTTTAAAAGGAAGATTGCGAAAATGTTGGAGAAGATTATCGGATATGGGAATTATTCAAATAAGATTTGCCATCGTATGAAGTTAAAAACAAAAATCATTTAAAAAGATAAAAAAAATGGATTTATATTAGAACAAAATTATGTGATTTCTGAAACTTGATAATTAATTTGAAATGAAATGGCGAAATCATACTTGAAAAATATTGCGGATTGATTAGTGTGGATTGGACAGTAGGGCCAGTGTAAAGGTCAAACTGTAAAATTAATTAGTTCAATATTTAATGAACTCGTATTAAGGCTTTAATTTTCTAGATTCATTGAAAAAATATTGTGTTATATCGTTGCGTTTTATTTCTCGACTTTGTCTTTCTGAATATCTAGTTTCAGAGATTATTCGAAGTTTTTTGATGAGCTCAGGACACATGCATTCGTTTCAGAAAAATATTGTATTGTCATTTTATAATATAATTTTCAAAACATCAAATTTGACCAATGATACAAAACAAATTGATTATTTATTAATCAAAATTTTCAAAATTGAATTGATTATTATTATGATAATCATTTTTAACTTTCTCAACATGACTACTAATATGTAGAATTTATGTTTTGTTTAAAAAAATACATCAACCTACTTTCTTAAAATCCCAGTTCCAATCAATTACCATAAAATTCAAATTGCAACTTTCAAACAATCATCATTCACGTTGTGAACAATTATTATCAACATATTTATTGCTATTCATCACTTTTGATGTGCCCGACTATGATAAAAAAAAATGATATGCTCCGGGTTATTTTTATGATTTTCTCGGCAATGAAGTAACGACGTTGTCAATTCATTGCAATTTAAATAGCATTTTTGTTTCATCAATTGTAGCGTACTGAATTTTAATGATTGATTGATTTCCGGTGTTTTTCTATACAGTTTTTTTTAGATTTATTAATTAAAAGATTTATTATTTATAATTATATTTTTTAAAGATTTTTTTCAAGCTACATAATTCAGTTTTCGAATGAAATAAAAATGACAATGTTGCCAAGTTTTTATTACTTATTCTTAAACTGATAACACTAGAGTTTGAAGGTATTGCTTCTATTTTCATTTTAACCTCTTATAGCTTCTGTCATCTTTTAACTTTTTGAAAAATGTTTTAATTTTTTTATTGACACTTTGTAACTAATAATAAGATAACTTTTGTAAGAATTATTATATTAATATTAAACTCTGTGTTCATTTTCAAGTTAAAAATGCTGATAGTTGGAGCGAAAATTGAAAAACTTTTGTTGGATTATGATTTTTTTGCATTTTTTGCTGAATTTGTTATTTTCTTGTTAAAAATTATTAAAGGGGCTTCGAATGAATTTTTAGAAATTGATCAAGAATCAACATACTGATTTATTAATATATTGTGATGATTTATTAATATATTTTTTAAACTGTAACATAACAAAAATTATAAACATCATTTAAAATTTTTGGACAACAAATTGTCATGGACTCGTATTTTTTTGCATCAAGCACACCTATTTTGTTTTAGAAAAATCAATAGAAACTACGGAAAAATTGATCCGCCTACTGTAATTAATTACTACAAGAAAAAATAGAATCAAACAAGGCTAGGAAAATGTTGGACTATTGGAATATTGAGATATTATAGCAAATATATTGAGAAATCATAACAAAACTATTTACAAGTATTAAAAAATCATCATGTAAAAAATAAACATCACGGATTACCGTGATGTCATAGTTTCTCATGACTCTTTCACTAAGGCACGCAATGTTATACTATTTGAGATACGGCCTTCTATGTGAAACTTTCTAGTGTTACGATGAAGAAAAAAATTTAAATTTAAAAGCACGCGGCGTTAGAGCCGACGTAAGCGGAAGTGGATAACAGACAAGCATCCTTGTTATCAGAAATATCCAAATGAATGTCTAGTTTGAATTTGTGCCAAAGAATATATCCGAATTTATGTTTTATTTAACCTTAACCTAAATTCTATTTTCTGTTACTCGTAACGAGGTGACTGAAATATTCGGACAGTGCTCACTAATAGTAAATCGACCCGCTGAAGGAGACAATTTCATTTTTGCAACAAAATGTCTAAAATCATCACTCACTCTAATGAGATAATTAAAACAAGTGAACCTCATTAAACATGTGCTGCGACCGGATTGAAATGGTTGTTGGGTAGTAATATAAAGACATAGGAAGATGGTATAAAGAGGGCGACACGACCGTAAATCGTTTTATGATTCGCTTCCTATCAACCGCCAAGTACGCACCAGGCTGTCTCTTCTTGTTAACTTGCCTCATTTACCTGACGACTAGCAACGTCCGAAGTTTGATTCAGTTACTGAAAATATTGTTTTTTGCCTTTTTTTTTGGTTTGCCAAAAAAGTTGTGGTGGTAGTTGTTACCATGACTTCAATTTTTTGATGTGCTTTGAATCCTTTCGTTTTCTGTTTTATTTGTTCGTTCTAAGTTTCAGTCGCATGACTACGGAAGTCAAGAACTGAAAAAAAACAAACAAACATGAGTAAGAAATCTTGCTGATGTTTTTGAGGCAATTAAGGAGCATAAAAACGTCTATTTAGAATGAGGGATTTAAGAAACAACAAAAGCATTTTCAATGTTTCAGAAGTGAAAGATTGTATTAAAATCATAATCCAATAAAACTAACATTTATATGAACTAACAACATTTTTAAGGCCCCTCTCCAAACTGTTGAAAGCAAAAATCCAAAGAATAATAAAAATAACATATTTTGTTTCTTTTCTAGGTTTATTGCCAAACAAATCCCCCTCCCAAGTGTTATGATTACGAATTTTTCGTGATTACTGTATCTTTGTCGGCATAGGGCGGATATCTTGTAAAGAGTCGTAATTGGTTGACGAAATGATAACATGTAATCACAGACCGTATCCAGCCATACCGCCAGATTTCTTGTTAGTTTCGTCCTTGGAGTGCACAACAATCAGAATACACCCGGGTGCGGCCAAGACACCAAAAATTTTACTACCGTTATGGCCGTGAGGGCTCCCTTTTGATGTACAGCCGACTAGTGCGCGTTTACATATTGCTAGTGGGGGTCGATCCTACCTGCTGTTAGTTATTATCCAAACCACATGTCACTTTGTTTTCACAACTCGTTTCATCGTTTGCTTTGTTTTTTTTTATTTGGAAGAGATTTCAAATGTTCTCATTGTGAATATAATCTGAGTTTAGAACCACCTGGTGATGACATCCGAGCCATCAACATCTACCGATTCGCTAGAAACTGAGAGGACTTTATTACTTCAGCAAGCACTGAGCCAAGCAAAAGTTCAAAAACAGAAAACGGTAAGATTATTTAATTTTAAAAACAATTTTTTCCGCAACATGTGATAAGCGGAACACTTCTAGAAACTTGACACCGTTCAAAAGAAACATGACGTTATTTCTTAAGAACATTTCGAACTGTCAAGTATCTAGAGGTGGTACCCTTCGTATATCACATAATTATTCACTTTGTACTTCATGTTTGCTCATCAATTTCTTATTTTCGCAACTAAACCGATAACCGACATTTATATGCACGTTTTATTGTTCATCAATCCCATATTACATAATAAATGCTGAAATTTAATGATCAAACTGTATAAACATTGTTCTTATCACAAAATTGTCAATTTTATGACATAGTAATGAAAAATTTAAAATTTTTAGGGTCAATTACAGCCCAAAACTCCTCACAAGTTGTCGCCCGAAGCTGAAAAGTGTAAAGCGCATCCATTGATGCCTATTGTAGAGGTACAGAATACCGTTTAGTTGTCATTAGCACAATACATCAATACTTTCCAGTTACTTCTTTCGAAATGTGAACGAGCTGCTAACACGTTACAAGAATCGAATTTTGATATGGAAGATGTCACAACAGTGAGTAAAAATCATTTATTATCTTATTGTATATTATGTTCACGACACTATCAGTTTGTGAACGTGCGAAGGCAAGGGTTTCATTATGAATATGTCAGAAAAGGCGAGGGTAGTTGTTTGTAAATGGTGACAACAAAATTCGAGCAACCTTTTAATAGAATAAATTTCAAAATGTACAGAAAAACAATAATTGAAGTGGCTAATTGAGAAATGGGTCCTAGTTATAATACGAATGCCATTATTAATGTAGTAAGGAAAATGCTGAAATATGTTCCTGTAAATTTAAAATTTTGAAATAAAAATTCATATTTTCGATTTCTCACCTGCTGAATTCTGAATTTGAGTTGATGCGCGTGGGTCAAACTGAGGATTTGTTCCTGCTCCTGCTAAAGTTGAATTTTTAATTTACAAAGTTGAATTTATGAATTGATTTGACTACCGGGAGTTGATGAATAATGTCCATACAAACTGTTCATATCACCATAAACTGGAGTAAAACCGAGCTCCTGAAAAAAGGAAAAGAAAATGTGTGTTTTTTAAAAAATATCGAAACATTTTGTTTTTTTCTGTTTAATTTTCAATATTACTCCACAAGATTTTCAACATTTTTGTTGGAAGCTGTATTTCTTCGCTAATTAGGATAATTTAGAAATATTCAAAGATAAAAATGAGAGCGATCCATTTAATTTTATCCTGTCAAGATTGAGACATACTATTCTACCTTAAAAATGTTCACTATCGTTAAAAGTAAAAATATCTTTAACTTCAGATACATAATACCTGGGTTTTTTGTTTAATTATTTTTCAGTTTACATCACTAAAAATTACTACTCTAATAAACTAAAAAATTTTAAAACTAAAAATATATTAAACAAACGAACATCCAATCTCGCAATAGTGTTGAGGTTGTTGCCTTGATTATCAACATATCCAGTGTTACCGTTGTTACCAGTGTTTCCGTTGTTGTTCTGCTGATTTGGATACTGCGTAGAAAGCCCAGAACTTGATTGAGTTGATGATTGACCACCAGCGATGAATCCGCTAGGAGTGACAGTTTGTTGCTGGCTCACAAATTGTTGACTGGTTGTTGGTTGTTGTGTGAATCCTTGTGATTGTTGTGTGGATCCTTGTGGTTGTTGAGTGAATCCTTGTGATTGCTGAGTGAATCCTTGCGGTTGTTGAGTGAATCCTTGCGGCTGTTGTGTTAAGCCCTGTTGTTGGGAAATTACGGTGAATATTTGTGTTGTAGCACCAAGTTCTTGTTGGCTTGGATATTCAGGAGTAAGAGTCGATTGTTGGAATCCTCCATTCGTCGTTCCAAATTGTGATTGCTGCTGATCTTGTTGTGGATTGTTAAAGCCGCTCGCACCCATTACCTGCTGTTGATTTGGATTTTGTGTAGAAACCGTTTGGCCTTGTTGTGACATAAGTTCCTGCTGGCTAGGATATTCAGGAGTAAGAGTTGCTTGTTGGAATCCACCATTCGTAGTTCCAGACGGCGATTGCTGCTGATTTACATTTTGCGAAGGAACCGTTTCACCTTGTTGCGCCATAAGTTCTTGTTGACTTGGATATTCAGGTGTAAGAGTAGCTTGTTGGAATCCTCCATTCGTCGTTCCAAACTGGGATTGCTGCTGATCTTGCTGTGGATTGTTAATACCGCTCAACCCCATTAACTGCTGCTGACTTGGATTTTGTGGAGAAACCGTTTGGCCTTGTTGTGACATAAGTTCTTGTTGACTCGGATAGATATCTAGTGACGATTGTGTAGACGAAAAAATATTTCCTGCTTGTTCGTTCGTTTGTGTCATTGGCACTCCAGTTGACGTTTGGAACTAAAAATTACAACACTTTGACAATCACAAAAAACTGAAAATCACTAGTGAATATAAATGATTGTGAAAAAAGTTTAGTTCGAAAAATTGAAAACTTACTGTGCTTGGAACTCCATTCATCGTGGTTCCTGCTTGATCATTTTGCTGTCCATTGAACTGTCCATTTTGATTATTTTGATACATTGGCGTTGATGTTTGAATGTTTTGTGGGGCCTGTGTGCTTCCCTGGGCTCCAGCTAATGCTCCCGCAATGGTTCCCGCTCCGATCACATAAGGTGCTGTACTTTGATATCCACGGCCTCCCGATGCTTGATAGTTATTGTAGTCATATTGTGGAGCACTGGTTGTCGAAGTTCCTGTAAGATTATCTGACAATGTGGTTCCAGTCTGGCCCATCGGTATTTGAGTGCTAGACCCAGAAAATTGTTGATCATTGCTTTGCGTTCCAGGGGTTTCAGTTACACTCTGTCCGTTATTGGTCGTATAAATCTGGTTTGGGGAAGGACTGGGGGAAAAACTATTTTCTTGGGGAATTGGGGAAGAGGTCTGACCACTTTGTGATGGGTAAATGATCGGGACTATTGGGATAATTGGGCTCGATGTTGAGTTTTGTTCTTGGGTTTGATCAAATTGTGTATTATTTTGTTGGCCATTATTATTGTTGTCATTGTTTGGTACTCCCATATTATTTGGCGTTGTTTCGCTATTTTGAAAAGATGATTCAGTACTTGATGGATATTGAGTAGCTTCACCATTATTAAATGGTATAAAAACTGCTCCTGTAGGGTCATTATGGTATTGAACTGTGGAAGGGTTTTGGGAAACTTGGGGAGATTGGGTTGAAGAAGGGAAACCTTGTAAGGGAGCTTGGGTCGTCGTAGCACTGGTGAATTGATTGTTTTGCTCAGGCATTTGAGTTGTTGATCCAAAGTTTTGGTCTTCTTGGCCAGGAAATTGTGTTGATGCCCCGAACTGCCCATTTTGAGCGTCGTAGCTTGGATTGACCTGCCCTTGATTCTGGGGTGGTGGTCCAGATGGTCCATAATAATTTTGATTGACCTCTTGGAAATAGATGTTAGGTGCTGCACTGTTTTGATTCAATTGTCCAGGATTTTGGGTTGAGCCATACTGCATTTGATTAGTCGAATAAGGATATGGAGTATTTCCTTGTTGGCCAGTGGTTTGATCTTGGAACTGGTTGTAAGTCGCAGGTTGCTGCTGAACATTTTGAGGTGGAACAGCGTTACCGGCAATTACTTGAGTTGGATAAGTTTGTGGTTGACTGTCGATATATCCAGAGCTCGGAGAATTATACGACGCGCTTCCAGCAGCAACACCTGCACCAGCGCCGACCGGATAAATTACGTTTTGGTTTCCTTGATCATTTTGTTGCTGTGTGAACTGTTGTTGCTGTTGTCCTACAAAGTTTAAATTAAGATTTTCTCATTTAACCGTAGTTATTACCTTGTGGATTTTGAGAGTTACCAGATGGATCAAATGGTTGATATCCGATTTCATCTGCAGATGGTGCAAGTGTGTTATAATTATTTGGTGCGTTTGTAACACCTTGACCAGAGTTAGCATTGTCATTGTAATTTGGATCGTTGTATGGAGAAGCAGTGGATCCATCAAAATTTCCTCCAGCAGCCACACCTCCACCAACTGCTACCCCCGCCGGGTACACATTTTCACCAATATTTCCATTATTTGGTTGACCAACATTTCCACCGACGTTCATTCCATTTTGCTGATCGACATTTCCACCAACGTTAACCCCAGGTTGTGGGCTGACATTTCCACCAACGTTTGCACCATTCTGATTGTCAACATATCCACCAGCAATGACGCCAGTTGCCGCCCCTTGATTTCCATTTTGTTGCATAACTCCACCATTCATATTATTCGGATAATATCCACCTTGAGTGTCATTCTGCTGGTTTTGATACGGACTGTTTTGGTTATAATACGCTCCACCTGGCGCTGGAATCGGGCCTGGATTTTGATAGCTATTCTGTAAATTGTTATGCTGCCCTCCTAGAACTCATTTATATATTCAATTACCTGCTGGTAATTTGAGATAGGCGCCCCATTTTGTTGATCATTTGAGCCAGTTGTAAGGACTCCTATAAAAAAACAAAATATCTTTGTTTTTGCATAGAATCAAAATTTACTTTGGCCATTGTAGTACATTATCACTTGGCTCCCTTGTGCACCATTACTGTAAGTTTTTGCCGTATGAATTGTTTGCACGCTTGCTGTAGGCACACAACAATTTGGTCTGAAAACCGGAAACTATTTGTTGATTACAACTATATCGCACAGCATGTTCTATGGTTAGTAAGAAAAAATCAAAAAGTTAAAGGACTTTAACCAATATTATTCAAATACCGTGTAGGAGATACCACAGGCGAATACTGCACTCTATTAGTAGGGACATTTACAACATACTGGTAAGCCGTTTGAGGTCCACAATTGATGCATTGAGATTGACAACCCGGACTGATATACTGAAAATAATAAAAAATTATTGAAATAAATACCAACGTAACTCACTTTTATAGTCACTAATAGTTGACAGTAATTTAGAATTGTATTCATGTGACAATTCTCTCATAAAACTCTTTTTGAAAAAAAAACAACTTCCAAATGAATTTTTTTCCAAAAAAAAATTAGGCAAATGTGAAAGTCACGAAGTGAAGAAATGGAATTTGCCCAAACTGCACTGCCCTAATTTCCAATCATTAGATTTTTTCGCTTCGGCATGAGCCAAAAGATAAACAAATATGCCGATTTTTGTTGGCCATCGGCATCAAGAATAATTAAATACAGATTTGGCGAACGCAAAATAAAAGTTGGCTCCGAAATAAAATTGATTTTGAATTAGTTTCAAACTTTAATACCTATTTTAATATCCAACTAGTTTCTATGACATATCATATTTCAAGATATTTGTTGAAGCTATTTATATAGTGTTATTTTTTTAGTGTTTGGTTTCAATATATATTTTTGAATCGGATTTTATTTGGCTGAAAGTTTTGCAAAGCTACATATGATTTTTGTATTTTGCTCCAATCAGTCGAAAAAGGTGAAAAAACAATGTCTGTTTGTTCTCCTTTGTGCGAAAAATGACAAACACTTCTCTAGAAACGTCAAAACAATCGGAAGGAATTGAGGAAAAGTTCCAAGTAAAAAATTATCTCTTTTGGCTGAGAGGTGCTAAATAAACTTGAGAACTGTCGGAAAAAATTTCAAAATAAATATGGTTTCGGTTGAAAAAGAGTAAAAGAAAGTGATAAATTGGAACATTTAAAAAATTTTAAAAATTTGAGGATGATTAGGAAAAAACTTGAAATTTTGGAATATCCTTCTAGGCTTCACTGTTGTGATTATGATAGTTCGCGAGCTCACATAATTCATCACAAATTCTTATGATACATTCATTAAAGACTCAGACAATTTTCAAAGAAAAACTCAGATTCACTTACCAAAATAAAAGATAATACTAATAACCGCATAGTAAATTAAAAATGGTTCGTTGTTGCTGGAGTAATGTTCAAATGCAAAATGATCACGAGCTTAAGCAGTATTAGACAACTTATGCCAGAGGCACAAAATTTTTTAGAAGCTGAATAGGCGGAGCAAACAAACACGTCGCTGACAACCGGAACGTGAAAACGAAAAAACTTTTGATGTAGCGGGAGGAAAGGTGCGCGTTATACAAATTGCGCAATTGTGAACTATGCCCCTCGGGTCGTGCCATCGCTTCTTTTATACGATAACTTACTTTATGAATTTATTTACTCGTATCAAAGTTGAAGCTCTAGGCAGCGGTTTTTTGACAACTTGCAAGAAACAAATAGATGGAATGAGTGAATTCAAAGTATTTCTGAGTCATACTCAAATATTAATTCAATGTATTGTTTTGCGAAGGTGATAAATGTTTGAGAAACAAAAAAAAAACGTTTTCGATCAAATCAAATGGAAAACGAGAATATGAATGAAGTAGAGGTTGAAATGTTCAAAGGTAAACTGACTAAGCAAAGAAAATCGAAATTGTTTCTCGGGATGACTTTATTATTGGTATAAGTATTGCGAGAACACATTTCTAATCCTAACACGAATTTAAATTAGTTTTTAGCTTTTTTTTTATTAGTAATGTGGAATTTTTGAAATTACTGGGGAAATTAAGTAGTTTTCCCCTTGATTAAAAAAAAAAAGACCTGGTTAAAATTAATTACAGTTTTCTTGGTCATTTATTTTCTAAAAAAACCATTTTAGTAAAAGTTTCAATAAATCCTTTTTCGAAAAAGAAAACATTTTCTTTAAAAAATCTGAAATTATAACTACGTTGCATAAAACAAAAATTTCCAGTAATTAAAAAATAGAAGAGAATTATTTTTTACACTACAACTTGTTTTCAAATAAAAAGCCTCACTAGCTTCGTCAGGTTAAATTAACTATTGTCAAGTTAAACATTTTGGATCATCCATTTTTACTAAAAGACCGCAGCGCAGCCGCTAGCAGGTAAAAATAGCATGACTTTGTGAGAGGCTTAGATTTTTTGGGTAGGTCAAAACCAACTTGCATGATACAAAAATGTTATGTTGGCAATAACATGTTTGGAATTTTCAAAAAAAAAGTTTACAAAATGAATACATAAAATTGTACTTTCTGCTAGTGATTTCTCAGAAATTCGATTTGTAAAAAAAATAGAAAACATCAACATTGACCGGATTTCGAGGAGCATTCAATTTTCCCATGATTATCTTTTCGCGGCCTTGTTCACACTGTATTCCTCTCACATGTAGTTGATTTTCATCTTACTGTTTGTCTATTAAAAAATACATGTTTTTGTTGGCGAAACGAGAAAAAAAATTATTCAACATTTATCAACAATGTTGCATTTCATCATACGCCAACACTGCTAACATTCGATTCTCTCATAGTAAGTTGCAAAACAAGATTTGATAATTTCACTTGACTACACACGGGCTCTCACGTCTCGCTAGAACAAAGAAAAGCCGATCAACAAACCAAGACAATGTTCTTTTTTGTTTCTTGCTCGAGCCATCCGGAAAGTGACAAGTTTTGTATGTAATCATAAGTTTCGAGGGTTCCTAAGCCGCTGATTTTCAACAAACCAATATTTACACATCATGCGACTTTTTTTTCACGCGCTACCACCTCAAAACGTTTTCTCGAGTGGGGCAATAGTAATGCACACGTAAAAATGTGTGCGGCATGGTCAAACAAGGTTTCCATTCTTTTGTTAACTGGTTCTCAAAAAACGGGTTACTTCACATATGCGTTAGGTTAACCAATTATGGGCGTCTTTCCGGAATTCTTGAAAGCAATTATACAACTTTCTTGACTTTTTTTCAGAAGTTCAATGAGCTGCAATCACAAGGTGTTACTGGGAATACAGATGATGAAGATATTGATGATCTCATGAAGAAATCTATATTGGCACTTCGAACATGTCTGGTAGAGATGGAGAGGGTATCGAAACTTGCAGACAGTTTCAAAAAAAAGTATTTAGGTATAGTTTTTAACGGAAATTTAAAGAGAAAAAATAATTGGAACGCTTCCTTAAAATAGTTTTAACGAGTTTTAACTCGAATTTTTATTGAAACATTCAAATTTTTAAAGTTGAAGGGATTATTTACCGAATTTTGAAAAAGGGTACTTCGAAAAAAATCTCATAAGTAGGGTTTCGAACATCGAGAAGAAGATTTAAAAAAATAAAATTTCGGAAAATATTCCCTTTAAGTTTTAAGTACAGTAGATATCGGCTGAAGGAAGTCTGTTCCATTACTGTTAACTTTTTTTGAATTTTACATATGCTCTGATTTTCATCGCACTCACTGGTATTTACAAACATTCCCATTATTAAATGATTAATTTGATGCGGAATGACAGATATGAACTGAAGAAGTTTTTATACAATTTTTAAGTACTCCTGTGTGTTTGTGACTCAAAAGTTATGCGAGGGGGAGCGGCAGCTAGAGTTCACAAAAAGATCAAGGCGGAGAAAAAACGTGCTTACCGGACTTTGACTTGACTATAAAAAAGATAAGAGTTATTTAGCATTATAGAGAAAAACATTCGAATTCATTGTTCGCTGGCATGGTAGTTTTTTTTTTGGATTTGTACGATTAAATATTCTTCTGATAATTAGAACAAATTTCGCTGGCTATTACTCGATATCTGTAAAATTTACAGTGTAAATAATTGAAAAATAATTGAAAATGTAGTCCGCTACGGAACCATTACACACCTCATTGCCTGCGTTCAAATGCAACTTTGAAGAATCAGACCATGTTCCAAACCGTACCAAACTCGGTCATTGAAAAGTCAAAAGTTCTTACATACGCAATCTATGAACCGACACATTCCCAGAACAAAGTCCTCAAAACAACTTCCAATAACCATTGGTCACAATGTAACCGTTCGCCAGTTGTTTTAGGGAAATAAATCAATCAAAAGGTGTCCTGGCAATGTGCCAGTAAATAGAGT
Organism: Caenorhabditis virilis; assembly: GCA_964036255.1. Lineage (NCBI taxonomy): Eukaryota > Metazoa > Nematoda > Chromadorea > Rhabditida > Rhabditidae > Caenorhabditis > Caenorhabditis virilis. The sequence continues at coordinate 12,040,033 of OZ038420.1, read as the reverse complement.
GCGCATTTAAGCACGTTTAGAATGAAAATTACAGAAATTACAGTTACGTAGTGTTTTTCCCACCGTGTGTTGCTGATTTAGCATCCATTCGTTTGCACGCGAAAATTGGGGGGAGGGGGGGGGGGGGGGTTTAAACGAATCCCTATAATTACCGTTAATTTTTGTAATGCATAACCGATATATTTCTTTATTAATTCGAATTCTGAAATTTGAAATTTGAAAATTTGACATTTTGTTTTTAAAAGAAAAAGAACTGATAAGTATAACATTTTCTTATTACAGCTAGCCTTAAGAGATCAGTGTGCCATGAAGCTTTAATCGGTTCAAATGGTGACAGCGATGATGAAATGCTGGATTCAAGTAATCCGAACGAGGTAGTTTATCAGTTAGGATTCTGACAATTTTTTAAATTTTCTTCAGCTTCGTGGCTCGGATAATTTAATGGAAACAGCTCTAGCAACTCTACAAACAGTCAGCGGCCCAATTTCAATCCCACTTCATATTCCTCAACAATCGATAACAATGATTCCACAAATGTCACAAATTCAGCAAAATATTGAGTTTATGAGAAAAGTAACCAAAAAAGCTTTCATTTCGTCATAATTCCATTATTTTACAGTTCGGTTACCCTGAAGAGTTCATTAAAAAGTTAGCAGGGATGAGCGAGACCACTGAAGTGAAACAAAGTTCTCCGGAGAAAAGCGAGGAGGAAAAACAATTACTTTGTGATCTTGGTGAATAAAAACCTAGTAATATTGGAATGAATACATGAAACTAGTTCCAGCTGTGCCTTAAACTATGTATTTTTCTTTCAAATGTGTGTTTTTTTTAAATTTTATTAACACTACTATATATTAATTGAACTCAATTTCAGAAGGTACTTTTAACTCTTTTGTGAATTGTTGCCAACACTTGTGATAATGTACAATAATCAAACCCATATTTAATTATTGAAAAATTTGTATTATGATAAAATATTGAAATTATCTGTTGAGAATATTGCATTTATCTGGTTTAGGAGAATATATGAAAGTGGTTAGTAATTCTTCTTACAAAATTACGGCGACCCAGCTTTAACCTTTATCAGTTTAAAGGCGTTGTAAAAAATTTGATTTTGTCAAACTGCTTTATATAATTATTTCGTAGTGACACGAAAGCCAGTCTCTCTTTTTATAAGGATTTTTCATCTTTCAATGCAGTTACATAAAGCTAACCGCGCCCATAATCATTTCTACAGTGCTTTGCCGCTCAGCTTCATTTTGTTGCGCCTTTTCATCTGGTTTCCGCCATTCTTCTTTTATATCTTTTCCATTAGTCCAATCTTCGACTACTTTTTTTCTTTTTCCCTATTAGTCTACTGTTTCTCATTTTGCAAATCAGCTGTCTTCTCGAGGGAAGCATCTCCTTTTTACCGAATTTGCAAATCATATTCAAATTATTGCTTTTTCATCTGGAATATTTAGCGACATATTTCGACTTGAATAAAACGTTTACTGATGATTTGTTCTGATGTCTAGAATCAAAAATGAACAGACTTTCAGAACATTCAGAATGACGCCTCATTCAATCATTCCAACGGTATTTATATTACTGTTTTTCATTTTTCAACCAATTACTTCACATTTTGAAGACATCGATATTTCACAAGCTTCAGGTTTGTGAATTTCAAAGAATCTAAAAATTAATTGAAAGAAAAATAAGTTATTTCCCTGTTTTGAGCTCAAAAATTATGTTTTCCTTCTTTTTTTTGTCAAAATTACATTAAATCAATAAAGGAATCAAAAACTGCAATGTTTTCAACAAATAGATGTTGAAGCAGAGAAAAAGAAAGTGTTTCGATCAGCTTATATTTTCTAAAAATCCAGTTCTTTGGCAACACCATGTTGATGTCTTTCTGATATTGCCTAATTAAATCCTCTGAAGTGAATGAATGGCACTGACAAATTGTTTTGCAATAAACGAATTATAATCCCACTGTTTTAAATGATGAAAATTGATGAAGACAATGAATTCTTCAACGATTTCAGTTTTTTTTTAAATGGATGCATTTACAGACACAGAACTGAAGAGAATTCAAGAATACTTATCAAAACAGTTAAGCAATATTGAAAATGCAATGAAAAAATCAAGATATAAACGAGGAATATCACCAATATCTGCCTCACTTCCGAACAGGTATTTTTTTAAACTTTAAAAATATAAATCTACAAAAATTCCGAAGTTTTTAGAGAATCTGTTGGATTCCTAAGCAGAATTGGGGCTATTAAAAAACAGCTTGATGATTTGAAGAAATCTTCAAACACAATAGCACCGACTAGTGAAAGCTTGGATGCTCCTCAAGCAGACGTTGCAGCTAAATTTGAGTCTGGAAAATTTCAACACGTAAGGATATTTGTCCTGATTTCAGAATTAAGTTTTTTTTTCTACAGATCAATGATTCCCTGACCGAATGTAAGAAATTGTCACAGCCTGAACTTGTCGAAGAGTTGAAACAAAAAGGTACTTATAATCCGGAGCTTATGGCATGGGATGCTGTGGGAGTCATTAGGTTTTTGGATAGAACAATACATGAACATTATCAAGTAAAACAATGTTTTTGATGAAAATCTTTGATTAATTGTTTATTACATTCAGAAGACAAATACAAGCAAAAACAAACCAAATGCGGAAGTGATTGATAGGAACGTCGAAGCATTGGAAAAATTGATGAAAGAACTAAACGTAACATGTGATTTAAGATCGTCAGATTTGAGAACAAAACTACAAAATGTTACATTGTGAGTGGAACGGCTAAGCGTTGCTTAACAGTAGTTATTTATGTGTAAAAAAAATGATCGAGAAATTTTAGGAATGAGTAATTATAAAAATTCTGAAGAGGTGTGAAAATTTACATGATATTCAATTTTTTTAATTCAATTTTTATACTCTCGGATTATTTAAAAATGAGCAATATTTTTTCGTAGATCTATCATTTCGAAGTTCTACCATGATGAAATATATTTCAAGGATTTTTTTGTGCTCTTCTTTTCAATTTAAGCATACAAATTAATCGCTAATTACAATTTTCGAAGGCTTCTATTATTTTACAAATAAAATTTTGTATTTTCCCGATATGGCCGATATATGATCATATTAATAATTAGATAATAATTAAATAATTGTTGTGTCCTTTTTATGAATACGGTATGCTCACCAGAGTTAAGTTTCTTTTTTAATCATCCGACGTATCAAAAATAACATTTTAAAGCGATATAGCAATTACGCGGAATTAAAATTCACCGAAATTTCAGTGTTTTTTGAGACTAAGATTTGATTTTGGGTGTTTTATTTCAAGACATTACAGGTTCCAATGTTTTTAGAAAATGATCAGACTTTTTATGACTTTCCATTTCTATTATTTCTACATCATGTTCTTTTTTTTTACTTTAAAATGTCATTCCAAACGAGTAAATTTATACAAAGCGATTTATTTAGTGTCGAACCTCGTAGAACAATTCTCTCTCCCTCGCTGAGACGATCAAAACGATTAGACAGTGTTGCATCTTTTTTGGCAACTATCAACGTAACAGTTCCCGACGAAAGTGTAACAAGATTGATGGATCAGCCGTTGACGGTCGAAAATGAGAGAGTGACATTTCGGCAAAAGCTGATAGGTTTGATAATTAAACTGAAGAAATGTAATAGACGAGAAAAACGAGGGATTTTTAGGTGAGTCACACGTTGTACCATTTGGTTGTGACAAACGAGGTGCCGAAGAAGACGGTTATTTACGACTTTGTGGAGCTTGTCAAGCAATTCGGAGGTTGCCAGACACATTTTTCCCACCATTTATCAATGAAGTGACATGCGATACAGATAAAGCATGTCTCTATTTTTATGATTATCGTGGGTTTCTAATGATAAAATTGATTTGTTTATGTTTTCTTCTTCTTTCCAGCTCATGGAAAATGCCGTCAAAAACACATGAATTTCGTTGTTCTAAGAAACGTTGGAACCAAAGAATGCCAGATTTGGAAAAAATTTAATCTGAATGTTCGAGTCTCATGCGAATGTTTCGTTGGTGAGTTTTTTTTCTTTAATTAATCCCTAAAAAAATCCCTTTTTTTATAGATGAAATGTCATTCTTCGCCAAATATGTGTAGCCTTTCACTCGCAATGGTTTTATTAAAATGTTATGTACCTTGTTTATTATATTAATTCCCCACTTTCTTTTCTAGTCCTCCACATTTGTTCTCAAGTTTATGATCTAAATTCAACATCAATTTTAAAATGTTGGCCACATTGCCAACCTGAAAATACAAAAAAATACAGGTAGAAATAACTCAAGTCAGTTTAAGAATAATTATTTATTTAAAATGTTCATTGAAAGATTTTTGTACCCAGTAAAATAAATATGTTTGAAAGAAATATATCCCAATAGATTTTTAAACAAAAGAAAATTGCTCATAATTACTATCTCACCGGTAACCATTCACATGAAAAAGAAAATATATGTATATAGATATAAATATGAATAAACTATTATGTACAACAAGAAAACTATTGAAAATTCAGATCAGCAGAATTTGCAACTTTTTGAGCATTTGTTTTTCATATAATCTTTGAAAATTGTTTGATTGCACATTCCACTATTAGCCCATCTCTCGCACCATGTTCTGTAAATTGTATTTATAAAATGGATTCAAAATCAATAATTACCTAGCATCATCACAAGCCGCTTGTCCAGATTCTTCTTTACATTTTCCGCAGCTATTAGCACAATTTTCAGTCATAAATCTCATACTGAAACGACTTTCACAATGACCCGCTCTTGCTAAAAACTCGCAATCTTTTCGTCTGTAAATTATCTTATTTTCTAGGCAAAAATCTTAGTGACCCTTAAACCTGTCTTCGCATTTTCCCTTTCCGGAATGAATTGAAATCAGTGTACTTAAAATTGACTCCTTTTTGTCTGGTTTCTCACCAATTGATGATCCCGTTCCACCGATTGGTGTACCAACCTATAAACAAAAAAACACATTTAATGCAACTTAATTAAACTTACTGATGTTCCCGTTGGCTTTTTCGTCACACTTTTTACCCTTTTTGTGCCGTTGTCAGTTGGTGGTGATATCGTTGCTAAAAACTTACTACATTCCTAGTTAAGAACTATCATAACTCACAAAAATGTGGGCAATTATAAAGCATGTTGATTTTATAAATGTCGTTTTCACTGAAACCTAACCGTTGCCCAATTTCAGCGTTATTCTCAATTGGTTCGATGGTAGGTTTTCCATTCTTGCTGAACGCTGTTGGTGCATAATGCATCACTGAACCATAGTCATATTTTGTTCCCAAATGATCGATCATGCTCAAAGAATATTTATCAAATTGATCTGTAAAATTGTGTTCTTGAAAACAAATGATTATTGATGTTATCACCTTGCAACCCAGCTTCAACATTGCTCCAGTTAATTTTAACATAGTCATCTCGATCAGCTCTACTTTGTTCATGGAAAAACCCGACAGCGTGCATCAATTCATGAATAATAATTCCCTTCTGAATGCATCCATCACCAAGACTAACTGGTTGTTTTCCACCTTTAAACAGGTCGATTTATTTTTTTCTATTGTAAACATTTTTCACTAACCAATTCTTCCAACCAAAGAATAACATCCATCGTCTGGAACAATATGAATATAATCCAAATCTCCGGCACTTTTTGGCGCAAAATCGATACAAGTCTTTTTTCGATATTCTTCAATAGCTTCAGCAATTTTTGAACGACTATATGATGAATATTGTGAGCTAATCGTGTAAGGAATCCGTCCTTCCTCCCATTTTAAATAAGTCTGTCTTACTGCATTTCTTTGCACTCCAAAAATTCCAAAAAGTGGGCCATCGCCTGTGAAACTTCCAATCGAATTTGAGTTCAATCCGCTGTTTGCTGAAATTCGGCTATTTCTATGTTCACCTCTTTTAACAATCTACCTATATCTCCTTCAAATCTGAATGGATTATACATAGCTGAATCATTAACCCTATGCCAGTTCTCATCATCTTGGTATGCATTTATCATTCGAAAATCATATTCTGTTAGAATGGTTTCTTGTTCCGGGATAGTCGAATCAAAAAACTGTGACATATTTCATTATCTTCATTCTTAAAAGAAAAAAGTTTTATAGACTCACCCTATTAGTTTGTCCCAACACCGTACATCGTCTGACAAAACATGAAAAAACAACAAATAAGCAACATAAAAAGGAAAAAGCGTTAGATGGCATAAGTGAAAGTGTTTGACGAATGATTGTCGGCAAAAAGTAAAAACGCCACGGCAGACACAATATATTTCAACCCTTTTTCCGGAGACCGCACTCTTTTTGAATAATAATAATAATCCCAACTTGTCAAGTATTGAGTCAAGGCCAAAACGTCTGGTCTCAATTATATGAGGCAAGTTCTGAAAGAAATAAAAGCTGTTTGTTGGAAGAAATAGACTTGAAGGAAAACACCTCCAAGCTCTTGTTTCAAAATTCAGACTGACCATTAAATTTGTCCAAGAGCCTTTTTGAAAGGGTGGAGTTTAGTTCGGCGGCCAGGTTGTTGGGTTGTTTCTTAAGAAAAAAAAGATATCGAATAATCAATCAAGTGTTGTGCAAATATAATTATCGGAAGCGATGTGTCAATGATATCCGTATATTCGTCGCACACCGGCGGGCCAAAATAAACCAAAACACAAACAAATCAAAGACAGGAAATGGTGCAGAAAACATTTAATCATTGGCAAATCAAATTTCATGGGAAAAATATCGCATTTTTGTGTTGTTACTTTTTTTGAGAATATATGTACATCTCAGGGAAAGCAATGCACCGGAACATTCCCATTTTGTCCGTGGACAAATCCCGGACCGTCCCGGACATTTACAGTTTTGCTCTAACATGTCCGATTTTCAAAAAATTCACTGGAAATGAAGCTAGAGCGTTACTGAGCTCTTTGGTGAAATTTTGAAGCTCCACCTAATTTTCGAGTAATGTTACACATTTTTTTGTTGGCGGCTTTATTTGATCGAAAAATAAAATAATGAAAATGAAATGCATATTTGAGTATCAAAGATTTGAGCTAGAGCCTCCAAATTTTACTAAGGAGGTCAGTAATGCTCTCACTTTCATTTGCAGTAAAGTTTTTGAAAATCGGACATGTTTGAGCAAAACTGTAAATGTCCGGGACGGTCCGGGACTTGTCCACGGACAAAATGGGAATGTTCCGGTACATTGCTTTCCCTGAGATATGTCCGTAAACCTTTTTTTTTCTAAAAAAAGAAACAAACGAAAGCTAAAAGAGAATGCCATAGAAACGCAATTCGACGTTTCGGGAATGTTTACGAAGCGCTTGAATAACCATTTTCGCTTTTTTTCCGATGACTAGTTCAACTATTAATTGCCCTGTTTTATTGAAGTCATCTCTTTTCATTCGTACAGAAAACAAAACCAAAAGGAATGTTCATTTATATTATTATAAAATAATTTAAGTAAAGTCAAACTTCGAGATCAGAAAATAAAAGAAAATACAGAAATTATGTACAGTATTAAAATGTAATAAATGAAATTAGCTTTGAGATTTTTCATTCGTAGCTACCGATGAAAAACTATCAACAGATACCGATTTCGGTACGGCCGAATAATAATTATGCCGTTCGATGCTTTGAATTCTTTCCTGAATCTCACAAACATCGTCGATTCTAAAATGTAGAGCCTTTATTTACCCATTATTTTGTTTCATTTATTTACCCTTTATCAATTTCCGGAAGTGAAGATTCCATTTCGTCTACCAAGTTTCCAATCTTCTTCAGAATCTGAAAGCAATAATTATTCGGTGAATTTTATAATGAACCTCTGGAGAACCTAAAAAAATTAAAAAAAAACGCAAAAATTCAATTCAGAAACTCGAAAAAAATAGTAATGAATTACGGTATTTTTAAAGGCGCAACATGTAAATTGCGCCCTGTCAAGGAACTGTAAATTTAACGCATTTTGAAGCAAAATTGTTCACCGTAACTTTCAGAATTGAACTTTTTGCAAATTTTCCTTTTAATCAGTTTCTACATAGCTAAATAATGTTCTTTTAAACATTTCTAAACGCTTTCAATATTATTCACTTACATCATCGGAGTTATCAATAACTGGACCTAAAACAGCAAGTTGTTTTGCACTGGAAAGAAGCATCTGAAATTATGGATCAATTTTTTGTTTAATAGTCATATTTACTACAAACTAACATCAGCCGACTGCGAGTTGTTAATTGGTAGGTTGATCAAAGCAGAAGCATCCGTTATGATTTCCATGATCTTGTGAGGAAGTTTAGTTTTACTTTCCAGTGCAACGGAGCTCATCTACAATACGTATTTTTTTTCTACAAAATCTTATTGTTTGAAAATCGGTATCAAGGCTACGAAGAAAACGTTTCTTTTCTTTTTGTTATTTCAAGAAAAAACTTTTTGAAAAAAAAATCATTTATTCGATCTTAAACAAGTTATTAAAATTAAAAATACAATCTGATAAATGCAATTTTGGTGACAAACATAGAGAAATTGGTATTCGTTGTTGTTTTTTTTTTCGAAAAATCACAATAAAGACAAGCGGCTCCAAAGAAAAACTTGAAAAACTTAAACATTCGGTAACACACTAGGCAACACGTATTGAAAGAGGCACGAATGAGTGTAAATCACAGTAACTGAACACTCGATATTAAGCTAAACATCAAAAAAAGGTAACTCTAAAGCGCGGAAAAAAACATCAACAAATGAGCAAAAAAGAAGTTAAATTTTTAATCATGATCGCTCAGCGCACAAGTTCAAGAAAGAGTTGAGTTCCTGCTCATATCTGAAATAAAGGTTTTTTTTAATTTCATAATTTTTTTCGAAATTTTTACCCTTGTCTATCATTAATAATCGTTGTTTTCAAATCGGACCAGAATTTTGTTTCATAATATCTTTGAATTTGACCGTATTGTTGTTCAATAGGTAATGTTTCATCAGTTTGAACATTCTTCACAACCCAGTTCATGGCATCATTTAATGTTGGTCTTTTGAAGTGTGGCGCATTACGGTATCTGAAATCAAATGTTAAGTATTTTCAATTTGTTTCATAATATAAACTCACTTCTCTGCCAAACCAACTTTAGCGAGTTCATTTCGGAAAACTTGTGAGAACAATCTTCTCGAATTCCTGAGTGGTGTCACGTATTGCACCGCTCCCACTGACTTCATTCGTTGCCATCTATCATGAGCATCAGCGAACTCCACTGCAGCACTTCGATACACCTTTTTCAATTCAGCAGATCTTTCCTCAGCTTCAGCTTTGTTTCCTCCGTTGGTCAACTCGGCCAATTTCGGGTCACTTCTCAACATCATTGCAATTTGTTTTGGTTCGCGGAATTTGATTCCAACAATTGCGTTTGGTTCAAGAATTCCTCCTCTTGATCTTTCATCAGCAACCAAATGAATGAATTCGGGATTGATTTTGCTGTCGAGGACAGCCCACGCTCCACCGCGAAGTTCTCCAGCTTCCGGAATGTACACAATAACAGGTCTTTCGTAAACCGCAAGAGCGTCGACGATCTGAGCACCAAACTTCAAAACCATGTCATACATATCCTTCTGTCCTCCAGAGAATCCACGAAGACTGGCGATGATCAACAGTGGAAGATGCTCTTTGTTCAAATCATTGATTGCTTCAGCAGTCTTGAAAGCAGAATCCGGGTACCAAACTTGACCGGCACGTTGGAGAACCTGAGTTTCACTACCTTCAAGAGCCGGATCAGCTGGCACATTAGTTTGGAAGTTTCTGAATTCCGAAGCGACAACACCGATCGGGATTCCACAAAGTCTTGCTCGTCCAGCAACAATCGATTTCGCCCAATCACCACAAATTTCATCAAACGACAACGTGTCGCAAATTCCCGTCGTGTTGTTCAAATTCTTTGAATCGATCAATTGACGAACATCGTATTGTTTTTCCTCGGTACCGTCGATTGGGACGAAAACGTCACGAACGTCAACATCAGTTCCGGTTTGTTCAAAGAATGGGAATTGCTCCTTTTCAGCCGGCAAATATGACATCCATTTCAAAACTTTAGCGATTCCTTCCAAATCGTTATCAACAACTGCGTGTGAAACTCCATTTCTGAACATAACTTCTGGTCCTCCAAGTTGGTTGTTCGAAGTGTAGACTTCTTTTCCAAGAAGGGTATTCAATGCTGATGCTCCGGTGAGAATGAGATGCGATTGTTTGTGTTGCACAATTCTGTGAGCCAATCGAGCTGTGTAAGCTCCAATACCAACAGAACGTCCGGTAACATAGCAATATGTTGGGATGTCGAAATAAGCACGTGAAGTTTCTCCGGCAATCAATCCGGAACCTTGCAAATTTTCAACTCCAATTTTCTCGCTCTGTAAAATTTTCCAAAATTTCAGTTTATGCCAAAATGAACTCATTTTGTTTACCTCTTCTCCGATAACCGCAAGAAGTTTCAATTTATTGTTCGGCAATTCTTCGTAAACAACTTGTCCTTCAATTTTGTCTCTGTGTTCGGCATCAATGTAGATGTAGTCAAATCCTTGATCTGGTTTTTCCTCATTCTTCAATTGAACTTTAACGAGCTTTGAGATCTTGTCAGCAAGACCAATTCTTGCTCCAGAGTTGCAGGAGACGTTGACTCGTGGAAGCTGAAAAACAAGAAAATATAAAATCAATGAAAAAATAAACATGACCATACCTTTCTTTCACGTGAAAGTTGTGAAGCAAGAGCGAACAACTCATCTTCAGCGGTTCCGAACGATCCCGACTGGAAGGTAATATCATTTCCAATCAGGATTGTATCAAATCCTTCCGGTCTTTCTGGTGTGAACAATCTCATAACCCACGCAACCATACCGCACTTGTTCAATCCGTTGCATGCGCGTTTTCTCAATTCTTCAGCGTCCTTGATGTTCACAAGCTGTCCGTTGCTAACAACCAACTCTTCAATTTCGAAGAACTCACGCCAGTGTCCTTCAGTGAATGCGGTTCTCATATTTGCTGGTAATTGAGCAATTCGTGTATTGAAGATATGTGCATCAGTTTCTTTGGCTTGTTTCCAAGCGTTATAAGCAGCCATTCCAATAAGAGTTGGGAAGTCATAAATGTATGTCGTATTGTTTGCTCTTGTAGCGACACGTTTCTTCTCAATTGTCGTCAAAGTCGGATATTGTCCAACTTCCGTTTCGAATTCGGTGATGATTTCGGTTGTGACTCCAGTCTCGTCGCGAATGACAATTCTCTTGTTTCCAACATTTGATTCATAAACCATTTCTACTTCGGTGATTCTGTGCTTGAAGAGAATGCTCTTGTGATTCTCAACTTCTTGGGTGATGCAGTTTTTCATGAAGTTCAAATGCTCAGCGGATCCAACAACTTCATCCAAAAGCCCTGGGCAGGAAACAGTGACAAACACATGATTCGAAGTGAAAATTTTCCTGAAATTATGCACTTTTTATTTTTGATTTCACTCTTATAATTCTTACTTTGATTTTCCCATCGCAACTTGCGCTGCAGTGCACGCATTGTCAAGAGCATCGAACATGCTTTGAGAGATCTTTCTTTTAACTTCATCAGAATTCTTTCCTGCAATCAAGATTTGTTGTCGAATGAAAAGCTTGGCAAATTTGTTGTCAGGCTCATCATGTTGATAAGCTCGAACAGATGAAAGGCGCGATGACACCGGGTAGGTGTTCGCTGGAAGACGATGTTTCTCCAATCTGACTTGTTCGAAGAATGTCAATTGTGGGAGTGGTCTGTCGTAGAGGCAAAGAACTGTGTTGACTCTTGCGGAACTGTGACCAACGGTTGAGAGAGCATCCTTGATCTGAACGGCAGCTTCCTGGCAGATGCACACCTTTTTCTCCTCTTCGTCGGTCAAGCAAGAAGCATCCTAAAAATTTTGGATATCTGTTTTATCAAAAAAATTGATTAATTAACCTTGTGAATTGTATGATCATCAGAAATCTTGATGAATGTCGACAAGTTGACAGTTCCTTTAACATTCTTAAAATGCTGCTTTACCACATTCAAGAATTCGGCGCTTGTGATTCCAGTTGCATAATTTGCTGATGGAATTTGAAGACGAACAACGCATAATTTATCGGATGGAAGAACAATTTTGTAGAACTTCGACTGTTGTTTAACAAGATTGAAAGTTGTGATTTGAACAACCGCTCCAAGGGATGGAATCTCATAGGTGTTCTCAGTGAATCCTGGCTCGGATGAAATGTGAATGTTCACGAATTTCTCCAAAGCCAGCTGGCCAATTTCTTTCTCGAAGAAATACTCGTGCATGATCTTCCAAACATTCGAATCCGGCTTTTTAGCACTTGAGCTATCGAGCCACTTTTTCATTTCCGCAACAGATGGCTTTGCTCCGGTTGATGTGATTTCTGCGAAGTTGTTTTTGTAGCACAGGTTCTGGTGGATCAATAGAATTTCACGTGAAAGACTTGAGATGGAGGTAGTATGATGAAGGTTTCCAATCTCGCGGAGATTCTCAAGAAGCTCTGGAATGAATCTCGATCCAGTTACTTTGAGCGCTTCAAGGATTGATTTAATGACAACATTTTTGGACTTGATTTGAGTGTGAGAGTAAATGGTTTGAACGACGGTATCTCCGCAGGTGTACTGAAAATTATTCACTTCAAAAAGTTAACCTTAAATAAAAAACTTACATTTTCTTTAATTTCCGCAACAGAGTCATCATAAGCCTTTCCTTCGAAATATTTTTCAACTTTGATGTAATCCGCAAGCAAGCTGTTGAGAACATTCGCAGCGAATCCTCTTGAACCGTAGCTGAATTCAGAAACAGCGTCAACAATTCTGGCGGTATCTTCGTTGTTCAATGCAACGTTTTTCAACGATTGCTGAAATTCAAACAAAAATTTTAAAGTGTCCCTGTTTCGTTGAAAATTTACCAAAAGATCATTTCCATCAACATTTGCTTTTTTGATGCCTTCAAGAATTTGATTATGGCAACTTGTTGGAAGAACCTTGGTAAATTGAGTGATGACCGGCTCCAAAATAATCTGTGCCAAGTTGTCAGAATTCAAAAATTGGAAAAGCTCGTCCGAGAGATCAGTCATTTCCTTGACGCCTCCAAGTGGAACAGATCCGGCCAAAATGTTGCGGCATTTCTAAAATTTAGGTTTTTTTTAAAATTGTAAATAAAGGGTATAATCAACCTGTAGGCAGATAGAATAAAGGTTCGAGCAGTTTTGTTCACGAGTGCTAGACACTGAAGTCCATTCACTGAATGTTCCAATGAAAGGTTGTGGACGGTATTGATCTGAATCTGTTTGATCAACCAAGCGTGCAATGACTGATCCTGGGAAGAGAAGATCTCCTTCGTTTGCAACTTTGACAAGTCTTCCTGGCGCTTTCTTGACTTCAACATTGAACACAAGTTTCATTGATTCAACAGTAGCGAAGGTCTCTCCAACTTCGATAATCTCACCCTCCTCCTTCTTGTATGCGAGCAATTTTCCGGTGTATGGAGATTTCAAGACACTTGGATCGTTGTCCTTTTCAAAAACAATTATTTGGTTTCCAATGGTTACTTTGAATGTCTCAGAAGTTTCTTCCAAGTCACATTGGTGCACGTTTTCGCCATGCGTCACCATGAGACCACCATTTCCAAGAAGAACAAGATTGACAGTTGTTGTCGCTCCGTTCAACAAAATAACAAATGACAATGGAGCACTGCGTGTGACTTTCACCTATAAAGGATAATTATAAATCTAGAAAAATGACAATTTTTATCTTACGCTGTAGATTTTCAAATCCTTGACGAGATCAAACAAGAAAGTTTCAGTAAGATCATTTGGTGGAAGCACTTGCCCTCTTTGAATGGCTCCTTTGAAGCTGTCAAAAGCTTGAGTGACTCGCGAATGTCCGATAACGGCAGCGCTGATTGCAATAACATCACTTAATGGAAGTGAGCACTTCTGAAATTTTTGAATACTTTCAATATTTTTTTGTTTTTGTGTTACCTGCTTGATTTTCTTGGCAATTCTGATATCTAACCATTGCGTGTTGAATTTATTTTCACTGAAATCAGGTTCCATGATCAAATCAACAAGGTATGAAATTTGCGATTTGAACGTGGCTCTCAATTCAAGCTCTTTCAATGCGCCAAGCATGTTTCCGATTGCTTCAGCCCTCGTTCCACCACGCGCAAACATGTGACCAAATTGAGAATCAGCAAACTCGTGAACTTTTCCTCCGCTAGAAACGGAGAAATAACCCCAGACATCTTGCGCTGAACGGAAGTTGAGATATTCAACCTTTCCTGTAGATGGACGGAAACTGTCATCTGGATCTTCGCTGGTGATACGAGCGGCAACCACCGAATATTCTGGATCAGTCAAAATTGTGTCTTCCGGTAATTCACTATCCCCATTCTTATCAAGTCCGAAGAAAAGTCGAACTTCTTGAATTCTATGCAACGGGATACCCATAGCAATTTGAATTTGAGCTGCTGGGATGCAAATATTGGAAATCATTTCGGTACATGGATGTTCGACTTGAAGACGTGGATTCAATTCCAAGAAAAAATACGTATCATCTTCTGGCATGTACATGTACTCAACAGTTCCTGCAGATTCGTATCCGACAAATTTTGCGATTCTGACTGCGTCCTGTAAGAAAGATCATAATTTGAAAATTATTTTTTAAAATCTTTTTTGATTACCGCTTGCATAGATCTCAACGTCGATTTTGGTGCAATGCTAGCTGGTGCTTCTTCAATAATTTTCTGGCAACGTCTCTGAATTGAGCAATCACGTGTATAAATTGGGATCACATTTTCATAACGATCAGCAATGAGTTGGACTTCAATGTGTCTTGCATTTTCAACGCATTTCATCAAGAAAATCGGCGATCCGGGGAGTTCTTGGCACACTTCTTGGAACAGACTTTTAAAGTCCTCGATTTTTGTGCATTTTCTGATTCCTTTACCACCGCCACCTTCTGATGCTTTGATCTACAATAATTTAGTTGATGAGTTTCTCGTAAAAGTTTAAAAAATACCATAAGTGGGAATCCAATTTTATGTATTTCCAATGCTTCGAGACCTTCTTGGTAGGTGGAAACAGTGGCGTCATCGAGAAGATGGTGTGGAACTTCAACAAAATCACCCTTTTGTCTCGGCTTCACTTCCATCTTGATGCCGGACCCAGACCAAGAAATTGTTGGTATTCCGACAGTCTGTATAAATTTTTCTTGAATGTTTTCTATTATTGAATTGTCCGCTTACTTGAGCAATAATTGTACTAGCGATTTTGTCTCCCAAACTAAACATGGCACTACTTGGCGGCCCAATAAAAACAATATTATTCTCGGCAAGCCGTCTTGGAAGTTCTGGATTCTCCGAAGCGTGGCCCCATCCGGCCCAAACAGCGTCAACCTCTTTCTCGACGGCGTGCTTGATGATCTCGTCAACATTTGCATAATTGTTGCGATTGCTTCCAGTTGGTGAAAATACCAAACTGTTACACAATTTCAAGAACTCTGGAAAAAATAACGCAATTTTTCAATTTCTTTCATTGTTTTTGTTTCTTTTTCTGTTTCTGTTTTTTCCCGTTATCAATTGGAGCCAAAAAACTCTCAAAAAATATATCAACGTTTAAAATTGTCTTATCGCTTTTATTTGCGACGTATTCTTTCAAGCACGTGAAATAGACATGATGTTGATCTGATAAAAATCATACCATATTTTCTGACACCCGAAAGAACTTCTTTCGATGGTTATCGAGCGATCACTCTAACTATTATTTTTCAACAATAATATAGTCAAACTGACCAGCGTTTGACTCAACCTCGTGTTGAGTTGTCAAACCGATGAATTTGATGAGTTGATCATTACGGAAGCGATGATTCAAAAGTCGTCGACCTGCGAGAATACATCTGACTGCAGCAATTCCGTTAGTGGCAACAAGTATCTTAAGATTTTTTGATTTTTTCCCATTAACATTTAAATCTCAAAAAATAAATAAACAAATAAATACCTTGCGAATAGGCCGTCGTTTTGAAGGATCTGTTACACATTGTTCGACATACTGCTCCATTGATTCATAATAGACAGCTCCCTCACTAATATTATCCTGCAAAAAAATGAATTAACCTTAAAGCACAATAAAAAAACAACAAAAACTCACATTTCCCGAAACATTAATTGTTTGAATAGTTGGTTTACGATTGTTATCCGTCATATTGAATGGCCTTCCAAGATCGGAGAGTCTGAAAAAAGTTGACAGTTATTTTTTGTTGTTGTTTTACCTATAATAGTATTATAACCATGATATTAAAAACAAATTCAAAGTTATGAGATGAAATGGTCAGATGGAAACATAACAACCCACAATCAAACAATTCTCATTTCCTATTTTTACGCTAACTACTACAGCAAACATGTGTTCATGCAAACAAGTAGTCTGTGTTCGGGTTTAGTAAAGACGACGGTTTTGTTGAAGAAACGGCTACTGCAGCCGACTTTTGGTTGGAAAGTTTTTTGGAGAAATAAAATATATCGATATTTTTTTGACTGAAAATGATTCAACATTGTGAAAAAAATTAATGTTTATTGATTTATAGATTTTTTAAAAACATTTATTCTTGAAATATCATCCAATATAGTCTGTTTAGGTAAAACGTCATTGACATCTCAAAATAGACGGTAATTTTCGCTGTAACCTCACAAAATAAGCCATTTTACGCTTTGGTTTTAGGTAAATATGTTAAAATTCGTAATAATGAGTTTTAAAAACAAAAAACTTTCGGAAAGGTATGTAATTTCACCTTGAAATTATGATTTAAAATTTTAGATAAAATTTTAAAAAATGAAAAAAACTAGACGTTTTTTAGTTAATGGTTTCCGACTGATACAGCAAAAAAAAATCACGCCATTCTCGTCTTGCAGACCTCAAAGAAAGTTTTTTCCCAATTTTTCCTAAGCTAGTTCATCAACAGAAAATGGTGCAAAGTACGCAAAAAATCAATGCTTTTTGTATTTTTTAACCCCTTACTTGTTTTTTTTTTTACTTCACAATCGAAAACCTTTTTGTTCAAAATAACAGTTTGATTGTTTTCAGTTTCAGATCATGTGAGTGGCAAATAAATGTACAAATGTTACAAATTTTTGAAAAAAAAACACTTTTTTTGAGATGAATTTTTGTGATAAGTTAATGTTTTTATGCAAACCACAAATTTAGATCTAGGGAGAGAAGGGGGGAGGGAGGGGGTTCTAAAAAAAATTAAATGACACAAAATTCGATAGTTGCAGTGGAAGACGGAGATTGGAGAAGAACCTTATACGACCGAGAAATGACCTCGAAAGACATTCGCCAGTTTGACCGAATCGGCCTTTTGCGCAAAAGTAGACAGTGGGTCACATGCCGGGATCGGATGCGGATGACCGAGAAAAAAGTGTGGAGGAGAAAAATCCATCATCATCATCCCGTTCGGGAGGGGGAGGCTTAAAAATGATTTCGTATTAAATGTCAAGCGAAACAAAACGATCGAACGACGACGACGACGGCGACGGATGCCAATGCCAAAACATTCGCTTACATACAAACGCCCACGTTGTGGAGAGAGGGGGGGGGGGGGGGGAATACAAAATTGTTTTACAGTGCGGATGGAAGGGATCGGGAAAGCAATGGAATGTGTTGCTAAGAAGGCATTATCATGATCCAACATCTCTTATTCTTGATGTGGCGGCGGTCATGGAGACGTATACACATTCAGGGCCCCCGTTACTGTACGTACGCGCATCTTTCACTATGATACGTATCCACTGTCGATCGTCTTCTGTTTGTAGTTGATTTTTCGCTTTGCCAGATTCTTATCGATCGTCTGATTTTCTTATGTCATTCCACCATTCAATCTCATCCGAATAGTTCGAGAAAAGGGCTGATGTTGTCCACTTATCTTTTTAATGTCAATCCTTTTGTTTAACTTATTATACTTATAAGGTTTATGTTGATAGTACAGCTTGACAGATATATAGAAAACCAGAAAACGGTTGACAAAACCAGGCTAGAAAGATAGAAAACGACATGAACAAACAATTCAAATAAAGAAAAAACGGAAGAATATAATTTCTCGGGAAAATGAAGCGGTTCTTATCAAAATGTTAGATTTTTATAGACAGTTAGGAGTTCGGGTTCCACACTATCACGCCACACGGAAAAATTGTCATACCAACATGAGTTTGTAAAAAAAACACATCACGCGAAATATTCTTAAATTTATGCATACACAGTGTTTAAAAAACTGATAATGTTTGAAAATTCTTTGTGCTCGACCATCGAACACCGAAGTAGTGAAAAAAATAATAAAAATAAAGCAATACTTCTTCTTCTACTTCGTCTTTTTTTGAATAAGAAATGATTTTGTTTCACGTTTTCGGGTCAAGAACATGCGACTTTACAATAATTTGATCGTCGAACAAGAACAAGTCAACCCATATTCAGTAAACAAATGACTGTTTTAACAAAAAAGAAGTTTGACCAACCTTCTAGAAAATGCTGGAGTTTGTGTAATGCTATTGTTTAATGCTATACTCAAAGTTTCAATCAATTCCAGATAGCTTATTGCACTTAACGTTGGAGACTCCAATGGTACAGACGGTGTATTTTCTGCAATATATTATGGTAGACATTTCCTTTTTTTTTTTTTTTCCCATTTATGGGAAATAATTTATTAATTTCCCCCTTCATCTTCTGATCAAAATTCAAATGAACCACCACAATAATTTCAATGTTATTTTCCCCGATTGGTGAACAATGAAACTTTTCACTTCTGCTACACAAAAACCCAAGGCGATAACGATAATTTTTCTGTACGCGCCATTTTCTGTGACGTCTATCTCTCTCTCGCCACTTTTCCCTCAAATTGTGAACAAGCATTCTTATTACAAAGATCACCCATGTTTTCAATGTTGAAGTTTTCGATTTGGTTCGATCATTTGGTCAAACGATGGTGATCGTATGTATGTCGACACTGATCTCGGAGTTTATACAAAAATTCTTGAATGTTTTTGGAATAAATGACATGTGAGTTTCTCTAATTTGATTATAGCACATGGTTAAGTGATTTAAATTGAAAAATACAAATTTGAAAAACTATTTTTGAGATAATGACAATTTTCAGCAAAATATTTGTGAACTTTCAGAAGTCTTCACCAAATCTGTTAATTAGACTAGGCTGTTGATGATGAACCAATTCACAAACATCAGAAAATGCTAAAAATTCAATACAGAAAAAAGGTATTGAAAAATATCAATTAAAAATTTGCAAATTTTTAAAAAATTGTAGCAAAAATCATAAAAAAGTTGAATTTCAATGTGAATTTTAAAAATTTTAAATTGAGTACGGTTTTTAATATGCCTACTAAAGTTATCTGTTATTTTTTCAAAAAATTAGTATATGTTTCATATTTTGGAT
Source organism: Caenorhabditis virilis (assembly GCA_964036255.1). Taxonomy (NCBI): domain Eukaryota; kingdom Metazoa; phylum Nematoda; class Chromadorea; order Rhabditida; family Rhabditidae; genus Caenorhabditis; species Caenorhabditis virilis. Next base: position 12,020,526 of record OZ038420.1, on the reverse strand, counting down.
CTAGTATCTTTTCAAATTAATTGATCTTTTTGATTTTACGTCACGTCAAGTTAAAATAGAGAGTTTTCTATGGTTACATGTTAAAATGGAGGGTTTTCTATTAGACATTGTAAAAACGATCCTTTTGAAAAGTTCACAGAATTTATTAGACTAATAAAAAATACCTGTACTATGCAGGTCCCCGTTATAAATTGATTGTTATCTTGGAAGTACTTTACTATTAAAGTTTTTATCGGGAATATAATTAGTTTTTAAAATTTTTGAGGAACCTTTTTAGAATATCGAAAAATAGGTTTATTTATAAATTTTTAATTCAAATTCTTACCTCTAAAATGAGCAGTTTCAGCAGGCTGATTTTCACGGTCCGAACTGTTTTGCCTGAGCAGTAAAGACCCTGAAATGGTTATTTGTTGAATATTCCCCACAAATTTTATATGCATTTTTCAGACTAAAAAAAGTTTCAAAGTGCAAATAATTGACTATGATTTGTCTCAAAATACACCATTTAATAGAGCAAAAAAATCACTCACTTCGTTTTCTATCACCTCGTCTTTTATTTGGCATTTTTGTTTTATTTTACCGGTATAATCCTGAAAAAATTGAATAATGGTGAAGGGAAATTGCGGAAGTTTTTAAAAATATCGATTTCGAGAAATAATAACAATAAAAATGACAATAAAAACAAAAATTTCGAAAAGGAAAAAGAAAATTAACTAAAATTATGTCTAATCTTTGAAACCACTACTAAACAAAGTACTTTTAAAAACAACAATACTATTCTTTTTTTAAAATATTACGAAATTATTAATGAAAAAAACTTGACGCCAGTGACCTAGGCAACATACAACATATTCAGGCAGGAAAAATCGATCCGTTACAATATCTAAAGAACAAAACAAATGTTGATTTTGTGAAAAGAACACATAATAACAATTTAGGTTGGCTTAAAATATAATTGTGATAAATGCCAATGAATGAAATATCTAAAAAATGAGACGAAAAGAAACAAAAAGCGACAAAAAAAACGTTAGAAGCATTTTTTCGATGAAAAATAGCCAAGAATTAAGAGTTTGAGTAGGAAAAAGAAGAGAAAGACTCAAGGCAGATGTTAGTCCATTTGGTGTGTCTCTCCCCGGCCGCCGCCCTACGACACTCATTCGCTTACATACACACCACCTACTGTGTGCACTTGGTTCGCCAGACGCTTGCGTGAAATTCATGTGAATTGCTCTAAATACTTGGATAAATACCTTGTCAATTGTTTTTTTGTTAATATTGAGTTGGTTGATGAAAACTGCTGTTGTGATTTGGTTTTTGAATCGAGTGGATAGGATAAAAAAAAACATGGACAAAACATATTTTTTGTTATTTACAATACGCACTTTTGGTTGAACTTTGTGTGGTTATTAGTAGTTCTTCGGATTTTTCCGTCGTCAAAAAGAAAAAAAAGAAAAAGTGATTCATTCATGCTCCGTTTGTTGAAACCATTTGATAAATGAAACGCGAACAATTTATGAAGGTTGCGGTGGAAAAATTCAATAAATTTTTAAAAATATTTCCAAATCATTGGATTTAAAAAAATTAAACAGGAACAAAATATAAAACAAAATATAATATAGCACTACAAAACGTTTATACTCGCCATTTGTGCATTGAATGTGTACATAATGACGCAAAAAATTTCTCGACAAGTTTTGCGAACTGTAGTGTTCTAATGGACTTATGGAAAATAATCTTGTTGAGAATCAGAAGAACTCATTTTTGAACTCGATGTTTGGAATTTTAAAATTAATACGTGAATTTTTCTTAAACTCAATATTTATGTTGTTGATTCTGTAGTAAACATTTTTAAAGACTTTCTTTATTTGATTCTCACAAATTTGAAACAGGTGTTTTTACGTATTGATAAACATTTTAACGTAGTCAACGCACATATTTATTCCATGGATTTTTCAGAAAATTTTTGCGTTTAAAAATTAAAAAAATAACAAGATACAATGAATGCAGGAAACAGACTGGAAAGAAAATCAATAAACATAAATTCGGCGTTTTTTTTTGAAACACAATAAATGAATAATAAAACGCTATGATTCCCAAACGTTCTGCACGATCAGATTTTTCAAAATCCGTTTTTTCCCCTGAAAATCATAAAAAGGACACATTTTACGTATATCGCAACTTATTAACCAAATTTTGAAAAAAAAAATGTGGAAAACCATGCGATTTTAAAAAATCGTAATAGATTTTTTTTTGTTTGCGAAAAAATGTTTACTAGTTTCTCACAGCAGAAGGTCGTTTCTCTGCCATATGTACAGCGTTCTCTAACTATCTAATGTCTGCCTGGTTAGCTCAGTCGGTAGAGCACCAGACTCTTAATCTGGCTGTCGCGGGTTCGAGCCCCGCATCGGGCTAAACAAAACATTTTTTGCTTTTCCGTTTGGTAGTTTTTTGCCAACAATTCATTTTTATGATATTATAAATAAGGAGGACTATTCATTCATAAATTTTTAATAATTTTTAGGACAATTAATACAGAGACGCTTCTAATTATTCTTTTACACTTTGAATTTGAATTGCTGAAACATTTTGGATGGCTGAAATAATTGAAGGAGAATTTTACAGAGCTAATAAATGAAACTGAGATGAAACTAGTTCCAAATTAAAAAAAAGCTGAAAGCAGACTGAAGCCGAAAAAACTACTTCCACGGCAGAAAATTGTTTCCAGCGACGAAAACGAAAACATGAGGAATCAAGAAAAGTTAACAACTAGGATTGAATTCCCCTAATGCGTTCTAACAAAAAAAAAATCCATGTACAAATTTTTCCAAGTTAGCATTTAAAATTGGTCGAAAAACAATTTAACCGCAATGCACTTTGAAATTGGTTTCAGCTTTATAAACAGTCATTAGAGTTATGTACAGGGTGGCTTTTATTTACGGGTCCCAAAGTTTGGCGCCATGGTGGTAGCGCGCGGGCGCGTTTTTGATGTTTCTGTTTTTTTGATGTTTTTAATTATTGCTTCATTTTTCATCCTAGCAAGTTTCAGAATTATCGGTTTATTTTTAGTGAAATGGCACCGTCGAGTATTCATCGCACTCAATAGTCGACCTTCACAACAGCGGTTTTGGTACGAGAGAAATCGATCAGAAAAATGGCTGAAGAGCTCGGAATTTCTAGTTTCTCCATGACAAAGATTGTCAAAAAGGAGCTTAATCTCACCCCATATCGTGTAACAAAAACCGCTATTTTATCGGAGAGTAACAATGATAAACGCTTACGAAAAGCAAAAAAGCTCCTCGCTGGCACGCGACGAGGTGAACTTTTAGTGACAGTCTTTTCAGACGAGAAGTTTTTCACATTGGAGGCAGAGTTGAACCCCCAGAATCATCGAGTACTTGCAAAGAATGTCCAAGAAGCTTTTGACAACGGAAAACTATTTTTCGGGTGTCATACCAAGAGAGTGTAATGATTTTTGGTGCCATCTGCTAAAATGGCAAGTGTCCGTTGGTTTTCGTCGATAAAGGATTAAAAATTGACCGAAATTACTCTGTCAATGAAATTCTGGAGAATCATCTGATGCCTTGGGCCTATCCCACTTCGTTAATCAACACTGGGTCTTCCAACAGGATGGCTCTCCAGCACACGCTGCCAAATTCACTCAGCAGTGGTGCGAGTACCATTTTCCTGCGTTCATCAAGAAGGAAGATTGGCCGTAGTCGTCGCCGGATTTGAACCCGCTGGACCATTCCATCTGGGGATTTTTGCAGAAAAAGGTCTGTGGAAGACCCCACTCGAATGTTGAGGCTTTGAAGCAAAAATTGATCGAGGAATGGGACAAACTATCTCTCCAATACCATCGTGCCACACTTGATGCCATTCCTAGGCGTCTTCAGACGGCCATCGTCTCCAAAGGAGGCCGAATCGAATAATTATTGTTGATAACTATTTGTTTATATTCTAAGAAATTATTTGTTGAATCTGAGCTCATTTGATTTTCTATTTTCAGAGATATTACAGCTAAAAGTGGGACCCGTAAATAAAAGCCACCCTGTAAAGTGAATTTTATGAATACCTGTGAATTTGGTAAAGTAATGTATCCTTTGATAAATGTCTTAATTATTTATTAATTACTATTTTCAAACCCTTACGCAATTATTACATTGAACATTAATCCCTAATTGTGATTTCTCTGTTATTTTTTAGTATTTTAAAATTTTTTACCTTTTTATAATTTCCAAGTTTTTAAAAATATAAAATGGTTGACACTTTTTAGATATGCCAATATTCAAAAATTTATTGTTTGCGAAAAGCCCAAATAAAACATTTGTACTTCTGCCGAGATTTTCTATACGATGAACAAATTTTCAGTTCACTTTGTATTCATTGTAGGAATAATCCTCTTTGTGCATATGTGAACAATCCAGTTGATTGTTCTGACGATTTATAAAAAAAGGCGAACGAAGATGATTGTACGATGTGAACTTTTCAAGAATCCACGGTTACCGTGGACTTATGTTCTTAAATTCAGTTTCTTCCTCCTTTTTTATAGGAGCCCTTCTTCAATAAGAAGAAAACACTACTTTTTATGAAAACGAGTTTCTTTAGAATTCTATAACAAAAGGTTTGAAATCAAAATTCAAAATTTCACAGCAATTTTTTGTGAACGTTGCTGCTCAGAACAATCCTAATTATCCCAAATTTCATGACGTTTGACGCAATTTCGACTTTTTTTGGCCTTTCTGTTCGAAGATCATTGAATTTATGAAAAAGAACGTGGAAATAAGAATTTGTCTCTTGGAACATAACATGTTCAACTTTTTAATTAATTTATTTATATGAAATTGTGAATGATAGAGAATCAATGTTCATTAGAGATTAGACTTCCACTTCTACATTTCACATTTTCATTTTCAGAATCATAATTTTCTAGTCGCAGAATTCTCGCAAAACTTCTGAAAATGGCGCTTTATTCATCATTTAAAACGTGTTTTTCCTTTATTTTGAAATGTTTTTAGACCCAAAATCTGATGAAAATGACATTTTTTCGTGGCCAATCGTGTATTTTTTAGTATCAGTAGTAAAAACAGTGCGAATGGCATGTGCCACGAGCAGCAGAGATTTTCGGAGCTCCGCTTCATTCGGCGAACCCCCCCAACTCGGTATATAGACACGCCTCCTAGACCACTTCATTCTTGCGATATGCTCTCGTTCGTTCACGCGTTTCTCCTTGCTCTTCTCTGCTCAGCTGTTTTTGTTGAGTCTATGCCAAAGTAAGTTGAATTTACAGTTTTATATAATAGACGCAATACCTTTGCGGTAATTGGATAACCTTTAGAAATTGTACCAACAAAAACGGTGTTTTTAATCCTCGATGCTTTAGAAAAAAATACTTTGTAATTCCGTACTTGTCGAGTATTCTATTCGAGGTTCGCTATTGTTCGAACCATCCATAATTGATGTGTTCACAACAAGTTGTAAAAAAATCAGACCTTGTTGAAAAGCCCACGCCAAATCTAGCATTCTTCCACACACGAATAAATTATACAAGCAGAGGTGAGAAAAATGCAAATGAAATACATTTTGCAATCAGGAAAAAGTGTCATAATTCATTAAATGAATAAATTACATGTGTATTCTGCGATTTTTTTTCAGAATAATGAATTTAAATTAAGGATTAAGTAAGTGCAAAAAATCACTTTCCTTTTTAATGTTGGGTAAATTTATAAAACGTGGGCGACTAATATAATTCACTTTCTCACATCATCAAAATGTGAGCCATGTGTCTCATTAATAATCAAAAATAACTAATATATACCTAATAATTCTTAATATTGATAGAATATCTAAGATCAGATCATTGTCTGGGTGCGAGTTTTGTTTGCATCATTTACTTCAAAAATCGATACATAGCCAAATTCGAGCTCTTCTTCCGCCTTTTCCAAATTAATAAAGCAAGATTGATTGAGTGAAAACTTTTCGCCTTCATTTCCCCCTTGGGACAATGTTTATGATGTTCCAACGAATCCACCCTCCCCTCCTTCAAATAAGCACCACAACCCGACGAAAACTGCACAACCATAAAACTTCGGAGGGTTTTAGTAGATAATAAATCTGAAAAGCGTGCAGTGTTTTTTTTCTTTCTCGCCGTGGATAGTAATTTGAATTTTTATAGACCTATTGCTGAATGCATTTACTATCAATTAGCTGAGAACTAATTCTTTTATGAAGCAATTAAAGACTAAGGATTAAGAACTTCGAACATTTATTTTCGCAACTCGAGTTTTCTTGAATTGAGTTCTCTAGGGGAGAATCAATCACAATGATAAAAATCGTAGCGTTTTTGAAACATCCTTGTACCGCTGAGCATGAAAAATGAAACATTTCTTTTGCCAAACATGCATATTTTATCGTTTCAGTATCAGACCAGCCAAAAAAGCGATGAGGAATTCATTGGTGAGATTTGGAAAGCGTGCAGATGTCGTCACTTCGGATGATGTTTTTCTAGGTAATCGGGAATATAAAACCAGTTTTTTAAAACACTTCTCATACTTAATTTATAGGTGAATCATACGGACCATCCACATCTTATGAATACGTGCCGGAACATATTTCCAACCGCGCATCTCCATCAGTCATATTTTATTAAAAAAACATTGGCGTAATACCTGTCTCTGACAATAAATAAAATATATCTTCAAATTTCCCATCTTTCTAGTGTTTCATTTTTGATGCTTTGTATCTGATGCAAGGAGAAAATAAAGTTTTGCTCTGTTAAAAATTTCATTCGATTATGTTTTGTTTACGATGGCTAATGGTCCGTGAAGACCCTCCTCACAATTGTTTTGTTCCCCCTACAGCTTATAGTATGATATGAGGTAAACGAATCTAAAAATAAAAGTAGAATTAATCGGAAATTTGTATTCTCGAGAGCGAGAGAACTGCCACAAATTATATTTGGTTTTTTGAAAAAATTTGAAGTTTTTGGTTCTTAATTTTGCATTGAAAGCAGTTTCGAGAAATGTATAATTCAATCATCGCCAGTTTTTACATTTTAGAACCCCTTAAAAATTGAATATCAAAATTTATAAAACGCTCATTGCTCAAAGATTTCAAAATAATTATGAATAATTGTTATAGTTTAATATAATCACCATAAACAAATCAATGTGTAACAAATAAGTGGTGGCGTTTGTTAATTTTCTATGTTAAACTTTCCTGCCCTGCTTGTCAATAGAGCGCAGAAGTTACACTCATAGAAATTTTAGGGTATAATTGTGTTATCTGATCAACATGAACATACATAGGTCGCAAGGAAACTATTAAAAATTCCTTTAAATATTCCCAAAAAATGAGTATATTTGGGATCTCTATGAGTTTTTTCTATTTTTTTCAATAGTTTGGTGCAAACTCATTGTTTAGTTTTTAAAAATTGTATAGTTTGTTGGTGCATAACTTTTAGCCATTTTTAATTCGTTAAACATAATCAAATAGAGATATTCTATTCAGAAATACTCAAGGACGGAGTACGTGTAATGTAAAAATTCAAAAATAAAATACATTTGATTTTTCTAATTTATTCTAATCTTAAACCTTAAAAGTTACATCAAAAGTACATTATTTATACATTCAAATGAGCTATTAAAGCAGTTTCAACATCATTCCCACACTGAGAACATCACCATTCTTGAAGTTTTTCTGACGGACATAAATTCCAAAAGTCATCTGAAATCAAATAATCTCTTTGAACCCTTTAAAATTAGTTTAACCACCTTCTGTTTTGCTCTGAAACTACGAAGAGCCAATAATAACGAAGGATCTTTTGTGCCATCGTCAGAATCCACACATATCATTTCACATCTTGTGCATTTATCAGTTACTTCAAAGAGCATGTCGTCAACTTGGAATTTAGTGATGCTATCTTCAGCAAAAGGCGGAAGTCCTCGAATAACTATATTCGCACGGAATCTACGAATTACTTCTCGAAGTGGTAATTCTGAAGAAAAAGTTGTTTATGGTTTGTTTTTTTTTGTTTCAGCCAACCAGTTAGCCGCGATAAAACTAGAAGGCTTGCTTCATTAACTATTAAATAAGGAGAATCGTTCACAAAACTTCGTGATGACTCGGATGAGACCCTAAGAAGACGACAATTCGACAGTTCCAATGCATTATCCAACCATTTTCCTGCTTCATCCCCACAATCAGTGGTTGCAACCCTATTAATGATAAATACTGATAAATTCAATATTTTCTTTTCACCTGTTTTTGCAGATCATTTTATCTGTATTTTCTCTCAAATCAACATCAAATGGTATTATTAGGTTGGAATTTTCGTCATATGTTCGCACTTTTAACTGATTTTTGAAAATCTTCAAATTAATAAAAAGATATCTTGAGAAAAACAAAAATATTTACTCACAGTGGGCTGTAGTCTGCAAAGTTCAGGATGTGTTTTCAAATTCAACGTTATATCGTTTTGGGTAATCATAAATTCTCGATCATATTTGAACCCTCGAGGAGTTAGTTCGAAACTGAAATAACTATTGAAAAAGAGGAAATATATCTACATATCTGGTACCAATTTTGAGGCTGTGAACCACAACTTTTGATAGGAAATGAAAATAAATCAATAATTTCTGGCTGATAACTCTGAAGATTTATATCAATGTTGGGAAGAATTTCTGCATTTTTGATGTCCGTAAAACATGTGTCTATCATTTGTTCAACAGCATCAATATCCTGAAGCAAAGTTCTTTTCTGCAAATGCAAAAGTGCAGCTGTTATTCTTTACTTTTTTTGTAGACTGTCTGCCAAAAGATATCCTTATTGCACCTGTTGGCCTTCTGTTGATCAAATCCATTTCATCACCGCACTTTTTCCCTTTCTTTTTTATATTATATTCTAGTCTGTTCGACTTTGAAGTTATTTCTTACATTTAGATTCCTTCGAATGTCTTCAGACGTGATATTTAGATATTTTCGGCAAGCCCCTATATTACAAAAGCAGCCAGTTCTCAACGCAATTCCGAATATTGCACATATTTTTTCAACCTCAAGAGAATCTTAAAACGTTGTCTTTGATCTACACAAAACAAACCTCTGAGTAGCCATAATATTGCCCATCTGCACATTTCAGATTGAAGGCAATTATTGGTCCTTGTTTTTCAATACTCTCAACATCATCAGATTGAGAATAAATTTCTACAATTGGACGAGAGTTACTATGTTTCTTGTTTTTCAACATTGTTAAAGCGTCGCATAACAAATTATAAGTTTTTCCCCGTATTTTGTCCATTCCACCTATAAAAAAATCAGATTTCCTTTTTTTTCCAATGTCCTTAAAATAATACCATGTTTTTCAATATCTTCAAATCCTTGTTTGAGTTGAGAAATGCCATAGTAATTCAAAGTCCCATTTTCAAACGCTGCTTCATTATCTTTTGGTATAAAAAATAGAGTGCTCTCGTCTACAGTTCTAACGGTTCCTCCAGAAAAGTAATTTTTCGACAGCTTTTCGATTGAACCTGTGAAAATGATAATGAAGATAAATATCTGGAAATTTGGGACTTACTTTTTTTAATAAGAAGTGCTCCTACACCAGTTGGATACCCGAACATTTTATAAAATGAGAATGCCACAAAATCTGGCTGATAAGTTGATAAGTCCAATGATGAAGAACCAACTAAGCCTGCGGCATCCAAGCATACGGACCACCCTAGAAAAGTCTCATAAATATTGTCAAACAAAAAATTCTAATGAATTTTTTTATTTCGTTGGAAAATTGACAAAAGGGACGTGGATGGTCGGTAAAGTTGGCAAATTTCCAACGCGGCAAAAAAAACAATTCAGAATTTTTGGCGTATCTTGAACGTACCTTTCTCTTGAAAACCAGAAATGATATTGAGATCATATTTTTTACCACAAAAGTTGCTCATTGCCGTTAGCATAAAAAGACTAGAATCTGTTTCGGTAATCTCATTCGCTGTTACTTCAGTATTAACGCAAGAAATTGAATCAACCTGCAGAAATGGATATTTTAGAAATTTCACCAATTATTAATAACTTTTTCTATAACAACATGTCGTAGACCAACAATTGAATGATGAGAATCATATAAATAGGCGAACTGTGAACAATTCTTTTGCAACTTGTCAGCAACATTGTCTGTTGTTTTATTGGACTTTTTCGAAAATTTGAAGTTTTCAGCAACGATTTTCAGGGCATGAGTTGTATTTTGAGTAAATACAACACAATAGTGATCAGCTGTAGTATTGAAATGATGGAGGATTCTAGAAATAGAAAGTTTTTCCAGTTTATAAAAATGGAGAAAAACCTGAGTTTTGCAGAGTCTACAATTTGTCTTGTTTTCAAAGAAATAACATGATTTGAATGTGGATTTGCCAGTATGAAATTTGGTTGTAATTTTGCAATCTCTCGCATTTGATCTTCTGATGGAAGTGTCGCCCCAGCATGGTCCAAATAAGGCATGATTTTAAGCTAATAACTGTTCAGAATTTCTAGCTAAAGAAAAAATACTTATTTTAACAATCAATGCAACGTATACTAAAAAATTCAGTCTATAAGAACGTAAACTAAAGGTGCTTTGAAAATTAAAAGGTTTTTGCGTGTGGTACTCGTGATAACATAACTAATCTTATCGGTTATTGATAACAAAAAAAAAGTTTCTTTTCATAACAAACGAGGTAAACTATAATGTGAGGCCAGAGTGACAGAAAAACAACAAAACTGTTGCATTTTAGTATTTAAATTATATGGAAAAGTGTGAGTCAATGTGATTTTTGCCAACAGTCGATATAGTTTTCTCGGTTCTCTTTTCCATTGCACTCTCTCTCTTAAAATATTTTTTTTGTATGGAAAACGTTGGTAGGCGAGCAGGGAGGGGCAGGGTCAGTTCGAATGGCAAAATTTTGATTGGAGAGCCAGCCTTCCTACTAAATAATTCGTCATTCATTATTTCATTCTTCTGTCTGGTGTTACATCTGTTTGTTTCAATATAGTTCATTTTTTCTGGTTGACCTCTGAATTTTTGAAGGAATCAAGAATACTATCAACTTTATTTTTTTACTCTATTGAATGGCTAGATGTAGTGGAATCATTGAACAATATTTCCAAGAAATAAAACAATGTTCAATAAAAAGTTTTAGATAACCAGTTTCGCTTTTTAAAAAAGATAAATTCATCATTTTCTTCCCGTGTTTGATAAAAGGAAAAGAAATGAAAAAAGCATGGAAGCGGTTTGATTAATCACCTTAACTCGGAAATTCCCAACAAATATTTTTTCCAAAAATTGCTGTCACGGGGTATAAAATATCCTGGGTTCTTTGTTGCCCAGACCTTTGTTTTTAGATAACAAAACCTTTCTCTTATATCTATTATTTTCACCGCCATGTATAAACCTTCAAAATATTTTCCTAGGCTTACGAAATCCTGCAAAACATCATTGGAGATGGCGGCGAGCACCTTTTTCATCCCCGAAGCTGCGGATCGCATCAAGGATCAAAAAATGTCCATTTGGACTGAGTTTATCAGTTTGGCAGCGGAGTACAAACCAGTCAATCTTGGCCAGGTACATAAGTTTAATTAATATTGAAAGAATGTGAAATTTCAGGGGTTTCCTGATAGCCCAGCGCCAAAATTTGTGACTAATATTTTGGAAAAGATTGCACAACGCCCGGAATTGACTTCTTGTCATCAATACACTCGTGGATATGGTCATCCGGAACTTGTTGCTATTTTGGCTGAAATGTACAGCACCTTGTATGGAAGAAAAGTTGATCCAAAAGATGATGTGAGTTGCATTTTTTATTGTAATTCCGCAGTTCAATAACTAATGAATTGAATTTTAAGCATGTTCATAATATCTTTAGGTTTCTAAATAAATAACGTGACATCTTGATGCTAGTTACAGCTTTTATTCCCTATAAAATACACTTATCATATAAAATTCCATTGTATAATTTCACTTGTCCATTCAAAACACTGAACACTTTGACATAATCCAGCGATTACGAAAACAGGTCGTCTTATATCCTTTAAACTAAACTATAATTTGCATGGAAAAAATACAAAAAAATGTGAAGTGAAAGTGAGAAACTCTAAAGTTGTAACTTTCGTGAGAGGATCAAAAAGACATACGAGGTAAATTCTGCATCTGAGCTTTATTTGGTTGAGTAAATCAATTAATATCGCACTTAGAGTACTTTTGTAAAGACCTGAAAGCTGTCGAAATTGCAATTTAGCAAGCGTTTCACATTTGCTTCCGAAAGTTCATTGGAACCTAGCGGCACCCTGTTTATTCGATGATGCAATTTTTGCATCATTTCAACTTCTGCATCCCTTTATTATTTTATTTTAGGTTCTCATAACCGTTGGTGCTTACTTGGCTCTTTACTACGCTTTTCTTGGTTGGCTTAACAAGGGTGATGAAGTTTTGAGTATGTTTTTGCGAATGGTGTTGGAAACATGTTACTGTGTTGGAATATGATAAAACTTTCTCTGAAAAATGTATTTGCTAAAAAATTTTCTAACCAAGGAACATCACAGTAACACGTTCTTTGGGGCTCAAGCCCTACAATTTTATATTTATTCCGCAACAATCTTTACAGTCATCGAACCAGCTTTCGATTGCTATCATCCGCAAATCTCATTTGCTGGTGGCGTTCCAGTGTCCGTTCTTATGAAATCTGCTCCAAATGCTTCAAAAACCAGCGATTTTTACATCGACTTTGATGAATTGGAAAGCAAGGTTACCAACAAAACAAAGGTAATTGGTTTAAAAGTGCATGATTGCAAAAATGAAGCCACTTGTTACAGATGTTGGTTCTCAACAATCCACATAACCCAATTGGAAAACTTTTCAACATGGAGGAATTGGAAAAGATTGCGGCATTTGTCACCAAGCACAATTTGATTGTTGTTGCAGATGAAGTTTACGAATTTCATGTCTACGACAAAAATGATATGATTCGTTTTGGTTAGTAAATCCCACTCCTTTGTTCATATATTTTTCAAAAAATCACAAATTTTCAGCAAGCTTGCCAGGAATGTACGACAGAACCATTTCCATCGGAAGCGCTGGTAAAGCCTTCTCAATCACCGGCTGGAAATTAGGATGGGCTGTTGGTCCACAAGCCCTTCTTGCACCCTTGAAAGCCATCCATCAAAATTGTGTTTTCACTTGCTCAACACCAACTCAACAAGCGCTTGCAGAAGCGTTCAAACATGAGTGAGTTTAAAAATAGAATCATTTCAACTTTTTGACAAATGTTTTTTTTATTTTTCAGCTGGGAAAAGTTCAAAAATGATCCGGAGAATTCTTACCTGGCTACTGGTTTGGGTAAAGAAATGAAAGAAAAACGTGACAAGTTTTTCAAAATGGTTGAGAACTCATCCTTCCGTCCTATTTTGCCTGATGCGGGATATTTTATGCTTGCGAGCTACAAGGACTTGAACAAAAGTTAGTTATATGAGAGACATTTTGGTTTAAAACGCTGTTAGAATTTGTGAAAACAATGCTGAAAGTCTGAATTTGAGCTAAAAATCTGATTTTAAGTTTATAGTCTGATCTTGAACTTATTTTGAGCTGAAACTTGTTTTATAGGAAATAAAAAATTTAAAGGATTTTAAACAATGGTATATACAACGAAACAAATTTATTTTTCAGATGACATGTTCAGTGCAACGTCGGAACCAGCCGACTTTGTCTTCTCGAAATGGCTCTGTCGTGAAAAGGTAATAAAATTCTGATATTTTTAAAAATGTAATATTCTCATAATTCAGAAGCTTGCTGTGATCCCAATGACAGCTTTCTGCTCCCAACAGGAAGACAAGGCCAGCTTCGTTCATTTGATCCGCTTCTGTTTCTTCAAAAAAGACGAAACTCTTGAAGCCGCTGGAGAGATTCTCAATAATTTGAAGATTTGATCAGCAGATGAAACCTCTCGAATGTCCTTGTATAATCTTCACTTACTCCATAATCTCTTCATTAATCGCATAATTATTAACAACCTGCTAACCAAAACCTGCCAGTTAACCTCAAGTGTTTCATGTTTTATTTATTCCCCAACATGTTATTTTTTCTTCGATTTCTTTCTTGAAATTGAATTGAAACTTTGGTTGCAACATTTTTCGGCAATAAAGTAATTATCTTTCTGACCACTTGTTACGTTGATCGGAAAAGGTCGACGATTAAAAACTGATGCCCTACGATCGATTAAAGTGAGGGATACATATCTGATGATATGCGACGATTGTATAACCAAAAATTTAATAGTTCACTTTCTTTTCATTTATTACAATTTATTTATGTGACCATTGATAATTTCCTGAACTTTTACAGAAAATAAAAAGATGAATTGTTAAAAAGGGAAATAATAAACCGGTTCCCAACATTAGAGTAAAAGTGCCTTTGGTAAGACGAGGGGGTGGTTCACTGTTAAAACATGTGAATAGTGTACTTATAGGTAGAGGATTCCAATAGTTCTTCTGCATTCATCAAAGTCGCTTTTTTTTCTCAACATTTTGGTTGTCAAAAAATATATTCTTATGGACCGAAACACTTTAATTTTAGATTAGATTACAATTTTGGTTGTTGATTTTTATGTTCAAAACAAGTTTTTTTTTCAGATTCATGACCGTGTCTCAAATTTCAAGTGATGATCAGGAAAACATCCAGAGATTGAGAAATCTTGTACAGGTTTGTAGAAATTTCGATAGAAATTGAAATTTGAAAGATCCTAGTTTACAGAATGAAATATCGGATTACTATAATACGGACTTCAATCTTTTAAGATGGCTTCAAGGACATAATACATTGCCAATAGAAGAAATTGCAAGGAAGTTGAAACATCATCTATCGTTGAGGTTTATAAACAGCAACACAATTTGTGAACTCAATTTTATTTTTTTCTAAAGAAGAGCGTGGAATCTAGATGACTTCCATAAAAAGGAAAGAAACCACCCAATACATAAACATTGGCGGTATGGAATTACAGGTCCTTCGGGAATTCTGGAAAATGTTATTGTAAATATTGAGCAAGTGAGTTTATTTTTGTTTATAAAACTATTTTATTAGACATTTTCTTCCCAAAAAACGCGTAAATTTTATAGTGTGGTAAAACTGATTACACTGGAATGATGGAATCCTATTCTATCCTGGAAGTGATGCGTGCAAGGCTTGTAGATTTGGAACAAATGCTTGCGCATGTTATGCAACTCGAGCAAAGCACTGGAAAACAAGCTTACATACTTTATGTAATGGATGTGTCTGGTTTAGAATACAACAAAAAGTTGTACAACCTTGTCACTGGATCGATGCGATCTTTGGCCGAATTCATGGCAGACCATTATGTTGAAATGATTAAAGTGGGTCTTTTTTTCTTGCAAACATGTTAAAACAATCAATTGATTTAGCACTTTGTACCTGTTTCTGTGCCTAATTTTGCCATTGCCTTATATACTGTTGTTCGTCCTTTGTTGCCAGAAAAAACAAGGGAAAAGGTAAGAGAGTACATAAATATTTTGGATGAACTAGTAAATAATTTTAAACAGGAAATTGTGAGAAATTCTTTGTTTTGATAAAGTTTCGAAGTGTTTTCGAATCACTATTTCGATAATATAATGTACTGTCAACATAAAAATTAAGAATCACGCAATTTGGTTTTGATCTACCCAGAAAATCGAAGTCTCTCACAATTTCATGCTGCTTATGCCTGCCAGCGGTTGCGCTGCGGTCTTTCAGTAGAAAACGGATGATACAATTTTTTAAACTTTACGATACTTATTTTTCAGAAACAATTATTTTTACAGGTTCGTTTGATTGCCGAAAGTAACTGGAAGGAAAACATACTGCATTACGCTGAAGCTTCATCCCTGCCAACTCTTTGGAATGATGAAAAGCATAGATTTGGATCTCATATAGAGCTGCCTGTATCCTATCCTCCTGATGATTACTACTCGGCCAGAAGTTCTATTGTAATTAATGCTTTTTAAATAGGGATTATGAGCAAGTTACAAGTTTTGCTCAATTAAGCACAAAAATTACTTCCGGAATTCCACTTCGTTCTCCAAAACCAAAAAATTTTAACATTTCTCGCAATGCTCGTTTTTTTCAGTATATTTCGCTCTAACTATATTAGAAAATTGCAAAAAAATCTTCTTGTACTAACGATTGTTTTTTCAGACCAAAGGAACCCCTGAAAACATCAACGTGCATGCTGGAAAGTATTATAAAATAGTGAAATACTTGAAAAGTGGCACACAATTAAGATGGTGGGTTAAAGGAAATCGAAACTTTGGATTTGGCGTCTTCTGGTCCGAAGATGAGGAAATCCTTGATTACTTTGTGTTTGTTTAAAATGTGAGAATTCATCCCCTTCTTATTTTGTTTTTCGTTCAGAGCGAACCAAGTCACCCCTTGCTTTCCTTGGATGCCAGGTCCAACTTTGGTGCCCCTTGAAGATTCCATAACCGTTTCTAAGGTGGTTTTAAAATCAATTAAAATGTATATTTTCATTTTGAATTCAGGATGCGTATTATCATATTTGGGTTAGTAATGAGCGTTCATGGTGGTTCACCCTTGAAGCTCAGCTTTTGATCGAAGCTACAGAAGCATGATAAACTATTATTATTCATATTATTATTTTTCCATACATTCGTATTTTTTCTATTGAATTATAAAACTAACTTTAATGAACCTTATTATTTGATATTTTGCAGCTAACTTAAATACGGAAAAAAATAAAAGGGTCGAAGAACATAGCCGAGATCAAAAATACACAATTTTTGAGTGATTGTCTTTCCCTTTTTTTATTTTTTAGTCGTCCAAATAAATGTTATAAATATTTTAAATGTCTTTGTAGAAATCTGGAGAATTGAATATGTCAACCAGGAGATAAATTAGCAAAATCAAAAATAAATTAACTTCGTTTAAAGGGGGAAAATGTTAAACTTGGCAAGCATAACTATAACTGTAGCATAAATAAGCACATCCTATCCTAATCATGTGTAGTTGTGAGCAGCATCTCTCGACAAATTGTAAGTTCTGGTTTATACTTTTCAATATATAAAAGAAAAAAGAAAGGATGTGCATGTGTGCCGAATATAAATATGAGTCGGTGGGTGCACATCTTTCATCCTTTCTTATGTCGTCCCTTTTTCCCCAAAAATTTAAATTATGATCTCATTTCTCGTCTTCATCATTTGGAAATTCCAATTAGAGGCGTAAAAAGTATATAAGCCAGATGGTTCGTGTCTTGAGAGCAGTTTTTTTCTGTTTTTATTTTCAGTTATTGGTTTTGTAGTCAATTTTTATTCCAGACATTTGACATTTTCAAATTAAAAAAAAGGTTCCTACATTTTCCATAGAACATTTCATACATACATAGAACATTCATTTATTTATTAAACATGTAAAGCTATATTATTTCTAAGACTTCTTTTAGCTAAATAATTTTCAAAAAATAATGTTATCATAAACTAATATATAATCTTTTTCATTTGTTTGAAAAAGAGCTTACTTAAAGTTTTCATCATAATTTTAATACAAGAATATAAAATAACAAAAACAATCGAATTAAAACATTAGACATCTTGATCTTCTTCATCCATTTTCTTATGTTATCAGACATTTTCAAATATCTTTCTTCGAATTCCGGAAAAAAAATCTAACATGTTTCCGTTTTTTCTCGATTTAATTCTATCCGTTTTCTTGGTTTTGAAGCAACCCCAAAATGCACAATTTTGCCCCCCAATCAGGGCTTCCTAAAAGTTTCTTTTGGCTGGGTTTAAGTACAAACGATGTGTTCTACCAAGTTAGGTTTTTGTCTGGGTTGGACACTGTTTTTTTTTGTCTTCGAAATGTTGTTTGCAATTTAGGACTAGTATGTATGAAAAATTTGGAAAAAGCAGGAGACAGCTTGACATAAGAGTTTTTGCATGGTTAGGTGAAAACACATATTTCCGTTTTCTTCACGTTTTATTCAACTCAAAAAGTTTATATTTTGTTTTTTTTGAAATGAATTTTTCGAATAAAAGATGTCATATCTATATGGTTTCAAAAACTGTATAAAGGAAAACCAGAATTTTCGCACAGAGTTTGTAGCTGACAAAATTTGTATTTTTTAATTGGATTCCTTTAAATCAAAATATTGTATGATCATATTTTGAACTCTAATTCATAATGGAATCAAAATGAGGATACATGATCTGAGAAGATTGTGACGAGTTTCGAACCTCAAAAATTCCACGGCCATAAGGTCTTTTTATTTTATTAACTTTTATTAAGTTTTTTAGAGA
Organism: Caenorhabditis virilis; assembly: GCA_964036255.1. Lineage (NCBI taxonomy): Eukaryota > Metazoa > Nematoda > Chromadorea > Rhabditida > Rhabditidae > Caenorhabditis > Caenorhabditis virilis. The sequence goes on along the minus strand of OZ038420.1, from coordinate 12,002,215 downwards.
AGCCCGAATTTGAGAGTATCAAATTGGTTTCATTTTCAAGGGATGTGTGACCCTCGTGCTTTTTGTCACCCATATGTTTTTCAACAGAACTTGGACTTTGAAGGTGCAAAAAGAAGAAAATGAAACTTTCTCAACATTTTCACGTCGACTTCTCAAGAACGAGCTCACTACAAAGCGTTCCAACATATTTTATATCGTTGAAAGGTTTGAATTAAGTTATGCACCTTCAAAGCTCAAACTTATTTTCTAAAGCTGAAGTGGATAAACGTTCTTTGAAGCGAACAGAATCGCTACTGATAGTTAGAGCAAGCACTTTCAGAACAAATTTTCCAACTTCCGACAATTTTTGTTATTATTAGGGACAGGGCTAATACCTGAAAAAATTTGATACAATTTGTATAGCATATAGAAAAGAGCTAGAAAATAATAAAGAAAACATTAAAAACCGAGTGATGACGCTTGTCTAGTATAGTGCCAAAATCCACTGTTCCCGTTTCACAATTTATCACACAGTATGTCACGCTTTATGTTTAGATAACCTATATCTCAATGATATACTAATGACATAATTAACTAGCGTCATAACTTGTTTTTTTAGGTTCCTTAATTATTCTCCTTTCTTGAATATTGTTATAATTTTTTTCAAATTTTTCTTCACTTGTTATTGTCAAGATAATAATTTCTGGCCGCTCGTTTTGCGGAGTGTCGTTGGGAATTTCCTCGCAGCGCGACCGCAACGCGCTCAAATTCAAATTTCTCAGTTGGTCTTGCGCGTTGCGGTCGCGATGCGAGGAAATTACCAACGACACTCCGCAAAACGAGCGGCCAGAAATTTTTATCTTGACAATAGCAACGTTGAATATTATACTTCTCTGAGATCTACAATAACTCGGCTGTAACTACATCATTAATTTAATTTTAAGGGCTCAATATCTGAACTTTCGTTGATGTGTACAATTTGAAAATTTTCGGTTTTTCTGAGCAAGTCATGACCTTTAAAGTCCACCCTTCTTTGAAATATTTGAACTTTTAAGGTCATAACATGGCCCCAACCCACTCAGTCATGCGAAAAAGTTTGGAGGTTTTATGTTGGGATCATTTTCAACTAGTGCACACATTTTGAGCAAATTTGGGGGAAGAAATTTTCTTAGTTAGCTTCTAACTTTTTCACGCGTCGCGACCGGAGCACCATTTACTTGCACGTCAAAAGCAACCCCCGGTTTTTCTCATTTTCCAGGCATGTATCGGTTTTTATTAAATTTTACCGTTAGAATTTGTTTTTTTTTCCTAACAACCTGAACAAAGATCTCATTTTCAAAATACAAAAGATCAAAGTGTTCAATACACAAAGCTCAAAACGTTCACATTTTTGAGTATATTGTTAATATATATGCATATTATTTCGTGGGCGTTTAGTCTGACATTTTATCCAGTTAATAATTAATCTAAACAACATTTTTAAGACAATTTTCGAACGCCCCAAATATAAAAGTCAACCTTCTAGCTCATCCTAAATAACATCCTTCGGATTCCTTGATCTTCCGGTAATTTACACAATATGTTGTGTGACATTCTTTATTTTGTAAACAACAATATAGAATATTTTTTCATCGTCAGAAAACATTTTCCTCTTCCAGCTCACGGCAACATAAAAGAAACACTTTTGAATACTTTCCATCAACCCCCTCCTTTTACTAATACAACGTTTTTCTGTGCTGAAAATACGAAAATAATGCCTTTTCTACAAAAACAATAAAGAAAGAAAAGGCGGGGTAGGGGGAGCCGCATTTTTTCTGATTTTTCCGAGAATTGCAAAAAGTTTTAATTTAGTATACGGTTTTTGCCGCTTCTTTTTTCAATATAGGTCCAAGCCTAACATTTCTCAATTAATTGTTCAGTTTTTGGTCCTTTTTTATAGATTAGGTCATTTTAAATATGTTCCATGTGGAACCTTCATGTGGAATCAAAATGAAACGAGATTTTTAGAATTTCTGGCAATTCCTAAGAAACAATGTGAATATTTATTGCTCAAAAAAAGTCTCCTTCTTTTGCTCCTGTTTCAAAATTTCCCTTCTTCTTTCCTATCCATTTTTATCTTCGCAAAAAAAAGAGAAGAGTGGAATAATATATAATTTCAGTGAAAAGAGTTTGTTGTTATCGGTCCAACTCGTTATTTTTTTTCCGAAAAATATGTATTTTCTGTTGCAATCATCCCAAATTTATGTGTATATGTGCGTTCTGAGATTAGTTCGATTTCCGGAATGATTTTTTGCAGTATTTCCGATGTGCACTTAAATATTGTTTATATTCCGAGTAACGCTTTACACAATTTTTTGGTTGGCGCCAAAAACATTGGAAAACCCCCGATTGAAAAATAATATAACAGAGTCGGAAGTATCATATCTATATCTATATACATATATTTATTTATTTCCAGTGTTCACACTTTTTACCGCAAGATCCTTCTCCTTTTGTTTTTAAGTGAAAACATCCATCCACTCACTTCGCAGGAAAATTTGATTGATATTTTTAGCTGAGAAATAAGACACACTGGTTTGTTGGAAGAAATTAGATTCACTTTGAAATTGGATTCGTAGTGAATTCGAACTTGTCTCAATTTGTGTGAAAATGAAAAAAAAAATAACAAAAATGAACACGAGATATCCATTTTCTAACTATTTGGCATTTTCTTTTTCTTGAAAAGCTCCTTTTTCACGCATGAAGTGAGAAAAAGTTTGTTTTCTCGTCACTCGTTTTTCTTATTATATGACCTACGGAATTATATTTTACTATTTGACCATAACCTAATAAACAATTTGTTTCACCAAAATGAAACTGAATAGGTTTCATTTTTTGCAATTCATAGTTTATTAGATTCTTTTCTTTACTTTTCAGTAATTTGTATTTTCCTTGTTCCAGCCAAAAAAAAATTTGAGAAAAAAGACAAAGAACCTCAAGAAATCGTTTTCAAATAATTGAATAATAAATTTTTTACTTATCTTTTTATTCATACTTCATTTTCAGATCCAAAATTAAATTTTTTCGTAGTTGTCTATTCTATGAATAATAACATTAGCTTTTTTTTGTTTTTGTCTTTGTCTTATGTATGAAAACAATGCATTATAAAAAAAAATTAAAAGCTATCCAATAATATTTGAAAAAAGGAAATTTCATAAACATATACTCTATTATTTTACTCTCGTGTAGGTTGAGTTTTGTGACAAAACAATTCTCGCCATTGTTTCCAAACGTATACAAACTTCTTTTTTTTTTCAATTTTTCTTCCACTTCTTTTCTGAGGTTTGATGTTTTCTTGACGTTGTCTACTTCTTTTGTTATGGGCCCTGTTTTTTGTTCGCAATGGATTTGTTGGCTTCGATATTAAAAGGGATAAATGTTGAATCTTTGAACTAATATTTTCCAAAAAAAAAAATCATTTGCAAGATTGATAATTGAATGTAATACTCCTAAATCCGGATATTCATTCATTCATAGAAACAAAAAATGTCACATGATTTTTTTTTCACTTTGAAGATTTGAGGTTTGCTCTTCATAATCAGTGGTATTATTTAAATAGTTCGGTTTTTGGAATTAACATTTTCTAGTAATTTGAATAAAATTCTTTCATAGATTTCAAGAAAAAATCAATGTGATTTATGTTACTTACTATTAGGGCCAATGTACATGTTGCTTCAACAATAATAGAAAAAATGGAATTGTATATCGAGATCCCATTGAAAGGCAAATATACCTTTTTAACGTTTGCAAACCCAAGTTCAGGTACTTCGTGAAAAACAAACGTTATTCGTATGTTAGTATCATGTTATCAAATTCCAATCTGATGTTTTCGATCCATTACGGAAATTATATTTAATGACACCATATCTTTAAAAATGAGGCATTTTCCCTCTTCAGGAATTTCCGGACAAATTATGAGCAAATTCTGGCATATGACTTCTCAGAATTTGAATTTAAAATATGTTTTTGTCTAGGTACCTACATTATGATTGTACATTATGTCTGGAATTTGTTTCCGAAGGCAATTGTTTTTTTTAAATAATGAGACAATGAATGTTTGGCCGCAAAAATCTTTTTGTCAAGAATTCAGCTAAATTCTTGGAACAATGTGTTTTTTCTGAATTTTCGTTTGAAGTTTTTGTGGAAGTCTTCGCTTAAGGAATCCAAGCGTAATGATATACCAAGAGATGCCATGTTCTGACTAAACTTTTGATGCATATGAACATTAAAAAAAAACATACAAAAAGTTATGTTACGTAATGATTATTTGATATTTTGTTCTGAAAATATCAACTCACTGTAATAAGCACAAATATTTCCATCAAGCATTTTATTTAGCACGAAAAGAATAGAATGCAAAAAAAAAGCCACAGTTATTCATAGGAAGCTAAAAACAAACATATCTGAAATTCATAATAAAGATACCGACCAATGAATTGCTATTGTTTTTTTTTTGAACGTGTCTACTTTTTTCGAATAATTTTCCCAGCTTTTAATTAAAGGTTTTCTTAATTACTCCTGGAAATGATCCAATTTAACCCAGAATCACAATTTAAAGAACATTTTAACGACCGTTTTCGTGATTTTCAGTGATGTGCATGACTTCAGATAGATAGCCCTCCTAAGCCTTTCAGTTTTTGGGGGTTTTGTAGCCAAATTTTATAAACACGTAAGATAAAAAATATTGTTCCTTGTCTGTGTAATTTTTCGTTCAGATGCTGAATATATTAAGGCCATAAAGACCCTTTAAGCAAGCCAAATCTAAAACCAACGCATTTCAAAATGTTCGGTTGACGTAATGCATTCAAAAAAACATTTGTAATAAATGAATGTACCTATGTTGTTGTTGTTGTTTCTAGCACATGTGCTTGTTTTTTTCTAATGAGTTTCTTCTTCTATCAACATAAGTTTTGTTGACGTAATCCTTTCATTAATTTGTCCAGTTTTCTTTTAATCGAGCTCTAACAAGTTTTTTTTGTAGTACCATTTGCTTAACATACTTTTTATTGCACCAATTTTATTGTTTCTTGAGACGTTTCAGATACACTTTTTGTGTTCTTTTTCAAAGAATCAGAAAGAAACCAGCGAGGCTAATCAAAGCAAACTTTTCGAGAATGTTCAGTTGAACAGAAACAAAAATTCAATTCGAACATTTCTTATTCTTTTTAGAAAGCATCAAAGTCCAAATGGTCACCATGAAAGTATGGTAAAGCCAAAATAGAGTTTTGAATTAATCCTTTTATGCGTCACGATACTCTTTATTTTTTTTTTGGCATTATGTGTCAAATTGTTGTTAATACCTAGATAAAGAGAATCATGCGACTCTCAAACAAATTCTTAAAAAATGATCTGAATGAAGTAGATGACACTTTTGAATATCATTTTATTATAATCAGCGGGGATTATTTTCTCAAAATCTTAATTCAAAAAAATAGAAACTAGTAGATTCAGTATTAAGCAAGATAATTAAAACAACGCTTAATTCTTAAGCAGTTGCTCTCAAAAATAGTTCCAAAAAGAATGAAGAAATTTTTTGCACTATTCACGTGTCTTCGTTTTTATTTCCGCATTCAAAATTACTACTTTTCTAGTGGTATTTTATCATGTCAACCCACTTTTTTTAAAGCTTTTCATAGTAAACCTAATAGAAGGGCTTTTCAAATAACATCAGTTAGTTATCCCGGAACTTAGATTTAGTCAAGTTATGTTCTTCCAAAGTTCAAAACTTTGAATCTTGTGTTTATTTTGTTCTATGGAGAGAAAATAAACTTTGAAATTCATAACTTTTTGAAGCAAGCTTCTGAATTGTAAATAAAAACGTTATATACAATGTTGAATCCTGCAAAAAATCAGAAAACATTTTTTTTATTAAATCGCGATTAGTTACAGTGTCATCTTGTCTTTAAGGATGTTTTGAGATGTTTTACAAAGGAGATCTTCAGTATCATCGAAATGTAGTTTTCTCAAGTGTAATGGCCTAAAATTGACTTAAAAATAAATATTCCAACTTTATAATTGGCTTCCTTATATTGATTTCTTTGCCATTTACTATTAAGAATTTTCTGAAATTTGTTTTCATTGGTCAAGAAAAATCAGCATGTTTCAAACACAATTTCACAAACAATTGAAATCTAGTAAACTTTAATTAAAGTTTAAAAAATTCTGTATATTTTTTCAAAATGTCCTTCTAAAACTTCAATTAACAGCACACAAAAATAAGCTTTTTCCATATATCTCATATCTTGTTACTTGCAAAATTAGGTAGAAGCTTGTTTCGAAAGTGCATGGCTTACAAGATTCAATATTCCTTTGGCCATCCTTCTATACTTCATAATTGGATATGACTCAAATATATATAGATTGTATACTTTTTTTTTATTCATATTGCTTCACCATTTCCCGTAAAATGTGATTTCCGTATTTTTGTTAGGGAAATAGAGGAAATGAATCAGCTTTGGATTTTTGTTATGTTTTAGAGTCAATGTTTTTGTTGTTTTCTTGATAATTGATAAGAACTTTATGCGATATTTTTACAAGTACATCAACCGCTTGTGTTTTGCTTTGAATTTTAATGTTTTTTGTTTGAAAAAAAGCAACCCTAAAGTTTTTTTCTATCAGTGAAGGGTTTTCCAAGGCACACCATACTTGACCGATGGTTAGAAAATCCCATAATCATTTTAAAAATGATAATTCGTTCAATCTTTAGATGAATTTCCAAAAAAAATCATATAAGCTTTTTTAGCCAGACACAACTTATAGTTAATTCAAATTGAAGAGTGCATGACGTGAATTTTATTTCAATTTTCCCCCAATTTTCTAATGATGAGCAAAAGAAGTATAGAAAAGCTTTCTTGCTGATTGCTAATGAATACACAAGAAATTCAACAGAGGATAACTATTTCCGAACTTCACTACTGGAGGGCCTACTAATTCACAATCTCTAGAGAATTTGTTAGTTGGGAATTTAAAAAAAACACAGAAATAAAAACTGTGCTTTTTTTTATACCAATCTTACTTTAGGATCTTTTTGAGTTGATTTTTTGTTCACATTTTTGTCTGCTTTAAAGCTTTGTATAGATGAACAATAGCCTTTTCAAATGTAGTGTTTTTTGACGTATCCGATTGATTCGACAATGCATATATTATGTCTACATCGGATAGAATAAACCTTTCATGATTATTTAAAAGTGACGTGTTCTCATTTTTTTTTTGAATTATCATAGTCGGAAACACTACAACTCCAAGATTTTGCAGGTGATTTCTTAGTCTCTTAAAAATAATAATCTGGCTGCCAATAATTCATTTTCGTTGGTTTCGGAAATCGTTTCAATTGTTTTTTGAGACCAAAAATATTTGAATAACAATGAATTATGATCATCCGAAATGTTATCAAAATCAAACATGTCGTCCAATGTTTATTGCAAATCAGGTGAATATGTTTCAGAAAACAAAATCAATATCATAATATTTAGGTTCCTGTAAAATGGGCAGTTCCAATGTATGGATATATGATGCCGTTTATAGTTATTCTTACTGTTGCAACAAATAGTTTCATAGTTGTTGTCTTATCACACAAATATCTGCGAACTCCGACGAATTATGTGTTGTTGGCCATGGCGGTGTCCGAACTATTGACCGGATTGTCCTGCATGCCGTGGTTCACATATTATTACACATTGTCAGGTATTGAAAAAGTTTTTTTTTCTAATTCCTTATAATTTTCTAAAATTCAGGGTATAAAGTCGATCTTGCCATCGGGCTCCCATCATTTTGGTGCTCATCAATCCAATACATGGCGACATTTATGCCATCGATATTTCATACAATAGCTATTTGGCTCACCGTGTACTTAGCCATTCAAAGATATATTTACATTTGTATTCCATCTTTGGTCAGAAAATTCTGTACAATTAACAGAAGTAAACAGGTAAACAGCTCTAATACAATTTTTTAAATTAACTTTGTTTCCCATGCTCAGGTGATCGCAGTAATATGCCTACTCTCCGTTTTGATGTATACACCAGATTTGTTTACGTCGTATAATATGTCACATGAAGTTTTTGACCATCAAAAAAATCGTTGGTTTTATTTATATTTTACTTCCGAATAATACAAAAAGAAAGGAAAAAGGGCATACAACATCATTATTATTCTAGGCAAAAATTTTGACAAATTTATGAACTTGGGCGCTGTAGAGGACGAAAACACAATAAAACAAATATTTGTTTTTCTGAAAGGGATTTAGAATTTTGGATTAACATAAGATTTTTACTGGGTTTCAGATGATGTTATACATGCGGAAACCACATAGTAACAAGGAAATACAACTTCCTACTATTCCCTGATCCAAGCTTCATACGCATTCTATAAATAGGCACACTGCCCAAAACAAAAAATGAATAAAATCCACACAAGTATGGGATAGGAATTACGGAACAGTAATTGGTTGTGATGTACCCTAAATTATTACTCGAAGTTCGGAAATCTTCAAAAATTTGAATTTGCATAACTTGGATCAATTTCTACAGCAATGTTCAAAAATTGTTTTCATTTGTCACTATCAGCTTTTAGCATACCGGTCAAGTATCTGATTTTGAAAAATATCTATGTATTTTCAATTTTGAACTTTTGAACTTAAGCACATGAGCCCGTCAGCCTACCATTATTTTTTGAACAACTTCTGAGTTTTACGAAAAATTTTAGTAAGATCAAAAACTACCTAGGAAAAGAGCAAAAAAGAGCCCTCATTGTAAAATCTTCAGGTACTCATCGACTTTGCTATCGATACAAGACAGAATTAGTTACTGTTTTTGGAGAAGACATCTACTACAAAATCAATTATTCGGCACAAACAATTTTCGTACATTTGATTCCTTGTTTACTCCTTGTTATGTTCACATGGAAGCTAGTTCGAGCTATTAGAATTGCTGACAAACGTCATGCAAATTTGTTGACGAAATATTCGACAACCACAAGATCTACAAGAAGAAAATTTTCGGAAATGACAAGCAATTCTGAGAATGAAAACCGATTGGTTCGACTTTTCAAACAACGTGAAAGTGTTAGTGTTAGTGAACCGAGAAGAGCACATGGATTGAAACAGGTAAAACTTCAGTAGTGACAACTTATTTATATTTTTTTCTGCTTTTTAAAGAACACTCGAATGCTCATCGTTGTTATAATGCTCTTTTTAATCACTGAAATCCCTGCCGCCGTTATTTTCATGGTTCATGTTATATCCGTATCGGCAAATTTTAGTATTGTCAATTATCAGCTGCTCAATATTTTGCTCATTATAAGGTTTTTAAATTTGAAAAAAATGCGAGTTCTCTATTAATTTTTTTCCAGAAATGTTCTAATTGTTGTTTCATATCCATTTAGATTTGCCATATATTGTGGAATGTCTCAACAATTCCGGGATGTTGTGAGACAGGTGAAATAAATCCAAAAAAACGAAGGTGATTTTAAGATTTCTTTTCAGATGTTTACTGGGAAAATGTTGACCCATGCTATAAGAGATAAGGATAATTCTACAACATTTGCAATGGTGCAAGGTACAACTGATCAAAGTGATGATAAAAGGTTCACTTCCTAGAATCCGAATATAGAATACAGGTGTTTTCAATATTTTTCAGGCAGTCGATTGTTCTTTGCTCTGCAAATGGGACACTAGTTTCTAATATTGGACCTGACGATCGAATCAAAAAAGATAAAGTGAGTTCAAAAAAGGAGCGTTGTACGTATGATATCGGTTTGCTTACATAATGCTGATAAAACTGTTAGATGTAAAGAAAAATCTAATCCGTCTTAATTAATATTTGTGATAAGGATGATGTTTGTCTTATAATCTTAAAAGAAAATGAGCGAAAACAACGATGCATAGCTTAATTAATAAAGTAATGAGAAAAATATATTTTTTGATCTGGGAAGGATTGCTTAATTCGTTGTTTTCCATAACGCACGAAAGCTTTTAGCTATTACGTCACAGGAGGCAAAAAACATATATGAATTGCAAATAAAAAAACACTATTTCACAACGTTTGACCAGAATTTTCAGGCCCTTCCAAGTTGTGAAATAGGCGATATGTCATGCTGAGGTATACTAACATGTCATGTTTTTTTCTCCATTATTTATTGAATTTCATTTGAAATTGAAACCAGTTGTTTGTTGTCCGCTTCATATGTTTTTATTGTTTTTTTCTAGAACAACCGCATGAGCTGATCCCTTTGTTTTGAAAACAACATCTTACCGCTTAGCTTTACCTAATAGATAATCGCTGGGGATATTTGTTGTTTTTTCCGGTTTTTGAAAATTGTGGTATTTTCTTTCAGGCAGTCCAAACGTCACACGTTTCCAATGATGAAGAGATGCCATTTGATCCATTTTTAGCTGATTTAGCGATTCTTGTAGAGGCTTCTGGATCTCCACAACGCTTCAAAGTTTCAGGTTTGTTGAAATTATATTTATTTTTTGCAAAAATCCTATCAATTTCAGAAACAATTAGTGATTGTTCTACCCAATGTAGCACAAATATTGATAATCATTCATACATAAAAAGAAAAAGTTCACTTCTTCGTGCTGCTTTGGTTCAAAATACACATCTTTCCGCTGTCGTAGCACAAGTTTCATAGATTTTTCGGGTTATTTTTTTTCTTTTTTATTAACCAAAAAGTGTTTCGTTCTCAATACGGAAGTTATTTTTTCCATTCATTCCTTTCGTGAGCTGTCATTTCATATTAGTCTATGCAAAATGAAAAACGGTTTTGTTCACAATGAACTTTTGGATGTTTCTGTTATGTGTCGATTATTATCAATCGAATTTTATTTTAAATTTTATACATTGTTAGTAAAGCTTTAATAAATATGATGTTTCTTGTTGTTGTCTAGGAGACAATCTACAATTAAGAAATAAATCAATAAATTCCTGCAGTATCCAAATTATTATGAGGTTCTCTAGCTTCTTGTGGTTCGTCTAACATGTGCGCAATCATCCTAGAAAAATATTTTTTCGACTACTATAATTGCTAAACAATCACCTGCGGCTTTTCAAAAAATCAAAGACTGCTCTTTCATGAAGAACAAACTGGCTTTCTCTCGGATCACCTGAAATTAAAATTCTCAACAAAAACCAATTTTTCAGCCAGCCAAAAAATACCATTTCTTAGAGCTTTGAACACAGGAGCAGAGACAAAAAACACATTGATACGACCTCTCAATTCAGCAGCATTTTCTGTTATTATTCTCTCAAACTTTGTTAATGCTGCAACATTGAACTTGACAAAATTTACAGCGATGATAATTACCTTTGTCAATGTATCTCTGTTTTAAAAGGTCACACACTGGAATTTCATCTGATCGACTACGAGCAGCTAATTTTTTGTCGCACTTTGAGATGAGGAAAAGAATCTGGGGAAGAGTGTCACCCTAGAAATATAAAAATAAAAGCTTACCGATGTATTGCGCCGCCAGGCAATTTTTGCGAATGATAAATCTTCATCGCTTGGAGTTTGGTCGACAAGTATAAACAAGGCGGTAAACGATGATATGTTATATTTGCTAAAAAAAATAATCTGAAATATTATTTTTACGATTTGTGAAATCTCCTACTCTATGAATTCAAAATAAGAATTGATTTTTTTTGGATAATGCAATTCGTAAAGTGTTACACTGTACTTCAAAACATTGTCATCAAACTCGAAGCGTTCACATCCACCTGCCTTCGGCTTGATCTTCAAGAAAAATATGAGAGATTTTAAATAAAAATTTGGTTATTCATTGGAAATTTACCTTTGTTGCAGACGCTGGATGTTTAGAAGACATTCCTCTCATTGCATCAATCAATGCTGATTTTCCAACCCCTCTACAACCGATAAACCCATAATTGAAACATGTTTTTCCAGCTCGTTGAACCATTGTTTTGGGCTCAAGGGATTGATAAATTCTATCATCAGTTCCGAACATTATTTCGAATCCAGCGTCAGCTAGAACAGTCGGCACACCAACCGAATATGGGTTTGGAAGTTGTTTATCATCCTGAAAATCAATACGTTATTCTTTACTCATCATGATGATTCTCAAACAATTGTTTGGTTGTCGATGCTCATTTTTGAAGGCCTAGAGATTGAGATTTGTGGTTCGGTTTGAAGTAACTGAAATATGCATCTTATTATCAAATAGAATAGGGTGGATTAACAACCTCTTTTCTTAATTTTGATTCTAATTCATAGTGACAACCAGTCTGCAGGTCTAGCAGTTCAAGCAATTTTTCTTCATCCATTAGATAATGAAGGTATCTGACAAGACCATTGTTTTATAACAAAATAAACACATATCAAAAAATACCCAACAGTTCCACTGACAAGGTTTCTGCTTGTTGGCGCGCAAACGAATAATAATCCTAATGTATTTAAAATTTGTGCCTTCTGTTGTAAATATCTAGAGAAAACAGATCTCGCAGAATTTTCATAACTTTTTTTCATAATTTGGTCTAGTTTCTTGCCAGTTTCTCGGTTTTCCGCATCAAGATCTTCATCTGTTTTTGTCGATAAAAATGTAACATAAGTTCGTCGAGACATTGACACCCTCGCGAACATGATGTCTTCATCGGTTGGTGCTCCATCAGGAATTAGAACAAATAGCCGCTTGAATAGTTTCAATTTATGAGTGCTGAAGGGTTTCAAAATATTTTCAGAAGTTTGTTTCGGCTTATATTCACTCATAAAACTTATCAAATCCCATATTGGCATCAAATACATCTACTGATGACGAAAATGTACGCGGATATGGTATTTCCCACAACACAATTTGCTGAAGTTCGCCTTCTATGAATCTGAAAATTTCATAATTGTTTATAGAAAATTCAAATTTGTTTATAGACGATCATAATAACCTAAATGGTTCCATTTTATCACAACGATTTCTTCCAGCAGATTGAGGATCCCCGTTGTTTAATCCGCGAAGAGCATTGATTAGAGTTGATTTACCGGATCCATTTCTACCACAGAACCCAAAATTCTTTCTGTTCTAAATTCATATTTTAGAATAAAACATTTTTTTTATGAAAAAATTGAAAGTCAATATACCACATCTATTGGGAATGCTCCAGTTTGAAACGTTTTCCCAGCTTGAAAAGAATAGTCAGAAATAATATTATAAATAGGGTAGTCATCGTTTGTCTGAAAATCGGAGGAAAAATAATATCAAAAAATAACTTGAGTCTCACAGTTTTGGAAGATATTGAAGCTGTATCACTCTGACTTTTCACAGACCTAGGAATCGACGTCCGAGGACTTGTGGTTGAATAAATCACTTGATCTTTTTTTGGCGCATAACTTTTCTTGTTTCGATCTAATGTATTGATCGCTTCAAACATCGCTATTTTATCTTTTGCATAATATATTGGTTTCTTTATGACCGGTGGAAGATCATTTTTTGGAGGTGGTGGAAGTGGTGTTGATCCTCGTTCTAGTACTGTCTCTCCAAACTTTTTCTGGAATTAAAAAGTATTGTTGTACAAAAATTAAATTCAATCACTCTTGTAGTTTCATCATGCCAAGATCCTTCCTTTGTTGGTTCTTCAGGTAACGGAATACTTGGTGGCGGTGGTGGTGGTGCATAAAGTGGTGGAGAATGTGAGTTAGTTGAAGAGGAATTTGTAAGAATTGGTGTTTCTTCAATGTATGATCTTACGCTGAAATTATTTTTTCGGGGGATATTTAAAATTTTATAATCAAACCTTTGATCATCTCTAGGAGTCGGTGGAGGAACGGTAAAAGGATTCGGACTTTCAGGTGGATAAATTGGTGTCGGTTGGGTAACAGTAATATTGGGCAAGTTTGTCAATTGTTTATATTTTCGGCTATTCGGGTCAGGAAACGCCACATGGTTTTCATACTTTTCCCCTTTTGATGTTTTTTGACCCATCGAGTTAAACTACACAACTGATCTGTAAAAAAATCAATAATCGATAAAATTATAAAAGTCATCTTTATTGAACAAGAAAATAAAGAAAACTGAAATAACAAAGGTTTGAATGTTTCATAAACCGTTGGGTGACTGAATGCGACATTAAAAAACCAGAAACGGCTTATTGAATAGCAATTGATGCACCCTCCGTTTTAATCTCATAGTCTTACTAGGTATGCGACAAGCCGAGAGGTACAGTATTTTTTCGGCAATATCGTTTCACTCCACAAAATTTCCATAAACGCATTTTAAAGTAGTTGTTTGAAGTTATATTTATTTTTTGGTTTGAATCATCATCATAATGTCTGCAAAAAGAAAACACGTGTTGTATGATACAATAATAATAATAACAATATTTAAAATTTTCCAGTTTTGATTGTTGCAATGGGTTCCTGAAATTGATTTAAAAATTACAACGAATTTTTGATCCACGAATACCTTGTAGAATGTTTGGGCATAAGTCACAAAATTCAGACCAAAGGTTATTTTTAGATTTCACGTGATCCTTGTTTTTTATAATTTTTTTATGAATGGTTGATGACGATATCATTTTCATGGAGAATTTTTTATTGATGCACACTAGTTTTCAATGTATTTATATCTGAGGTTTCGGCTTTGAAGCCATTTTAAAGGACAAGGTCTAACTATTTGAAAAAAAATTAATATGAAGAGAAATAAGAAAATTCAAAAAAGTAAACATACAATTTGGAATAAATGTGTATGACAACAATGAATGGTGAATAGATCAAATATGTGAGAATTGATACATTAGGAACTGTTTTGGAATCAGCGTTTATTTTTCAATAGGCTATTGATGTCAGGAAAGGATAATTTTGACAACTGTTGACAAGGAATAAGTTAGATTTTTTTTAATTTATAAGTGGTGTTATATTCCCATGCTTGTTGGTACATATATCGGTCAGTTCTTTCTTTGTGTTCATAATAGGGTTCTGCAACTTTATACATTTTTCATTATTTCTTAATTTGAATTTATTTCAAATTAACTTTATAGCCCTTTAATTTTGTCTCAATACTATTCCACTGCCCTTTTAAAAAGGTCAAGACTTCATCACACAAAACTTGTTGAAAATATATATCCAAATGCCAAAAATATATCCATGAGCTATATCAGCATCGTTAAGTGTTTTTGATATTTGTTAAACACGGAATGAGGCAAAGAAGACGAAGTTAATAATTTTAAGGTGTATCGCGTGTTGATTAATAATTCACCGATTCACCCGTCGCTTGAAGCAGAAGCAAATGACTACCTCCGAACATTTCAATAATTTCACCTCTTACGTTGGCAACTCATTTATTATAATATTACTTTCTATTTGAAGAAAAAAACATGGTTTGTTTAAAACTTTATAAAAATTTTGTAACAAATCTGTTTTATTGAAGTTTGGTTTCATTCATGAAAGTATCCGACAATTAATGATACGAACATATGGAGAAGCATTCTGGACAAAAGTGTTGTAAGACAACGAAATTGTTCTAAATTCGTGTTTTTTTTAAATATTCAGGGAACGAGCTGGGTTTGAAGCTGGAAAAGAGAACATTATTAATCATTATTATTCCGATCAAGACACCTACTCATTAGTTGATGCTGTCAGTGTAATTTTAAGTGAGTTTTAATTGTAATTAATTTCATTTTTAACAATGAAGTATTGTAGAAGTATCACGCGAACAAGTATGGGAAATGTATGGTGCATTTCTGATTCAGTACACCATGGAGACAGGATGGGATGATCTGATTAGGTCAATGAGTCCGAATTTGAAAGTATTTTTAGATTATTTTCGCGAATTAATGTCAAAAGCAATTTTAGGGATTTTTAGATAATCTTGATTCACTCCATTATTTTATCGATCACGTTGTTTATAAAGCAAATTTAAGAGGGCCATCGTTCCGGTATTTGATTATTTGAAATTCTCGTTAACAATTATTTGTCAGGTGTGAGGACAATGCCGACGGCACGATTACATTGCATTATTATACCGGAAGACCAGGTTTATATCCGATCGTAAAGGGTGTATTACGTGAAGCAGCCAAACGAGTTTTCAAGTTAGATGTCTCGCTTTCAATAACCGGAAGAACCCAAAGAAGTGTTCAGATGGCAACTGGGGAGAGGATTGAGGAGCACGTGATTTTCCTTGTGAAGGTTTCTATAATATTTTAGAAAACTAATAAATTGAAACAAACAGACTCAAAATACTGATCAGTCCAATGAGGAAGCACTTGGTACAGCGGTTGTACACCATGTAAACAACTATAAAATTCGGTAGAAAAAAAACGTTTTTTCATTTGAATCATCAGTATCTTTCAGTCTCACCCATCTGGACTTTATATCTACATTTCCATATCATATGGTAGTGGATCAAGACTGTAAAATTGTTCAAGTCGGCCGTGAACTTTAGTATTCTTTTTTTCCTATTTTACAAAGTTATTTCAATACTATTTTCAGTAATCATATTCCAAAAGATCTGCTTGCTGTGGGAACCCCGTTAATGAGAATTTTCGAAGTAACCCGTCCACAAATTCCACTTGATTTTGACAGCATTTGTAATTTTATCAATGCTGTTTTTGTTCTCCAGGTTTGTGAATTAATTTTGTAAAACTGTTCTAGCAATCTAATTAATTCAGGTTAAAACTACACCTATGGAATTTCAGAGGAATGCGGTCAAGCGTGCAAGCCAAACTGATGGATTAGAGTAAAAAAGAAAATTTCAACCATTGAATATTTCTGCCATTTTCAGAGCAATGTCTGAAGAAATAGCTGGTGCTATTATTTCATTGAATCAAAGTCAGCATCTTAAACTTAAAGGTCAAATGATGTTAATGGCCTCTGGTACGCACATCAATGAATATTAATTAGTTAATTAATTAAATTTTATCACAGGCGACAATATAATATACTTTTGTTCGCCTTATGTGACATCAATTCCCGAACTTCTTCAATTTGGTCTTCGTTTAACTGCCATGCCACTGCACGACGCAACCCGTGATTTGATACTTTTGAATCAGCAAAGACTTTCTGATGTAGAAATGAAGTAAAACGTTTTAATGCTTATTGTAACCTCGCAGTTACTTTTCTTTTTCAGCCTTCAATTAGAAGCCAATAACGAACAGCTTGAGAATTTAGCCCGTGATTTGGAATCAGAGAAGGGTAAAACTGATGCATTGTTGAAAGAAATGTTGCCACCGTCTGTTGCGCAACAGTTGAAACAAGGAATGAGTGTGGATGCTCGTAATTGAAACAATATTCAAAGAAAAATCTTAATTTATTTAAAATTCAGGAGAATACAGCGAAGCAACTGTTATGTTTACCGATGTTCCTACTTTTCAACAGATTGTTCCGCTCTGCCAACCAAGAGATATTGTTCATCTTTTGAATGAACTTTTCACAAAGTTCGATAGATTAATTGGTCTTCAGAATGCTTATAAAGTTGAAACTGTTGGAGACAGCTATATGTCAGTTGGTGGCATACCCGATGTTGTAGAAGATCATTGTGAAATAATTTGTCATCTTGCATTGGGTACCGAACAATAATTATAGTAAACAATCAGCTTACTATTACAGGAATGGTTATGGAAGCTCGCACAGTTTGCGACCCTATCGGAAGTCAACCACTACATATAAGAGCTGGAATTCATTCCGGGCCTGTTGTTGCCGGAGTAGTTGGAGCAAAAATGCCAAGGTTTGTTTTTTTTTTCTATAATGTATGAAATAAATTGAAAATATCTTTTAGATATTGTTTATTTGGAGATACAGTCAATACCGCATCGCGGATGGAAAGCCACAGTCCAATTGGCAAAATTCATTGTTCTGAAAATGCTAAAAAGTAATTTTCAAATCTTTAATAGTTACATTATCGCAATTGTTTACAGATGCGCTGAAAACACTGGAAGATTTGAATTCGAATCTCGTGGTAAAGTTCAAATTAAAGGTAAGGGAGAAATGAACACCTATTTTCTACTTCGAAGCTACAAACGATCAATATGGGAGATAATTGGGCGACACAGAGGTAGTGTTTCATATTTAAACAATGGTTCACTAATTTTTAATTTCCAGATGAGAATTGTAATAGTATCGATGGATACCTAGAACTTCGTGAAGGATATGTTGATGAAGTCGTCACAAAAGTAACACAGAAAAATTCAAAGACATGCACCATTTGCTAAATTGTTTATTGATATTTTTTTGGGTTCATTATTTTTAATGTTTGATCAATTTATTTTGAAAAAAAAAGTTCTATGTACAGTGAACAATAAAACTATTCTATGAATCAGAACTGAAACACTAACCATTCAGACAATTTTTTATTTAAAACATGTTTTTTTTTCTTTTTCCATTTGATTATGATCTTCATTGTTGTAAAAGGAAAACAATTAGACTCATAATCTTTTGCATGCTTTTCAAGAAAACCATCTTCCTTGTTCAATTTTATTTATTTTATCACCTTTCTATAGCGTCTTGATCACCCATCTATGATTGTTCTTTCCTCATAGTCAACTTGAATTTGTCAGTATAAGGAAACTAAAAGGCATGTTTTGTTTTGAAATGTGTTTGTTCACTTGACTTCCAGACATGCCATTCTTTTGATAACTGTTCATCCGCCACTTCAATTATACAAACAAGCTTGTTGAGCATAAGCATCTTCGAGCTTTTGCGCTTCCGGCACAAAAGATCTGTTCCGCCTCTTGCCAAAAAATCATAAATACCATTTATTCATTTTTTTTCTCCACCTGTATTTCGCCTTAACCATTTTTTTTTGATTGCCCTTTTTCAAAAGGCGTGGCAAAAATTATAAAAGGGTTGTTTCATTATTATTCGCGATCACGTAACAATAAAGACACTGCTGGGCAAGCTTATCATCATTTCTACGCATCGATCCTATCAAAATTTCTACAATCCGAAAAAGGTGGCATCTTGTTTTCGAATCAATTTCGTTCCTGTTCCTTTGCGTATCTTTCTTGATTTTTTTGCAGTTTTTTTGCAATTTTTCTCACTGCTCATATCAAACAAGCTTAGAAAAAAATACGGTATCGTAATATCCCAAATACTTCAAGCGCCTTCAACAAAACTGCGTTTTTTAGATGACGGATAAATGATTTCATGCTTCTGATGTCGTTCTTTTTACGTAACATACCATAACTTTCACACATATTTGCATTTTCCTACTGTCCTTATACAAGTTTCATCTTTGACAGCGAAACACGGATGTATACGATTATTTTGATATTTTTAAGAAAACTATGTTCAAAATTTGTGTTCAACAATTGCTATAATTAGCAACGTTTACTTAATGGTTCGAAACCAGAAGCATTACGCTATTTACACTTTTTTGGGTCAACCTCATCTTTTTTGGGAATTTTCCACTCGTTCTCCATCATTAACTACTGAATGGTCATTCTTTTCCATGTTCTGACACAATTTTAAAAAAATCTTGCACTTCTAATGTTTAAATTTACAGAGAACAATGTTGTTATGGGTGTCCTTTTTTATTTTTTTGATAAAAAGTTCGGAAGGTGAGTAATCGTTTTGTTGATAAGAATCATAGTTCAGTTTAAAGAAGTTTTTTGTTCTTTAAAGATCAAACGCAACTATTTTTTTAGGTTTTTCTGCGCCTGGTGTTATACCTCCAGAAACATTTATAGCCGAAAGATGGTATCCATCGAATCTACCAACAGTTATGCCACCTTGGAAAATGCCGGGAGCGGATTTCACGCATTTCCGAACTTCTCGGCCTCACAAACCTCCTGGTTTTGAACCAAGCACCACTGTGGCGTCACCAACAAATTCTATTCCAATGCCACCGGGATCACAACCAACTACAATATCTACCACGGCTTCAACAATATCTGGACCACATCCACCAGCACCTCAAAAAACAACAATTGCGTTGAAACTTGAGAATCATAATGAAAATTTCAATGAAACAAAGCTTTCGGATGATGAAACCATGACAATTTCAGTAACAGCGACAAACATCGAGAAAACGACGACAGAGCCACTCGAATCTACGGGAAATGAAACGTTGACAATCCTATTACCAGACTTTGAGGATATAACAAAGGTTGAGGTGATTAATGAAACGAATAGTGGAGTTCCAATAGATGACGACATAATTACGGATTCAAGTGGTGAGGAACCTGCGCTGATGACCGAACCAGCAGTTTCTGAAACCACAGAAATTTTGGAAACAACGACTGTGGAGAGTACAACTGAACTTGCTAGTACAGTGAAAATTGAAGCGAAGAAATCGAGTGGTATGGTGACAAAAACAACTACAACCGTCAAGATTGTCCCAACAACAACACAAGTTATAGCTTTAGAAGAAACGTTAACGACTACAGAAGTGCCAAAACCAACAGCGTCGTCAACTTCTGCATCCAAGACACCAAACAAAACAATTGTAGAAGGAGAAGTAACCTCAACAACAACTCCAACCTTTGAAATAACTCCAACCATGTCTCTACAAACAATCCAACCTAATGTCAACGCCACAACAGCGAGAATGAAATCAAAGAAAGGTAGTAACCAACCCGATTATCAATCAATATTCATTGTTTTCCAGACTGCAAAGATATATTATTTCTTCTTGATTCTAGTGGAAACGTTGTTCAACAATACGAAAAACAGAAAAAATACATAGAGGAAATTGTCAAAAAACTCGATGCAGAGAATAAGAGAAGAGTATGTTGAAAATATTGTTTTTTTTTTCTTTAAAATATGTTGCAGTTCTCACTCATCACTTATGCTGGAAGATCTAGACAGAAAATTGTGGTTCCTTTGCCAATCGAGGAAAACAGCGTGAAATTCTTAGAAAAATTGAAAAGTTTGAACAAAAAGATGGTAAAAATCAATGCACTTTTTAAAATTTTTTTCAGAAACGAGATTCTTGCGCGGAGTAACGGCCACTGGCGCAGCACTTACCATAACAACACAATACCTTTTGCAAAAGGGAAAAAGAGTTCAAGTTGTTGTTGTAACTGACGGATTTTCTTTTGATGATGTTAATAATCAGTCAAAAGCTTTGAGGTATTTATTTGAAATTTCATTGAAAACATTTTCAACACAATGCATTTATTTATTTTTCAGAACGCTGGACGACGTCGAAACTTATGTAACTGGAAGATATTTTCCCATTGTGAAGTGAGAATGTTAAATAATAACAACATATCAAAAACTACTTTTTTCAGAGATGTTCTTTTATCAATCGGTGGAGCAGAGGATCACGTTTTCTTTGACAAAAACGAATCGAAACTTTTAGAAGTTTTAAGATGCTGAAAAATTAATTTTAACAACCCTTTTTTCATTGATTTTTATGATCTCATCCTCACTTTAATAATAATATGTTATCTTTTCACAAAAATAAAGAAGATGCCAAAATATTTGGATAAGATTTATATATGTTTGTTTCGATGAAAACACGTGAAAAACTGGTTCTCTATCGACAACGCAGAGTTGTTTTTGCAAATGCGTCAACATTAGCCATCCTTTGCCCCGAATTTGTTGTGCGCTTTTTTCGGAGCAAAAATAAAAATATACATCACTTTTCTTTTTTTAAGTTTCAAATTAAGGGTGTGCTCTTCTCTTTGTCAATTTCAAAGAATTCGAAAAATGTACTTTATCTTTTTCATACGAATTTACCGAACATGAAATTGTTATATTTTTTGTCAAAAAGATTTATATAATAACATCGTTTTTTTGTTTTTCCTGACAATTTTGTACACTTTTTCAAATCCATACATTAAACTTCAATATTATTTTTCATCGAAATGATATCGATTTCTTTTTGATGAGAAAAAAAGCGTGGAAAATATCTGTTAGTTGGGTGAGGGGGGGGGGGGGGACATCATTTATCTCTCCGTTGAAGTGAGTCTTTGTTCTTTATGTTGAACCAATAATTGAGATATTGTTTGAAGAAGAAAAAAATATTGGTTCATCAATGAAAAGAAAACTTTGTTCAACGACAAACAGGTTTTACATACATAACTCACCTTCCCCCCACAAAGGATAGTTTTCGATTTCCATAAGTTCGGCGACCTCCAGTATTATGAACATTACATTTGTGATCAGGCTGACGATTTTCACTGAAATTTCGATTATCGAGTGATCTATCGATTTTTTGTTTCACTTGAAAATGAGATCATCGGCAATTTTCCGTGATTCAAAGATCTACATCAGTTTTTTTCATTGTTTCTACACTCTCGATTATCAATCTATTAGTTTATCATACCTAAACGATTTTTGACAAATAATATCTTTTTGTTTTGTTTGCATTTTTCACCTTTTGCTGGACACCGGGATTTGATGAACATTAGACCATCTCGAAGCGCATTTTGTAGTATTTTATTATTTTTTGGTAGCGGCACGGGTCTTATGAAACCGCTATTAATGACCCCCCGCTGACGCTAAAATGACAAAACAAAGTTTGAATAGCTTCAAATGATAACAATAATCAAAAACACCGAAAATTAAGGCTGAAATATAGAGCTGAAACATTTTCAGCATTTCCAAAAAAACGTGTGCGTTATTTTTGTTCACCACACCAAGCACTTCCGCGTGCGGCTCCCACCCCCTCTCCCCAAAAGCTTAAATGACAACATGGCAAAATGTTTATCTCAATAATCGCAGTTCTCAATGTTGTTCAATCAATTTTTTCTTATTTGACTGTGTTCAACTGCCCCGAAACTTTTGCATCTCTCGTCACCTGTTGTGTTGCCCCCGTCCCGATAATGTTTTTTTTTGTTTCATTGCTAACATGCACGTTTATTCTCAACCTAGTTATTAAATAATATCAAACCTTGTCATAACCACCTTGAAACGCTTGATTTTGTTTTTTTTATCGATTTTTCCCTTTCCTTTCATTCTTATCTTGTGAACTATACAAAATATGAAATCATTTTGGATTTTCAATAATACCTTTATTTTGTTGAATAAAAACCAAAAAATTTAACTATAATAAAAACACAATGAATTGATATTCTCTGACATATTGTCACGTGGTACAATACCATCATTATGTAATTTGACGCACCTTATCTTTATGTTACATATGTCTCTCATTTATCAATAAATTTTTGTTATTGTTATGAATATAAATATCATAGAACACCTTCCACATTTTTTTTCTAATAATTGTTTCATTTCCAGGGTTTTCAAACATGACAATAGAGACAAACGAAAATGGCCCTCAATCAGTTGACGAGTTTAAAGATGTTTTATACAGGGTGAAAATCCAAAACGTTTCGAGAACGTGATTCATTTAAAGGTTTCAGATGCAAGAGGCTAGAAAAAATGTCACAAATGATCTTCTCACCAACGGTGAGATTGATTTGGTTAAGGTGAAAATCGTTGAAGACACTCTTTTTGTAAGTTTACAGTTGATTAATTGGGCTTAAGATATGGAATGTGTGATTTTTTCAGAAATTATGCGACGGCAAGACAACTAATAATCAGCGAGAGATTGCTTCAAAGGGAACAACATTCTCGATTAATATTCAAGATGAAATCAACGGATTAAAGGTAGGGAACATATTTTTCATTAAAGATATTAAAATGAATGCAAAAAATATTATAGAAAGATTACGAATTTCTCAATCGTCTTAGCAAAACAAACGTGGAACTTGATCTTACTTCAAGAGTGAAAATGGTTGATTTACCAGAAATACTTGCAGACTTTTTTCCATTGGGAAAAGACAAGTTTCGAGAAGAGATGGAAGACTGCAAAACGTTTGTTGCAATTTTCCCCTTTAATTGAGGAAGACAAATGTTTTTGCAGATTTTTGCGCGGTTTAATTAATATCAGTGACACAGACGGAAAGAAGCCATTATTTATCACCGACTGGGATGGAACCATGAAGGATTACTGCTCACAATATGCTACAAATGTTCAGGTTCAAAACTAGAAGAGAACAAAATATTGAGGTTTAAATATATTTACAATTTTCAGCCAGTTTACAGTGCATTAGTGATGGGACATTTTGCAAGAATTTATACTAGAGTATTCGCTGTTTTAACCGCTGGACCACTTCGCAATCCTGGAATTCTTGATCTAACTGCATTACCAATTGATGGTGGAGTCTTATTCAGGTAATTTTGGATAATAAATCAAATAAATTTCCTCGATTAAATAACTTTTCTAGTGGATCTTGGGGAAGAGAGTGGTGGCTCGCTGGAAAACGCGTAGTTCATGCCGCAGGTGTACCAGAAGAAGGAAGTGTAGCTATTGGGCAACTTTATGAGCAGGTAAGATATTTTAGTTTTAATAAAATCGAGTAAATTAATGAACAAACTATTTTTCAGCTTGATGAAATAGTTCATGAAGGAGAATTTGTACAATTTGCATTGGTTGGAAGTGGAATACAGAAAAAGGTACATATCTGGAAAAGGTTTATATTTTTTTAAAACTTATTTTATCCAGGTCGATCGTTTGACGCTTGGAGTTCAAACCGTTTTCGGGCATGTTCCAGAAGATCTTTCAACTCGATACATTGAAGCTGTAAAAGAGAGAATCTACAGAGTTGACCCTGATAATCAATACCTCGTTCTTGAAAACTGTTCGCCATTGGAAATCGAGGTGTGCGTTCATTCATCTGGCGCTGTCTGGAACAAAGGAGACGGGGTTAGCTCATTGATTGAAACGTTGAGAGATTCATTGAAAATTGGGAAAGTCTGTGTTGCTGGCGACACGGCTAGTGATGTTCCAATGTTGAAAAAAGCGGCAGAGCAAAATCCAGAGGTAAGTAAACTTTCAAGTCGATAAAAATTAACTGAAAATATATTTTTTCAGAATGTTCATGCATTGTTTGTTGGCGTTAATGATGCATTGAAACAAACTATTAGAGGAATTGTAAAAGAAGAGAAACGTGTTTGTTTTGTTTCGAAGCCAGATGTCATCCACGCTGCATTTGCAAGTATTATCAGTGATTTGGTGAAGGAATACGAAAAATAAACCGTTTCATTTAAAAAAATGTTTTTTCTTCTTCTTCTTTCGATCTTCCTTGTTCATTGTACTTAAAATGTCTACCACGCCTTATCGAGAGTGATCTTTGATGAGAGAAAAAAGAAAATACAAGAACCATAGAATATCACCATCACTATTAGCTTATCTCTTTTCTTGCAATCGATTGAATTATTTTCCGTGATTTGTCAAGTCAATAACTATTGTCGTATATGACCACTTTTGATTATTTTTTTAGTCAACACATGTGACCATTTTGTTTTTCAGGTTTTTTCTCTGAATAATACTATAGTTTTCTATGTCAAAAAATATGTCTACTTTTCTTCTGTGAGACTGTATCAATATTAGGCAAATTTTCAAAGTTTAGATAACACTTTTGGGTAACGTGTTTCAATGACCGCTGAATGTAGATATTTGTATTTTATTTTATTTACAATACTTTGTCCTGAATTTTAAAATATTTTCATTGTCGGGTTTTCAGTATGTTTTATTCCGAGATGAAGTAATTTGTATCTAATCATATGTTTTTTTAATTGCGTCAAAAATAACCAAAATTTGTTTTCTTATGAAACAAAATTTGAAGTTGTTTGATCAACAAAATTATTTGTTTTTTGAATGCAATTATTACTGTTTTTGACATTATTTTTTATTTTTCAGCGTGATGTTTAAAAAGGTCAGTGGTGCCTGGTTTCGAACGTATAAATTGAACCGACGATTTTTTGGAACCGGATCAGAATATAATAGTAATAATAAGGAAGATAATTATTGTGAGACAAAATTCTTGCTTTTTGTTGGAAAATGTCATCAATTTACAGATAAATATGCTTATTTCAGCGGGACCGCATCTGCTGGAACGTTTGGATTTTTGGAATTAATCAAGATTGCGAAAGCAAAACATGTTGAAAATGGCGAAAAAGAGGGAATAGATATTTCAAAACTACCTTTATTCGGTAATGAAGAAGTTAAAAAACATGGAAAAGATTCTGAACGAATTTGGGTTACGTATAAAGATGTAAATTTGTTGTTTTTTTATATATTGTTCTGATGGGATTATTAAGGGTGTTTATGATGTGACTGATTTTGTTGCCATGCATCCAGGAGGTGACAAAATTTTACTTGCTGCCGGTTCAGCTGTTGATCCCTACTGGGCGCTTTATTCACAACACAAGACAGCAGAAGTTCTTGAAATTTTAGAAGGTTATAGAATTGGAAGGCTTGATGTCAAGGATGTTCCCAAGGTAACTTTGAAAAGTATTTTTTATTCAAAAAAATTAGCGATAGAGAATTTTCTATCATTCATATAGTATCACTAAAAAGGTCAATAAACTTTCGTTACTTTAAAATCTAATGAAACCTTATGGAAAGCAAATTTTCAACGTTCTGAACTGTGAGATTTTCGAAATAGATTTATAATTTGTACACCAATACATAACATCCGAAAGTTTTGGAGAAGGCTCTACGTTTATTGTAAATATTATTCGATTGTGTAAGCATATATATTGAAAAAATAGCAAAAATAAAAATTGCAACCGGAATCGAACTGTGGGCTCCTTCGTTCACTTACGCTCAGAAGTTCGATTCCAGGTTCCTTTTTCTCTTTTTTTTATTTTTTCACTACTGTTTTGGTATATAAAATTGTATTTTAAAGCAATTTGCAAAGTTTACAATGTGGTTGCAGTTCTCCTTTAAGATTTAAGACAATTTTAAGTTAGAAAGTATTATTAAAACACAATTCGAAAGCTTCGAAGCTAGCTATAATTCCGTAGGTATTCTTTGTTGAATTATAGATAATTATTTTCTTTTTTTTATAACTTTAATCATTAAATCAACTCGGTTCTATTCTTTCGGAGTGTTCCGTATTGAAAAGCTTTATTTTAGGAGAAATTTTTTGAATACGTGAGTTTATAAACGGTACTTTATTCACTTTACCTTTTGTTAACCCCAATGTTTTCTTTCAGGAGGAAAAAGACGCATTTTCAAACGACCCGGAAAGGCACCCAGCATTATTAGTGCGAAATGCAAAACCATTCAATGCTGAGTCACCGCCATCGCTTATTACTGATCATTTTTACACACCGAATGAATTGTTTTTTGTTCGTAATCATCTTCCTGTCCCGAGTGTACGTCATTTAATTAAAAGAGTTAGTCATTATCTGATCACTCATTGTTTCAGATCAAGACCGAAGATCATCAATTAACGGTTCAAGGGTTGAATGGAAGAACGATTGATTTGAGTGTGGAACAGCTTAAATCAAAATTCAAAGCATACACAATTGGATCAGTTATTCAATGCGCAGGAAACCGAAGAGCTGACATGAATCAGTAATTCAGTATTTGGATGTTTCAATTGATGATTATTTGTTTTTTAGATATAAAAAAGTGCAAGGATTAATGTGGGAAGGAACCGCTATCAGTAATGCACAATGGACTGGAGTTAGATTACGAGTTGATAAACGTTATTCCACCGAATTTTCATGAAATACAATTTCAGGACATTTTGATTGATGCAGGAATTGATATTAAAAATAGCAAAATAAAACACGTTCATTTCGAAGGCTGCGATGTTGACCCCACTGGAACACCGTATGGAGCATCAATTCCATTTGAGAAAGCTATTGGCGACGAAGTTATTGTAGCCTATCTTATGAATGGAGTAGATATTCCAAGGGATCACGGAGCACCACTTCGAGTAATCGTCCCAGGTTGGTATTCGTTAATATTTCTTGAAAAAAATGGTCGGATTTTAGGAAATGTTGGAGCACGACAAGTGAAATGGCTGAGAAAAATTATTGTCAGCGAGAAGGAAAGTGATAGTCATTGGCAGCAGAAAGATTACAGGTTTGTATCTTATTATTGATTTTTATAAATACCTACAAGATGATGTTTAGAGCATTCTCACCGGCTGTGAATATGGGAGATGAACTTAAATGGGACACAGTTCCATCGATTCAAGAATATCCAGTGCAGTGTGCAATTTGTACCCCAGCTCCGAATACTAAAGTGAATCGAGGTTGTAGATAATGTGTTCGTTTTTGCATTTCGTATTCATTTTCAGACGACGAAACTGTTGAGATTTCTGGCTACGCATGGAGTGGCGGCGGTCGCGGAATCATCCGCATTGAAATCAGCGTGGATGGTGGTGAAACATGGAACAGTTGCGATCTCGACCAAGCGGATGATCAAGATATAGAACACATGTATGCGTGGACATTGTTCAGAACTGAAGTCAAAATTCCACCAGGAGTTGAAAAATTCAACATTATTGCTAAAGCAGTTGACAGGTCGTATAATACACAACCAGAAACAGCATCAGGAATTTGGAACATTAGAGGATTGATACATAATGCATGGCACAGAGTACCAATTATTGTTAAAGATTAATATATGGTGAAAAATTTATTCTTTTCTATTTTCTCGCATTTTTTCCCAAACCTCTCTAATTGTTTCTTGCCTGTGAATTACGAAGTTCAAATGAGTTGTGATTTTTACTTTTTTTTTTGAGATAAAAAATTTATATTTGAAATTTCTAGAACAAATCATTTAATGCTGGACATTCAAAAGTGTCCCTTGTTTTGTGGAAGGTTCCACCGAAGATGTTTGGTTTCATCATGTTTTCCCATGATTGCCTCTGTAATATAAATAGTTTAAAGGTCTTTGAACTTTTTGAAAATTACTTTATCACTAGAGATGAATTCATGCTTTTCCCCATCGCCTTTCAAGCAGTGCATGTTGAGATTTCCAACAGTTAAGGTAGTGAAAAGATCGTGGGCGTGGTCTGGAGTCCATCCTTTTACACTATTGTATAACTCTGAAATTGGAGTTTCTGCATTTTTCTGATGATGCCTGGAAAAAATAGAAATAAATTGTTGATTATATTCATTGTATACCATTTAGCAAAGTGTTGACGCAACGTTGTGTTAGAAATGGCAGATTTGCAAACTTCAATATCTGAAGCAGGGAAATAATAAATGTAATTGACACACATTTCATCACGAATTCCATAACCACCGAACGTGACATTAGTACGATCCATCGTGTCATAAACACAAGTTGTGACCAGTTCATCGTTCTAAATAAAAAATAAAAAATTGTTTTGATTTTCTTTGGGATTGTATCACTGGTAAGATTTTAGCATACGGTGTCACGGACTGAAGATGTTGCCAATGTGGAGAGTAATGTTCATCTCTATTGATTTCACCGATTTTAACGCCTTAATTTGAAATTTAAGAAAATTTACTTATTTTAATATGTGCTTGAAACCATTTCTATAGTGACTTGTCCACAGTTTTCTTCCAGTTAAATGAGCATGTAGCTGACTTGAGAAAATATTAATTCCGTCTTCTGGGAGCTAAAAAAAATAGTTTTTCCTTAAATAAATAAATTAAAATCACATTTCGTGTGCATTGGGAAGGACAATATCCTTTCATCGGCCACGCTTTTTGTTGCGGTGGAATTGAATTGCTGTCAGAATAAATCAATCCAAGTTCCATGATACCAGCATCATATTGTCTGCAAAATGAACGACTAATTCGTTTTTAAGCAAATTTGCAGTGTTTCAAATTCAGTTTCAGATTTGCAGTGATAAAAATTACCTCAAATTTGAAGTGATATAGAATCTAAATCCAGAATTGTCGTGAACCCCTTGATACTTGTCTGGATTATTGTAATGAATTTCAACCATAACATATTCATCCCTTCCGCGACCACCGAGTGGAAGCCCAGCTTCCGATGGATAGTAAATTGGCTGAAAACATAATTAAATCATGTATAATAAAAGCCACTTCAAAACTACCCCTTCTCCCATTGCCCACGCTGCAATCACATGACTACAAGATTTCGATTTTTTTGGTTTGCTAGGATCGTTGCAATTTCCAGTCCACGCTGGAACATCATCTTGGCACAGGAAAATTTCCATGTGATGAACAAGATGCTCATTTCCTTTGGTGATATACGGTTCCATTTTTACAATGTGATATTTGTTGTCAATTGTGTTGAAAGGGATTTTTTCTATTACGCATTGATAGGTTGTTTCCTCTGCGGGGATCTGAAGAAACATTTAAACTTTTAGGAAATGTTAGAGATACGATTACTGGGTCTTTTGTTAATGAATTAATGACAAAACGCGTTGTATCTTTATCAGCTGACAATTTTGCTTCATAAGATACCGACGAAATCCCACTTGAAACATCAATAACTTTACCAAACCTTTTCTCCTAAAGAATACAAAAATTTCAGATGTGTTTTACCATTCTCGTACGTAAATCCATCGTTTATCGTTGAAGTTTGTTAATTTTTCTGAATGGATACCAGCAGCGATAATGAATTGAGTTGTTCCAACCTAAAATTAAATGTTATAAACATCTTAAAGATGTAAAACAAACTTCAAAAGCATAGTCTTTTGGATCACAAGTAACAAGTTTTCGTTCAAATACCACACGGTGTGAGTCAATTTTAAGAACATCTAGATTTTGTGCAATATCACGACGAATTTCAAGATCATTGTCAACATAAACATCCTGAAACTATTACATTTCTAGAAAAAATATTTTTTTTGGTGTTACATCAATAGATTGTGAGAGCCGGTTGTAAAGAAATCCATCGTTGTTCTTAAAATCTCCGTTGTTTGAAATCCCAACAAAAACGAGATTCGGTGTACGCTGAAAACTCCCAACTTTGCTATTGAAAATTTTTAAATCGAGATACCTTCCCAAACCAAATTGAGAAATGAACAGTTTGTGTATTGTAATCAGTGTACCATTTAAGAGTCACATTAGTTGAAACCAAGTTCGCAACAAGCTGAAACTCAAGTCATTCTTTAGAATTTTAAAATTCAACCCATTTCTATGGTTACCTCGCCGCATAGCGTTGTCCGCAAATAGCATAAACATAGTAGCACTAAAATTGGCTTCATTCTGGAAAAATGCTAAATTACGGTGAGTACTTATTTAAACATTTATTATTATTTTTTTGATAATCAGATGATCATCAGAGCCTTTATGATGATGAGGACGACCCTGAAAGTGAACCTTATCTTTACTCACCAGAGAATGTGAGAAGAGCAAGTGATGTTGAAGCTGAAATCTTAAGTATTAATCTAATCGAGATATTTATTAATTATAAAAAAATAATATTTCAGATAGACAGAATGATTATGAAGACGAGCAACCTATTCCATTCTATGGAGAAACCACAAATGGATCTACGTACACATGGAAAGTGCCAACAGCGGCTGAAAGGTTTGGAAAAAATAGCTTTTAAAACTTTTTAATTACGTCAAATGGAAGTAGCTAACAAAATCTATAAACTATGTATTTGACATAAGCTTTCTTTTTTATTTTATTTCAATCCTGTCAAAAACAAACTGAAGCAATTTTCAGAAAAGCTGTCGACGAGCCAACAACACTGGAAGAAACTCCAGAGAAAATCCCGTTTTATTCCGAAACGACAAACCGGAGCGCGTACGTGCCATATGATTTGTCTGTGAGGAGGACGAAACTTTCAAATAGAAATGTTACACCTACGCAAGTGTTTTTCTTCCTTTTTTTTGATGAAACAAAACATTCTGAAATTTTTTAATTTTCAATTTACAGTTTAAGCGCCCCGTTCGCCACAGAAACAACATATAGGAATTTATATCTCGCTCCAACATTCGCGAGAAGACAAAAAACTGTAATATTTATAATTGAAAAATATTCAAGGAGATCTGCATTTTTCAGATTCATACTTGTCCGGCTGAAAAAATTATTCATCAAACTTCAGTGTTGCAGCAAGTTCACAATTTATCTTCCT
This sequence comes from Caenorhabditis virilis, assembly GCA_964036255.1. Classification (NCBI taxonomy): domain Eukaryota; kingdom Metazoa; phylum Nematoda; class Chromadorea; order Rhabditida; family Rhabditidae; genus Caenorhabditis; species Caenorhabditis virilis. The sequence continues at coordinate 11,970,474 of OZ038420.1, read as the reverse complement.
TTTGACAAATTTGAATTTCAGGCAAGCACGTCATGAAAATGGTCATTATTTTATAAAAAGCAACACAATGTCTTCCGAACCACCTTTATTGAAACAACCAACAACAGATACTGATAAATAAAATGGATTATAAATAATGAAAAACGTTCATTTTCATCACACTTTCTTTTTTATAAATGACTTAATTCTTTGGAGATTTTAAAAATACAAGTTTTGAACACGTTATTCGAGATTTCAAACAAAAAGAATCACTCATAAATCGAAATCAAATACATCAAGAAGATTCCGGTGAGAAGGGCGAAAATCTCCTTGATTGTTTGGAAGAGGGAGCTGTTTTCCAAAAGTTCTGGGATCACAGAAACGGTGGCAATGTAGATGAAACCTCCAGCAGTGAATGGAAGAACCCACGAGCTTGCGGCTGCATCGGCGAGGGCGTCAGCGTCAGCGGCAAGGAGGGAAATGACACATCCGGAGAGAGCACCAAGAGCAGTAACAAGTTGGATAAGCATAGCCTGACATAATTTTTAAATTTATATTTTACTTTTTCTAATCATCTTCAAATTACCCTTCTCTTAGAATAGCCAGATTGGATCAAAATCGCGAAATCTCCGATTTCATGAGGAACTTCATGAACCAAGACGGTAATCATTGTGACTGAAATGAATATCATTTGTTTATCTGATTTTCAAAATTTCTAATCTTACCAAATCCAACAGTTGTTCCAGCAATGAAAGATGCACCAATAGCTAATCCATCGGTAAAGTTGTGGGTAAAATCAGCAGCCAAGTTGAGGTAGGCAGTAACTTTGATAGTAGCTTCGTCTTTTGTTTGAACCTCCGTCTCTTTCTTATCGTCATTCTTCTTCTTTTCAGCACTATGCGAATGTCCATGCGAATGACCATGTCCTTCTTCTCCTCTCAAAATTCTGACAAGCTTTTCAACAGTGAGGAAAGCAATAATTCCAGCAAGAACCCATCCTCCGACACTCAGGTCATGTGCTCCATGAGAATGACCACCACCACCATGAGAATGTCCGTGACTGTGGGAATGTCCATGCCCATCACCAGCTGGGGTAGCATGTGGAATCAAATGAAGAAAGGCGTCTCCAAGAAGACCTCCTGATCCGAATGCAAGAAGAACTTTGAGAAGTGGTCCAGATTCCGACGTGTTTGCTTGAATTGGAATGAAAGTGAGAATGAGACATGGGGCCGCGGAAATAAGCAAAGTGGCTGAGATGGCGTGAACCCAGAGTCGAGTTTTAGCATCATTTAAGAACGAGAGGCATCTGAAGTTACACTTTTGTTATTTAGATAAAGTTGTTTTTATCATACCCCGTGTATACATGTTCTTCCTGTGCTGCTACTTTTTCAGCGGTGTGGGAATGTCCGTGAGCATCATTCTCATGAGCATGCCCGTGGTCGTGAACATGTACTTCATCATGATCATATTCATGATCGTGTGCGTGTCCGTGATCATGTGCGTGTCCGTGATCATGAGCATGTCCGTGATCGTGGGCGTGACCATGTGCTCCAGCAGCAGCAGCAGCGGCAGCTGAAAGTATAAGTGAATTGAAAACATTCTAAACCGTATTTGGCTGAACAATGAAAAAAGTTGATTTTTTAGGTTATGAAAACTAAAATATTATATTTAAAAGAGTTTCCTAATTTATTTTGTTTGATATTATCAATAAGAAAAGTTTTGTGGCACTATTTATCGTCTCAATTTAATTTTTTTATTGATAAATTTGAAATCTACAAATTTTAATATAGCCAAAACACTTAAAAATACCTTTAGCATGTGGGCATCCACCATCAGCGTCGTGAGCGTGACCATGTCCTTGTGGTTGTACGTGAGCCTTGACATAATCCGGCTCATTCATCTCGGCAGTGTACTTCAGATGTGCTTGAGCCCAGGCACATGCCGCTAAGACGGAAATGATAATTACAGTTTTTCCCCACATTTGAGTCTCGGTTCTACCTGAAAAGGTAAAAGAAAAATGAGTTCATATGGTTTGAAAGGTTGTCATTTATAAAGCAAACAAGTGGCAATATTTAATTCGCTGACGTGGAAGTGTATATAATTTGAACATTGAACAAAGTTGTCCTTTATTATCGATGAACTTTCAAAGCGATTGAACTGGAGTTCAATTGATAACTCAAAACGCGACAACAATTTAAGAAAAAAACGTGCTATTCAGAAAAGGGAACAAAAAATGCATCCAACACATACACAACGCAAGTGAGCGGCAGTTTGAACACCGTTCAATAGGGCGCACTTACTAAAGGGGAGAAGACGGCATTTTGGGGGGATGAATCAAATTTTCAAAGATATACTGCAGTTGTTGTGAATCCGTTGTGTTTTGGACTACTGGTCCTGTTTATTTGTTAGTTTTCGTCGTAGATTAGATTGTATCCCGCAGTGATTACACAATAGATGAAAAGAACCACACAATTTTTAAACATTTCCATTTTTTGTGCCAGTTCAAAATTATTCACTCACCATCTGAAAATGTTATGCGTTTCTAAATACCAGAGCTGTTGTTTTAAAAAAAAGTGGACCTCGGACTTGCGGCCGAGGCGATCGGTCTCGGGCCAAAATGTTAAATTCATAAAAAATGAAAAATTAGAAAATATTAATCATTTTTCCAACTTTTTTCAGTGTTCTTTTTCAGTGTTTATATTTCATATTGAGCATTTTACAATTAAAATTAATTGACTAATTTATCGATTAATTGTTTTTACAAAATAATTTGGAAGACCCTGAAAAATCAGTCATAACAGGGAGGCCGGCGACAGCTCTGGTCTCTTCTAAACGAGGTAGCATTTTTATATGAACATCTTGTACACAAGGCGGCGTCGCTGACCAATTTTTGCATTGCGGTCTTGCATATTTCTGTCCAAATAACCATGACTAATTCAGTTTATGTTTTTTTTTCTTCCAAGCTAAATTAGTATAACATTTACAAGAACATTACGTTTCAAACACATTTTCACTTCAATTTACACCTCTTCAGTTCATTACATTAATTGCTAGTTACAGGAATAAAGTGTAATTTACTTCTTATTCATTCCCTCCTTTTCAATTCTTTTTCTCACGTTCCGACTATGTAGACGTGTCAACGTTCCAAAAAAAAAAAAAGAGTAGTTTGAATCGTGATAAGGTTTGAGATATACACCCAATAAGGCCGCAAAAATTCGGACTACCTATATTATTTGAGCACATGTCAAAAATGAGTTGTGTTGCGTGAGGTCGTCGGCTCCTTGACAGCTGTCCTTTTGATTTGTCCTATCTTTGTTCAATTCACAGTACTGTCTTTTGAAATCGTACCATTGTAATCTTCGAAAGTTTCAAAAGTTCCTTATTATTTTTTGCCAAGGTTTATCCAGAAAGGTGAGTTTTTATATAGATACCTAATACAAGAGATAACTTGAATTAAATGTTCGTTTGATGAAAGGTTTGACTGATTAGTTTTCTAATTTAACTTTTCCGTCAACGCCCAATAAAAGTTGAACATCTGGCAATCACATTAAAAAGAAGGGGGGTTTCGTTTATATTTTTATATATTTCTAAATAGTTAGTTTTTTCGCAATAATCTTTCATCGTTTTGTTTATGCATTAATACTCCGATGGGACCTTCGAGGAGGGCCAAGATTTGTCTATGAAGGAGGTCGAAAAACACCGAAAAGAAGACACGGTTAGAATGCATTCGCACATACCAATTGTATACACATTTGTTTCTCTGTGCTTCCTAATTCTTCTCATTGTCTTCAATATCTTCGACCATCTTTAACTAGTGTCTACCAGTCACCGCTGGAGATCTTAACTATGTTGTATCCGTACTATTTTTTACCAAATGAAGTTGATAGATGTGAAATATAAAGTTTTTTTCTTCTTCTTTTTTTTCCTCCGCAGTTGTACCCCGAACATCTGTTGTACAACTCTCGTTGATGCCCGTTTACGACAAGCACCTGTAAAAAGAATGCCGATGATTCAGTCATCAAAAAAAAAAACAACAATTGTGAGGATTACCGGTTGACAGCCATTATATTGATTTTGTTCTTCCCTTTTTTCCCCTTTAGTCTCCTGTATGTTTTATGACTGACTGATTTTTTTGGCAGATTATCTTGAAAAGCAATACGTATTATTTGTATTTTGTATTTTTTTGCTGACACTTTGGAGAAATTTCCTATCTTGCCTTTCATTATTCTTCTTCTGTATGCTGCCTTCCTTCTAAATCTTCAAAAGTAGCTTTGAAATGTTATTCACATAAGTATATACATAACATAAAAATTGTCGGGAACGTCTACTCATAATCCCATTTCTCACGGTCATTTCAATGTGTTGTTGTTTTTTTTCCTTGTCTTACTTGACATTTCTCAACGAATGCAAAAAGAAACTCGATTTGACACCATTGCGGTTCTTGAGAAAATTATATAACCAATTATTGAGGAAGTAGTGTGACTTCGTTTTGGTGTTGTGACTTTTGAATATAATTTTTTTTTAAAACAACAACAGTGGTTTGTTGAAAAGTCGGTTGACAATGTCTACTAGATATTCATAATTGTTTGATTATAAGTTTGGTATTGTTGTTCTCTTGAGTCTTTTCTAAATCCGGCCTACCAACTTTCTTTTTGTATTTTCTTTGCGTTCACAATTTGAAGCTTATTCCTCACATTTATATACATTTTACCGTTTAGAAATGTGTGATCTTTGGTTGCATTTTTTACTATTGTCAACATAAAATGTTTGTATCATTCAAGTTGATTTTGACCTACCCAGAAAATCTAAATCCCACGCAGTCGTGCTATTATTACCTGCGAGCGGCTGCGCTGCGGACTTTCAGTAAAAATTGGATGATCCAAAATTTTTAACTTGACAATATTCGACTTTTTTGTAGCTCTTCATATAATTCAAAAGTTTCTATTAATATTCATTCATGAACAATGCCACAATATTTAAAAAAAACAATGGTATTGAAAAAAATTGGGCATCATAAAATAATTTCACATTGTTAACAAAATTTCCCCCATTGTTTATTTTTTTAGCCCTAAGTAAGACAAAATTCTTCAAATTTTTCCAACAATGAAAATAATGTTGATTTTAGAAAATGAGAATACTTAAGCTTTTAAGTTGAAGAACATGTTGTATTAAAATTCGACGGAATGAACATTTTTCGACCGACCCTGAGAAACGCTGAATGAACATTTTTGGTGAAAGCCTTGTTGGTTGTTCATCTGTTTTTGGGCAAGAACATGTTTCAACATCTGTTATCTCCTTTTTTTTTGAAATTATTCGATGTTAATTTCTCAGAGGTTTGAAACTTCCATGAACCTTTCATGTCACTTGGACGTCTTTTTTTATTTATGGTTTAATTAGTGTGCTATTATCCCAGAAACTAAATAACCCGAATTAATAAGCAATAGTGTCAGTCAATCAAAAAAGGATGTCCGAACTGATTTTTTCTTGTATTTAGAAGATACAACAAAAAAAAAGAACAAACATGTATTGAACAAGCAAAATCCATAATTCATTATTTATTGCCTAATTTTGGTTCCGATTTGGATTGAAGAACACTGATGAAATCAAATGAATTATACCTTTTGAATTTGGGTTTGTAGGTCGGCATTTTTTACTTGTAGGTTTACTTTGATAAATGGTTATGGTCTGGTTTTGGTTGTGGTTTGGTTAAACCATCTAATTTGTAATTGAACTATTTATATAAGGGGCAATTAAAAACAATGATAGGATACGGATTGTATGGGAATGTTGTGTATAATAATTCTACAGATGTTAGATTTAAAAAAAACTAGAAATTTTTAAAATTCCAATCACATCATTGAATCATCTTGTTTTTAGTGCTCATTTTTCAAGTTGATAATCTTTTTCAAGTGGGCACTGTATGTGGTCATTTCGAAAAGAAGTTTCTATTTTTGGCGCGCGATGTCTTTTCTCAAGCAGCGCAAAATAAAAAAAATGAGCCTGAGCGGGGCGAAAGTCGAAGCGCCTGTTTTTTGTGCGCTGTAGGTAGGGAGAGCCTTGTTGTTTGTCTTGTTTTCCGGAGAATAGAAGAGGGCAAGCCAATTGGCTTCGGCTCTGGTCGTTCAACTTCGCATATCGTTTTCGGCTGTTATTGTTTATAGCACGCTTTGCACTTGTTTGATACTTCAATTTTTGGTTTCCCTCTGATTTTTAGAGAGGTTTTCTTTTGTTTGAAGAGGTGATAACATTCCTTTGAATAGTCCTCTTTTTTTTACTTTTGTGAAAAATGAGGAAACAACATTCATTCTTTTTGTACAATCGAAAATAAAATCTATTTTACTAAACTAAGGATAATTTAGCTAATATGAACCTGAAAGCTTGTTTCTTTGCCATCATATAAAAGTATCCAAAAAAAAGCAATCATTTAGATAGTTTGCCGGAATTTTCATCAAGTTTACACCTGAATGAACTTTGTCAAGGTGCAATTGGTATAGCTAGATGTATTGAGAAAAACAGAAAAATAGGTGGCAGCCAGGAAGGCGGCCTTCGGTACGATTTACCATGTCCACTTGGTTGAATCGAATACATACCAATCAAGAAAATCTGTTCATTTCATTTCGATGCTGGTCATTTTCTTCTGACCAATTTCATCTCAAACGTCTGTTTTTGACAGTCATTTGTCGGCACATGATTTATTTTAAAGTTTCAAATGAGATTTATGAATATATATATGTATATCTGTTTCTGATAAAAATTCACGAGTGAACCTGAAGCTGTTTTTTGGATGGATTTTATGATAAAAACGCCCACTTATTTATCAGCACTCGTTAGCTTATAATTAGAGTCTTTCTCAGTTTTATTGGCATTTGATGTGTACGGTAGTGGAATGGTGTGTGTTTTTTTTCCTGAAATTTATTTGCACATTTGGGAATATTTGTAGCTAATCTCCTAAATAATTCGTTTAATCTGTATCATTCCTCGAAATTTGTTCGACACTTTTCGAAAATGACCTGAGTCGCCAGTGCCAACCCGTTTGCTGCTCATCGCCCGGGGGGGGGTCGCGCACACAGATATTCCGCGCGCGCGGTTTGTATTTGTCCGCCCGCCCTCAGTTTTTGCTGCTTTTCCTACCTTCGACAACCTCCCCCCACCTTTCCGCCGTCCGTCCTCCTCGTTTTCCTCGGCCACCCTCGATACGTACGCACTCGCACGAATCGCTCGATTTAGTCTCAGGAGGTGTTTGATGGTAGCGAGAAGTTTGTTGTTTTTTTTTTTCGTCTTCTTCTTCTTCTTTGGGTTTGTGGTTATTCTCCGATAGGTTTTCAACAGGTAGATTTGCGTAACAAAAGTTTTGCTTCACTTCATTTTAAAAATGTCCTCTAGATTCCGGTTCCCGCTTTTTTGCACCTTGGCTATCACCGAACAATGTGTGAATGCATAATTATTTTTCTGTTGTTGTTCCTTGAAAATATTTTAGCTAATGATCCAGTTTTTCGTCAAAGCTTTTGTTTTTAACAACTATTAGCTCCTTGGTCTTTTGTTCTTTATGTTAATTCCCGACGCAATAATTTTTATTCATGTAATTTTTCTAACCCATTGTCTTCATTTACTTCCTTCACTTCCTCGTTAACAAAAAAAAGTCTCAACGAACAACCATTTCATTTCTTCTCAGTATTTTTGTATTTATTTTCAACAAATAATAGCCCAGAACTGATTCTCTTTGCTGTTCGGTTCAAAAAGACAATAAAATTATATCTGTCATTTGATTTATTCCCCCCCCCCATTCCATTTCTTCCTTATTTCTGTTTAAACGTTCCAAACAGTATTCTCACTTTTCCATTAAAAAAACAATAATATAAAAATCTATTCTATCTTACAGAAAACGAATCTAAATCAGCACATCAAAGTGGTTGGAAGATTTGTTGCGTAAGCAGCAACAACTGTAATTCATTCATTATCTGTATTATTTCGTCATGACTTCATTCTATCAAAATTTGTTAATATTTGGTAAGTTTTTCTTGTTTTTTCCAAACTCTCATTTTACTTCAATCTTTGCAGGGTTTTGTATCACTGCAGCTTACAGCCAATCTGTCGAAGATGATATATTTCATTTCACAAATCCGGCACAAGGAAATGCTGTCTGGATTTTAGATGAATCTAGTCTTCCGTGGACCGGAGGTTACAATTTTTTAAGGTAATCGATAGATTTTTTTTAAAAAAACGACAATTCACAACAGCTATTTTCTTTGAAATCTTTGAATATGATCTGATGCTTGCTGCTTTCTGTTGATGCCACAAAGAAATAAAGGGGGGGGGGTGGTTGTTTAAACGTCCTTGAGTAAATTAACTTGCGTTCGAAAAACCAACACTTGTGTTTGAAAAAAACAATGAATGATCAAAAATGGCAACAAGAATGTTGTACACTTATATTTTCAAGGAAGACGATTAATAAAAAGGGGAGGGGGGGGGGCGGTTACCAAATGAAACATCTAGATGGCAAACGGAAATAAATGTTGACTGCCGGAAATTGGGGATATCGCGTTCGTTTCCTCGGTAGTCGGCGGTTAAAATTTCTAAATTTGAAGATTAAAAGTGCACCGGGAAATTTGAAATTCATGTTTTTACAGATCACTCTCTGGAATGCCAACGACGTTGTTATCTGTAGTTGACAGCTCTACTGGTGTCACTCTTGGTGAATGTGTCGCTCCAAGAGGTAAACATATTTATTTTTTTCAATTAATAATTAAAGTTTAATAATCTTAGATGAATCACAAAATCAGACGAAGCATTGGGAGAAGTTTCAATGGGTTTTATCAAGCACTGGATTGGATTGTATTTTTGACACTGAAAACAGTCCAAATCGCGTGCAGTTTATGCCAAATTCGAATCCACGAACATTTTCAGTTCGGATTCAGTCAGGTTAGAATTTGATCTCACTCTTTCTATTTTTTGTATTCGATTCATAACACTCCCGTCGGGTTCTTTTTCTTTGTTGACAATAATCTCGGAAAAAAGAAGATGCTGGAGAATATTTCTATGCATCCAAGGCGGTGGAATGTCATGATGATGTTTACATTGACCATGTTTTGTTTTGTAATGTCTCAAGTGTCCGAATATTTTTTGCTTAATCTCAACATCGTAATCTTATGACTGGACCAGATGCTCGAAACATGAATTCATAATATTTTTTTATGTTTTGTGTTTTTTTTTCAGTAACCGGACCGGCTTGTTTACGTGAGATGATTGTTCAAAATGAGCAGCCGGTTGGTTGTCCGCCACATTTGTCGAAAAACTCTTTCACAGCAATTGCTTTCAATTGTTCGTGTCCGTACATCAATGCAGCGAATGAAGACAGTGAAACAGGTAAGATCATTAAAGAGATCATTTAGAAAAATGAGCGTTTTACAAATGTTTGTTCATGGATTTTATTTTGTAAATAAATGAGAAAGACCGCTTAGCACATACAAATGAACATATACATACATACAAACACTCACTTTTTGCACTTGAGTAGCCACTCCAATGAAGGAAAAAACTATTGAAAATCATGTCCGGCTCGGCGCATGACTAAAACTGTTTGATCTCGAAACTTGACAACCTTTTTAAACAACTAACAAATTTGTATTGTTTTTTTACAGAAAACGAAGACGTCGACATGCTTGCCAACACACCACAATTTCCGTTGTTCAAGGTTGGTGACCCACATCTTTAGACATTGTTTATGTTTTTTAATTGTTTATATTATTATTATTATTATATTAAAAGTGTAATTTGAGATTGGAGTTTATTTTAGGGTTCTACTATAGAGAAAAATAAACGTGATGAAACATTTTATAGGGAATTGAGACTGCGTCAGCCCCAACAACTTCGTGGACATTGTCACCATCACCATGCGCTGGACATGAATGCTTGAACAATGGAACATGTTTGGTTTCTCAAGAGGGCGCTGTAGGATTGAGAATCCCGGGGGGCGAATATAAAAACACTATTTTTTTTCAGGCAACATGTCTCTGTAGAAATGGTTTCACCGGTGATCGTTGTGAACTTGACGTTTGTTCATCGGTACCGTGTCAAAATGGTGGAGTATGCCGCTCGAATTCTGGAATTGCGTATTGTGAATGTCCGCCAGCGTTTACTGGATTGTTGTGTGAATCTGTAGGTTGCTTTTGTATTTACAACAGCAGGAAAAACGTCCATAGAAAAAAACACGGAATGTGTTGTGAACAGGAAATTGCTTATTGTTGAACACTTATGAAGCATTGTTGTGAAAATTTGCGTTATGATTTTTTTGTCTCGATAAAAACACAGTCAAATAAAAAATTCCAGGTGCATGAAGCAATTGAGCCATCCACTCCAATTTGCAGTCATGATTGTACCAACGGAGAGTGTGTGAACAAGAATGGTCAAGCTGAATGTGAATGTAGACAAGGGTTCACTGGTGCCAATTGTAATGTGCTTGACGTTTGTCTTGGGTAAGAGTTTGAAATGTTGAATATTTTGCCTAAAGTGAAAACATACAAAGATAATTATACTTAAAACGCGCACTGATTCATTCGAAATACCACTCAAACAGCGAAGCATTCCATCACGCACACGCATATATAAACACAGAAGGCAAGTGCTTCATTATCTTCGCGTTCATCCCTCCTTGCGTTTTTCGTAATATCCACTGACAACTTGAGATGTTTGTTTTGAACTGTGAATGAGCGTGCGCTTTAGGCGCTGTACACAATTTGGAAATATTGCTCAAAAGCTTTAATCTTTCCTCCCCTCTCCTTCTCGAGTTGCATTGTTCTCACTTTTGTCGATTCAGAAGTTTGTTTGACTTGTTGAAATATGACTGTGTGAAAAAAAATTCGTTCCAATGGTCAATTTGTTGAAAACGATATTTATGAAGTTGTGAACGGTTTCAATTGTAGTTTTTAAAAATAAGATATGGGACATAAGTAGATCTCTGAAATGACCAACTCATCGAGACTATGAATATGAAACAAGCCTTGGCTTTGGCTCAAATATTGTTAAATTATATTTTCTGATTAAAAAAATATTTTTTCTTAAATCTACTGAGAACCACCTATTATAGATGTATCCATCGAAGAAAATTTTTAAAACCCTTAGTTCCAGCCGAATGGACCACTGAAAAACCCAAAAAATGGAAGTTGCACCTCCGGTTTTCAGGATGTCCAAAAAGTGTTTTTTTTAAATTAAATTAATTAGTAATTAATAATTATGAGTTAATAATCTGAAAACCAAACACTTTAACTTGAGTACATGTTCAATTTGAACTAAACAACCTCTCAAAAAATCAGCAGTTCGAATTAGTTTCATCAATTTTTCGTTCTAATTAAAATTGCCAATCTTCACTTTCATTTTATCGGGCAAATATATTAATTCAACTTAAATCTGAATATGCAAGATTGAATTGAAGATTTACAAAAAATTACGTATCAATTTACCGCCTTTTATTTGCTCACTGTGTGAACATTTTCAATCACAATGCTACCTTTCGACACACCCGACGACTCACAATCATACACACGACGATATTGGCTACCCGTTTCGAGATTGTCAGCGGTCATTTTTATTTGCTCACATTTTAAAACTTTTGAGCTCCCCCTGCCCCCCCCCCCCTCCCTCTTTTTGCCCGCGGGACATTGTGTGTTAATATTTCGGGGCCGAAATCGGATCGCTTGTTTTTTTAATGCTCGCTTCAACCGGATTGGTACATATGAGGGAAGAAAAAAACGAAACAAAAAGAATCAAGACGTATGATCGGATTAATTAGTGTTTAATTTGAAAGAATAAATAATTGGTTTTTGAACCGTTTTTGAACCGTATTTGATATCACGATTGTTAAGACAGAGCAATTTTTTATAGGGATGCTGCTTGCTCAATGTTTGGACCAAATGCTAAATGTGTTCTTGATGATAATATGGATAAGACAGTCAGTGCTTCATTGATCAATGGAACGTATGATTGCTTGTGCCCACATCCAATTCATGGACGTTAGTGGAATGATGAGATTATAATATAAAAACAATTATGTCCTTTTTTTAGAATTTGTTGATTGTATGCAACTTCACGCTCCATCAATTTCAACAATGGAACCAGCAAGCCCATCTACACCATCATTCCCAGTTCTTGACATTTCGAAACTTCCAACAGGTAATCCATCAAACAATGAATTAGCCCACCGGCGTGATTCGATTAAGTTTTTAAATCAAAATCCCTAAATCACAATCAAATTATCTAATCAAACAACAATCTATTTAGCTGAACCGACAACAACGACGACCACACCCGTTGTTGTTCCGATCGTTTCGACAACTCAACAACAGCAACAAACCGCTGCGAATGTTGAACATAATGGTGAGGGGGAATTGATTTTTGAGAGAAAAACAAAAAATTCAATTAACTGATGATTTTCAGTTGGTTTCACAGTGACGAGAGAACCAATCCGGCCAGTTGATATCACACTTGGAACAACGCAGACCACATTCAATCAAAATGTCATCACAGCTGTTAGTTGAATTTATTTGAATTTTCGAAATCAAATATTTTTGTAGGGTGAAACTCCACAACCTTCATGGTCAAGTCAACAACCGGAAATTGCATCAATTGTAAATTCCAATTTTTTCAGGTTGAATAAAAAGTTCCTCTTTTCAGTTACCGACACAAACTCAAACCACCTTCATCTTCCCACAAACACCGGAAACTACGACCACACCACCAACGACGGAAGTTGTGACATCAGTTTCAATTCCGAAGTTTGTTTCGCCGAAGGTTCCAGATGAGGAAGAAACTGAAGATAATAGTGAGGATGAAGACGGTCAAGAAACATTCCCAACACCAAGTACAATGCATATTGTGCCAAGCGAGTTCACTTCACAATCCACTACATTCGAAACAACGGTATTTTTATTCGAACTAAATGTTTTGAGAAACAAAACTTCAATTTTTAGACTGAAACCGTGACAACTACAACCGAGATTGACGAGGAAGAGGAGGATGATATGACAACTGAAGAAACATCTGAAGCTACAGAAGGTTCAGTGTTTGCAACTCAACCAACAACAATGATCACTGATCCACCAACCACGACGACTGAAGAGGAGGAAGAGACCACGACAGAGGAATCGGAAGAAGTAGAGTCTGAAGAATTTAAGACAACTCAAACAAGTTTGCCATTCTGGATGACTGGAACAACGACAAGAACGGCCGAATTGCCACAACCATCTCCAACTCCGAGAGCTTTCGTGCCGGAACCAGAGTCTGAAATCCCAAGTAGCACTGAAGGAGTTGTAGAAGAAGAGACTGTAGAAGAAGATGAAGAAGAATTGACAACAGGTATTTGAAGTCATGCTTTTATTTATATACATATTAAAAATTGTTTCAGCGTCATCAAGTGGTGTAAAGAACATGGAAGTGACAACAGCATCAGATGTTGTTCATCATCATACCACAAGCGGAAAACAAAGCAGCGTTGCAGCAAGCTGGATTATTGCCATTATTGCACTTATCGGTAATACTTCACATTAATGACCTTCATTGAAAAAAAAAATAATTTTTGTTTTTCCAGTTCTTGGCCTTCTTCTCCTAGCAACAAGCTTATTCATTCTTCGATACATTCGCCAATCACGCAAACTTCACGGAAAATACAATCCAGCTCGCGAAGAGCACAATCTTTCAGCGGCATACGCGATGCCAATGTCGCACATTGCCAAGGAAGAGCGACTTATTTGAGATGCTTTTTTGAAATTTATGATGTCAAGGGGGGGAGCGTCGTCGCTCGCTGACATTTATTCTTATTTATAGTAATTTTCACGAAACAAACACACAATGCGCTGTTCAGTATTTCGCCTCTTTCCTGAGAGATTCGTTGTTTTTTTCTTGTTTTTCATTTTTCTAAATCAAACATTTAATAATAATACGAAAAGTTCTATCCCTGTCGGCGTACTGTTCTCGAAAGTTTTGAGACCAGTGTTTTTATACCACGGGTTGTTTTTAAAAACGTTTTTTTTCTTCTTCTTCTTCTCTTTTTGATTTACAATTTTTCTAGGAACTTGTGCAGAATGGGTAAACATTATCACAAGTTTCTTTGAAAATTGTCGCCCGCTATTCTTGTAAAATAGCAGGTTGGCTTTTAAAGATATTTTTAAAAAATAAAAACACCACTTTTATAATAAACGTGTACTGAAATAGTTTTCTAAAACTCTTTTTTTTTTCATTAGTTGTTAATTTTTTTTCTAAAAACTCACCATTAAAAATAGTTTTGTGTCATTTGTTTATATTTCTTGACATCATTTATCTCATAATCTTTTCTTTTTCTTGTATTCTAAAAAAACCTGTCACTTTCTTTCAACTTTCATTTATTTAACATTGTCCGAGCTTATGGTGTTTTCACGACATTGGAAGTTCATTTTTCTAGAATGATTTGTGTTGAACTTTATCTATTTTTGTCGATTATTTTAATAAGAGAAGTTTGTGCTGATGAATAAATTTTTTAAAATAAAATAAACACTTTTGATTTGGAGAGAGCCAGTTGGTGATAGTTTTAAAGACAGTGGGTCAATTAATTTGACCCTACCAGATTTAAATTTCAAAAATTTGAGCTTTTTCTCATTAGTAAAATGCACTTTATGCGAAATCACGCCGATAAATACACGCTGCATGACACCCATCAAAAGTTGCAAAAATTCAAATTTGACCTAGCGCGTGTCGTGCGACGGGGTCAGTTTCCGTCCAACGCGGTCGAAATGGCGCGAAACACAGTTATTTAAATGTGACAACATATTGGTATTCTTCTTTGGGCCACCTGGGCTCCCATTCAAATTTTGATTTTTTGTCTTGAATTTTTTGGATTGTCTTAACTACCTTTAAAAAAAAAAGCTGCCTTTAACTGAACCTAGAGTAGTTCACTCATCAATCTGAAGTCAGCAGAACTGTTGCCAATTGCTTACATTTCAGGTACGATAAACAGTTTTCGCAAATTTATTAAGTTCAGTACTGAATTATTCGAACAGATTTATTTCAAAGTTTTTGTATTTTCATCAAAACGGGGGTTTCATGTAATACATGTGAAAAATACCAAATTTGAACAACCTTGTGTACTTAATTTTTAGATAAAATGAGTCTCAATTTACGTACCTTTAAAAGATTCGAATATATTTGTGAACTTTCACATTATCTTTAAAGAACAATTTAAAATTTGGTTACTCAAAACTTTCAAGCTTTTCCAAATGTTTTCCATAGAAAAATAATGTACTCTGAGTTTGCTGAAGGTGGTTGAGAGGTTTGTGAAAGCTTGAAGTCTGAAAATTTACCAAATTTCGAACTATACTGAGCTGTAACTTGGGTCAAACTCAAACCAAAGAATAAAATTTTTAGGTTCTCACAGAAAATCCATTCTCAGCTGATTTATTAAATTTAAGCAAATTTAATTAACATTTTTCAGAATTGCCCTTTTTTAAACAACCACCTGCTAAAAGGAATTAAAAAAAAATTAAATCTGATCAGAGTTGGCAATTCGACAAAGAATTAAAGTTAATATAATTGCTTATAATGTTAACCGATGTTTTTGAGTTTGAGTCAAGTTGCAGGTTCCGATTTTCAGACTTTGAGGTATAAAAACTATGCTTGAACCATCCATTAGCGAAAATTGGGAACAATTCCTTTACCAGAGAAATATGGTCTTCGAAATATGATAAATTTTATTGAAAAAAAAACCGGAAACGCTGATTTTCCTTTCCTTCGGAGCTTTCCTAGATTTTTTTTGAATTTTCAGCATCCTCAGACTTCATAATTTCTGAACATCTCATATTTTGAGCGTTTAGAACACTAGCACTTTGCGTATTACTTAAAATCAACGAATGAAAACAAAACAAAAATATCATTATTAGAATACCTCACAAAATAAATTGATATGTAGGTTTGGTTTTGCAAAATGATGAGTTTCTTGTTAGTTACCCTGACTACCTAATTTCTTGTTTTGAAGTTTCTGTTTTGTGAAAGTTTTACAATAATCAATACGTTTTCTTTTTCAAACAGTGAGCGATCAGTTACTCGTTCGATTTTTCTGAATTCAAATGTGCATGTTAAACACATTCTAATTTTAAAAACGTTAGCGGTCTTTACAGTGATATTCATTTTTATTCTGAAACTATTTCGCTTTTTTTAAACTTCAATTCAACAAGATCTTTTTGTCATCATTTGCATGACATAGACAATACGTCTATAGTTAACAATTATTCTTCAAACATGTTGTTTGAAGAAGAAGTTCAAATTTGAGAATGCCAATTGATGACGCTTTACCATTGACTTCATAAATTACTAGTTGTGAATATGGAAGATCACATATTTGACATTACTAATATTTTTATTAAATTCATAGAATAAAAATTCAAAAAATATAATGGCGACAAACGTTTTTATAACTTTTTTGTGTCAAAAAAGTAATTGAAATACTATTATAAACAAACTTTTGACCCTTTTTTTAATAAACAATATGCTGGAAATCTTGTTGAAAAAATATTTTAAAAATATTAAACCCAAAAACACCAATTAAGTATCTAATTGGTTTTTTTTAATTGAAAAAATTAACCCTAAACAATAGGGTTTCATTGAAATTATCGGATGTTGATTGAAAAACAATTTTTGAATGAATGGTTGGATTGATTGGATGATTTGGATGAAGCATTATATAAATTTAAAATTAAACTTTCAGCTTTATTTACTTTTGATGTTTTCACGCGATATTATTGATGCCCGTGAGCATATGAGGTGCAAAAATTTAAAGTTTCTTAACCTCCTGGACAATATGTTTCTAATGCACCAGATCTTTTCTTTTAATGACATGTGCGATTACAATCAACAATGCATTTACTATTTCACAGCGAAAACCAGGAAAGCTGAGCAGGATAATGAGCAGGATCTCATCCAAAAACTCTTGATCTGATACCCTCTTCAATAACATTTTCATTGTACGTTTACGAATTTGCTAAATTATTAAAATTCACGTTTTTTTCTTAATTCACAATTTTCCTCCGATTCGGATGTATGTTTCGTGCATATTTATATTTTTTTATTTAATTTTTCTTCATCATGTGAGTTTTGTGGGCAGAAAGCGTGCAAGAGCTTCATTAAATAAGATCTACATTAAATTCCCACGCTCTTACCCCCCAATTCATATAAATGTTTCTATTGTCGTTCTATAAATTTTGGCGTGAATAACAAGATTATGAAAATAATTTTAGGCATGCTAGTTCCTTCTAGAAATGCTGCTCAACATGAAGTCAGGATTGTTATTGATGATCCAGAAAAAGGTGAGTTCTAAATATAAATACCTTCGTTGTCAGAATTTTCCATAATAAATAAAGTTCCTCCTTTGTAAAAATCAGACCCATTCTTTTTTCCAAGCAATGTCTTACCTCTCATTCGATGCTGTACCTTTCAATGCTCTTGGTGATTTTCCATAACGGCTCACCGAGCAAATACATGAATATTCAACGATTTGTTGAAGCTGCCCCCCGGAAACAGTGAACACGTCACCGTCGTTGTATTGTTGAAGTGAATCGACCGAAAATCGCAACACTTTTTATACTAGTTTTTCTTCCTTCCCCTTCTAATTTTGTTTTAGTCACCTTCTTCGTCGTCTTCTAGTTTGTTCCTCTTTTCAAAAAAGAAAAATTTCAAATTTTTTTTCTCGGAAATCATACGTTGGATTGCAAGAATATTAATGTCAACATCATAAAAAATTTTGATGGATATATTTCCGGTATTATGGGAAAAAGTAGTTAGTCAATGTTTTTTTTCCTCTTAAAAAAATGACGGCATTATGATCAAGAGGCTTCCGCCATCTATTTTTTTCTATATATTCCGAGAGTAAAAAGGGCGAAAATATTTAAAATGCTGTCATAAACTGAAAAATGAAATAGTATGTCGAATGCGCATAACTCATGTTTTTTCCTTCGTCCGTGACTTAGGAACTGAAAGAGGAAAGGGGAAAAAATATAAAGAGGTGTCTTGGGATTGCCGAAACACATTTATCCTTCAACAGTGTTTTTTGTTGGGAAATGTCCTACTCTGCTAAAATTTTAGTAGAAAGTAGGACATTTAAATTTTTCATTGTTTTCATAAAAAAAGGGTTTCTAGTATCTTTATGTTTTTATTGTTTCATTTTTAGTTTCGAACTTGAACAATGCCGAACAAACAAGTTTAAAACGTTTTTAAAACACCCTTTTTTGTTCATATTCCAATTTTATTATTCTTTTTTTCTTTGAATCGTTCGTTTTAAATAAATTAAGTTAAATAAACTCAATTGTCCCATGCCACGCAATAATTTAATAAGTTTTCTCTGAATTCGTTTTTTGTTTCGCTTTATTTATTTTCCCCCCATTAAATGTCACCATTTTGATCTCCAAAGAGTGCCCCCGTTTTTTCAGCATCAAATTCAATAATCTTTTTTTTTTCTTCTCATTTTTTGTTTGCTTTTTTTCTTTTTCTTCTTTTTTTATGTGGAATTTTATTTGACAAAGTATGATGCAAGAATCCTATTTATATGGATGATGATGTGACTGAATAAATATTCAGACATAAAATTATAAAAAAAATAATGTTGTATTTGCAGCATCATAATGATGCTCATTTTCTCAGAAAATTTTCATTATTTGTAGCTATGTAGGATGGCGTAGACTTTTTGTTTTAGGTATATTGTAGCCTATAATTTGAAAAATATATATTGGACCAGAAATTAATGAAAAATTGTGATTCCGTTTATGTTACAAGAATTGAGTTCAATAAATATTAAATTAGCACGTAAACTTTTAATGGCATTAGAGTTGAGAAACATATATTCATTTTACTTTCGATTTAAAAAAATAAGAAAATATTCTGAAATCTATTGAACACTGTAAAGGTGGCCGAAAACGATGGCCTAGAGAATTCTAACTTAAAGGCAGCTGGTCAGTTAACACGATCCAAAATCAATCCAAAGATCGAAATTCGAATGGGAGCCCAGGTGGTCCAAAGAACAATATTAATATGTAGCCTCATTCAAATAATTGTGTCTCGCGCCAATTCTGACCGCGTTGCACGTAGCACGACCCGGCACGCATTCAAATTTTTATTTATTTTTAACTTTGGACCGCTGCTATGACATTTTTTTTTAAACTTTGGACCGCTGCTATTACAGTGTACTAATGAGAGAACGCTCTAATTTTTGAAATTGAAATCTGGTAGGGTCAAATTAACTGATCCACTGTCTTTAATGCACGGTAATATTATTATCAAGTTAGATCCAAGTTATGATTTTATAAAATTGAAAATTTTTAAAAATTTTCAGATTTCGAGCTCAAAACCACTGTGGAAAGAATCCTTCAGGCGACTGACAGCTAATCCAACATTTATTTCATAAATAATTTTGAGAAATTCGACATCAAAAGTTCAGATTTTCATTTATTAAAAAAAATAATACACAGATTGTTGGGGTGTCAAAAAATGACACCACTAGTTTTTTTTTTCTTGCGTGTCCCAACTCACACTCATCTCGCTATTACTTTTTATGACGTCGGATTGGCGTTTTGCCAACGAAAGCATTTTTCATGAATATTTTTTCAATCATCAACTTCGAACAAAAAAAGTTTGGAACTTTTTCTAGGTTTGAACTCCGTTCTCTGGACGCTTTGGCTAGAAAATATTTAAAATATTTTATGACTACAAGATTTTAAAATTGTTGTTCTTGCCGTTAGACCCCTTTAAGACTCCTTCATTAATTGGATACTGATCTTTTCAAAATCCTCTATGAAGTTGAAATTGAAAACAGTCAATTGATTTTTTCGGGCTTTGATTGAAATTGAAAATTTTCACTCCAGAAGCGAAATAAAATAACAGATTCTACTATTATCTTCTTGAACACCTCAGAATTACATAGAGATCACAGTAACAAAAAAGAAACATCGTAAAAGCTGAATTGTGGTTTTCTTAGAATATGTTGCAGGTTTTTTGGCACATTTTAAACGTTTCCAATTTCCTTTTTTCAATTATATCTAATCGACGTGACTAGACTTTTTCTTTCATCTTTTTTAAAGGTTTATTTATTTTGTAGCTACAATTTTTTTTCGAAATTTGAAGGTTTAAGATTTTCAGAAAAAGGAACTTTTTCTTACAAGAAGGAACTAGGAACTAAAAAGTAAATAAATAGCCCCCCCCCCCTTCTTTACTGAAATTTCGAACGTTGTTATATCATGTTCAAGTTGAAGGTGTATGTTTCGTCATAGGTCAGCACACAAAATTTCACCTGTCTTTTTCCAGTTCTTATATTCAGATTTAATTGTCATGTGATGTCTGATTTCATCAGTCGTTTTCATTTATAAGGATTATGAATGATTATATAGTTTCCCAATTTTTTGACATTTCTGACGTAGAGAATCGTCATCAAAGTTTTCATTGGCTTGTAAGTTTTTAATGACATCATATTTCTTGACAATACGCATCTTCCTTCATTTTTTCTTGAAATTGGATACATTTTACTAGATTTCAAAAAGTTGCGACGTTCGTTTACTTGTAATGTCTCCTTCAACTTGCGGCAAACAAAAAAGAAGAAATGAAAAAAAAATAGAAGAAGCAAAAAAAACATTTCTTCACCACGCGTTTCGCTCTTCTAGGCGTCTCTCGAATCTCCAAAAGTTGTATGATCATGATGTTGCCAAATGCCTGCATCTCATAGAATCACACAACTCTTATAGCGTGCTTCTACTTATCCCTAGGCATTTCACATTTTCTTGACATTCTCTTGCAGTTCCTAACTCTTTTGAGTTCTCTGGGACTCGCACACTTCTGAAGGCTCTTGCTGTTAGCGGTCGCTTGGGGTATTCTATTGAGGTCCGTCTGATTACGTCATATGACATCATCATTGTGTGTTGCCAAAAAACGCTTCAGAGAGAGAGAACTGCTTTTTATCGCTCGCTGGCCGTTGCTTCTGAGATCGTTGAGAAAAAAAAACATTTACGTTTATCGTTGGCTATATTCAATTGTTGGTATTTGTTGTTACATCTATTTTAATAATTCAATTTTTTTTTCAACAATGATTTCATAAAATCTCTTGACATTCCTTCTTATACAAACATACTGAACATCGAACAGAAAACCAGCTTTTCTCTTTAAGCTCCACTTAAAGAACATCGAAATCTCAATTGAGAGCCACAACAAAGAATAACAGTAATCCGTCCCCCCCCCCCAAATCCGATTTTTCATGCGAAAGTGTTTTCCAGTGAATTAATGAATCAAAATTGGGATGACAAGAATATTCAGTTTCTGCAAAAGTGTTGGGAAATGTGAAATAAGAATACTAGCATTTCCTTAAGGCAGCCGCCCACCTAAAACAAATCAAACTTACTCTCATTTTCTTCAAAAATAATAATAATAATAATAATAATGATGACGTTAGTGTTTTCTTATGATTGTTTTTCAAGCCTCTTATTTATAGTTGTTCATTTTACATCGATAACAGTTAAAACTCATGTGAAATATTATATTTGTACTACTTTATTATGTTTAAACTGCTTTGAAAAATAGTCTAATTGGTATCAGTCTTTGCTATTTTTATCGGGATGATTTTCAGTCTATGACAGAAAATAACATACTATGTTGTTTTTGTTTTGAAATAGTGTTCCTCCAACCTTTCATGTGAAAGAAAAGAGTTCCATTTCGTTATCAATTGAATTGGAAAAAAAAATTCTTGACGTTTTAGACCATTGTTCTTATTTCAATTAATCTCATAAATAAGACTTTATTGCAAAACTACGGTAGGCTTTTGCATTGGTAAATATAAAGACCAGAATGTTGGTGATTAATTTAATTATGGCATCATATTTACATGATTTTTAAAAATCGAAAAATAGTGAATTGAAAACATTTTTTAAAAATGAATACCTGAATATACCTAATGCACCACTTGTGTTCTACTTACATATGTTATTCTTTTTTCCAGAAGAGATTGTGAATGCAATCTGTTTGTTATTTCTTCTCTTTTTTCAATAATACTTTGATTCCCGTGAGGAATAACTTTAATCCAGCTTTATTCTATAAAGTTGTGAGAAAATATATTACGTTTCTTTCAGAAGATGAGGATATCAGTGACGACTTGGATATGAACATTGTCTCTTTCACGTCGCAGCTTTGCGCATCAACAAGGTTGGTTCAATGTTTTGAATTTAAGAGGATTTCAAGTGTTGTGCTGAACAATCTAGATCGTTGAATTGTCGAACTTTCTAAAAATTAGCTTTAAAGTTTAAAGTTTATTTACGTTAGCGGAAAATTAGAAATGATTTTTATTTAAAAAAAAAGAAGGTTTTTGTAAGTACATCTTGAAAAATAAACCAATGCGTGTTAAAGTTCAATTCACATAAAGTTGGTAGTAATAAATAAAAAATAAGAAAAATCATTCCTGGTAACATTTTTAGTCAATTTGTCAAAAAAAAAACTTGAAATATGGTACTATCACCACTTTCTCAGATTTCACTACCACCAATTTTTAGGTCATAGCTCTTAAAATTGGTTTATTTTTCATTTTTTCCTAAATATATACTTGTTTCTCGATGAAAAATATATTGTAAACTATTCTGTTCACGATTGGAATTAAAATTAAGTCGATGACAACGTCACAGTTGGAATTATTCGAGACTGCTATCAATTTTTCCTGTTTTTTTTTCTCGTCTAATGAAGGAAAAGTGGAGCGATTTCAGATACTGAAATAGTTTTGTTAGGTTTGAAAAGACGTTTGGAATTCTTTCTTATTAGGGCTACTCATTACAAGAATTGTGGTAGGTTGAGATGATGATTTTGATTGATTTGTCATTTCTTTTTCTGCTTCGTGTGCATTTGGAAATGTCAACAAAAATCTTTTATTTCATCCACCGTTGAAAATTTTTCTCACGATGATCAGCAATACGATTAAAGTAAGAGATAAGTACGTCCGTGCCATTCATTAATATATATTTTAACATAATCTTAATGCTTAATGGTAACAATTCACTTCAGTTTTGTCAATCCCTTACTAATCTGTTTTTCATGAAGCTAAGTAGGATTTCAAGTGGATTTTATTAGAGTAAGATGATGAATTAATTTTAATAGAAATTGTTTTTGTTAATAATCTCTCACATGATCCCGAACACTTTGACTTTGAACTAATAGCAAGTGACAAAGAGTATTCTTTCAATTGTTATGAAGATTATTAATAAACGAATGTCTCAATTTTTTTTCGTCCTCTAAATACCATATTTCTTGTTAAATTCCAATTAATTCGTTTTGTAATGTTGCGTTTCTTCATAACATTTTCAGTTCATAAAAAATGTACATTTAAGATGGTCTGGTAGAAGGTTATCCAAAATTAGACGATAGCATCATTTGATGTCTGACATAAGTGTTTTGTTCCTCAGTTGCTATGACATCAATGATTCATAATTTATTATGCGTTCGATGCATAAATTTCGAACACGTATATAGTCAGAAAGTTGCGTAATCACCCATATTTAGAATATTTAGCTAATTTTTCGTCAGCCTTCGTTGCCACCCTCTTTTTTGCACCTGCTCTTGTCTTTTTTATCTGAAGTTTTTTTCGTCTTTCTCAAAAAAGGCGTTCAGTAAATATTATTGTGATAACAACTTCCCTTTTTTCTTCTTCTGAATGACGAATATGCTCGGAATAGACTTTTTATTATTAATTTTCCCATGATTTATAAAACAAATTATAAAATGATGGCATGAGTTCTCACGAGATTGGCACAGATTACTTGCAAATAGCACTATGTATTCCGTTTTTTTTGGCCGAATACGTCTGATAGTGCATAATTGGTTTATTTCCACTTTGAAATAATTACGCTCTTTTGATTCTCTTTTCATTGAAACCGGAATGCGAGTTCAAATTGTTATGTTCTATTTTTGACAATATATTTCCATTACTATTGTTTCTCCTTTCAAATTTTCTTCCGATTCTTATTTTATTCCTGCCATCATCGTTTTCGCTATTTTTCTGGGTCGGTTCGTCTCCTATTTCAATTGAATGAATTAGAAAAGATGACGTGACCGCAACAAATATATTTTTTTTTTCCTCGCTGCCAATGGAGATTTGAATGGCCACGTGTTGAAACAATTTGGCTAATGGTTTTGTCTTTTGATCCTTTACAGTTTTCTGAAGCAACAACTCGTGGACCAAATCTTTTGCGAATGAAAGAAGAAGAAAAAACTTGTAAAGAACACACAGTTTCTTGAAAAGAGCAAAAAACCTACGTAAGCAAAAAGCTGGTAGCAAATAAAGCGAAAATCTATTTGACTTCGATTCGAAAAACATATATAGTTTAAACATTTCATTTTTTGATTTTCTTTTCTCGAAAAAAAAATCTTATATTATATTTTTATATCGAAAAATGAGCAAATAGACACATTTTTTTGTGTAACATTTTGGGATCAGTGACTTTTATCTTTGATGTCAATATTTGGATAAAGGTTAAAAATGTTTGTTAAAGATACCGTATCGGATGATAAATGGTCATGTTTATCATATGGTAAATTTTTGACTTTAAGAACGTATGTAAATGTCACTTAAAAACTTAAGGTTGAATTGAACTTTTAATTTAAACATGGAATTAGGTTTTTGTGATTCATCTATAATTCTTCAGTTTTCACTTTCATTAAAATTAAATAAATTCTATGAATCCTTATCAGGTGGACTTTTTTCATAAAGAATAAAAAATTCAACATCTTAAAATGTTACCTTTCAACGTCATTTTTATTAAAGAAAATATATCAGCTTACTTGTTTACGAGCATATGTTTTTTTCTAATCATGTCAAGTTGAACACATTGAAACAAAGTTTTTATAAGGAGCAAATCTAAATATAAACAAAATATGACGCAAATTTGTTCCGATCTCAATAGTCGTTTTATTTTCTGCTACCGAAATATGTTTGCGCTGAAGTGGAAAAAAAGAAAAAAGAGCTCCTTTGTTCATCGGAAAGATTTCCGATGCTTTCTGAATTATCGTCATAGTTGTTCAAAATTGTTTCGTAGGCTCTAGAAAAGCATCAAGAGAGCATTACAGTTTGGTGCGTAAAATGCGAAACCTTCGACCTCGTGTAGTCACTTCTTGTAGTTTGGAAAACTTTGGAATAGACAGTTTTCTAAATGAAATGATCATTTCATTTCCTCATTGTTTGTTTTCAACAAAAGTTTTATATATATATATTTATTTTGATTTCAAAGAAATGACAATATTATTGGTCTTAAAAAACTCATGTTTAAATATCACGAGACTACAAAACAGAAAGCAAAAATAACGATAAAAAGGTGCGAGAATTTTGGTTTCGATAAATTTTAATTTGCTAGCAATTGCTGATAACTTTGCTATTTAAAACACATCACTTTTGATTCTATACTCAATGTACAGTAGTGGTCATAAAGATTGTCACAAATGGTTTTTTGAGTATAACTTTTTTAAAAGTTAACCGATCGAGCTGAAACTTTCAGATATAGTGTAAAACGGTAAAATACATTGTTTTAACAACTAAATCCCCGAAAATTAAAATAACCTGTGAAACAACAGGAGTTTCTAAGAAACACCGAAAACCGGGAAATATGTATTTTACGAATTTTTTTAGAAGTTATTATAGAGTTTTCATGTAAAACCATATTTTTTAGTTTTATTAAAGGTCTGACTGTATTTTCAGCTCAAAATAATAACAAAAACAACATTCAGAAAAACTGTATCGATGAAAGTATGAGAGCGAGTCGGTGCAAGAGGTGGAACACAGTAAAACCGACTAGATCTTTGAACCAAGTATATCTTTTTTACTTTAAATATTCTTTTTAAACACCCAATTTAACAATAAAACAGAAAAATAATGTTAATTTAACATATAACATTCATAATCACAGACAGAGGTCAGCAGAGTCCACTAATAGTACAATTTTGAAGTGAATCCGATACATTCAACGCTGAATATCATAACGGCAAGAGCTTGAATTAATATAAATTAACCTGTATTTGAAAGAAAAATATTTTTAGATTATAATATACTTAAGTTGAGAAGTGGACCTTAAAGGTAACCCGTTTTATGAACGGGAATTCATGGATTTGTCTGAAGCAAACCTGGACGTCATATTTGCGCGCTCGAAATCAAGCGTAAAAAGGTCAGATCCATGATGATAATTAACTTAATTATGTAAAACGGCTAATTAATCACAAATTGACAAAAAAATAGTGTATAGATCGCGTTAACTGGTCGCTTCACATTTATCGAGTATCACGCCAGGTTTGCTTCACACAAATCCATGAATTCCCGTTCATAAAACGGGTTACCTTTAAGGTCCACTTCTCAAATTAAGTATATTATAATCTAAAAATATTTTTCTTTCAAATACAGGTTAATTTATATTAATTCAAGCTCTTGCCGTTATGATATTCAGCGTTGAATGTGTCGGATTCATTTCAAAATTGTACTACTAGTGGACTATGCTGACCTCTGTTTGTTATTATAAATGTTATATGCAATATTAACATTATTTTTCTGTTTTATTGTTAAATTGGGTGTTTAAAAAAATATTTAAAGTTAAAAAGATCGACTTGATTCAAAGATCTAGTCGATTTTACTGTGTTCCACCTATTGCACCGACTCGCTCTCATACTTTCATCGATACAGTTTTTCGGAATGTTGTTTTCTCTATTATTATGAGCTGAAAATGCAGCCAGACCTTTAATAAAGCTAAAAATATGGTTTTCCATGAAAACTCTGTAATAACATCAAAAAAAATTTGTAAAATGCATATTTCCCGGTTTTCAGTGTTTCTTAGAAATTGTTGTTAATTTACCGATTCTTTTAATTTCTCGGGATACAGTTGTTAAAACAATGTATTTTACCGTTTTACACTATATCTGAAAGTTTCAGCTCGATCGGTTAACTTTAAAAAAAGTTATACTCAAAAAACCATTTGTGACAATCTTTATGACCACTACTGTATAAGAAGTTTGAAGATTGTACACGAAACAGAGTTATCTATACATAAAAATATTTTGTTAACACTTTCGTGACATTTAGAATCAACATTCATAAAACTAACAATCTTTGAGTGTTTCTATAGATTCATTTAAGACGGATTTATTACTGTAATAACATTTAAGAATATTTTTTATTTATTTGTTGCAATATTTACTGTTAAGTACACAACTTTAAATGTTATAAAGACTAATCTCTGAAAAATATAGACTAATCTCTAAAAATCTAATCTCCAATGGCAAAATCATTGTCTTTTTTTAATATTTTTAAATGTTAACAATACAAATCTTGGATTAGCTAATGGATATATCGTATCACTTCGTAGCTCATACCTAGTCTGATTTACATAGTTCTCTGTGTTACACGTCAGATGGGATTGTGCATTGGATAATCAAAGCTCCTCCCAACAATTGTCTTTGCTGAAACTAGTTTTCAGTACTCTTGTTTCGAACAGTTCCATTTTGTTTTGTGTTATGATGGTTGAATAACATTTTGTTTCCATTTTTTCAACCAAATTCCTCTTTTTTTATTAAATAATTTATGATCTACGAACTTGGGTACAGATTGGTGCTTTACAAATACAAACAACTCGACTTACATGTTGTCGCCCACGCTTGTATACTTCCGTTTTACGGTCATTGAAAACGTTTCGCGCATAAAACAAGTAGGATTGAACATGAAAATTCGGAGTAATACCTCATCAATACACCCCCACCCGCGCAGTAAAGATCATGTACAAAAATTCGCGATCAGAGTTTTATTGTTGTTTTTTTGTTTGATACACAGGAGGGAAAAAAACCATTCGTACCCGCCCCAGTAGAATATAAAAGAAGGGGTGTGGTCAATTGACCAATTGCTCCCTGGATCATCGGATTGAACGATCATTGCGTGCGTATGCATGTGGTTGATGCGTGTGATGCTAACCTTTTTTTGTTAAAATGTCATGTTTCGTTCCAAATTACTACGTGTAATCACTTTGTAATTTGGTCTTCTTCAATGAGGCGTTCATTACCAGGACAAATAATAGACCAATGTCTTAACTATAACTGGTAAGAGACAAATGCATAGTCAGTTAACGATGTAGAGGTTAAAGACGTCAAAGTTTTGTTGACACTGTAGATCATCTCAATATTTTTTTAATGGCTTCAAAATTAAATTCTTCCATATTTATTTAACACAAAAAAGTGATACACAAAAAATTTAATATTTGTACGTTGTTCAGCCTAATCTTCAATCAAAACAACCTTCACTTTTATCTCTTATTCTAGTCGGTCGATTCTCGATAAATCGCGATCAAATGTACAATTATATACATGTTTTATATTATATCTACGGAGTGAATATATTTTTTATATGTCATTTGTTCGTTGATTTTTAAAAAACACCTTTAGATTTATAATCAACAAAAGAAATACAAATTTTTCACAAACATTTGCTTACGAGACCTTATCAATTAGATGGTCAGAAGTGTTTTTCGAAGCGTGAAATCTCATCCTAATATGAAATGAAAGGTTTTGGGGCGGTTGTCTCTACTTTGAATTGCATCTCGTCATATTTTATAAAAAACGAGTTTCCTTGTTTTTCTCTATGTCTTTTTCGTGAATTCAAAAAATCTCATTCATTATTTTGCTCAAATTTGAATTTTCTGTTATGAAATATTGCTGGCTCAATGTCTTTTCATTCGTTTCCTGAAAATTATTCCAATCTTTCTAGATCACAATATAGCAATTAAATTACACGTGCGTTTAACTAAAGCGGACAAAAGTATGACTAGATGTTCTGCACCAAGAGAAATCCGTGTCAGGTATAGGGCGACACATTCATTTTATTTTTGCACTTAATTTGATACTAATTTCGTATTTTCCAGTGACGAAACTGCTGAAAAGTGCGGTAAGAAAAGTACCAAGAAGAACAACAATGAACCAAAGAATAGTCCAGCGATAGCACCCGATTGCTGCACGTAAGTTTTCGACAAAATGATGGCAGAGAACATGACTAATTTAGAAATGGATCTGGATGCAAGATTGCTGGAAATTGCGTATGTAACCCTCCAAAACAAACGAACCCATCTGATGAAACACCAACATCGTCAAAGGAGGCGTACGACATTTTTCTTGGGGGATCTTGTGGCACGACGGTTTGGAGGAGACAATCGGTTATCCCATTTTTAAAGAAACGTGGAATTACTTATTATGACCCACAAAGAAGCTTTTGGAGCGAGAATATGATTTATGAGGAATCAATTGCAAAAGAGGTACAATAGTTCAACAATTTTTGATGAACCGCAAAAAAAAACTATTTTTCCAGAGATCTTCCCTGTTTCTTTTCGTGATTGACCCGGCAACAGTAAACGCAACCAGTTTTTTGGAAATAGCGTATTTTGCTGCGAGGAAATCTCCGAAACTTGTTGTAGTGTTTCTCGGCAAGACAGAATGGGCTGAAAAAGCGCACCCGGATGATTTGCCCGATCGGAACAGAACTTGTCAATTGCTTGATAAGATTTTGGAGAGTCATCGAGTTCCGATGTTGCACACAATTCAGGATGCGTTGGAGTTTATTGAAGAGGAAATGCTTGGTCGTCAAAGTTTTTATGAAGCTTTAAAATCGAAAAATAACAAGATCCCATATTTGCAAGTTAGAGGTAGACGATTCGCAAGGAATATGCTGACATGTGCCAATCATGCTATCAAAACTTGTAAAACCTATGCTACTAAAACCGTGTGCACTGGGCTAGTTGATGTGGCGCTTCTGATGATGGCATCATTTTTACTTCCGAATATCCCATTGTTTTTCATACTAGTCCCGTTGTTATTATTAAATATCGTTTTATTCGGCGCAGCCAGTAAATACCAAGCACTTCGAACACGATACCCAAGAATAATAAGCGATTCGTCGGCGGTTGTCTACAATTCAACACCAGCAATTCCATCACCTCGAATGACAACAAAAACGACCAGTGTGAATGGCACAATAAGCGCCTTAACTGTGAGAAGAAGGTCGAAACAAAATTTTGAACAAATGATCACTGATGATGGAACCTCTTCGTTTATCATCCCACAAAGCTTCGTTCAAAAAATGTAGGCTGACGTGACAAAATCTTGAAAATCAAATTTACAATTTTTCAGCGAGCCAAAAATCAATATAGATTGTTCTGTTATCGAATTATGTTCAAGTTCAATTGATGAAAATAACTGGGTTCAAGAACTAGCAGCACCAATTTTAGAGTAATTCACATCCAGGAAGACCTATTTTGTCATTAATTCATTCATTCCAGCGGGAAAAATTCATCGTATTCTTATGCATTGGCAATGTCAAATTTCAATCTAGAGAGCAGAATGAATTGTCTTCGCACTTGGTTGCACCATCATAAAAAATTCTTTTATTACATTCCATCAACAAAAACGTTCCTCTCTGGAATGGTTGAGGTTTGTTCTTTACTTCTTTTTTACAATGATCTTAAACTATAAAAAATTCCATTTTATCAAAACCATAAAATACGTTTTCTGACGTAATAATATTGCAAATTTACCAAACTAATGAAATTAAAAAAGTAATAGTCATAATTTGTAAACAATAGTTCACCTGCCAATTTCAAATCAATTCCTTTTCATAAGAATTTCCGATTTTTTTTTTCGAAAAAAAAAGTCACAAGTCGTTTGTTTTCTTCTCCTCTTTAATAAGTATGCACTATGCCGAAATTTAAACTTGTTTTTCATCTTGTTTGAAATATTTTGTTTTCTGTTGAATTAATATTGTTTTTTTACAGATAGCATACATCCTCGGGCATACGAATTGGGAAGGAATCGTGTGTGTACCACCAAGCTCACAGTTTTTAGAAGGGCCTGAAGATCTGAAAGATGAGGAAAAAGAGCAAACAAGAGCTGCGCGTAGACGTCGTAATGATTGTTACCAAATTGCATTCTGCTACTTGAAGGTGAATAACACTGAAATATCTAAAAAAAAATGTGTCATATCTCTCTCATTCTGTGAAAAGAAACACATTTCATGAACATTGCAAACACGAAAAAGAGACGAAATTGAGCTAGAGAAGTTTGTTTTGAGATCGTGTTACGTGTGCGAATGTGGGCTCTGAATATAACAACAAGTGACATCACTACTAAAAAAGAAAAAGAAGGATTATATGTATTTATGGAAATGAGGGATGTAAGCTGGAAAAAAAATGAAATTTGCAAGAGCTGTGGGATTAAGTTCTGATTAAAGAAAAGAAAAACACAGACGCACGCAATTTTTTCTGAGGGACCGAAAATTAAAAATTTTTGTTTCAGGATATGGCAAAACGTCGACAATGTCAAATCTTCACCGATATTCATTCAGCAGTCAAATCTCTTGTTGATCCATCAGTCCGGGGTGTTTAGCTTTAATCCGCTTCATTGATATTTTTACATAACTGTTTGTTTCATCTCATAACACGATCATCAAAATTCACTTAAAAGTTCAAATGTTTTTTTTTTGCTATTTTGTTTTTGGCCAACGTTTATTTTTTTTCAACATTATTATTTTTCTCGCTCAAGTAAGCATATATCATTTAATCGATTCGATTATTTTTCACTGTGTTCATCGTTTCAAATGTTCATTGAAATTACGGCTAACTTTAATACTAATCAAAAATCTTTAAAAATCTGCAATATTTCACGATATATATTTTTTTCTGAATGTCACTTTTCTCAGGAACTAATAATTCATTAGCATAAATGTGTCCAGTTTCGACTTATTTTTAGCATTTCAATGTTGTTCACTTTTAAATTCAAAAATAATGTATTTTCTTTTGTATTTGTTTTTTTTTAATTTTGGGAAAAGTAGATTCGTTTAATTGTACAAATTACCATAATGAACCAAAGGTGTCTTTAATATTTTTAGTATTGTTTCTCTTCAATTATTAAGAATATTTTGAATTCTATATATATATATATGAATATAATATTTGTTTATTAAAACTGGTATATTTGGATTCATCCCATTTTCACAATAATTTCCCCCTTTTTTAAGCATATTTGAATCCCCCAGCTTTATTTTGTTCATTTTCAAACACAAAAAACTCAAAATAAACAATTCAAAATAATCTAAAATGTTTTATTGAAGCAAACAAAATTGTATTTTAGACAAGTTTTTTGAAAAAAAAACGCAAGTTCTGGACAGATCCATACCGGTGAATAAACTTTGGAACACGAAAAATTATAAAAGATGAGGTTTAAAATCTATGAAAAATTAAAATCAAAAACATTGTGGAAATAATAGAAAATGACGAGAAAGTTGATGAGGTGCTTGTAAATAAGGGTTCGTCACAAGTTAATTTTTGCATTGGGACTTCCATGATTCTTACCCCAATTAATGACTTGGGGCTTGCTCTATCACACATAAGATTGACCTTTTCGCGGACCTGTAAAGTTGCGTTTCATTTCTTTTATTGAAAATGTTGCTGATCATTGTAGTCTTCATAGGTTATCCTTAATAAACCTAACAGGCGTGAAATTTGATAAGACACTAAATGATTCTTATTGGAAGAAAATATCATAAGAACAAACTGTACACAACCATACAATCTTTGTTGTTTCACGCTTGATTAAGCCTTTAATGTAATGTTCAAAATATCATCAAAGAACAGTATCAATCTACTGGTTTTTATTGAAAAAAAAAGCGAAACATTAAACTTCCTCTTTTCATCTAAAACGTTTATCCAGATGACATGTATGAATGTTTGCATTTGATGGAAAAAGTTAAGCCATATGGTCAGTTTAAACATTGAAATCAGACAACCACATTGTAGTTTCTCATTTTTATAAAAATGATGTCATTCTTACCGTTTTTGTTGATCGAAGCCACGTGATGAATTCTTTGCTATTACAGTCGCAATAAAATTGGTTTTTGAGCAAAAATGTTTCTGGTTTTGTCTTTTCAGCAAGTATTTGGAATGAAGGCGGGATTGTGTTGAATTGATTCCTGAAAATGAACCGAGAATGGAAATATAATGCGATTTGTTTGCATTGAGTTATGTGAAACGTAATTTTGAACAATGGAGAAATTCAAACCTGCTAAGATTGATTGTATTTATATCTTTGATGCATGTTGCATTGACAATGAAGTTTTTCAAGAAATTTTGGCGTAAATCCAATGTTTGAAGCGATGGAAAGGGACAAGCAATATCAAAAGGCACGTTATGGATGAAGTTATATGACAGATCCAAAATCTGGAAATAAGACATTTTATGGATTTGTTTATTCTCAAAAGTTTTGTTTATTCTTTGCATTTCAATTTTTAGGTCTTAACTTCTGCAACAAGGCAAGGTTTTTTTTTAAATTCTGTTTTTTGTTAATTATTGTCAAATTAATGTCAAAAACATACATACAAATGTTAAACTAAACGTAGAGTGTCGCAAAAGCTGGCACTCTGTCTTTAAGTTAAGGTTCAGATTTTTTGCTTCGAGCAAAAATGAAGATTACATTTTCTAATTTTCCGCCTTTATTTTTATTTAAATTCTAAATTCTAATCACGAATAATGCACATCTTTGTATTAGAATATTATTCGCTAATTTATGAACCATTTTACAGCAAAAGATACTTATTTAATCATAGGTGATCATTATAAAATTTCTCTAATTTTCTGTTTCTCTACATCCATCTTTGAAGATCATTTAGGTGATGATAAAAAATACTATGATATCAGGCCTAGACGTGGCCCATTATCTCAGAAAACCTATCGTTTAATTGCGTAACTTGTCATAAGTCATGGTATCAAATCTTTGATCTTTTGAAACATTTCGATTGCACAATTGGACGTGGGAAAAGTATATAAAATATGTGATGAGATGAATACACTAAAACCGCTGAAATAATTCATAGGGTTTAGCGAAAGTCAGCTATCTTGGAACTGTTTAGTAAGCAACTATAATGTTTGAGTTCAATTGACTTTGATTTCAGCGTAGGATTAATATATTAATTGTTTTTGTTTGCAACTCCGATGGGTTCGAAAAACACATATTATTATTTAACTGTTGCATTGATAGCAAACTATTTCTCTATTAAGTCGTCATTTCAAACAAACCCCATAATGCGGATTATTGTGAACAACGTCATTTTCGACAATGAAACGATTTTGAATATGGTTAAATTGTTCTATTGATCAGAATGATCTTTAAAAGCGATACCTCTAAGTTTTCCAATTTAGCTGTTCTGAACATTTCAAGCATCAGTTCGAATTGGTGAGTTCTATTTATAGTCACAGTGAATGCACGACGCATGTATAACTGAAAATTGTGTACTTCACTTAAAAACAAATCGGAATCGCTTCCGCACCTGTGTCAAATGAGGTGTATGAGTGAGGAAATCTATATCCCTTTGTCTGAAGACAATTTCGTTATTTGAAATGTCGAGCACTTGCAGGTTCGGCATATTACGAAGAGCATTATGATTCAAGTTAACTGAAAACAAGGAAGTTATGGTGTAATGTTGAAAAGACGGGTGGTTTGGTTGAATGAATTGAATTTTCGATTATATTAAGAAATATTCATGAGTGTTGCACAGCAAAATGCGAGATTTTTTATTCAAAATTGTCTTTAGAAATGTGCTCGCAAAAATTGTGAATTTTCAATTAATTTTCAGGCTTAATTTTCAGGTTATTAACTTTGAAATTGTTAAAATTACTCACCAATATAATTAGCTGAAAGGTTCAATTTCAGCAAACTGCTTTGTGAACCTGATCCAAATAATGGTGTAGATGGAAGATCTTGGAAATTGTTTCCATGGAATGTAACACTTTTCACACTACTGTAAAATGAAAAAGTTTAAAAAAAAACAAAGAGACTCTTTTATAGATTCAGACTTGTAATTCGTAGAGATGTCTAGAAAAACATTCGTATCAACAAATTGAGCATTTATGCAAGAGTATTCTCCGACGGATGGATCACATTGACATGCAGCATAATCGGCTAACTTTCCAGCGCATATAAGCTTATTTTCCATACCTTCCTGAAATCGAGGCGATTTATTTAATGACAGGTAAACAGAAACTCACATCTGAATAGTGATAATCATTTCTGGAACCCGCTTGGACCACCCACACTGTTGTGACTAACAACAGGCAGGTGGTGAAGCTCAGCCCAGTGCTCCGTGGAATATTGTAACTCTGCAAGAAATTTTTTAAAATTAAAATTGAGGTGAAGTCTGATTTTACTGAAGGGGATTGCAATACTAAAAAATCTCTGCAGATGTTCATCGAATGTTATGAAAACGAACAAAAAATATAATGGTCTCAAGAAATCGAATTTTTTAATTAAAAAAATATAGACATTTTATATACATATTTTGCATTTCAATATGTAAACACATGCATATTCAATAAATTGTTAGGAAAATCTTTTTTTTTTCAATATGTATGTTCAAAAAAGAGAGAAGAATGGTGAATAAAATAGAGCTGGCAGCATATATTTCATTTTTCATTTTATATGAAATTGAGACGAATATGGAACGTTAAAACACTTGTGTACAAGGAACAAATGTTCCGAATCGATGCGACATAGCTTAAAGGGTCCCCACAAAATAAAGAAGTGTTGTGGCTGGTTGGGGGGGGGGGGTTAGGAAAAATGGAAAACAGGGGCACAGCGGGTGTATGTGACTAGCTGCTCGTTGCATCAATGCTTTTGAAAAGCGTCTTCACCGACCTATAATAGCCTACTAAAGCAGTGTAGAAAATGCTGTTGAAAAGTCTCAGACGGGTGGCAAATGAGAAAATGGACTTCTACTACTTCTCACTGACTGCCCTCCATTTTCTTTTCATTAGGGAGATACTTCTTTTTTTGAGCCCTTAGTTTTTTCCACAAGTTTGCTCCTGAGCACTTTTATTCGAAAAAACATGAATTGAAATGCTGTGGAAACGTTGTATAAATTGGATTCTTCTGATGACTATGACTAATGCTATAATAATAAAATTTTAATTATTTATTTCACAACTAACTTTTTGAAAACATTCATAAAACTGAATGTGTTAGTTATTGGAGAAAGAAAGCGACATGTGCAAATGATTTGACTCCATGAGGTTGTATGGATATAATAGAAAGGACACTCAGGGCTCAGTATGAACAAAAGGAACTATAGACTGGTCAAAATGATTAAAAGAGAAAAACATCGTATAGAAAAACGGAAAGAGGGGTTTTTTTGAAGAAAAAAATTTGAGAAGCAATGGATGGTTAGGATAAATTGGTTTTTAAAATGTGAATGTGAACTTTTGGGGGGACATTTTATTGGTTTTTTCTCAAATGAAAGCAAAAATTTATGAGTCGAGACGGAAAAAAGACTGAGAAGATTTTATTTTCGAATTTCAATTTTATAAAATTTATAAGTTTCATGAACCAAAAGAGAATACTATATACGCGTGGTAATTCAATACTTTATGCAAAAGTTGGAATGGGGGAGCGAGGGAGAAATTTTTGCCGAATTGAAAATTTTGCGAAATGTATACAAGTGAAAAGTGTGATAATCTACGAGAGTTAACGAAATCAAAGGTACGCATTTTAGATGAAGCGCAGAAGTAGAAAAGAAGTAAAGATCAAGGAAAATGATGGAAAAGGGTGGGTAAGAGATGGCGAGAGAGATAGATGTTGTCTGCTTATATCTTTTCTTGTTGGAATACGGACAGCCCTGAAGGCCCAATCAATGTGTCGTTGAAAATGGGAATGGAAACATGTTGGTCCCCCATAACAAACGAGGAATTGAGAAAGAGAAAACCGAATCTTGAGATTGGCACGTCTCAATTTTCCAAATAGGTTTTTCTGCCTTTAATTTGACGCTATCAGTTTCGAAAGGAAATTGGAAAAAAACCAAAAAAAAGGCTGCAAAATTCGTTGATTAAAAAAACGTCTTCTTTTTCGGGAATCTTACTTTTTAACAAGGTTAAAAAGTAAGATATTGGTTCATCAATCTAAAACAGTAGAATAAAAATCTATACTTGTTTTGGGCAACATTTATTGATGATATTTTTTGAAAACAATTCGTCTAACGTCACTAGGGAAGTGCACTCTAGTGTACACGACTCTGAATTAAAGGTTTAGTGGAAATGAAAGGACCATAATACAATAATAAACTGTGAGAATAAAAATTCTCAATGCGGCGGTTTTCCTCACTAACCCACGTGTGACGTCATCACAGTCAAAACTCACTGTTGCAACAACAGTCATTTTTTGACAGCATGTAGCTTTGGAACCCCTGAACCAATTTTTATGTTTTATAGCTCATTAGAAGGAGAAAATGTTTTTCTTTCAGAATATAACAGTATACATAGTTAAAAACAAAAAACTGCCAACCGATAATCAAAAAAACTGAACGTGTTTTAGTGATATGCAGAAAAATGACCTATATATTTTTTTTGAAACATAGAATTTTTTTGAATTTATGATTTTCGAATTCTACTGGATCACGTACATATTACGGAAGTAAAGTTATGTGCGCTTGCCGTTGAGTTTAGAGAAATAAATAGCAAAAACCAAATTTTTTTCTTACTTTTCACTCATTATATGTAGTCTTGTGATGGAAACATCTTCTCAAACGTAAGAAAACTGTTCTTTTTTTTCAGGTTTTTCAATTTTTCGATTATTTTTTTCGGATTTTATTCTTTTCGATCTCGTGTTTAACAGAAGTTTTAATCATTTTATCAGAACATGTTGTGACATTATTAGAAACATGTAAAATTCCCAATTTCGAAGAGGGAAAATTTGATATCAATTCTCAACTTGCTATATAACCAGATCAAGGCCGATCGATATAAAGAGTTCGTCAAAGAGGCATTTTTCAAAGCTGGTATTCTCCGAAATCATCCATAAGGTTACGATACACCTGCGACGTATTGCTTCAAAGAAAAATGCCTCTTTGACGCGCTCTTTATATCGATCGGCCTTGATCTGGTTATATAGCAAGTTGAGAATTGATATCAAATTTTCCCTCTTCGAAATTGGGAATTTTACATGTTTCTAATAATGTCACAACATGTTCTGATAAAATGATTAAAACTTCTGTTAAACACGAGATCGAAAAGAATAAAATCCGAAAAAAATAACCGAAAAATTGAAAAACCTGAAAAAAAGAACAGTTTTCTTACATTTGAGAAGATGTTTCCATCACAAGACTACATATAATGAGTGAAAAGTAAGAAAAAAATTTGGTTTTTGCTATTTATTTCTCTAAACTCAACGGCAAGCGCACATAACTTTACTTCCGTAATATGTACGTGATCCAGTAGAATTCGAAAATCATAAATTCAAAAAAATTCTATGTTTCAAAAAAAATATATAGGTCATTTTTCTGCATATCACTAAAACACGTTCAGTTTTTTTGATTATCGGTTGGCAGTTTTTTGTTTTTAACTATGTATACTGTTATATTCTGAAAGAAAAACATTTTCTCCTTCTAATGAGCTATAAAACATAAAAATTGGTTCAGGTGTTCCAAAGCTACATGCTGTCAAAAAATGACTGTTGTTGCAACAGTGAGTTTTGACTGTGATGACGTCACACGTGGGTTAGTGAGGAAAACCGCCGCATTGAGAATTTTTATTCTCACAGTTTATTATTGTATTATGGTCCTTTCATTTCCACTAAACCTTTAATTCAGAGTCGTGTACACTAGAGTGCACTTCCCTAGTCAGTTATTTTCAACTACAAATGTGTCTTTGTATGAAAAAATATAGAAATTTTCTACAAAACAAAGGATTTTGAAATTTTTTTTCCATTTTCGAAAAAAATTATGTATTTGTAAAAATAGCAAAATTTCAGATTTCATAGTTGGTTGCAGTTTCTTGAATGACTGTAGAAATTATATAAATAATTTCAAGGTGAGCACAGACTTTTTAAATTATAAAAATATGTATGAGTGGCGAAAATGTTGTTAAAAAGAGTTTAGTTTTAAAGTTTTTGAAAAATCTCTTTTAAAATTCTAAAATGCGAAAAGAATAAACAAAGTTGTTTTCTGTCAAAATTCCGAGAAAGAATTCGATATTTTTCAATGGCATAAAAGAATATAAAATCTTATGTAAAATTTTTATGTTCTGTGTACAGCGCTTGGGCCCAGAAAAAGTGTGTCAATGGTTCTTCCGATGGATTTAATGAAATAATTTTTAAAAAATTTTTCAAAATTATCTCTGGACAGCAATTTAAAATAATGTTAATCTGAAAGTACATTTTTTTCAATGAGATTGTAGTTTTTTCCAAGTGATATAATAATATGAAAAATTATATTCTCTCATAAAATTATATTCACAAGTTCAATGATATGTTTTCATATCACGAAATATATTTTGCTTTCTCAGAATATTTTTTAAAGATATCAAAACTTTAAATATCGACGAAAAATTATTATTTGGGACACCTATTTGAAACCAACGAATACGATATGAAACGATATTTTAAGAAGGCCTTTTAAAGATTTAATTGACTTCTACGAATTACTAATTACAAATTTTGGCTGTGGAAAGTCCCAGAAATAAACAATTCTGGAAAAAGAATTCTAAAAATTGCAAAAATTTGAAAAAATTATTTCAGTTAGAAATTTTTAGCATTTTTTTATTTTTTGGTCCATAATATTTTTTGTTCGAGTTTTTTTTAAATTCCGCTTTTTTAATTCCGCAATTTTGTGATATTTATCAATTTTATGACTTACCTCTGTCCTCATCAAATACTCCATGCGACTTTGTAAATCTCGCGGTCGATGTTGTTTTTATGAGCAAACGAAATTTTGAAAAAATCTTGGTCTGAAAAAGTGATAGAAATGAGTCGAAAACAAATACAATCTGCGAAAAAAAAAACACATGGGGGGGTATGAAAGAAATGAGACAGAAATGTTGATTGGAAGGGTACTCTGCCACTGGAGATGGAGCATATTTTTGGGACCGTGTAAG
Organism: Caenorhabditis virilis; assembly: GCA_964036255.1. Lineage (NCBI taxonomy): Eukaryota > Metazoa > Nematoda > Chromadorea > Rhabditida > Rhabditidae > Caenorhabditis > Caenorhabditis virilis. The sequence continues at coordinate 11,930,554 of OZ038420.1, read as the reverse complement.
TCAAGCGTGAAAAAAGAACGAGAGTAAGATGATTGGGTACTTAGGTGGCAAATATTGCATTTGAAATTAGAAAACCAACAATTTTTTTTTCTCGCGCTCCGTTTATTGGATTTCGTTCTAATTGCCGTTTTATAGAAACAAAAGACCCCCATTTGAATGAGCAATGAGCACTGAAAAGAGGTGTGAATGAAGCAGTGCGCTGGCAGGCTCAAAACCCGCAAAAACCGGCGACACCGGCCCGGGATGAAAAAACGAACATTGGTGTAAAAAACAAAAATATGAAGACGAATATGTCTCAAACATATTTTTAGAATAAAAATGGAATATAATATGACTTTGTACTTTTTTTCAAAATTTATTAATTAGAGATGTAAAAATATCGAAATTTTTTGAGACAGTTCTCTTTTTTTACAATGTTTCAAAGTTTTTATGCTATTTAAAAAAATGATGCACAGAAAATGAGTAGAATACAAATTGATGAAGCCATGAAAATTTCAGAGTGTTTTGGCGTTCGCAAAACATGAAAAAATACGAGAAAAATATATTTATTATAAGATGAATTCGTAGAAATTTGCCAAATTTTCAAGGTAAATAAAATTTTAGATAATTTCTTTAAAACAAGTGGTAGTCTTTATCGAAACTTAAAAGTCCCCCCACTTTGGTTTTTTGTTTTATTTTATTCAAAGGATAGAAATAGACGACTATTATTTGAGAAAATAGGCAATTTAAAAAGGAATAATTTGGAATAAAAGCACAATAAATTGGTGGAAATTTTTGACGAAATAATGTAAGTGGTGATCCTCAATTCTGACATGTAGTTTTTATGCGCATAAGTACTGAAGGGAAAGTGGCACTACTAACATAAGATGTTTATGTGTTTGAGAACGAGAAAAAAAAGGTCCAGAACTGAAAAGAGTATGCTGCTCTATTTTTTTTTTGGAAGGCAAATGTAGACTGAATAGGTGGAATATATTTTCTCGAAATTTTCCTCCGCGAAATGAAGCAACAAAGTCAACATGAGCTTGAAAAATATCTGGCGCAAAAAGTTTCGTTTCCACATTTTTCAAAAAAAAAATGTCATGGGACCGCTTTTGGATAAAACAAGTGGGTTCAACAAGGATGTTTAAAACATGTTATGTTGCATTTTTTTGTTAAAAAAACTGACACGAAATATTTATTGCTAAATGATATGTAGAAGTTTTTAGGAAAAAAAGCAAGACTCATAGACGAAATAGAAGTTTTGTGCGGGTAGTAAGAATAAAAGATTTTTGGGAGCAGAATGTGGGAAAGTATATGGGCAGCACCTGAAGTTTGAAGACTGATTTATTTGGCAGAAGTTGGGCTATTTGTCTTCATGTATTCTCCAAGGATTTTATTAGCCATTTTTCTTTGCAAAGATGAGCATGATAAGAAATTGGAAATGTTTCAAGTGTAAAAAATCTTCCAATTGATAAATTATACAAAGTGGTTCTCGTTTTTTTAGGATGCATTTGGCGTATTTTGAAACTTTTAGGAAGAGGAGGGTCTGGAGAGTTATAAACAATATTTTAGATATAGAAAAATCGCGTGTTCTACTTGTGTGTTTTTGGAAAAACACAAAACGGCGATTTAAGAGACAATATCTGAGTCGCATTAAGTGCCCTAGGCCGAATAATTGTGCTATTGTGAACTCAAATATTCTTGATCATTCAAGCTGGTTTTGATCTACCCAGAAAATCTAAATCTCTCACGAAGTTGTGCTATTTTTACCCGCGAGCGGCTCCGCTGCGGTCTTTTAGTAGAAAATGGATGATCCAAAATTGTTAAGTTGGTAATATCAACTTAACAATTTTGGATCATCCATTTTCTACTAAAAGCAATTTTGGATCATCCATTTTCTACTTGGTAATATCAACTTAAAACTTCGTATGTGAGTACGTTACGGGTCAAAGATTATTTTCCTACCACAAAACTTGTGAAGTGTCCCGGGGTTTGGGGGAAGCTCCCCGTTTTGACTTGCATCTTTGACGGGGTATAACGTTGCTCATTTTCCGAGTTACGAGCAGATATGTATGTTATTAGAAAGCTCTCATTATTTTCTACAACTTTATTGTTAACAACAAAGCGCAAAAAAATTTCTTTGAGTATGAAAATGTTGAAGATAGAAAATTGGATTTAGTTTTTCATAATTTTCAAATGGAAAACCCCCTTTGGCGGTATAAAAATTTCACAAATTCCTGTAGAAAATGATTTTTCTTATTTATCGAAAAAATTTGTAGACTTTTTTTTGCGCTTTTTGCTCAAAAATGTTTCTGTTGTTTCAAAAAACGACCAATTATGATGTTTACGATACAAAATTAGCAAACAAACAAAATTGCCGGCAGATAAGAATATCACTCTAGAAGTCCGAAGTTTAAAAAACAACAAAAAATTGATTTTACCATTAGCAGATAGAAGCGGATCACTCGGAATAACGATATCAGCATGAAAAAACTTGCTTTGGAGTTTTATGCTTTGGAGCTTAACGCCTCGAAAAATGCAAACAAATCTTTGAGGTCCTCAAGGTGCGCCGCCTCTCGGAGGTGATTTGGACCGATGAGAAGATTTTCACGAATTAACCACTTCCCAATTGCCAAAACACACGGCAATTGATGCCGCCAGTTGACAGTAGGTCTCCTAAGCGCCGCCTGGCCTACTGGAAACTTTTCCCAAAAATTATCATGGTTTGGGCCGGGTTTCCCCTTCATCCTTCAAGAAGATAGGCCAGGCCGTTTATCCTTCAACAAGATTGAGGCCCGTCCCACGCATCGAAATCGACCAAGGGTGTGCTGGACACAAATTCGATAATTCTCCTAATAGTAAAATCGTCAATCCAAAGCAATTCTGCTCTCGAGTCTGCAATTGTTTGTCACATACGGTGTTTGTCAAGAATGCGCACCGAGGTTGTTGATCGTTGCCGCAGAATTAATTCAAATTCTGTTATCGCTAGTCAAGTTATGCCTTTCGGAAAATTTCAGCTTTTGCTCAAAAATCTCAAAAAATGATGCTTGTCGAACAAATAAATATCTCTAGATGTTCATTTTTTTAACGTTTCATGACGATATCATCTTTCTGGATTATTTTTATAATAGAAGCACAACTGAATAGTTATTTTATGAAAGAAGTAAGGAATGACACAAAAAATATCTTAATTTTTTATACACCTTCAATAAAATTGTTTTAAATTCTAAAGTGAACAACTTGTCAGCAATATTTCGAGATTTATTAATTTTAGGTAGAAGATACATAGATTTATTTCATAATATTTCTCAAATGTTTACACACTATATTTTTTCACTCTTCAGATACTTTGACACATATTTTTTCTAGATTTAACTAACCTTTCATATTGCACGTTCATATGAAATTTTTTTTGCGTTGCAGCTTCATATACTTAATCTTAGTCGCATGTCCTCTCTTTTGCTCTCTCTCATTTTTTTTTGAAATTTGATAAATTATCGTCCACTAAACCTTTTGGACCTTCTTCTCTTCCTTTTGTTTTTCGTTTCGTTGCCACTGGTGCTACATGTAAACCGATCTCTTCGATAAACCCCCCCCATGCTTTCTTTTATTTTCCAATTACATTTTTATATTTCATTCAACATAAAATGAATTCAATTTATTGCTGATAACCACCCATTTCATTTTTGATAGTAAAACTAATTTCGTTTATGTCTTGTTCGCTAGAAAAAATTTCAAAATCGTTTCTCTTAAATCGAAAATTGTAGGATATTCCACATCGGCAAACGACTAATGTTATACAAATTCTAGACGAAGAAATAAATTTTTACTGAAATAAAAAAAATTCGTGAAATTTTGCTGCCTGTTTACATACATGTAGTTTTACGAGCTTCTTTTTCAACGATTCTATTTCATTTTTTTTGTTTGATGAAAGACGAAAAAAAAACGATTTCGATGAGTGTCACATTCACTTTTTTTTTGATGAATAACTGCAATGAGAGAAACAAATGACAAATTCGGTTTAATCGAAAAGAACATGTTTTTCAAACAATTTATTTTGTTGCGTTTTATGGTTATTATGGTGGTTTCTATAATTGTCTTGAAAATATCATTTAGAAATTTTTTTATAACAGTTTTTAAATTCTCAGTTGTGTATTGATTCTTGAAAGTAATATTTTTAGAAAAGAACAGGTTATTGCTGATTTTGGTAAATTTAATATGTTCAATGTTCAGTTTTTAAAAAAATGTTTTTTACTTTGCATTTCTGGAAAGGAAAACTCAGTAAGTCTTTAGTTACAAATAGCTATTTTGGAAAACATAAATGTTACACGTTAAAAATCAATTCATACGTTTTAAAAACGGTCAAAAAATATTTTTAGTTTATTTTATGAAACTTTGAAAACCCTTTTTCCACGTAGATTTGAACCAAGAATAACCTTGTAAGCGAAGGTCGCCAACACGGCTCAAAACAACAAAATGAAATAAAATGTTCAGTTCGCTGGTGTGCTCACAATGGGCACATTTTGTGCTCATTTCGCACAACGTGTGCACACAATGGCTAGTTACAAAATGCCCCATGTCATGACATTAAGAACTCTGAATTGCTACAACCATTATATATTGTTTTAAAACTACGAGAATCATGAGAATTTTTTTTACTTTCGTAAAAATCATTATTTGTTCATACTTTCGTCAACATAATGTTTGCCATTCCCAAAAAAAACCACCCATTTTCTGCAGGCTACATCGATTTCCTTTTTGAATAGTTTTTATTTCGAATTTTTGGCTGCCACCATTCCAAAAAATGAAAAATGGTTCTAATTCAAAGAGCCGAGAATAGTTAGCTCAATGCTCATTTTTTCTATTTTCTATTTTTTTTCTTCTTCTTTCTGCCATCTGCTGAAGTAAGTTTTTTTTTGTCTTCTGTCAATATTCAATAGCGGGTGCGCGCGACTACCATGGCGTAGACCACCATTGCTGGAGCTCAACTCTGAGCCTTATTCTACTACTTTCTTCGACTTCTTTTTTTTTTCATTTTTTGCTTCTTTCGTCGTTTTCCTTCCTCTTTTACATACTTCTCTAGTCTACGACGACATCTAGTTCGAAGCCCTCGTTGCTTCAACTGCGCGAGAAAGGAGAAAAAAACGGAGCAAGCTAACCGCACACCATAGAGAGAAAGAAGTATATCGACTAATCGAAAACGCCTTTGCATCTCGCTATTCTTTTTATGCTCGCTCACTTTTTTCCTTCCCCCCCTAGTTTTTTTTTCTTATTTTGGTTGAGATTTTTTTTTCAAACGTGGGTGGCCAAAAAATATTATCTTATAAATTCATGATAACGAATAGTTATTTTCCAATTTTGATACTTTGTCATGCTCCCAATATAATGTTAGGTTTCACACATTGTTCTAAGTTTCACCTGCAATTTAGATCAAACACCATGTGGTTGGAAAATACATAACATGTCATAACATATTATTATTTTTTTTTAATGATTTTTTGATTTCAATTTCATATAATTTGTCTATAATTTTATATCCATATTGATCAATAACTCTAATATATATTGTTATTTTATATTTTTATTATTTTTCAACTCATATTCCGAAACGTCTTCAAAAAACCACAATCTCATCGATATTACAAGATTTTTAATATTTTCTAGATTTTCTAAACATCAAAAATTAAAGAAATTCAGAATTTTTTCCATCTATTTAGAGAATTACAACGAAACGTGCACCGGAAATTCCGACACACTTTTATATTAAATCCTGAAAATGTTAATGTGACGCATATTAAGAAAATTGAGGTCGCCCATTATTTTAAGAAACAAAATCACCTATTTAAAAACAACTTCATAATTGTTTTTAATTTTCAAGGCGCTATAGAATTGTCCACAATAAAGGAATGCAGGTTCTTAATCAGAAAAATGAGTTTTTTCAAATGAGTTAGGTCTCCAATCAAAAGATTGAAACTATCTCACGGTTTTCCCTGGGAAAACAAGCGCATAATAATTGCGCACTAGTTAACCAACACTGACGCTTCTTGTTCATACCGTTGGCGCGTATGTTTCCTGCTGCTGACTAAACCCTCTGTTAGTTCTCCTCTCTAAAGTGGTCTGTATGCCCCTGCTGACTCACACCGGTCAATCGTTTTTCATCTTGTTTTCTCATTGCCTCTCTCTTAAAAACAAGGCCTCTGGGAAAAAAAAGTGCGCTCTCCTGTCATCGTTAAACCTCTTTTGTAAGCATTTTTATAAACAGAATTATTGTTTTTATTTTGAAACATAAAACAATTGATTGTGACTTTTTATGAGTAAGCCATTATTTGAACGAAAAAGCTTGCGAAATTTCATTTTATATTTATTTTATTTTTTCGGAAAAACAGCAATATTTGAAACAATCCATTTTGATTCCCACGAGAATAACTGAAAATTGTAACAATTGTTGGAAACACATTTGTTTTTGCATAATTCGTAAATTTTTAGAGCAATGCCTGATTTCTGATAAATCATTATTAAACTCTTTAATTCTATAATTTTAAATAAATGGCGCTTTGAAAATATTGCTCTTGGTTTTGATTTTAATACTTCATCGTTTGAAAGCCTACAATTTCTTTATTTTTCTCCACGCTTGTTGCGAAACACGCAAGATTTATTTCAATAAGTTGATAAATAATCAATAATTATTTTTTATTGAAAATTTGATTAAAATTGCTTAATAAAAGAAACACTTAAAAATTCAAAGAATTCCCACATCTCTCGTTTGAATTTTACGATTCTCAATGTCTATCTTTTTCTTTTATTTTTTATATCTTTTCCTTGTTGCCATTCAATTTTTTTCTCGTTATTTAACTGAACAAAAAAGCAAATTTTTTTCCGGGTATCTAGTGTGTACATAACAGTCCCAACAACAACATCAAAATGTCTTGGCAAAATCAAGGAATGCAAGCCTTGATCCCGGTGATCAATAGAGTCCAAGACGCATTCTCTCAATTGGGAACAAATGTCAATTTCGAACTGCCACAAATTGCAGTGGTTGGTGGACAGTCGGCTGGTAAATCGTCTGTATTAGAAAATTTTGTTGGAAAGTGAGTCTTAAAAATTGAAAATGACAATTTGAGTACAAATATTTCAGAGATTTTCTTCCTCGTGGTTCTGGAATTGTCACCAGACGTCCATTGATTTTGCAGCTCATTCAGGATAGAAATGGTAAGTAATTATGGTTAATCAACGAATCAATGTGATCAATTTTTAGAATATGCTGAATTCTTGCACAAGAAGGGACACAGATTTGCTGATTTTGATCAAGTACGGAAGGAGATCGAGGAAGAAACAGATCGTGTGACTGGTGCAAATAAGGGGATTAGTAACCACCCAATCAATCTTCGAGTATTTTCTCCTAATGGTATTTACACAAGTTTAATAATAGTTGCAATAAATCTGACATTTTGCAGTACTCAATCTCACACTTATTGATCTTCCTGGTCTGACAAAAGTTCCAGTTGGTGATCAGCCGGCTGACATTGAACAACAAATCCGAGACATGCTGCTCACATACATTTCGCGTGAAACATGCTTGATCCTTGCCGTCACACCGGCAAACAGTGATTTGGCGACTTCTGATGCGTTGAAGCTTGCGAAAGAGGTCGATCCACAAGGATTGCGTACGATTGGTGTGTTGACAAAACTTGATCTGATGGACGAAGGAACTGATGCTCGCGAGATTTTGGAAAACAAATTGTTCCCGTTGAGAAGAGGATATGTCGGAGTTGTTAACAGGGGACAGAAGGATATTGTAGGACGGAAAGATATTCGCGCCGCTTTGGATGCTGAAAGAAAATTCTTCATTTCTCACCCATCTTATAGACATATGGCTGATCGACTTGGAACAACATATCTTCAACACACCTTGAATCAGCAACTCACTAACCATATTCGTGACACACTGCCGACACTTCGTGATAGTCTTCAAAAGAAGATGTTCGCTATGGAAAAGGATGTAGCAGAGTACAAAAATTTCCAACCAAATGATCCGGGAAGAAAAACCAAAGCTCTTTTGCAGTTAGTTGTTTAATTGAAAAATATTAGAAAATACAAAATTTTCCAGAATGGTTCAACAATTCAATGCAGATATTGAGAGATCAATTGAAGGATCATCCGCAAAATTAGTGTCAACCAATGAATTGAGCGGTGGAGCTAGAATCAACCGACTTTTCCACGAACGTTTCCCATTCGAAATTGTTAAAATGGAGATTGATGAGAAAGAAATGCGCAAAGAGATTCAATTCGCGATTCGTAATATTCACGGTATCCGAGTTGGATTGTTCACCCCGGATATGGCTTTCGAAGCAATTGCGAAAAAACAAATTGCTCGGCTGAAGGAACCATCGCTCAAATGTGTGGACCTGGTTGTTAATGAATTGGCCAATGTTATCCGACAATGTGCGGATTCGATGTCTAGATATCCACGTCTTAGAGATGAACTCGAACGAATTGTTGTATCCAATATGCGTGAACGTGAACAAGTCGCCAAGCAACAAATTGCGCTCATTGTTGATTATGAGCTCGCCTACATGAACACCAACCATGAAGATTTTATTGGTTTCAGCAAGTAAATATTCATGAAGTCTTTTTTTTTTCAAAAAATAATATTAATCAAGTTACAGTGCTGAAGCGAAAGCATCACAAGGTCAATCAGCCAAGAAAAACCTCGGAAATCAAGTGATTCGAAAGGGATGGCTTTCAGTGAGCAATATCTCATTCGTTCGCGGTTCCAAAGATTGTTGGTTTGTTCTCATGTCCGACAGTTTGAGCTGGTACAAGGACGATGAGGAAAAAGAGAAGAAGTACATGCTACCATTGGATGGCATCAAATTGAGAGATATCGAAAGTGGATTCATGTCACGTCAACACAAATTTGCATTGTTCTATCCCGATGGAAAGTAAGTAAAGAGAAACGTCACCGAAATGCTCCATCAAGCCAAAAAGCCTTTTTTACTTGTTTTCATTCCGCACGCTTCCATAAAACTCAAATAGCGAAACAATCATTTCTAGGAAGTTGAAAACAAAGAAAACCACCGCATGCCTATAAATAATTTTTCAGGAAGTGGGTGTAGTTTACTTATTATTTTCTCCTACTCCCAACTATCTTCGTAAGAAGCAAATTTGATGTCGTATTCGTGATATTCGATTATCTTTCTCCCTCTTTTTATTTTTATTTTCGTCCTAGGAAATTTTACAAAAAAAAACTGTTTTTGGATTCCAAAAGATTATCAAAATTATGGCAGAGAATATTTCCCATTTGAATAATTGAAATGCACGAGATTTTTTGTGGAATGATGCTATTGGAAAAAAAGTGCGTGCAAAATATATATGTTGGAAAATAAACGTATACGTTGGCATGTTGTTGATTGAAATGAGATTGGGTTTCGAATTTTGGTAGTAGTGTAGATGCACTTTACTTGATAGAAATGCTTTTCCACTAATTAGTTTCACAAACCCTAATAAATATGCTATTTTCCAGGAACATTTACAAAGATTACAAGCAACTTGAATTGGGATGTAACAATTTGGACGAACTTGATGCCTGGAAGGCGTCGTTCCTTCGTGCTGGTGTGTATCCGGAGAAACAAAAGGCGCCGGAAGATGAGAACCTGCCGGAAGTTGATGAGAGCTCGATGGATCCACAATTGGAGAGACAAGTTGAGACGATCAGGAATCTTGTGGACTCGTACATGAGAATTATTACTAAAACTATCAAGGATTTGGTTCCAAAAGCGGTTATGCATTTGGTTGTTAATCAAGTGAGCGAGTTCATGAAGGATGAATTATTGGCTCATCTTTATCAATGTGGTGATACTGATTCATTGATGGAAGAATCGCAGCTTGAAGCTCAAAAGCGAGAGGAGATGCTCAGAATGTATCACGCTTGCAAAGAAGCCCTTAGAATCATTTCAGAGGTTTATTAAAAATCGCATACAATCTTTGATGAATCAACACTTATTTCAGGTTAACATGAGCACAATTGGTGACGCTCCACCACCACTTCCACCATCGGACTACCGTCCAGCGCCATCGGGACCGTCGCCAATTCCAAGAGCCGCTCCCGCACCACCAGGTGGTCGACAGGCACCAATGCCACCGCGTCCAAATCCGGTTGCGCCGCCACCGCCAGGAATGAGACCTCCACCAGGGGCGCCAGGCGGTGGAATGTACCCACCACTTATTCCATCGTAAGTTTTTCGACAAGATGAAAACGGCTTCTTCGAATTGCAATCACATCTTTTTTCTATCTTTTGTTCATTCTATTTTAAAGTGAAAAAAACAACTAAATCTAGGCGCCCGGGACCAGGAGGCCCACCACCAAATATGGCACCACCTAGATAATTAACTAGATTATGATCCATTGATAAGGTTTGTCGAATTGATAGATGTTGTATTGTAGAAAAAACCCTTCAGAATACCGACAGAATGTTGTAAATTGTGTGTTGTTATAGCTTTTTCTATCTGCAAACGCATTTTTTACTGTTTTTATCTGATTTATTTTTTAGGTTGAATGCCATAGTGGTAATGAAAGGTAACAAAACATTTGAAATATTTTGCTGTTTCAGGAGAGCGACAACACCAAACAATACGCATCCGCCATCAATCCCTGCTCGCCCTCAAGTTCCAGCAAGACCATTTTAAATTTCCACACTTTCATCTCACTTTTGTATTACCAATTTTGAAATATATAACTTTTGTCGATGTCATAAGCTTTTCTTTTTAAATTTCATTTTTCTACCTACTTTGTTTAGTAACTATGCTTAAAAATGGTACAACTACATCTTCCAATGTAAATCTCTGTTTTAGGCAGGCATTTTCCATTTTAAAATTGCAATGTTTTTTCATAGTTGCCTTCTAAATTTGCATATTTGAGAGAGAAAAATCTTGAGGATTGCGCATCTGATAGGCGACATTTTTCATATTCACACTTCACTCCAATTTCCAACTGTGTTTCTCCTTATCGGTGGTGAATTTTTTCTAGTGTTTCGGTTCAATATTTAACAAAAATATAGCAATAACTTGAATCATTCTGAAAAGATTGATATTTTTTTCTTTAATTACTAAATAGCCGAACATAGTGCATTTTTGAAAAACTAGGTTTTTTCACATTTATTCAATTGCTTTTGAGTTTTAAATTGTATCTTATGTAAAGTTTCTGGAATTATATTTGAATTTTATTGCAGTTAAATTTATATATCTCTCCTCGTCGAAATTAATTTATTGTATAACTTATATTTTCACAGCAATATATATTTATATTTATAGTTAATCTGGACATAAAGTATCATTCTAGACTTTTTTGTATTGTTTTTAAAAAGATTAGGTATGATGGGAATATTTAACTAGATTTTGAAAAACTTTTGGTTGAGAATGATTCAAAAAAAAGGAAAAATAGGACGCTTGGGAATAGTTCTAAAGGCAAAATATCGGAGAATGTACAAAAATTATGCAAAAAAGCTTCGGAAGTTAGAAAATTTGACTCCTAAGCTTTTTTCTACATTCTTCAGTGGAGTTTTAAATTTATTTTGTTTTTTAAAGACAACTGTTCAGTTAATTTGACCCTATCTGATCTTTGTTTCGAAAATTAGAGTGTTTTCTCATTAGTACGATGTAATTTATGCGAAATCACAACGATAATTACACGTGTCATAGAAGCAGTCCAAAGTTGAAAAATTCAGATTTTGAATTCGCGCGTGTCCCTGCAACGCGGTCGGAATTGGCGCGAGGTATTCTTCTTTGGACCACCTGGGTTGCCATTCGAATTTTGACTTTTTTCCTTGAATTTGGATCGTGTTAACTGAAAAGCTGCCTTTAAGCACATACATAATGCATTTTGGTAATTCAAAAGGTCATTCTAAAAGTGGCAAAGTACACATAAAAGGCAGCTTGTCAGTTAACACGACCCAAATTTAAGGCGAAAACTAAAAATTCGAATGGGGGATCAGACGGTCGAGATAACAATAACAATATGTTGCCAAATTCAAATAATTGAATTTCGCGCCAATTCCGACCGCGTTGCACGGATACCGACCGCGTCGCACGGACACGCGCGCATTCAAATGTTTAATTTTGCAACTTTGGACGGCTGCTATGACGCGTGTATTTATCGGTGTGATTTCGCATAAATTGCATTGTACTAATTAGAGAACGCTCTAATTTTTGAAATTAAAATCAGGTAGGGTCAAATTAGCTGAACAGCTGTCTTTAAGAATTCACAAAACCATCATAGAACATTTTCGTAGAAATTCTTTGAGTGAGATTATCAACCAGCTGAACTCTATTTTTCAAAATGTATTGCTTTTGGATATTCAGACGGCCTGCAAAGTTGGATCAATATAGGTTTACAAATAGAAAATGTAGACCTTTGCGGAACAGTTTTATTGGTGTGAGGGTACCGGTACGTACCCACAGAAAAAGTGACAATAATAATAGTGAATTTTTTTCAAATTGAATAAAAATGAAATAAAAATTACGATTTTCTTTAGGTAAGAATTTTTACATTGAACTTATCCTTTAACAAGCAAATTAAATTGTATCTTATGTAAAGTTTCTGGAATAATATTTCAATTTTATTGCAGTTGTTTAAATTTGAATGAATAATTTTCTAAAGTTCGATTCTTTGTTGCGTAAAAAACCAATTTAAAACATTGAGCATTCCTAAAAGCTCACCTGATGCGAAACATTTTAATTTTATAAACATTTAGACTCAATCTCAAAGCCCGTTGCGATAAATATTATTTAAGTTATTGCAGATTATAATAAAGTATTCAACCCCCATCCAAAACAAATGAATCTAGGTTTTTTTCACAAACTCAAGAATTAAAAACGAAATGCGTATCATTTTATAAAGTGGCGTCGAAATGCGAACTTTACTTTTCTTGAGCAGATAAAATGAATAAATGAGAATATATTTTGTTTGATGTGATCTTTTGAGATTTTCTATTATGTTTTTTTTGTCAGAAAAGATCATCAACCAAGTATTAAAGTTTTGAAAAGCTTTTCATCTCATCTGCGTCATATCTCAATTTCCAACCCCCTAACAAAAACTGATATTTTTTTTTTTCACGAAACACGAAAAAAAAGATGAACAGAAGCATCAAATGAAATGAGGGGAAAAATTGATGATAGCAAAACGGAGAATCCGGAGAGAACGGGGAGGAAGAAAAATGTTTCCGTGTAACTTTTCATATATCGATTGATCGAAAACTCAAGATGTGTTTTGTTGATTGCAGTAGGCTTTGGGTGTGTAAAGTGTGATGCTCCTGGATTCAAAAGCCACAGGCAGCAGAAGCGAAAAGCATAGCATATTTTTGCGAATCGCAATGTGAGGCGCCTGCGTAAGTTTTGCAATTCAATCAGCGATCTGCAAATAATATACTCTTCACTTTTTTTTACTTGTTGTTTTCTTGCTTGGCACCAATTTTGTTTATGATCTTTTTCCAAGAGAGCTTAGCGCCATTTTTCAAGACTTTTTTATGTGATTGAAAACATTCTTTTTCTATATCTCGGATTTTTTCCCGTTTCCTTTTTCAGTATCCTCATTAGCTGTATGTCTTCATGTTTTCTTTTAATATTTCTCTATTTCATATGACTAACAATTTTTTTCCATTTGCTTTTTTTTTCCAAAAACGAATTATAGCAATTTGAAATATCAAATTTAAGATCGATCGACAAGGTGGGTCTCTTCCAGAGACCTTGCCACTCACAAAACAAGAGGAATCTGTTAAAAAGACAAAATTCAAGACGAGCAATAAGGAAAATAACAACGAATGGGAAAAACAGATTTAATTTTTGTTTAATTTGAAATAACTATTGAATAATGGCTTCAAAACCGAGCACTACATCAAACGGCACAGCTAATCCTGTTTTCAGGAGGCAGGCTTCTACAGGTATTTTTTTTAAAAGAAATATAAACTTGTTGATCTCATTTTCTCATTTTATTTTTCTTTCTCATAAAACGAGCTCTAGTTTTATTTAATATCACAGGAGGAAAAAAAAAGCAAAAAAAAAGATATCAAAACTATAGGCTCTTTGCTGAGGATGGAGAGTCGGGCGACGCGCATAGTACTCAAATAAGCCTTGCCTCAATAGAGCTTCTCTTAGGACATTCGACTCTACGGACTCTTCTTTCTATTGTGTCAACTTTTTTTTCTTTTTGGGGAGAAAAATAGAAAACAGCTTCATTTTTATTCTTTTTTTTTGGCTTGAGTATTTATTCATTTTATTCATGTATCCAAGCTCTCAACAATGTTGTCAACAGCAGAAAAATGTTGAGTCACCGTACGGGTCGGTCAAATTACGGCATTCGAATTTGGGGGATGAGGAGAGGCCTTTAAGTTCATATGATCGTTTGTCACGCAGATTCAATAGGGAAAGTATTGCAAGTTTTCCTGATCATCAAATCTGCTACTTTGATTGTGAGTAATAATAATATATCTGATTCATATTTGAGAAAATTCAATGTTTGAACAATTTTTGTCATTTTCAACTTTATTAACTTAAATAAAACAAACTGCAAAGAATATAAATATTTTTTCATCATTGTCGCAGTTTTTATTAAATCTGAGCAGCGTCTATTTGTGCTAGGATATCCTCGACCTATGCAAACTTAAGTTAACATTGGAAAAAAAAAGTCGTGTCATAAAATCAACATCTTAAGTTAATCATTTTTTGAAGAGATGTGCTATCAAACCTCAATATATAGTCCGAAATCTAAAGCTTTATTAGAAATTGTTCCTTGGAATGGTAAAATATAATTCATATTTAACATGGTATCAAAATTGGATGCTTTGTTTTTTGCAGCTGGCGTCAATCCGGTGTTAACTGTTGCTCTGCAACCAGTGCCCAAAGTTGATTACAGTGTTACAAAGGTAAGAAATATGCTTTACAGTTTGTTTAAACATTTTTGTTTGAAATTTTAGGGTGGCGCTCGAACGTGGATTGTTCTACTAGTTTTTGTAATTCTCTGTTCTAGTCTTTATACAATATTCTCAGCGAAAGAACTTGGAGAATCTAAACATGGTGGGAAATAGTGATAACTTGTGTTTTTTTCAAAATATTTTTCAATTTTTCAGATCTCAATGCACACCGGTCAGATGATTATGACGATACGCCTGATTATAACTCACATGTGACGGTAGATGATAATGATGACGATGATGACGACGATGAGTAAGTTATCAATTTTTATCTCAACTTAATTGTATTTTAGTGATAATTATGAGCCACCTGTGAAAAAACAAACACATTCAACTCAACAAAAACAAAAAATAGTTGCACCACCTCCTATTGTTGATGGTAAGTTCACAAAAAAATTTGTGAATCCGCAAAAAAAAACTACGATATATTTTCAGCTGATGACGATGATGAGGATGAAGAAGAAGTTAAAGATCATTCTTTAGGAGGAAGACTGTTTGCAGGATTGAGGAAAAAAATCACAGATCGGTTAATGGACACGGTATCCTCTTTATTAATAACATTATTCAAAATACTTCTTTCAGGCAACCGAACAAAAGAAATCTCGAAAAGTGAAAGTTCAACAAGAAAAGGAGAAACCAAAAACTTTGAAAAAACTGAAAAGGTCTAGAATTGTTGAAGAAGATGAGACAAATGACGACGATGAAGCTAATGATGACAATGCCAATGATGATGATGACGATGTAGAAGATGAAATTCCGGAACCACCAAAAAGACAAAGGCAAAACCGAAGAGCGGAACGGAAAGAGAAGTATAGAAAGTATGAGTCAGTGAAGGAGGAAGAACCAGAAGCTGACGTTGATGACGATGATAACGATGATGATGATAATAACGATGATGATAAGGATGAAATTGATCAGAACAACAAAGAAGATGATGATGACGATGATGATAATATTTCAAAGGTTTGACTTTTATTTGAATACTTATTTAGGGGTTCTCAAGAAAGCTCATTAGAATCGAATGAAAATTTCTATTTTTTCTTTGTGATTTTATCAAAATTTTAACATTTCCAAAGAGTGTGATCTTTGGAAAATATGACTCGGGTATTCATTATGTGCCAAATTTTTATCAAATTGCATGTTTTGTTTTGTTTCTTTTACAAGATGTAAATATCCTAGGTCTGTAATATTATTTCCTTAATCAAGCCATGTCTGTAATTACAGAAGCTTCCATCTTGAAAAAAGTTGGCACTTTTGAATTTTAAAAGCATTCAGATGGTCAATAACGGTTGCGAATGAAATAATGTAAATTTCGGAAGAACGTTACATCTTTAATATACATGAAAACCGTATAATTTGAAAGTGTCAGTTTTGTAAGAGTCAAAACATTTTACTCTTTACAGACAAAGAATGATAAAGGTGATGATGATAACGACGATGATGATGACGATGATGATGATGAAGATGATGATAGTAACAAAACAGTCGGCAAAACTGATCAGGGTAAAAATGATAATGATGAAGATGAGAATGATGAGGATGATGAGGAGGATAGCAAAAAAACAATATCTCCAAGAGAGGCAAGAAGAGCAAGAAGACAACAGCAACGCACCTCGAAGTAATATTTATTAATCGAAACAATTTATTTAAAAATCACTTCTATTTCAGAAATGAAGTCAAATCACGGTTGGGAGGTAACAGAGAATGCAACCACATAGATTGCCCAGATAATTCGAGTGCAAAGCCAAGAAAGTCGTTGCTGCTGAAGAAAAAACGAAATCAAAGAATTGTTATCGATCAATCGGTAGATAATGATGATGACGATGAGGATGAAGATGACGATGACGATGACAAAAATGACAATGATGAGCCCGATAATATTGATGATGATGATGATGATGAACCGAAATTGAGTGATCGTGAGAGCAGTTCATCTTATAAAAGGCATGCAATTACAACAAAAGAAGAAATCGGATTCCGAAATATACTTGACAAGGCGGATCTATTGGTGGAAAAGGTAGATCGTGCAGCAAAAAAATCGTCCAGTCGAAAATTAGTCAGAAAAGGAAAACGTGACTAATTATTGTGTATAATTTTTTTCTAATAACAAGGTGGACGTCTGAATTATTTTTGCTGTGGTTACAATCGGTTTTTTCCATTCATTTTTGTCTTATTTGAATATTTTTGCCTTGTATGCGGGTGTTGATGTTATATGTTGATGAGAGGTAACTAGTTTAGGGAAGCTCGCATAGTTTTACTTTAAATCATCGGTCTTGTATGTTTATCATGTTAAGTTTTTTTTGTTTTAAAGTTGCCTAATAAATTTTTGTATCCGATCTGTGTTTTAATTGCAACTTTGTCAAACGCTTGGAACTAACAATTCTTGAAACACTCTGAAACAAAACAAAAAGTCAAACTTCAGCATGAATATGAAGAAGCGATGGAACTTTTCGACCATGTCATTGCAATTTATCCATCATCGTCTAGAGCGTTCTTTGGAAAAGCAAGAGCTTATGATATCCGGTAAATATGTAAAGAAGTCCGCAATAAACGTTTTATGTTCAGTGGCGAAATCGAAGCAAATGAATCGGACAGAACAAGAGCAATTGAGATTTATCAAAAGATTTTACAAAATCCTGCTACTCCAGAAGCACTGTTCCGTCAAGCAGCACAACGTTTGATTGAAAAAACGAGATTTAAGGGATTACTCCATCAAACACTTGTTGCACATCGACTTTTTATTGACAGGTTTTATTATAAATATTAAAATTATTAAAAAAAAATGAAATTTACTTTCAGATTCCCTGAAGAATTACCACTGCAAACCGATTTTGCCATCACTTTTGTGATGATGAAACGGTATGAAGACGCTCGAACGGTGTTAAGCAACGTTATTGCAAGTGATCCAAATAATGTAATGGCACTCGCATATTATGGATACATTCTCAAAGCTCATGATGACAAAGTTGAGCAAGGGGTTGCATTGATGAGGAAAAGCTTAAAGCTCGCTGTTGATGAGATCAAAGATCCAAAGTTTTATTATCAATTAGGCCATGGTTTAACATCATTGGGCAAGAAAAATGAGGCGCAAGCGGTTTATCAAAAAGCTGCACAAATGGGAGTTTTCATGACTGCGCAGCAACGAAGCTTGTACAACATTGATGGTTTAACTGCAAGACCTTGGTGGAATTTAGAGCAAACACAATATACTAAATTTTTGAAGGTGATGATTTTGTTAAGTGAGTAACATTTATAGTATTATTTTAGACTGTGGAACGTCAGTGGGCTACTATCAGACAAGAGGGTATGGAAGTGCTACGAGATTGTAGTGACTGTTGGTTAGACCACAACCAACAACTGGTAATCGATGGACAATGGAAATATTTTCCAATAATGTCGGAGCAAAAGTTTATCAAGGTTTTCTAATGAAATATCTTAACACTTTCATAAAGCGTTGTTCCAGGGAAGCTGCGCTAGAATGCCACAAACGTGTCTTATCTTGCAAGAATTTGCGTCTTCCAGTAACGCTAGTAAATCGGAAGTAAAACTTTCATCTATAAAAATCTAGCTACGAAAATAAACATTTCCAGATGTATTTATCAGTCCTCTCGTCTGGTGGACAGATCCTCCCTCACTGTGGTCCAACAAACTATCATTTGCAAGCACATTTAGGACTAGTTGCACCATCTGAAGCTAGGTTGCGAGTCGCAAATGAAACACGGGGATGGAGATCAGGCAAATTCGTTGTGTTTGATGAGTCATTTGAACATGAGGCAAGAAAAGAACATCTGAAATTCAATCGATTTTCGTCCAATTTACAGATGCAATTCGAAGGAGCATCCTCGTCATCGTTCCGTTTAGTGTTAGTATTACAACTGTGGCACCCAGAAGTTCAACCACATCAGCGTATATTGTCATTCCTAACTTGATTTTAGATGTTAATTTTATGATTTTGTTGTTTTCGTTTGATAAAAGACAGTTTTATCATTCAGGAAAAACACTTGCTTTTACAAATCCAAAATATTAAAGGGATTCTTTACTGTTTTTGGATTTCTATTCCATTTTCATCTTCTTCACAATATTTGAAAACCTATAGAAGCAACATATTTTTGCGAATTTTCCTTTTCTAGTACTCAAACACACCCATTTCAAGAATAAGGCAGCGAAATGGCCGAATAATTGCAAACACTCTCACATTCGCATGCTCTCTCGCGCGCGGCCGAGCGGTTAGGCCATTCGCTGCCTTACCCTGTAAATGTGCTTTTTTCGTATACTAGAAAAGGAAGCTTCGATAAATTGATT
Organism: Caenorhabditis virilis; assembly: GCA_964036255.1. Classification (NCBI taxonomy): domain Eukaryota; kingdom Metazoa; phylum Nematoda; class Chromadorea; order Rhabditida; family Rhabditidae; genus Caenorhabditis; species Caenorhabditis virilis. The sequence continues at coordinate 11,911,310 of OZ038420.1, read as the reverse complement.
TCCTTCTACAGGTTTTCAAATACTGTGAAGAAGATGAAAATGGAATTGAAACCCAAATTCAGTAAAGAGTCCCTTTAAGTTCTAAAGATCTATTTTGTCGGCTAGATTTTTTAAAAAACTTAAAATGTTTCTAAGCGTTCCCAAATTTTATGTTTTTACACTCTTAAACGGGGAGTTTGAAGCTCTAGAACGCCACTCCAGTTGAAAACATCGTAGAAACAAAAAATCCCAAAAAAAAAATATTTTCTTCATTTATTCTCGCACGAAAATTGTTCAAACTATCAATATAACCCCACAAAAACTCAAAAAAGAAAGAAGTTAAAGCGAGATTAACAGTGACGTAATAAAAAAATAAAACTCTACAACTTCTACATATCAATTAATTTATCGATCGACCTCTCCGAACACAATATCCATAGTTCCGATAACAGCAACAATATCAGCAATTAAAGACATGTAACAAACATCATGAATGGCAGCCAGATGTGCAAATCCAGGTGCACGGATGAAGCATCTGCAATTATAAATACAAATTGCGATTAAGGATTTAGATAAGGATTTTCTTTTAATTCGCCGATTAACACACACTCATGTCGGATTTAAAAGTACCGTTCCCAGAACAGTACCAGAGAAAAATCTCGTATTACAAGAAACGTTATACAAATTGAAAGATTCCCGGATAAACAGTGGAAATTGTCTGTCTCCCGAACAAGACACCAATAAAATCATAATATAAAATGCTTCAGAATTATCTTGCGACTCTTGACCTACCTGTATGGCTTGCTTGTTCCATCAGCAACAAGATACACTCCAAACTCTCCCTTTGGTGCTTCAATTGGGACGTAACTTGCACCTGGTGGAACTTGGAATCCTTCGGTGAAGAATTTGAAATGGTGAATAAGCGACTCCATGTTCTCCTACAAAATTAATCAACAATTATTCATTTTCAAAGTAAAAATGAGTACCTTCATTTCTCCTCTCTTTGGTGGAACAACCTTGTGATCATCGACTTTAATTTCTCCTTTTGGAATTTGGTTCAAACATTGGTGAACAATGTTCAAAGATTGTCTCATTTCTTCAATACGGCACAAATATCTGAATCAAATTTTTTGGATAACAATTGTGGTATTTTTTTAAAAACTAACCTGTCATAGCAATCTCCCTTGGTTCCAATTGGTACATCAAATTCAACTTGGTCATAAGCATCATATGGTTGAGTCTTTCTAACATCTTGCTTGATTCCTGATCCACGAACCATAACACCAGTGAATCCCCAGTTCAAAGCGTCGGCAGCCGAGACAAGTCCTAAAAAATCACAATAAAACCTGAAAATCGAGATGCGGGTGAATTCACCAATATCAATTGTTCTCGCCTTCCAGATTCTGTTTTCAGTGAGCATGTCTTCAAGTTCATCAATACGTGCTGGGAATTTGAGACACCAGTCATAAATATCGTCCAACAATCCGATTGGGAGATCCCAAGCAACACCTCCTGGTCTCACATAGTTTGCATGCATGCGAGCACCGGAAACACGCTCGGAAAATTCGAAAAGCTTCTCACGTTCTGAAAACATTATTGAAATTAGAAAAAAAAACAAATGGTTATTGATTCGATTTACCCTCGAACATCCAGAAGAATGGTGTCATTGCACCAACGTCAAGGGCATGTGTAGTAATACCCATAATGTGATTTTGAATACGGGTTAATTCACCCATCAAGGCTGAAAATGTTTATTTAATATTTGGCAAACTGTTCGCTAGCATAACTCACTTCTAATGTACTTGGCGCGTGGAGGGATATCAATTCCGAGAAGTTTCTCAACAGCCAAAGACCACGCTTGTTCATTGCACATCATAGAAACGTAATCAAGTCGATCGAAGTAAGGCAACGCTTGAGTGTAAGTTTTATGCTCGATAAGCTTCTCGGTGGCACGATGAAGAAGCCCAATATGTGGAATAGCCTTGATGATGACTTCTCCTTCAAGTTTGAGAACCAAACGCAACACTCCGTGAGCAGCTGGATGTTGAGGACCGAAGTTGAGAATCATGTTCTCCAGATTCTTCTCTCTGGAATGGGAATGTTAAGAATTATGTAAAAGAGACCTTTTGAAAGATTACTTTATGATTTTGGAATTCTTAAACTTTGTAGGCTTGAATAATTTAAAGGCTAATGAAAAACACTGAAAATATGATTTAAGAAATCAGAATTCTCGTAAAATGATCCACGGAATGATTATCAAATGATTTGTTTTCTCATAAACACATTTTTCAAAAGGTTTTATCATGAATTGTAAGTCGTAGTATCGTCACGTTCAGGCTAGGTCCCCCTTTCATATACGTTTTTGCCTTAGATTTACTAATTATAATTTTTCATTGAGGTTTCAATCCATATATCCAAGAAATAGCATTTTAAACATAAGACATTTTTATATTTTCACTCAAAACCATACCTATGCTTTCCACCGAAGCTATCACTCATCACTGGCTCAGAATAAGCAAGCTTCTCCAATTTATCCAATCCAATTTGTTGATCGTAGTCGGAAACGCGTTCAGACATCCATAGTTTTCCGAGTGTTCCACCAGTCTTTAATGAAAAATCGTGTTATTTAGCAAAAACAATTGTGCAAAAAGTGATACCTTGAATTGACGCTCAAATTGGGCATCTGGATACCAAATTGTGTGCGAGTTGCGGTTCTGGGTTGTTGCGGTTGTTGATGAAACACATGGAACTCCGTTGCGGAGGCACGATGAAACAACTTTTCTACCCAGCATTCTGCAAAATACACTTTTTTTAGCATACACTTTTTGAAAAAATAAAATCAATATGTAAAAAGAAGAAGAGAATGTTTCGATGAATTTGACGTTAATAATAGGTTTATAAGCCTAATTAGAATTTTAATATTTCTTTCTAGAAAATGTCAGCGAATTATGACGTTAAATTCAACAATTTTTAAAAAGTTTTGAACAAACAAAAAAGGATCAAAGAGAAAATAACCTTTTTCACTCAATTTATAGGTACCGAACGAAAAGCAATTACACTGCCCTCCGTTTAGCACTAGTGGCAGAGCGTAGTGTTGTAGGCCACCCATATCGTTGCCTCTAGCTATCTCGACTCTACAGCGCTATAGATTTTCCGTCGTCTTGTTTATAAATCATTCTCAAGAACCTCCATCGTTGTCATGAAGCGCCTGATAGCAACACTGTATCACTGTTACTTTTTCAACAATTCCAAGTTTTAAAACGGTTTCTTCTTGACATTTCATTTGATTGAGCGTTTTTCGACCATTGGACAGATGGAGATGGTAGATAACCATTAAAACCTTTTCGATTGTCATCAATTTGTTATATAGAATTTATGTTAGTGCAGATGTTGTACTTCTGCAGATGTTACCGTTATCTAAATTCTTAACTACCTTTTCGGTTTTGAATAATAATAATTATTATGTAGCGAATGAATGCTTCTTAACAATGATCAATTCAATATTATTACTATAAACTACATATTTATTAGTCAGTGTAAAATGTTCTACAAATGTTATAAAAAAATATATTCTTAACGTATTTTTTAAATAAACCCTGTACATGAAAACTTTATAATTATAAATGTTGTTGTCCGAATTATTTTCACTTTTATTAATTAATATTAAGAATATTGCATAAAGCATAGGACTATCGCTTTAAGGCATACGGAAGTGAAAAAACAAGCAGAAGTAGGCAGCACTGCCTGGCGCACGGCGCATTCTTTAATTATAATTTGATTGTTTTGCACAGCAGCCTTCTCTTGATGCTCTCATCTTAATTCTCGGTTGTTTATCTTTACCAATTTTTCCAAATTCTTACTTTTATTTTGGATTATATTTCAATTCCTAACAAAAATGAGAAGTTTTGAAAATCTCTCTTTTGCAGTTTTCGTAGCTACTCTGAATTTTAAAAAATAATCCACATTTTCAGTCTATGCAAATTCGTTGTGAACCAGTTGAAGAAGAACCATCGTCGGACTTAACAGCATCTTCAAAAGAAGTTCCAGGCGGAGAAGAAGAAGAAGCCCAGACATTGAATCTTCACAACGTCAATATTATGACGAAAATGATTGTACCAACCGAAGAGTCTGGGGAATTTGTGCACGTCACCGTGAAAAATGATGCCGACAGTGAGGAGGGATCGACTTCGAGTATTGAAATTGATAATGAAAGCGATGAGGATTTTGAAGAACAAGAAGTACGACAACTTGTTCGACCAAGGGCAAATCGTACGCGTCTCAATTCGGATGAGTTCAAAGACGAATTAATCGTGGTACGGTGATGTTTGAAATTTATTTCGATTCTCAAGTGTTTTGGTATAAAGTAAACAGAATACTTAAATCATCAACGTTTGGTAATATATAGATCGTTTGACACTTCTTTCGAATGTTTGGAATTAATGAAAAGAAACATTCCATTAGTTATTCCTGCGTTACTTACTTCTCTCAAAAGATTACCCTTGATAATGTCTCTGCTGCGAAGTAGTACGGTAAAGTGAAATTAGTTAAAATAAAGAAAATGTCGCGAAAAAATTGATGAAATGAGAAGACAATTTTTTACTGATCAAGGAACTAACTCCATTATCTAAAACTATATTGTTTGAGCACGGCTTTTTCGAGCTGTTTTTTGAAAACACCGCTTGTAAAAAACGTAAAATCATCAATTTTTCAGGACAACCATTTATGTCCTCATGTGACGGTAGACGTTGTCGACGCGGCAGTTCTCGCAATGTTTTCACCATCGGTTAGCTGAGCTACAACCCTATTTAATTATCAAATTTTCCTTTACAGCCCCGTTGTGCTTTCAAAGGTTGCAAAAATATGGCAGAAGTGGCTTGTGCTAATGCGCAATGCATTGGAAATCCAGAAGTGTATCGATGCTCCATTAATGATCATTCAATTATTCGACATTTTGCGGTAATATATTAAAACAATAATGTATGTGAAATTCAATGTTTTGTAGGTTGAACGTCACTATTGTACGGTTGTTCTCAATGTCCAGCTTTTATACTGCGTCGAATGTAATATTGTTTATACACTTGAGAAGATAATAAGAGCTTTTATTGATGTGAGTTTATATTTCATTTCAACTTTCAATATATTTTTTTTTCTAGAGACGATGGAGCCTTCAGATTTCAGAAGAAACACTCAGAAACTTTTGTAAGTTTGTAACTTCCTGTTTTATTTCAAGAAGTTTATAAAAATGTGATTTAGATTCACGAATTTTTAGCTATTTATAAACATTAATATTTCTAGTTTCAATTTCAAACATTTCAGCAGTAGTTGGGTTGTTCAACAATGGTAACACCTGCTTTATGAATGCCGTATTTCAAATTCTTATTCACAGCCAACTATTTTCAGACTGTTTCATAAAAATGGTAAACCCTGAATTTTAAATTTCATTAGAGATGTCCATTTTATTCAGAAAAAGTTACAATACAAAAACAGCAGTGCGCCACCAATCACGGAACAAATCATATCGCTCATTGAAACAATGAAATTAAAGGATGATCGTAAAGCAATTAATCCGATACTGCTTCAGAGGGTTTGTCGTATAAAAACTGTTTTTAAAAAACCATTAGTCGTACTTTTACAGAGTATCCAATCCGTATACCCTCACTACAATTCTAGACAACAACAAGATGCGCTAGAGTTTATGAGAAATCTTCTGACGGCACTTGATGAGTATGATATTTATTTATTTGAATTATGCGAGTGATATAATTTTCAGAGAGACCAAAGTTCCTGTCGACTTTTTGCACTTGAAATTTTTGTCTGGAGAAAATGATGCGTTAGTTTTAATTAAATATTTTAAGACAAAAAATTCAATTTATAGGAATATTGAAACATCGGAAATGTTGGATGAATTGGTGCGACTCTGGAAAAGTAACAAACCAATATCTGATAGTAATAACATTTACCCAGTCGTAAAAAACAACAATGAATTTTTAGATTTGAAAGACGCTGCATTCCACCGTTCAATTACTACCGATTTATTCCAAGGCACGTTGCAAAATGATATCATCTGTTCAGAATGTGGAGAATGTTCAACAAATTCCGAAAAATTTTTGGTAAACGTTTTTTGAATTAATTCGAAATAAGATACATACATCTTGTAGGAGATTTCACTGCCAATCCCAGGTACTGAAGAAGGTGGTGAAGATACACACGTCGAACAAATTGAGGACTGCCTTGGGAAGTTTTTCGAATTGAATGTTCTTGATTTTGAGAATCGTTATTACTGTGATAACTGTGAATCGTGAGTTGAAAAAATGTATCTTTATTTTGTTTAAATCACTTGAATCATTGTTATAGGTTGGTGAGAGCAGAGAAAATCACAAAAATTACTCATCTGCCAAATCTTCTCTGCATCGGGTTGAAGCGTTTCTGTATGGAAAATAATGAACCGCGAAAGGTTTGTTATGTCATATTTTCTACTAAAATTACGCGAAATTAACTTCAGGTTGATACTCTTATCACATTTCCTTTTGAAAACTTCACACTTGAGAAGTACACAAGTGTTTATGGAACAAATGAGTCTTATGATTTAATCGGAATCATTGAGCATCGCGGAGATTACCAAAATGGACATTATGTGACATATGCTTTTGAGAAAAATCTCAATCTTTGGTATTTAACAAAAAGTTCATTTAAAACAATCGAAATATGAGAATTTTAGGTTTGAATTTGATGACACTGAAACAAGAGTCCTCGAACGTAGGGACATGAACGGAAAACAACCATATGTTTTGCTTTATTCGAAAAATGGAGCTGAAAAAATGACGGAATACATTTGTGGAGATTTCAAAAACAAACCAAAACAGGTAACAAAGTCCCTTTTTTTGAAAATAAAAAATAATGCTCAATTTTAAGTGCTATATTAATAAAGAATGGAAGGATCAATTTCTCGAAAATGTGAATTGTGGACCGATTACAAATAAAGATGTCATTTGTAAAAAACACAAAAAGATATTGAACTTGGATTCAGAAATCAACACGTTTTTGACAAAGATTGACTATGCAACTTGGTATCTTCTTCAGAATCAGTGAGAAAGAAAGGAAAGACTTCTTCTATTTACTGTTTAAAAACTTACAGCGCTGGTGGTGGCCCTTTGATAACCGATGCGACTATTTGCGAAGAATGCGATCCGGCTGACGATGCTGATGAAGAAGACGATGACAGCGTTGTGAATAACACCGTTGAACAAATCTCCACAGCTTACAACTTCAACCAATATCCGGTAAAATTTTGTATTTTGTTGTTGTAGTACATTTTTTGAATTTTCTAGGTGGTCGCAAACGTTTTTCTGACTGAAGAATCAGACGATGAAAACGATGCAGGAATTCTGAATAAGCCGTTGGAATGTCTACTTCAAAATAATAACAATGGTACCGCTGAGACTTTGATGAACAGTCTTACAATGAGATATTACCGAAATTTGCACAAATAATTGGGTTTTTTTTTAATTTTGATATTCATTATTTTATCATTGTGACCTTCTTTCCACTTTTCTACTAAAATTGCACATTGCCGTAATTTTTAATTGTCAATTGACGTTTTGAATCAGTGTATAATATTTGAAATTGTTTGTCCTTCCCCCCCCCCCATTCCTTTAATTAAATATTATTATTTTATATCCAAACCATTGCACACCTCTGCATTATCCAATCACCTCTTTTTCTGTTTTTTTTTGAAAGTCTACCTCTAAAGTAATTTCATTCCAAATAAAATTTTTAAAAAAACTATTGTATTTATTAGGTATCAATGTGATACAAATTAAAAGTAGTACAATGAAATCAGCAAAAAAAAAACAAGGAAAAACTCACGCAAGACTAGGGAAAAAATATTCTTTTTAATTAACACGTATATAACCAATTTTTGGTGAATGGAAAATCGTATAAAATCTCAGGAATAGTTTCAACTTTCAGGGATTGTTTCTGATCTAACGTTTTTATCTTAACTAAAATCGCCTCCCTCTACATGGTTGTCTAAACCGAAAAATGAAAGAATAATCTGAAAGATATGCAATAACTTTTGCTGATAATTTGATATACAAGGTCCATTAATATGACAATTATCCATGGGTTTTAGAAAGCAAGAAATCACAGTAAATGAGAACTGAAAACTGTCATCATAAATAATTTGCCGCTGCAAACCCGTGAATTATTTGAACCTTTTTTCAGAAGGAACTACAGAAATACCAAAGGGGCCATGAAATGAAACATCTCATCTACAGGAATGAATTCAAAAATGAGTCTTTAACTCCAGGGCAGACTCGTTGAAGAAGTGAAGCTGCGTCTTGAACTTCAGGAATGATATCGAAAAGTTGTTGATAATCTGTTCCACTACATTGATTGTTGGAGCATACAACCCTGAAAAAAAAATTTTTTTTTTCAAGTTGATCGAACATTTAATATATTTTGGAACAAAAAATTGTAAACAATCCGATTAAAAAGTGGTCACTATTAATGTAACTATTTACGTACTTTTGCAATAGTTTTGCATATTCGTCACGTTCGCCCTGAACTGAACTTATTTGAGAGATGTTTGTATCAAAATCGAATAGGATCATAACGGCAAGAGTGTTGAAGGTTCCTGGTTGAACTCGGAAACCATCAATATTCAAATCCAATAATCTAAAAACATTCGAATTTGTTCGTCATATTAATTTTTAAAAAACATACTGTGACACTTTAGCGGAAACATCAGGGGAAATTCCAACTAAACTAATACTTTCATGGTGTTGAATCCATTTTACAATACAATACGAATGAAGCGTGGCTGAAAAAGAAATAGAATAAAATCTACTTTTCACCGAAAGCAACCTTACCATTAATAAGACTTATTTTCTCTCGGTGAGTCAAAATATTAAAGGATGACAACATCTTCAAGCCTTCAACTATTAAAGGAACACCTTTTTCACTGAGCAAGTCAATCAACGAATATCCATCAAGACCATCATTAATCCATTTATTAGCGGCTTCATTAATTTCTTCCAGTTTATCCTTCTCTTGACTAGTGAATTCGCGTTGTTCAATGTCAACCAAATTCTCCATCAGCACGGGGTTAAAATACGAATCTCGTCGTGCGGAGCTTGGTTCTTCCTGTAAACAGAAATCCATCTCACTTGTTCAATATGTTGAATTGTTTACATTTATATAATTCGAGAGATCCACACTTGGGTTCGTTGACGAATTCAGCCACTGAACGGAGCTATCCTCGGACGGCAGTAAACCATTTCTTTGCATATCTTCAGCTGTTTCAAGCTTCGCTTCTTCCTTTTCTGCCGTACTACTAGAGCTACCGCCATTCAATAAATCTTTTGTTACTTCTTCAACAATATTTGATCCGGGTGGGTACCTTCCACAAGCGCAAGTACATGAACAAGCCATTGAACGAATCGCATTGTTTTGTATTAGTTTTAAAAGCATCTGAAAAATAAAAATATGGTAATTACACGATACGGTATTGGCTAACCTCTTTCGGAACTGTGATTAAATCTGTCGAGGTGTTTTCTAATTGATTCATGAAAACTGTGCTCGGAGATTGTGATTGCGAGACAATGCATGGGTGCACTTGTTGCATGGAATTGATTTGTGAAGACATATTTCCGTGCTGATTTGACATTTGTTGCATACTATTCGGAATTTGAGATGCTATTTGAGCATTCATTTGCATGTTCAATGATTGCCCAATAGTTTGATTCATTGGTGGTTCCATCAATCTGTTCATTGGTTGGCTGATCGAGCTTTTAATTGTCTGATCCATCGTTAATGAGTTGTTTATCGCTTGATGTAGTGTATGATCCATTGTTTGGCTTATTTGTTGATGCATTTGTTGATTTAATTGATCCATTGACTGGCTCATCGATGCATTGATCACATTATTCATCGGCGAATTAATCGGTTGATTAATCAATTGATTTAATTGTTGATTAACTACTTGACTCATTGTTTGATTCCTCGATCCTTCATCTGGCATATCCAACTGTTGATGCAATTGTGTATTCGATTGCGGAACAATTTGTGAACCGATTGGATGGCTCAACGTCGTCAATGGAGCCGTCATTTGATTTCCGATCGGAACACCAATTTGAGAACTGATCCGTGGAGCAGGTTGCGACCCTAACTGTGATCCCATATGTGATACCAGCTGTGCGCCAATCGAAGAACCAAGTGGAGCACCAATTTGAGTATCAATATGCGTATCAATTTGTGTCGGAACCAAAGGAGTCATTTGCGGTACAACAGCAGGAGCTATTGTTGGCAGAGACGCTTGTAGTGTGTTGATCGGTGTAGGCGGTACTGACATTTGTGCTACAACATGCTGAGCAACAACAGCGGCAGCAATCTAAGAAATCTTATTTTTTTTATTTAAAAAAACAAAGATGTTACCTGTTGCTGCTGATGGTGAAGAACTGCTTGAACTTGCTGCGCGGCCATTTGAACTTGGGCGTCAGAAGTTATTATGTTATTATCCGTGTTTTCCGAAATACAGGAACCTCCCGCTAAATTCAATTTTTTTAAAATAATTCTACAATTAAATAATACCTGTTGAATCGGTGATAGTATCCAACTGAGGAGGCAAGAAACCATTACTAGTCATTGTCGTCGTTGGATCGACATCCATGTTTGCAGGTATTGATGTCGTTGTAGCCGTAACATCTGCCGTCGAGCCGGCACCTTTAAAAATATTTGTTTCCATTAAATAAATAATTTAATTTTCTCAAACCAGTTGTCGGAATCGAGTCAACCATATGATGAGAGAGGCATTCTTGTGATGTTGAGCAGACTGCCATGTCACTTAAAAATTTAAGTTTGTTTTACTTTTACCACTATTCTAAAAAGTTTTTGTAAACATAGAGTAGGGTAACCTACTCAAAAAAGATCTTTAGTGAGGACTACCACAATTATGATTTTTGATTTAAGAATATGTTAAACAACAACTAACTACTCTTGCGAATAATATCCATTCGTCGGTTGATACATCTCGTAATTTGTTTCCTCCATGTCACGAAAATCCATCGGATTGTGAGCACTGACAGCTTGATTATGATGAACTTGTCGGTAGTGTGGCTTTTTGTCTTCAGACATAACATAGTCTCTAACTGTCATTTGTAAATTTTTCACATCCTGCGATTCTTCATTATCATCGTTATTATCCTGTGAATCATCATCTTTTCCTCGTCCTAGTGCATCCTAAAACTTTGATTTCAGTAGAGTTTTCAAAAACGTTCTCAAAATCATACCAATAGCCGACGTTCTCTATTTTCTTCTACTCTTTGTCGTTTCTCCATCCGAGCTTCATCAGACATGATCCACTCCTTTTTCATTCCAACCTGAAAAAATATTAATTGCTTTTTTCCATATAATTTTCTTATTTATTACGTCAAAACATTTATCCAATCGACAACGTTGACAAAACCGACGAGAATGAATATTGATGTCACATACTTTGTCAAACGGGCATCTAATATCCTTTTCCTAAAAAATATGGTTTTTTCTAAATAAGTAAGAAGAAACTCTAATGCTTACTTTATTAGCATTCCGCCTGAAAAACGCTTTACAAGATTCGCATGTTATCACATTGAAATTGTAACTAAACGCTTTATCGCCACAAACGCGACAAACCTGAAAAACGTTCAAATTTGAGTCAAACATGAAAAATTGCAAAAAAAAAACCTTGTTCGCTGTCCTCTTGTTCTCGCCTCCACCGCTTGACGATGTGTTCGCTCGTTTTCTGGAGGCTTTTTTTGCGCTCTCGCTGTTATCTGCAGTTTTCAATGGTTTTTTAAAATTTCATTTGATATGTGTGTGAAGGGTATGATATTTTAAAAAACGAACCGGCGGGTGAGGATGATCTATCTTTTGTTTCGAAATATTTTGCAGATGGTGATTCCGAACTTTGATCATAGTCATCATCTAAATTTCAAATATGTATTTAAAATTTTCATATTTCGAACCCACCTTGATTCCATGAGCTTTGACTAACATTGTTACTGTCGTCATCCACGCATTGGCTCAAATAATTGGTCCGCCTTGTGTTATACATGCTTGTGGATACCCCACTGCCCTGCAAAAAAATTGAAATTACGCTTATATTTTCATAACTGATTATAAAAGTGCAAAGTCGATGAATTGTTCGCAAAAAATTGTTATAGCATTAACGAAAATGCGACTTATGTTATCGTATTGGTAGAAGATTGAAAAAGACAATTAAAACTGTTATCAACGTGTCTCCTAGAAAAACTTCAACCCGAATGATAAGTGATGACAATGGATATTTCTGGGAATAACACTTGTCCACACTTCATTATATGTTGTCATCATTCTTTTTTGAACAGAAATTGATTTGAGGAACTTACGTATGACATTGTAGATATTATTTGTGCCGGGTAAACTTTCTCTGATCCAGTTTTAAAAACAGAATAAGGTTATGCCTGAAATAAGTAATACTTATCACATTTTATCCAATAAAAAAAAGAGGAAAAAAGCTTATAAATGATTTTTAGTCCTACTAAACATTAGATGAAAATTAACTCATTGCATTTAAAAAATAAATTAACTACAACATGAGAGCACGAAGGGTGCACGACACCCGATAAAAAGAGAATAGTTTTGAAAAAAGCGAGATATGTATTAAACATAGAGATGAAAAAGAAAAAATGCAAAAGTATCGAGGCGCAGATGGACAAGAAATTGGGGACGACCGGGAGGTGCTAGATGGGTGCTGTGAACGTGTTGTGGAACTGAGGCAGCCAACGGCAGTGTCTGTGTATCTTGATATTCAGTGGTCTTTATCATTTTAATATATCATGCGGGAACCAGAGTGCTGTTATCGATTGCGAATCATCCCTCAATAGACTGAAATCGACGTACTTGACAACATGCACTTTTTTCACGAGATTTTGATCAGACAAAAAAAAACATGATCACAATTTTTGATGAAATGAGAATTTGAAATATGTGTCTGTGTGTGACGTGTGTTCCGCACTAATTTCACATTAGTGTTTGGACTCTTTTGGACAAGGAGACAATAAAAGATGAGACAATTGATTTTTTGGTCCTATTAGAAATAGTGATGTTTCTTTTTTTAATGACATTAACTTCTCAACAGAAGGGTGTTGCTAAATAATTCAATTTTTTATTTTAGTAAAACAAAAATATTAAATATGGTGACATTTTGAGTTTTAATCTATTACTTGTCAAATATAAAAATGATCTCTGTTATAAATATAAAACATGTTTATTTACCATATCGATTGTAAATTCGAAAAATCGGAAACGTAGACCCCATCTTAAAACAGTAAAAGACAAAATAGAAAGGTCTCATGATCTTAATTTCCGTGTGTCTGTGTGTGTTTGTGCGTGTGTCTATGTGTGTGTGTGTGTATATGTCACAAGAAAGTATGTGTACTGCTGGGTTCTTTTTATTTTGAATCATGATCTCAACTAAAGGCAACGAAAATAGAAAATATATTTTTGGTGAGTGCGACAAGAACTGAAAACCATGCTGATGACGGTATTGAAATTTTAATTCACGGGACGCAAAATCACATGATCAGAAATATGAGCAAGAGAAGGGCTTTAAAGAGAGTTATTCTGAAAAGCAGAAAAAATTTTGCTTTGCTTTAGCGATTCAAGGGTATAACTTAATTATTGAATTTTGGAAGGGGTTTCATTCGCGCGAATAATCTAAACTGTGTTACAAAAATTCGTGTATCGTTTGCCAAGCTGAGTACACAAAACTTGCACTTTCAAATTCCGTTTATTTTATTTTTAACGCACTCAGATTGAAAAAAAATTTGAACTCAATAAACTTAATCTAAAAGGTTTATAAATTCTCCAAAATCTCAGAAAAACTTTAAAAAAACGCGTATGTTCTTTCTATATTGATAACGACTTTTGTTTGTTACGATACGTCTTCAATCTTGTTCCTACATCGCACTTGGAAAACAGATCAATGATATGATTTTCTTTAGATTTTTAAAAAATAATATCGTTTTATCATTCATTGACGATTTTTGTGTCTGCACTTTTGATAGATGTCTGCCTGATCGTTCCGAATGTATTGTTAGTTAGCTTCGGAGTCTAGACATCAGAGTACGAGAATAGACCACTTCTAAATCATAGAATCTTCTGCGAATGTCAATGACAGAAGTTCATCTACAAAAAGTCATCGCAAAAAAAGAAGAAAAATAAACCTGCTATTTAATGAATAAAAATTTTCATTGATAGGATAATTGATGATATTAACAATGATTAAACGAATTTCCGTGTTCATATTAAATGCAAAAATTATTTATTAATATCAGAAAACTTACAAATAGACATTTTTCCCAATGAGATCATATTATAAAGATTGTCTAGAAGATTTAATGAATAAGAAGAAGAAAGCTAAATGACGCTTTTGAAATGAGTGCAATATGTGAATCACAAGAAGATATATCAAAAATCAAAGAATTCTGCTTGGTTGGATTAATCTTGAGCAGAGAACAATTTTTATCATGCATAATATGAAAAAGAACGGCATTTTAATTGAGGACTGCACAGAGTTAATAAATACGTTTGAAACAATTCAATCCAAATGTTTCAATTAAATGAGCTGTTGACATTAAATCAAGTGCTTGCACAAAATTTGCACCGGGTAATTAGATTAAAACCTTTGATTTTCACTCAAAATTCAAGAATAGCGATTAAAATAATGGAAATATTCAATTTTCGAAAGAACTGGTAATCGAAAGGACGCAAGTTTTTCCAGTAAAGACAGCGTTTTCCCGATTTTTAAACAATTTTGAAAACTTTTAGAAGAATAGGTCGTTTGTCTAGGAGAACAATGCACTGAGTACAGTTGTACCTATTGACCACAAAAAAGAAAGATCATTCTTATAAGAACAGCAAATTTTTTTAGAAAACAACAATGATTACAAAAAAAGTGTAATGAAATACTGAGCTTTGATAAAATTCAATATTTGATGACAATTGATTTTTAAAAATTAAAAACGGTTGATAAACCACATTTTATTGAGCGAGTATTTTGTCAGTATTTGATCAAAGTGAACTCACTTTTAATAAAAACAAAATTAAAAAATACAAACTTCATCAGTACGTTGCAAAATTCAGTAAATTTGAAGCGAAAGAGCGGAAAAAATACGTCTCTTTTTCTATTTTTAGCAAAGATGACTTTTAAAGACATGATACTATTAGTAGCATCGTATTAAACAGGATTCGTGTTTTCAACACCAGAAATAATTTTTCTGTTTGTCAACGGCGAAAATGCCGATAAACAGAAGATAGTCGACTAGTTATCAAGAGATTTTGGAAGGCAAAAAAAAACCAACGCGGTGAATGAAACAAAAAGCCGTGTATTAAATAAAAAAAAAGAAAGAACAAATGAATGTCAGTTGTTGGATAAAGTCCTACTACTTTCTGCAAATCAAAAAAGAATTGCTTTTCAAAAATTTGATGACACAATATTTCGGATTTATTGCTTCATAAAAATTGTTATCTCGAAACATTTATGCCATATAAAGATAGAATCAGAGAAAACTTGATCGTTCTTTGAATTCTGGGAAAAAAGAGAAACAGCAGAGTTCAAAAAGTCAGAATGAAAAAAATATGAGCATTGGTCTTTGTGTAATAATCAGAAATGGGGGGGGGGAGCTGTAAGATGAAATTATTATTTTTCTGCCGTTTACTTCTAGTTTTGCACTTTCGCACTAACGTTTTTCTTCGAAGATTTTTTTTACCGCTGTGGGAAATATACGTAAATGGGGAGTACTTTCAGCGTACTCGAGATTGCAAAACAGTAATTTTTTCATTGATTTGTTTCAAAGCCTTAAAATCCCCCCACAGAAATCAAATTTGTAATATATATTTTTAAAGGTTATTATCATGAATTTCACCGGTGCGAAACGATAAAATTTTAATCTTTTTCTACAAATGGTATTGGTTGAGATGACGAACAAAATAGTGTGTGACTTATTGAGTGTCCGTTTTAAATATTTCTGGTTTGATAATGCGCTTGTCACAGACTCTCCATCTTTTAAAAGTTTTTTTTCCTGCGGTTGTCATGAAAAAAATAACATCAATTGAAATAAAACATTTATGATAAAAATTGTACTTCGTAAAATGAAGAGGGGGGGGGGAATCAAAATTCAAAATGTGACAAAGTAATTATTGGATTCCTTCTTAATCGGTGCAGACAAAATGCAAGATTTAAGTGGTTTATTGAAACCATAAATTAATTTCTCAACAGTGATAAAACAATGATCATTTTTCCCAGACAGAATATATGTTATATATTAAAGGAGGATTATACGCCAGTTATAAATGTTGCTAAATCAACATGAAATTCAATTTTATATACCTAAAAACTTGCAAAAAAAGTTGAAATGCGGAAATAAGGGAACCCGGAATCGAACATGGCTGCATTTTGGTTGAAATTTTAACGTTTTTGATACCAAAGTTGAAAGAAAAAAATTTAAAAAGTGTTTTATAGTTTTTCTCAGAAACAATAATTATTTTCATTTTGATCAAGACCTCTGTGAAAAACTACAAAGAAGCAATATTTCTATTTTTAAATAAATACGTAACTGCTTCTTGATTTTATGCAAATGAAGAATAGATATAGATTTCATGGTTTATACATACGTAATTAGACCAAAAATCATATATTTATTTCATTTTCACTTTTATGCAGTACATTAATCAAAAACGTAAAATTGTTGTAAAAAATATGTACATAATTCTTTTTTTTAATCTCAAAATTTATCTATAAAACTTGTATGCTTTTATTAATAATAAGAAACCTAATTTTAAAAATGAATCATATTAATTCGAATGTACTTTACAAAAAAGAGCAAAATGATTTTCTGAAAATCCCTTACGCCGAATTAAAAGTCTGGACATGATCTGATTAGAGCTTGTCACTTTGTATTACTTGTGAATTTTGAGAAACATTGAAAAGGTGGGGGGGGGGGGGATTTTCAAAAAATCTTTCTTTCGAAAAGGAGTATTTCGACTTTTTTCAAAATATTTATTTTTAATAATTGGTTTTTTTATAAGCAAACATTTCAATATTCGATTACACGTGTTTTCTAATACCGTATTTTCAGAAGATCATGTCAATCTTCAGCTTTCAAAAAACACAATTAATGAACTTAATAATATGTATATTTTTTGTGAAAATTTTTTTTTCTGTTTCAAATGGGTTACTTATAAAAAAACAAATTCAAATATGTAAATCGAATGTGAATTTTTATTCGACCGTGGAACCAAACTGAAGAATTTTACTCACATTGCAAATTTTATTAAATTAATTATGCAACACAGAACAGGTTTAATTACCCAAGTTTGAGATGATTAACCTGTTCCCTGATGACAGCCACTAGTGTCGAAACGTTGGAATAAATCATCTTTATCAATTTTTACTTATTCGCCAAGGGTCTATCAAGACGAGTTCGTCATTCTGCCCAATTACTCGCAATGCATTAGAAATCACTCATCAACTCACCATATTTGAAATAAAAAGTCGCTAAAATTTGAACAAAAAAGTAGAACCTTTGGCCTCATTTTTACAGTTAATTTACCGCCGTTATCAATATTTACCCAGACATCAATTAAAATGTCAGTATTATCCGTTTATTATCTTTCATTAACCATCATCTTTATAAATTTGTCCTTCAAAATGATGAATTGCGTCAAAAATGAAAAACAATGATTCTAATATGTGTTGAATTTGGTAGTCCGCTTGACTTGGACTTTTCGGTGTTATCTTTAAAAACATTCTTCAATTGCAGATTTAATACATTTATTCATTAGAAGTATTTACAAAATGTATAGACACAATGCCCAAGATTAAGATTTTAACATTGGATTGAAACGCCAGCAGCTTGGAGACATTTACATGAGTCAGCAGCTCCTTGGGTTGGGTCGAAGTTGAGCTGAAAATTGATCAATTCAAAGAATAAATAGTTTTTAATAATACCTCTTTTTGACACTGGGTGTAAGCATTTTGAGTAGTGTCATTTGGTGGAGACAAAGCACATCTGAAATAATATGATCAAAAAAGTTTATAATTTCTTTATATTCTCACTTCAGCTTGAAAGCGCAAGTTGCTGGACTTCTCTTCTTTCTTCCTGGAATAACATCCATATCATCATGAGCACATTCGTCAATGCACATCAAATATTGTGAAAGCTGTTGTGGTGGTTGTGGTTGTCCGGTTTGTTCTCCAGCTGGTGCCGCTCCCGCTTCTTCGAGCGATGGTACTTCAATGACTGGAATCAATGGAATAGTCAAATTGACAGGTGTAGCAGAGTTGGTGCATCCTAATTCTCCATTCAATTTTTGTTTGGCACAAGCTTCAACTTTCATCATTTGCTGAAAAAATAGAAGTTTTTGATAAGGAAACTCATTCATATTTTACCTCGTGATCGGTATCAAGGCATGCCATGATTTTTGCGGTGTCTCCAATTTGTTTAAGAAAATCGGTACATTTTGTCCTGTAATCCGGGAAGATTAGATTTTATTCTATTAGATAAAACAACGAACTGTTTCTTACAGCTATCCGTCTTTGTGCGGATTTCTCCGGCACATTCATCAAGGTCGCTGCACTTACATTGAGCAACAACGGTATGTCCCTCTGGAACACCGGATGCAAAAGCCTGTAAATATAGTATCAATTGATTCATCCTCCAGACATATACTCACCGAAACCACAAAAGCTGCCAAACAGAGAGCAGTGAGTTTCATGGCGCAATACACGACTGATCGAGACTTCGAAATGTCGGCCTTTTCTACCCACCGTTTTTTGACTGACCAGCTCTAATGCAAACATTCGCAAAAAGTCAAAAAACCGATTTTCCACACTGTGTTTGTGTTTGTTGACGTCTTCCAAGTGAGCCTAGTTTTTTTGGCACCTTCGCTTTCCTCAATAATAAGTTTTGTTTGAGCAAAATGAAAACCGCCGACAGCTATCCATTTGCCACAAGTGGGGCTTGAAATCGCCACGATCTATATTTATTCGCTCAACTATTTATGGAATGTTTAGACAAACAGTTTTATTGTTGCATTTCAAAAACATTTCATTTCCAAAATCCGTATTCAACAACGAAACATTAAAAAAAACCTAGTATCCATTGTTATCAAAAAACAAAAACCCGATTTGACACTTATCACAGAAAGAATATTCAACAATCTAAATAAATTTAAACCTGTAGTATTCTACACAAATGAAATTTAAAGAAAAAAACAACAATATTTATAACAATGTGCATTAAAGTCTTAATTTAAGACATTATTTTCATCACTCGATTCAGATGGGCAAGTTGGGAGCGTATCCTAAAAAAAATAAATCAGGTTTTGCGATGATCAAAATGCAAATAAAAATAATAAACCGTCGGTTTTTGGTGAATATGACGTTATGACAAACAATCACTGTTAACAAACCTCGTATTTCTTCTAGAGTTTCTGCGCAATGACACCTTGAGATGGCTCTTTTCCGAGCGGAAATAGATCATACTTCTACAAAAAATAATATTTTCTTCTTTGTAATGTATTATGTTATGTACCTTATTCTACAATCTGCGTCGCACGACATCAAATAGGGAAGCATTCTCAATTGAAGCGATGATCGTGTAGTAACAAATGTGACCAAATTTGTGTATGTTATTGGTAACTCTTCAGGATATGACCAACTATTAGAAGAACTGAAATTGTAGTTTTTTTTGGATAAAAACGAGTATTAATACCTTTTTGGAGCAGTTACAATTATTCTCGGTAAAGTTTCAAAATCAAAATTGAAAGGAACATTTATCAATGTTGCGTCTACGCTGAAAAAAATTTAATACTTAAAAAAAAAATTATTTAATATCTCACATAACAAATCTCACAATATGATCAACTTCTGCAAAATGTGAAGCCGCTTGATGAAACGGTGCAAACGCAGAAGACGATGCACTGTGCCAAACACCACCACTGAACAATATAACCAAACTCTAAAAATATTGTTTTCTCTTATAACTTTTATGATACTTATAATCTTACTCTTTCATCTTCCATTAAATTGGTGAAGTTTGTAACTCTCTCAATAAAACTCGGTTCGCCAATAGCATCAGGATCCTCTTCAAACTTCTCCACAGTTTTCTCTGCGTCAATAATCCTTGACGTTTCGACTACAAATTGGTTCTCTGCAGCTTCATGATGCTGATGAATCAGACAATTGACTAGCTCTCTGAAAAATACAATATTTGCTATTAATTAAAAATTGTCGATCCTCCTCACCTTGTAACATTTCCCCTCACAAACTTTGTCAATTCTTGTTCTCCATTGATAGCAATAATCATATCATTCTAGATTTAAATTTATGAATTTTTAAAATAAAAACACTGATTATTACATTTTCAGCGCCGAATTTCGTTGCTAACTGTGTATCCACTAACGTATCGACTAGTAAAAACTTCAATGTGGAGTTTCTCTAAAAACAATTTTTTAAATATCGATTATAATTTTATAAAACTAACATTGCAAGAATATGAATCAACACTTGCTGAACAATCATCTACAACATCTGTAACTTCATCTTGGTTTTCATCTAGAAAATGCTTCTCGTTGCAGTTAAAATAATCATTAACCACCTGAAAAGTCACATATTTCAAAATAATTTTGCAGTTTAATCTTTTATACCTCTCTCAACATTGAGTAACGTTTTCCGCCGTATTCTATCCCCGTTGATAAGTACAAGAAAACCGAACTTTGATTGATCCTTTCTGCCAAATAAGACGAGGACAATACTCTTGTGCCTAAAACCTCTTCATTTTTAAAAATCCCATTTTTCAAACTTACCAATGCTCAAATATTCCAAACTTTTTTCTTGCTCCTTTTTGCTGAAATGCTTAACCACATTCAGAAAATTTTCAACATTCATCTGATCTTCTGACGATGAATAAATGATTTGTAGCTCTGTAAATAAATGTGAAATTTATATTAAAGAAAAATTGTGTTACTCACTCGAATCCACAAACACCACATCATTTTCATTATGCAATCCGAATTGAGCAGCCAACGTTTCATCAGTTACATAGCAAAAGATGGTGGATTCCGCATCTTAAAGCTCGGTTTTTTTTCAAATATCATAAAAATACGCAATTACTTGGATCACCGTCGTTAAATTGGAATGAAGCTTGAGTATAATTTTTGAAATTTGGTGAAAATGATGTGTAATCCTATAATATTTTTATTTTGAAATTATGAACCGTATAATTTACTTCAAAGCTGTAATATCCAATCACAATCATATCCCGATTCCTCGCAAAATTTATCAATTCCTCAGCGAATGAAATTCTAACTACCGAATTTTGTAAACGGTTCAACCACCTGTCAATATTATAATTGAGTAAGCAAATAAATGTTTTTATAGTTAGTGTTTACCTTGTAACATAAAATTCATCTAGCGGACCGTTATAAATTGACGCAATTTTCTTATGCGTTGTGGCCATTAAAATAGGATATTTTGTAATTTTATACTTCTTTTTACATTTCCCGGAAGAATCGAAACAATTCACTGCAGAGAAATAAGGATAAGTTGTCTGAAATTCATTAATTTTTAAAATACCAAAATAAACAACTCACTGGATGATTCTTCCTCAAATTTTTAGCAACTTGAAAGAAATCACCTCGAAAATGTTTAGATGATATACTAAATGGTGAATAAAACATTTGCACTGATAACCGATGTCTTCTTCAAAATGATATAGTTTACATTAATAAAATATTTTGATATAGTTCACTTTGAATATCTGATAATCCCGTCATATCCATCTTCTATCAGCATTCTGTGCATTTGTGTGAAAAATGGTTGAGCTGCAGCTTTTGCTTGAACAATTGGTTTCACATTTTGAAAACTGAAAGTAAAAATAATTTTAAAAAACTAACTTTTGATACTCACCCAAATAAAACAATCAAAAAATAAATAACTATCATGACTAATAGAGAAATTCCAAAAACAACAGCTATATCTTTGCAAAATGAATTCTGGATGCGATTTAGTTCAATTCGTTCTGCAAAAAACATATGAAACTACCGTTGAAAAAGAGTGTATAAAATGACTATGCCACAGAAAACATATAATGCAACGTCATGCTTTTTTGTGTGCCTTTTCAATAATGTTCAAAAAAGGACAAATGAAATTGACAAGCACGATAAGCAATAAAAATTAAAAATATAATGTCTAACCTTTCTCAAAAAAGAATTCTTCGTCACAATCTTCAAAAAGTTCTAAAAATGCGTCTTCAGTTGCAGCGTTCTCCTCCATATAATTTTGCTGGAATAATGTTTAAGAGATAAAAAATGTTGGTATTAGTGTGGGATGGTTTTGAATACAGGGAAGACCTGTCATTTTTTGACAAGTTTTAGTGAGAGAGTGGGTAATTAGTGGAGACGAGGCGATTGTTGCAGTAGAGCGTGTTTGCGATCGGTTCATTTTTACTTCCAACGGACAATGGATTTCTAATGGATAGAAGTTTTAAAAAATCAGTAATTTGCATTTGAAAAAAATAAAAACTACACATTGTTTCAAAATTGACTTTTTTTATTATGGGGAAAAAGGTAATAATATTAAAATCATTTCTAACAAACGATTTAATACAAATTGTTTAATTTCTGCTTTTTTAATTTTCAAACATTAATTTTTGATCTATTTTGTAATAGAATATTAAAGTTTATAATTTTCCCTTCAATTTGAGATATAGATTGTTTAAATTGATGAAACCAATCAAAAGTTACAAACCAATAAACTTAAGATAAACAGAAAAATAGGAAAATTCTGCAAAAAACTAGGGGAACTGCAACTAGATTACGAATAATTTCATGGTTTTATCAAAGTTTGCATTTTTATATTTAAAAAAATGGAAAAAAATTAAATTTTTCCTTGCGTTCAGAATTTCATATTTATTGGGTGGTTTTTGTGATAATCGCGAATTTAAAGTCACATGACTCCCAGGCAGCATTTTTTTAATTTTATCCCCTTTCAATAACTGATATGTTACAGAATTTTAATAATTTTATTTATAATATAACTCGTTTCAAAAAACCAGGTATCTATCAAAATCTTGAGAGTGATAAAATGAAAAGATAGTCGCTTTTTTCGCTTCTTCTGCCGCAAGTTTGAAATTATAATTAGAAAGATATTTATTTATTTTTCAAAATAACTTATTTTTAAAACTCAAATAATCAATTATTAGCCACAACCGCAGCATCCACATCCACATGGCATAGCAGTAGCTGGAGCCATTGTTCCACAGCCGCAACAACCACATCCACATCCATAATAGCGTTTGGCTCTGATAACAATGTCTGAAGATTGTCCTTCTGATGTCAAATCGTCAGCGGCTGCAGCGCTTTCGGAAATGACTTGGTCGTTGATGGCAACAAGAGCATTTTTCTGAAATTTTTAGAAAATAAACGATGAAAATCACTTAAGAATGTCGATTACCTCTGATTCATCATTTTCACCATTGAAAATTGATGCGTTAACAGCGCAGAAAATGAAGAAAACCAAGAAAATGTTGAAAATACAATTCATTTTTTTGAATGATGATCTTTGGAAAACCTGGGCATTTTTATACCACGGAAAATGATATGCACTGTTTGCGCACATGTTTTCGTAATTGAATATATTACATTTTTTGGAGGATGATTGTTTAGGATATGTTTATTATTATTTCACGCGGAAATATTCTAGAAAAAAGTGCATAAAAAATGAATAATTTTCATACGAATAGTTTTAAAAATTTTTAGATGTTCCAGTAATTAGGGCGAAAAAACAACAACTATGAAATTTGTATTCCTCTTTTTCCTAATTACAATTCCATAACTTTTCCTGATTACATTTATAAAGACTGAGAAATAGAAAATTAAAATCATGAACATAATAATTGATGTTTGTCAAACAGGTTTTTTTTTCAATTTTTATGGATATTCGAGTTTTTTGTTTTAGTGAACAAATATTGTCCTTGTCCATAATTTAAAAATTTAGTTGTTTCGTAGGGAACATGAATTTCAATTAATACTAAAAACCATTGTGCAAATATGAATCTGCATATTTCCAACGATTAGAATTGTCTGGCAGTTTTCATTTCCACGGGTCTATCAAGATCGTCATCAACCCGAAATACAACAGCGATTCTTAAAAAAAAACTCATATTCTCTCTAAATTTAAAACAAACAGTTCCCGACATAATTAATAACATCTCAACAATTGTTTCAGCCACAATTATTATATAAATCAGAAAAATAAGATCTTCGAATGTTTATTCAACTAATATGTACATTGAGCCAATTGCAAAGAAGTCATGGAAAGATTAACCAAAACATAAAATGAATAATTCAAAAAACTTGTAATATCAGGTAAACAAACACAATTGAAATTTTTAAGGAGTTTGTCGTACTTATGGCATATGGTTCAATAACAATTTCTATCCTTTCTCGAGATAAATGTGGCATTTCAAATCCGTTTTGCTGTTGGATATTCCCCGAGCCTTCATCGTTCTCGTCACTCTGAAACTATTTTTTTGTGCCAAAATATATCTGTCCAAGAAATTTACATAATCCTCATCATCGTTGCTAACAAAGGGCTGTGGTGTTCGAACAAGATCATTCCCATGTTTTGAAGTTATTACGTTCGATATTCTTGATTGTAACCATTGTAAACGTAGCCT
Organism: Caenorhabditis virilis; assembly: GCA_964036255.1. NCBI lineage: Eukaryota > Metazoa > Nematoda > Chromadorea > Rhabditida > Rhabditidae > Caenorhabditis > Caenorhabditis virilis. The sequence continues at coordinate 11,886,573 of OZ038420.1, read as the reverse complement.
TTCTTCAACGTAATTTCCTGAAAAACACATTTATCTGTAAGAAAAAAAAGAAAATGAAAACCTCTAAACGTCAAAAAATTTTCATCTTGAAATTCTGCATTCCTAAAAGGATGTGATTTGTTAACAATCGGCAATTTATAAGCCCCAATAGCTGTTCCATTCCAACAATAATCTCTATCTTTAGTCCCCCAATGCTCTGATTCGCACAGCAATTCTGGAGTGTTTCCAAAAAACGTTTGAAACTCTTCCACCTAAACCCAAAAAATATTTTTTTATTTGATAGTGTGAATGATAACTAAATAATACACATAATCTACTTTAAAACACAAGGTGGAGCAAAACGATGCACTTAAATGTGATACCTTAAAAATGAAGGCTTCAAACATTTGATTAAGAATCAGGTGATCCATGGAATTCGTGCTTCCATGAATTGCTAATGCACGATGTTTTTTATAATCTGATTCTGAACGTTTGTGTCGGTATGCCGTGTTTTCAGTATAATCTTCATCGTAGAGACATTTACTAATCATCTGGAAAGAAATGGGACAGTTTACAATGATTATGAAAACTTTAAACATGTGTACCTTGTTAGTAATAAAGTCCCGTTTTTCTTGAAAATGCATAACAGCTTCACTTATCAAAATAGGAATTGGTTGGAATGCAGAAACCAAGTTTTGATGTTTATTCAATTGATTTGCAAACTTGACAAGAGTTTCTAAAAATGAGATTATCTGAAACTTTTTTTGTCATTTTTCAATTTCTAACCAGATGTCAATTTCCACGTATTCTCGCTTTCCTGTAGTTGAAAAGTACATCCAGACAAAACGTTGATACAAAACCCGTAGCATGGTTTTTCAGTGATCCCTCGACATCGTGCACAAGTGTCCATTTTTGTGATAGCTCTTTGGCATTCTTCCTTTAATGTTATCTATAAAAACAAAATAAGAAAGTAATTTTTTTTAGTATTAAAGCTGTTAAATCGGAAGGGTTTATAAACGATTATGGAACTGGTTTTAAAAAATGGTGATGTCATTTAGAACATTTGATAAAGAAAAACCATGGCTTATTCTATCCTGTTTTAGAGTCTTCGTGCTTTCTCCACACAAAATTTGTTTCCGTTTTTCTTTTCGTGAAAAAACCTGCACAATAGGACAATGTTAAACAAAACAAAAGAATTTCTTTGTACTCACAAATCTTGAAAATTTCAATGACTCCCTAAAACAAAGGAATATGATCCAATTGATAAATTTTTGTGTTATTGAATTCTTTCAAAATCTGAATTTCTTTGATCGTTACCGACAAATTAAACAAATTATAAATGCCAACAAATTTGTCAAAAATTCTAATTAGTAAAAAAAAGTTGTAGGGTGAAAAGAATGGTAAAGCACACACACACACACCAATGAATCATGAGGGTGACCCTCCACACACCACAATTTGTTCTCTTTTGTTGTCACCGGTTTGGGAAAATGTTGTTTTTTTTTGGCTTTATGTCAAACATGCTAAACTTACGTTTAGATACCCGTCAAGTATATTGTGGATGGATTCCACAGCTGCAAGAAAATGCCTCCAATTTGTTAATGGCATTGTTAATTGGTTGATAATTTTGTGAGGAATATCCTCAAAGACTTTGATTTCTTCAGCATACTGCTCCATACATTTCATTTTTTCTTCAGTTAAAGAATACTGAAATATAGTTTCTTTTCTTTTACGCTGACAAAAATAAACATTTTCTTACAAAAGGGTTGGTTAGTCGGAACATCACCCGAAAAAGTTGATTGAAAAATATCTCAACAATATTCTTCATTGTATTTTCAGAATAAGATGATGCGAAACTCCGTACTCGATCAAAAAGCTCGTTAAAAATATCAGTATTCTCTTTATAAAATGACCCGTAAGTGTTCGTAAACATCACATCCAAATCGAGATGGCAGTTGCGTAGTGATTTTGAGAAAAATTCTAGAAAAAAATCCAATTATTTTTCTATTGAATGACAATAACTGCGTCCCCACCTCCAAAACGATGTAAATCGGTTATAAGAAAATGCCGAAATGTTATTATACCATCTTGTAGTCGATGTGTCAAATGCTCAGTTGTGGATTTTTTTGAATTCTTCTGTGTTTCGATAGAACAATGCTCCGTGGGAAAAGAACATATTTCTGTAAAGATAATGGTCTCTTCTTTTGAATTCAAACTAACTATAGGTATGATATTAATAGCTAGAAAGAACAATGAGCCAGTGGGAAAAAATACAGTTTTTGGTTTTGAAATTGGAAAGATATCTTTTTTTTTTAATTTTTGAAAAAAGGATCATACTTTTACTAACCCCATAAAGTTGACCTGATTTATCCCATGAAGCTGACCTCATTTTAAAAAAATTGTTGCAATATATTCCCCAAAAAAATTCAAGAAAAAGCTCACCATCCTCAATCTTGTGAAAATCAAAAGAGTCAGCTGCTAAGATCAACATGAAAAATATCAATAAATCCCAATAATAACTGTTGATATTCATAGAAGTAACATAGATCGCAACGTTTAGATTTTTTTTTGTAAACCAAGGAAGAAGACGGCACACCACAAAACGAGGCAGAAATGTGCGGGGCGGAGCGTAATTGGTTACTTGCAAGCAAGAGGCCGTGATAGAACAGTAACGGTTGACATTTGGATGAAACATTGGTGTTTTGTTTGCCTAATACCTCAAAGTTTTGACACCAGCGGCCTGTTTTTTTGTGCAAAAAATTAGAAAACTTTTGTTTTTGGTAATGCCTCCAAAACTTTTATTCATGCTGCAAATTTCATTGTTGCAGTTTACCCCAACAAGCCTGTTTGGCACTGACAAAAATAAAAATAAAGAATTTCTTCCATTTTTTTCTTTTCCGGATTCCTTCCGCAGAAACGTGGTTAAATTTAAAGAACACAAACATTCTGACAGCTCTCGGAAAAACAATCGTAAATCTACCAAAATAAATGATTTGCCAATCTGCCACCAAGAATTTGGCTCGTTCGTTATGACAGTCAACGTTAATCGTTGAGCACTGCGGTTTGAACAGAAAAACAATGGTGTTGAATTGTTTTTGAGAGCGTAAAGATTCGTTGTTTGAATGAAACTGTCTAAAAAAACAGCGTGAAATAAAACAACAAACGGTATGTTCACGGATATGTTTCTTCCGTTTTGTCGGCACGTCATGGATGAATGGAATGAGTTGTTTGTTGTTTATTGTGCAACCTATCGACAACACATGTGAAAACATCGGAATCAAATAGAACTCAAAAGGGTGTTTATTTGATGTTTATTTTCATAAATTGGTCAGCTCTTGTTTCAAAAAATGCTATTTAAAATGTGAATCAGCAGCATTTTTTTCATTTCTATTGATGTGAGATCTTTAGAAGAAATTTATATTATTTTGTTTAATCCTAATTTTAAAGGCGAACCACAAATATGCTTTTAATGCTAGTGTCAATTTAAAGGCAGTGTGTCAGTTAATTTGACCCAACTTGAACAAAATTTCCAAAATTAGAACCTTCTCTACTTTTTTACAATTCAATTTATGCGAAATCATGTTTAAAAATGGTCAAAGTTCACACCACGCAGGTCAGAATTCTGCGGGATACAAAGTTGTTTGAAAGGGGCTACATATTGTTTTTTCGGCCTTCTTTGCTCCCTTTCAAAATATGATTTTTCGCCTCGATTTTGAATTGTGTAATGAGTTGTTTGTTTTTTTTAGGGAATCAACATGGAAAGTTCTCGTTGATTAACAATATACCACATTAAAAAGGTATAAACCTTACATGTCTTAATTATCGTAAAATGTATTTTTAAATCTGTAGTTTTTTATTAAGAGCTCCAATAATTTGTTCAATATGGAGAAATTTACAGGCTGATAACGAGACATGAAGAACTTCATAGTCTTACAGTAATTCAGACGCGTAAGTCATAATATTAACAATATGTACTTTTTTTGTCCAAAAAGCCTTTTATATCAGTAATGACCAAAAGATCATCCATAATGTTTAAAACAGTTTGATGCCACTTCTGAAGTCGAATAGGAAAAAAACGCTCATTTTTTTCAAACTTTTGTGTTTTCAAAACTTTTTCACTGACTAAATCAGGACTTTTTGAATTTAAACCCCGTTTTATGTTTCCCCGATGACCTCCTTTTAATGAATTTTGTCACACTATTCCCTCGTAAAACAATTCTTCGCCATAACAATAGTTATTCAGTAAACTATAGACAGTATTGCGGTATGCTAAACAAAAAACTTTACATTAATGTATACTCATGAGAAGCTCAAAATTCCATCGGGTTTTGTTTCCACTCCACAAACATTGTTCAACAACAGGTCGCACAACAACACCCTATACAAAAAGTTGTTTAGAATGTTCACTGATCTCCACACAACCTCAAATTTAGCTACAAACAACAACAGAATTTTTAACGTCTGTTTACCAGCTAATCAGTGGCGATCGTAAGGGGGGCGATTTGTTCGGGTTGACAGTTCTTTTCCTTCTCTCCCAAAGTTTTTTTGTTCGAGCCTCCTCCGGCTGATTGGGACGACGGGTGAAAAGCTTTTTGCTGTCGACCGGAGGCGGATTAACTTCGTTGCTTTTTTCTTTCTTATTCTCTCAATTCTACAGTCACCAACAGGACAAACAAAACAAGGGCGGGTGGTCAAGAGAGGAGGCAAAAAGAGTTCAGCGTAGTCTCGAAAATAACAGATTCTGACACTGAACGTTGCTTAGGAAAGGTCTTGTTTTTCTAATGTTTTGATAATAAGTTGTTTTTTTATGAATTTATCCTGCTCATGGATATATAATAGAAACGTATTCATAGGATTTTGTCGTAATTGAACTTACTTTCACTCCGATGTTTATGTATCTTTAATTAAATTGTATTTCTATTGTTTTTTTTTGTTTTTAATCAAATTTCCACAAGCTGAAATTTTGAAAAATATTAAGAATTATGAGTTCCGTTTACATTTCTTGCTTGCTAACAGCTTGCATTCTCGAGAATTCTTTATTCCAATTTCTATTCAAAACACGGGAGTCAGGTATCATCTTTCACTCCAGGAACTCAAATTTCTTTTGATGCTCGCTGTGATTGAAAGGTGGCCATCATTTGCTCAGTCTTCTAGAGCTAGTTGTAGGATTTGTGAGTGCAACATAAATAGTGACAACAAAAACAGAAATTAGACATACTATTCATATTGACATGAATATCCTGAAAAAGGTTACATAGTATGGCATATTACCTTTCATTGAACTATAGCTTCACGTTACTTGAAAGTGTATAACAATGTTGCCCATATTTGAAGAGAATATATAAGTAGAATGACCGGAAGTTTTACGGGCCCTCGCGAAACACTCCTATACAATGTGCACGCTCTTTTAGAACCCCGCACCTCACTAGTCGTTTTTTCCTTTTTCTTTAATTCCACCGTTTGGAGTACTTGACCACTAGAGCTTTTCGAAAGGAGAACACTTCATCTTCATATTGGTCATTATTTTGGAAGTGTTATATTTTTTACGTTTTCTCGCTATCAAGATCTCTCGACATTCTTATCCGATAAGTTCAATGGTTGATGAAACGTTCTAATGCGTATTTATTCGTATACAATATCTTCAAGTGTCTCTGCGTGAATATGTTATCTGGGGCATCCTCTTATGTATTTACAACTTTGAAATCGTTCCGTATATGTATGCATTTTCTTTATTTCCTTCGCAACAATTTCATAACGTTTATTTATTTATTCATTTATTTTTCATATTGAAATAAATTCAATTTTCAGAAAAATTCAATTAAATTAATATTTATTATCTTCACGTTTCATTTTCATTGTAATGGGAGAGCGTGAAGTCAATCTACCCCAATTATTTTCTGATGTATCACGAACAATAAGTGGAATTTCTAATATCATGGGAGCTGGAGGAGGTATGAAAAGCAATGTAAAATATAACCGATAATTATTCATATAGAAGCGTCAGGTGATGGCCCTGGAGCTGCATCGGGCAGTGGATCGAGCCCATCAGGAGGTGGAAGCATTTTTGGAAATACATGCTTTAAAGCTTGTGGAATGGAAGACATTCAATTTGCAGCTAGAGTAAGTGGAAACCGAAATATTGGACTATTTTTTAGTTCTGGGAATTGAATTCAATGTACCGTTTTTACGATTTAACCTTTTACCTTGTTTTACATCAGAACCTACTCCATGTGAGTTCGGGAAAAAATTAAATTAGCAAAAAACAACGCCAAAGCTTTGAATTCTTTGAGGATGGGATCTTTAAACGTGCCTATTATTAAAATTTCTTGAATCCAACTAAATCACTTTCCGTTCTTTGTTCTTGGGAGTTGCAAAATTATTTGTTTTGTAGTCCTTTATTAATTTCTGTGTATAGTCTAGTCATGTCATTCGCAACATTTTGAACTCATTTTTATAAATGTTAACGTTTTGGAGAGCTTATCGGTTGTTTGTTTAATGCTCTTGAAACAATATCAAGATCTTGACGAACACTTCCAATTTACAAAAATAGTGAACCGAATCAAAAACCAAATTAAAATCTTTACAGTCCGCCGGTGAGATGTTTTCAACAATCAAAATGTGTGTACTTATGTCAACAATTGTATCCCTGTTGATCTTATTCTTCCTCTCTTTGGCCTTATTCTACTTCATATGTTCTCACAATCAGGTAGCGTTTTTTTTAATTTCATTTCAACATTTTTTGACAGGACAACAATATTTATCGCGAAATCAACGCTTGCCGTAACTTTTTCGGTGATCAAAGACAAATAAATTCAAAATTTGATCACGTTAATCAAACAAACTGTGTTTCATCGATAAGATTTATTATAATCTAACCCCAAAATGTGGATTAATAAATGAATAAAATAATTTTTACAGAATTGTTCCAACTGCACTAGACGCTTCTCGCTCCCGTCATTCTTCAAACGTGTTGTGGCTCCACCATCGCCGGTTACTATTCAAAAATAATTTATTTTTTTTGTCAAAATTCTCAATTGAATTTCTACTTTCAATCAAACTCGATTCTTTCTATCATCTGCGGGCTTGTGAAAAAAGCGTTTTACTAATTTTTGCTGCTATTAATCGATGCTAATAATTTTTTAGTCATATTTTTTCTACATGTTGTTCTTTTGTCAAATCATGGATCCTGAGGACCCTAACCATTAATTTTTTATTGCTTATAATGTAAAACTTACGCTTACGCTATGTCTTTCAATAAATCTTCTTTCTATCCAAAGAAGGAATTCGATTAAAAAAGTCGCAAGTCGATTTCATCAATAATAACGCTAGAAAGTCCATATTACGACAGTATTAACGATTAACAATAATGTTTTTTCAAAATATATTTATTTCAAGAATTTCGTTTAAGAATAAAAATTTCAAAAAAATGAGCAAAGCAAGAATGGAGTACCTACATGTCAAAAAAAGCTAATGTTTTGTACACCTTGTTGGGTCCAAATATTGACAAAAAAATTGAGAAATTTGAAACAAATATGAGAAGTACACATAATCTTAAAAGTTGTAATATGCTCAACAAAATAAAGTAGAACAATGACTAGAAAATTTAGGCTAATATGACCCTTTGCATAAGAAATTTTAGATTTTAAACGTTGATTAACTGGAGGAGTTGGGCAGAAAATTTTCAGATGTCGAAGAAAATATTTTTTTGAAAATAAAAATTTGTTAAAGTGAGGAAGATGAACAGTAGATAAGTCTTGTGAATGTGTGCCATATTTATCAACAAGGAAATACATAATGGTTTGATTTTAGACAGATCACAATTTTCAAAGAAAAATTTCAATTCTAAATCTTGTGAGGTCTTGAAATTGTTTGCCTCTGCTCACAATTTATGTGTTCACATTTACAAATCAAATTGCACAATTTTAAAGAGGATCACAAAAAACCGTCAACTGTTCAGCTTCTTCAACATTTATATCATCAATAAAACTTTTAAAATTTTCACCGAGCTATAATTAATTTCCCAGAACCATTTTAGAATAAAAAAGCGCGAAAACGGACCTTACTTCAAAATATCATAAAAATTCACACAATGATGTGCCTTATAATTAGAAAGCGTATTGAAATACCCGGTTAACACTTGAGAACAATCATCGATAGACCAAACCTAATCTCGATAATAACCATTAGAGATAAGAATTAGCGCCTATATCATGGTATTCATAACGGGTTTGACTTGTACAACAGAATGTGCAAGAAATGTAAGAAACCAGCGATTTTCGGAATGGTTGATTTGTAAAAATGTATATTAAAAATTTGCAACATGGTCCAGCAACTGCAAGCCATACGAAGGTGAATGTAATCTGCAAATATATTCATGTTTGTGCATAATTTATAAATTCCCCGTTTTCATTTTTATTTTCGATTTTGTTATTTGCATCCCGCCTCCCAGAATCACTTCATATTCTCGGGTAATTTTTCATTCTCCCAAAAAGTTCTAGCCAATAAATCATGTCGGGTTTTTGGAGTTGCAACTTGAAACTGACAGCGAGCAAAAAAAAAACTTGTTTCTCTTTTGAATTTTTCATGACAAAATAGCAGGAAAAATGAATGTCGCTAAGAAAACGCATTAAAAATGCTAGCATTTTCCACCCCGTGTTTTTCTTCACAACATGTCAACTGACCATTGAAAGATCTGCATCGTTAATGGGCCCACCAAACAGTTCATATAGTTTCAGACATATTAATGGAAGCCATGAGAGAATGAATGTGACGAAGAGAAATATTGTTAGCACAAAATTTGGGTCGGTTTCAATGACCATTCGTTGACTATCATCGAGCTGAAAACCGTAAAAGCTTTAAAAACAGCGTTGAAGATGAAGACTTCCTACCGCTGCTGGATTTCTCATTGCTGAAATAATTTTGTATCCAGTGTTAAAAACAGTAACTAAAGTTGGCAAAAACACTAGGATTGCCAAAGTTGCGCTAAAAAAACTTTTATCTTTGATAGAAATTATAACTTGAAATATAAAACCTATATGCTGATGTAGCCGACCAATCTAATACACATAACTGCGCATCCGGATAAAAAACAACCTGAGATAAAATCCATTTATTTCAAATCCTGCAAAACGAATAAATAGTTCAATACCTTCATTCTCGCCACAATTATTGGGCAACATAATAAAATTGAAGTGAGCCAACTGAAAATTATCCAACACTTGCATCTTGTCAGAGATTGTTCACTATATCTTGATGGTTTCATCATTGCAGAGTACCTGAAATTTATTTTAACTTCTCTGAACTTTAACTTCTCTGAATATCAATAAATTTTAACAATTCCATATAATTCAATTATTATCAATATTCACTTTTTTTAAAGAACACTGACTTTGTCGTTCTTTTGGCAAAGAGCATGTTTTTAGAACAACAATGAATAAACCCCAGGGATAACAATTAGGCAATTGTGGATTTGTTCGTTTCAGTGATGTCATCTTCAAGTGTTTTTCTTGTGAATCTTTAGTTTTTTATTTCTTTTATTGCCAATTTCTTTCTTAAGAAGACAAGATGTAAAGATTTTGTGTATGCGTGTGTGTTTTTTTTCGGTTTTCTAATATAATAGCTTTTGTCTCACAAAAAATAATCCAATAAGCTTGCCCGGAAAAAAACGTCGACATTTCATATCTATTAGTTTGTTACCCAGCACATAGCTTCTCTTTATGCTGAATGCAACATTTGTTTTTGCCCCCCAAGCAATTTGAAAACAAAACGAGTGCATTACATTACGTCATTCATATATGTATTTCTATACTTCTTCATGTGTCTA